>OY728142.1:438437938-439687938 GCA_963277665.1 Viscum album | reverse complement strand
AACAATAAGGATTAAAAAATAGTCAAAAAATATATAATTTTCATTTTTCATGGTTATTTGGTCCCCAATCATAATATATCTTTATTAAAATATATTTTTGCAAATTTTTATAGATAATTAATATGTATTAATTTAATTAATTGTGGAATTACAAAGAGTGCCCATCCCCTATCATATAAAAGGGAACCCATTATTCTCTATTTTTCACACATAAAAAACATTTGGGTTATGTATAGATATACAAAACTACCTTCCCTTAATCCCAACCGACATTCTAGATTCCAATTTTTTGATAGAACACTCTCTTTATTACTGTTAACAAGTTAATCAAAGGTGATCGTTTGGATAAGTGGTATCATTTTTAATTTACTCTCTCTATTTTATTTCTTCTTCTACTTCCTTCATATTTTATTCAAACAGTATGAGAAAATAAAAAATTGTCGTAAATATACTTATATTTTATTATTTTTATTTAATCACCTAAATCTATCTCTAATTTCATCAAATTGGAAATGAATTAATCATTTGTGTGTATGTGGGATATGTTACATCCACATAACGATACAATTAATTTTACATTAACGTTTATCATGACCAGATATAATGATTGAATAAATGTTTATATATGATTTTAATGTATTATTTATCATTATAAAGAAATCATATATTTATTTTGTTTCAATATTATATGCACATGAAAATGATAATGTCATACTTGTGTATGTCGGAACTATCACCTCTATTAAGATATGTTATTAATTTTTAATCACAAAATATAATTAAAATTATATATAAGTATATTTAAATTAATAATTTCATATTAATTGTATTATAATCATTATGGAATGTTAAAATAATACTTACCTTCTGTCCATTACAATCGTTTAAAAATGAAAATATTTCTCGTTCGTATATACGACTTACCATCACTATGATTGTTACATAGTTCATTTCTAATATCCATATTTAATTAAAAAATTTTAAAATTTTGATTTATTTTTTATAATATTTATTATGTCATATATATTATAAATTATAGAATGGAATAATTAACTTTATTACAATATTATATTTTGCTAATGTCATATTAGACTCATTCACCGAATATCATCATAAATCATAATGTGAACATAAATAATTAAGTAATTTTTATAACATGTTAATAAGTGATACAAAAGGAATAATAAAAATTAAAAGTTTATAATTCAATTATATAACTAACATAAGATTATTATCCTATAGGATAAGAACATATATTATTATTTAGACTCAATGTAAGGAACTTTTGAACTAAAACATCATTTTAAATGTTTTCATGATTTATACGTATTAATATTTCTCATTCATGTCCATTTATTCAAAACAATTATTTAGATTTATTTATATGGATATGTGTGTTTCAAAATTTTAGTTACTTTTATTATCATCAAAATGTAAGGGGAAAATATGATTCCAAAATAAAATTTTAAATATTTTAAATTGGGTTTTAAAAATGGATTGGTTATTTCAATAACATGAAATGTTTTCTTATGTGTGTAAATGAATTTTTCAGAGTCAAATTTTTAAAATTGTAGGATTATATGTGTTAATAGTACTTGGAAATTTGATGAGTGGTTACGTGAAAATATAAGGACGAGTTCTTATTGATAATCCAATGATTGGTGGAAATGGTATAACCTCAATGTCATTGTGAAGGGATGTCAGTCGTATGGTTATTATATATGTAAGAGTGGCATTTATGGAAGTAGTATGAATGGATATTCCCTTTATTTAAAATAATTTCATAAGTTTCCTTTGTTTATTTTCAATTCTGTTGGTTGGTTTTATGCTAATAATGTGATTAAAAATATGGTATGAAATGGTAATATTTTTAATAGAAAGTAATTACTATATATTAAGGGTGAAACTTATTAATTTATGATTACGTTTTCTTGGAATTTAAGGTTTGTAAATGGAATAGTGGTTTCCTTGTTTTTATACACATTATTTTTCTCTTTATTCCCATGTCAATTTTTTATTATTTTTCAAAGGACATAAGTATCTGTAAGAATTTTGATATCTCATATTTAATTTCATGAATAGTGTTAATATAAGTGCTCATGATTTATTTAAATATTTTAGATTATGGGAAAATGGAAACAGTTTGAAAGTGTCTACTTTGTATTTTCATGGTTTTATTAGGAATGTGTAATGGAATAATTCTCCAAATTTCTACACCTGAAAAGATCCTAAATATGAAATAATGTAAAATTCATTAAAAAAATGAGATTGTGAAATGTTTTAATGGTGGGTACTTACAGTTGGTATCTCCAGATTGTTTAAAAAACATTGAAGATTATGTTGTTTTTTAGGAGTTTTGGGTATCACCATGGGTTAATAATTTTATACTTGATCATATGTTCAATGTCATAGAAACCCTTTTAGGCTTTAAAATATGAAATAATAGGGTTACAAATGGTGTTTTTGGAGACGTTTTTTTAGTTATGGGTTATTAGATTTTGGGATACAAAATTAATTGTATTAGATATCATTTTTGGTAAAATATATTAATTTCATGTCTGAGTATGTTTTTGATATTTATAATTTTTTTATAAGCGTTACATTAGTATTGTTTCTGAAAAATGATTTCCCAAAGGATGGGAGAAAATCCATCACATCTGGGAAGGCCTGGAATTTTGAACCGACTACTGAAGGGTGATAATGGTACATCCCCAAACACCTTACTACATGTAGTCTTGGGATATAATGACGTTTTTAGATAAATTAGTTGACTAAATAAAAATAATTTAATCTTAGGAAAAAAATTATTGTTATATTGGAAAAATTATTTAGTGATTAAGTGTGATATATTTTTTTGGAGATGCTCGCTAGTTTGGGAATCCTATATGAACAAGTTAAATAGAATACTATGATATTTTATTTCTAATGTAAAGTATGAATTATATTTTATTAAGATATATGATTATCATGTGGAATTATGTTGATTTATGATATTCATGGAAATAATTACTGTATCATGAAGATTGTCGGATCTATAAATTTTTGGTATAAGAGATATGTAATTTATGATATTTGGATATATTCCTTAAATTATATCATGTAATAATAGGTGATCAAATTCTTCAATATTATTTGATTCAATCATACATTGAATTATTTTGAATACTTTTACAGACAATTATTTGTCAAATGGTCTTTATTGAATGTTGAATAGTACGATTATATTTTGTAGAATTATCTTATCATTTCCTAGTAATTTTGTTGTGGATAATGTTTCAAGAGAGTATAAATTGATAATTAATATTTGGAGGATTATTTTATTCTCTATTATTTTATTCTATCACTTCAAGAATGAACAATCCATCCTAAATAAGCATCATTTGGCGAAAAAGTCGAGTTTAAGGTGGAAATTGATTAAATGATGAAATTGTACTTTTTATGTATGTATAATTTATTATGTTCATAGTCTAGATAGTCAAATAATTCCACAACACTATGAAAAGGACCAAAAAGAAAAATTTTCCTTTGAATTTTCTTTACAAGATATCAACAATATTTTAACCCATCGCATGAATATTGTTTTATGATTGATACAATTCCCTTAATCATATTTTTATCACTCTCCATCAGAACATTATGGTTAATTTTATCATATATATCCTTGTTTTATTATGTGGAACCCCACAATGTGTTATATTAGGGGACCTTTGTACTTCACATTGTTTATTTTAAAGAGGTTGTTTCATGGACCATTTTTACAATGTCATATTTGAAAAAAGTTATTATGAGAAATATAAAACCTTATTTCTGATCACATATTAAAAATTTGAGGATGATATTTATTAATATGGGGATAATTTAACATCCCATGTTTTAAAAAAGTAATAGTATGTTCGATATGATACATGATGCACCCCTTAAATATTAAATGAAAACCTAGATATTATTATTTAAATGTTATTGTTATGACCTATGTTAGAACCAATGTATTCATTTCAGGTATGCCTCATTATTTTTTTTGTGGAAAAAGTAAGAATTGAGAATTTTATATGTACATGTCATGTACTTATGAATACACACTGTGTACTTGGGTATCGTGCATAGTTGCATATTATCTGTGTAACCACTGAGTACCTAGCTGTGTAGGTGACCTAACAGACCGCCTAAAGCTGCGGCTAGTTGCGGCTAGTACATGGTTTGTACATTAAATAAACACACCATGTACATTTATTTTTTAATGGATGAATCTTTATGGGGTCACATCTCATCTCCAAAACACACTTCTTCTCCACATTTCCTGTATAGTAGAGCGAAAGAACACCAAAGATCATCGAGCTCCTCCCAGTCCTATATTCGAGCTCTGATTGAGACATGGTCAGGTGCGTTGGATTCCCATCAGTTATTTCTATCTTTCCCAATAACATATCTTCCTAATTCATCCCCTCTCCTGGGTATTTCAAGGATGATCAATTTTATCCACTTCATAGATATACATCATTCTAGGATGATTCAAGGGACAAAGTTCAAGAGTAATGATTTTAGAACATCACGGTAGGTGGTTTGTGACTTTTGTTGATTTTTTATATATTATATATGCTTGAAGATCTGAATACCCATGTTTGGGGTATTTCGTATTTTGGAATTTGAACTTGTTCAATACATTCTATGGTTCTTTGTTTGAGGAAGGGTGATTTCTTAGGCATAAAAATTTATACCTTGTTATTTGACACCCCATTGGTGTGTTCCCCTATTTGACTATTTATGGACATTTGGCATAGGTTTCTTATGATTCATACGTTGTTTCCATGCCATGAATTTCGTAGGATGGAGCTTATTGAGTATATGAATTGAATGTATTTTTCATGAGATTGTTAGCCATGTAGTAGCTATAGATATCATGTGATTCCTTATTATGATATGATCATTTTTTTCCAATGGATCTGGAGATCCTCAGACTACGAAAAGTATTTGGGTTTCTATGTCTATTTATACAAGACCATCAGAGCATTGGTATAGAAATTTAACATGGGGTATTGACTATGAGAGCTACCCAATAGGTCGTTTATGATTAATATTACTATGTGTACACAAAAGGTATTGACCATAAGAGCTACCCGGAGGCCATTTATAATTTTTTTCCTTGTTGACCCAGTGGTATTGACCATGATAGATTCTTAGGTGTTCAATTGTATTTTATTTGTTCTAGGTTAATCCAAATGGGTTAGACTGTGAGATAATTCCCATAGGTTTGTTTTGAATAATCTAATAATGTCGACGAGTATTCCAGGCCGAAGGAAAATCTGGGATTCAGTCTTACATGATTTTTTAGATGCTATTCTAAGATGCCTATTGTCACTATTATATATGGAGATACAAATTATAGTCTAGATCTTGAGGTTTCATTATTCAGTGTATTGAATAATTAATAAATATAAATGAATGTAATTGGAAACTGCAGGATTTTTTACTTTTTAGTACTTCCTAGTTTATTGGTTAATTTCTCCATATTTCCTACCATATATATTCACTGCTTTTTATGCACAAATCATTTTGTCGTTTCCTACTAGGATTCATCTCACACCCTGTTGGGGGAATTCTTTTATGACCAAATAGATTATATGACTACGAGTATAGATAAGGGAATGCTCCCTTCTTCATTAGGTACATGATTTTTGTTGGAGCTTGAGAGCATCAGACCAAACCGAGGCTTCCTATGATATTGGATTTTACTAATTTTCTATACATTGGTTTAGTATTTTATTTCCATAATTGTGAGTTTTTTGGATACTTTACTAGACTTATGTGAAATTATAATTTATATATATAAGTTACATTTATTTTATTAATATCAGTCTTCTGCTGTTTACTTATATTGCATTGTATTACTACTTCTGATGCTATTTAATATATTTTTTCCATTGTGAATACTTTTCCAATGAGGGAATTGTTTTTCCCAATATATTACCTTGTCACTCACTTATAATCAAAAGCCTATGGTGTTTGGGGGAATGCGTTTGAGGTCATGTGACCGACCGGGTTCGAGGAACCTTGTGGTGGCTCACAAAACTAGGAAGTTACAAAATGGTATCATAGGAGTTTATTCTTCTTTGAATTTCTATTTAGAGCCTATAAATAAGGATATGATGGAATAGGTAGTGAGTAATATGTTCTTCTTTGGAGTAGCTAACCATGTATAGGGAAAAGTGATGTTACCTCAAATTATAATTTTTTTGTAGTTTTCAATTGTTATAGTTGATTTGATTTCACCGTTGGGTGACACTCTAGGTTTGTGCTATTTTTGTTGTTATAATTTTGTTCTATATCTATTGAAACCTGATTAGAAGAGTGTATTTCATCTCATTCATCATATTGGAATAACTATAGATCATTTTTCATGCATTTTTGTGATGTCATTTAGTGTGCATTAATGATTTCATGGTTTTTTGATAGATGATGTTATAAATATGCATGTTTTTGTGATAGATGTCATGATATAATACCTATTATTTTGATAGGGTATTAGAATATAAAAAGTTTCATTAGAATCGATGCCATACTTTGGTCCCTGCGGTGTAATACGCCAATGTGGATCGGAATTTGGAGGATCATTTTTTGAATTTAATTGAATTTTGTCATCTTATGAAGTAAAAAATGATGCAAAAAATTTATTCACAGGGAGTATGGGATCCAAAAAGTCATAATTTGTAATGACTAGGATAAAATTGTTTGTTTTTAAGGGTTCCATAGAAGTTTTTGAGGACTACATTTAGGAATCTCAGTCAACATGGCATGTGATGTTATGGACACACCCCATGTTTTCTTCTGTTCCGGATGATACAACTTTTCTTATATACACACCGTGTACCATATGTACATTCCGTGTAGTTCTTGACTATGTGAATGACTTTATGAGTATATACATGGGGTTGGGAGATAATTTTGTAGAATATGTCATGTCTATATTGTACACACTGTGTTATAATGAACTGTATATTCATCCATGTGACCAACGACATGGGTGGATGAGACATAGGTTGAACATGATGTGTCTAACTTTTACATGTCATGTATATATCAACCATTTATCTAGTCATGTGTCCAAAAAATGGGTGGATAAGACTTAAGTGGAACATGTCGTGTGTAAATTAACATGTCATGTAGTGTTTCACCAGGAGAGAACTGTGTAGTTCTAGTTGTGTAGAAAAACATGGATATGAAGAAATATTCAAGTACAAACCATATCTTTGGAGTAAAACCCTATGTGTAGGGGTGTTACATGACAAGTTTTCAATAGGTAGACACCCATGATAAAAGCGTAAGAGAACATGTCGTGTAGAGGTTTTACATACAGTGTAACCCTGATTTAAAAAACATGAATTTTTTCCTTCTTCTGATTTTTTCATTCTCTTTTATGTTGAAATCCTTGATAATCATAAATTGAGGGGTGCTCTTGACCTTGGAGAGTCATTCCAACATGACTTTCTATAATTTTATGCCAGGTACAGGGCATTGATCATACATCATATATGGTAGATCAGGGACTACCAGCAGATCCTCCTATTGTGCTAGTCTTGGAACCAACTGCTATACCAGAAACAGGTGATGATGAAAATTTCTATGAAGGATTTTTGAGGAAGATTTAGACATTCCTGACAGCAATACATCCATCCCCTATTATGGTAGACTTGATGCCGGTTTTCCTACAGCATCATCCTCCCACATTTTCAGGGGATGGAGGATCCCAAGCTTTAGAGACATAGTTGGAGGCCATGCATTATATCATTGAGCATATAGAGATACCTCCTGATATAAGGGTGAATCTCAAGACATATATTCTATGTTATTCCATCAAGAGATTATGTTATATTATCTCAAAGGCGGGACATCATAGAGGTATTTCTTGAGAAGTGTGTCGGAGGACCTTCTATGGAAACTTCTACCCCGATACATTGAGGGATGATCAATCCTATGAGTTCATGAATTTAGAGTAGGGTGAAATTTTAGTGATGTATTACTCATATAATTTCATAGAGATTCAGTTCTTCACGCCTATTTTGAGAGATGAAAAGTTATCACAAGCTAGTCATTTTGAGGATGGTCTCAAATATGAAATCTGATCAAATGTGAATATGTTTCAGGATAACTTCTGTGACAACTATAGAGAATCAGGTGATGATTACTAAGTGCAATATGAGGGAGTTGGGAGAAATGAGGCAGGGCGGTTCAACATAAAGGGATGATATTCATTTGATAGGTAGCAGGAGGATCCCTAGGGATAATTCTTGCAATGTATCTATAAGTATCTATGTGAGGTTCTACCTCTGTAGGAAGAGTAGGAACACGGGACCTCAGTTCCTGAGAGACCCTGTTGTGTTCCATTATTGTGTAATTATACGTCATCTTTAGAATTTTGTCCAGTTAATCTCAAAAAAAGATGGTGAGTGGGGATCTGTTATGAATCCACGTTCTGGAGCTGGACAACCAGTTTTTCCTTAGTCTATGAACTAGAGCTTTTTAGGCCATTCAGACTGAAGTGGCAGTCATGGACAAGGTAGCTAGTTAATATGATTTCCGCAATAGCTGGGTGGATCAACTCAGGGTAGTCAGGAAGGGTCATAGGACCGTGGTATAAGTCAAAGTCTTGTATTTGAGCAGTCCTAGTAGGAGTTGGATCCCCGACCCTCTATGTTTATAAGTATAATTATAGTTTCCTTAGTTTTAGCTTCTTCACTTTTTGATTCATGGGATCCTTATAGTTTTATTTTAATTTCTATTATGGGGATCTCCTAGAGCAGTATATTTACTTATGAGGATATTATGACACTTGAGACTCTGTTGGGGATTATGAGAGCTACTGTATGACAGTGCATGGAGTGTTCTCTCAAGTTTAGTGGTAGTCACTTCTTATGGGACCTCAATGTATTATAGATGGCATGCTTCGATTTCATTCTCAGAATGGACTGGTTGGTCTCCATTCAGACCTTTTTTTAACTAATATCACCATAGGTTGAGTTTTACGTCACTAAAGGGTGGATCTTTTCTACACATGGGTGAATGGGATGTCTAGGCGAGTAGAGAGGGACCCAAACATCATGTGTCAGGAAGAATAACAGCCCAAATTTCTTATTCATATCTAGATTACTAGGGGACACAATTGATGGACTTTCATCTAGTGGGGATCATTTCAGGAATGTTTTTAGAGAATAAATTTTAGGTTTACATCTATAGCGTGAGGTATATTTCTCTTCTGAGCTTGATCCCAAAGCATCACAGGTGTACATTCCTCCTTTTGCGATGGCAACACCATAATTGCAAGAGTTCAAGAAGTATTTAGAGGCGTTGAAGGAAAACAGCTACATCTAACCTAGTACTTCTCCTTGATATTTTCCTTTCCTTTTTACAATGAATGAGTATAGTTCCCTAAGACATTTTGTGGACTATCAGAAGATGAGCCAATTGGTAGTCAAGAATTGTTATCCCTTTCCAAGGATTCATGATATCGTTGATCAGTTTCGAGGTGCCTGCGTGTTCTATATGATAGACATGGGATCTAGTTATCATCAGTTTTATGTTAGATCATCATATATTCCTCTCACATCCATTCATTGGAGGTATGGTCTATAAGAGTATTTGGATAGTTTGTTCTATATCATGAACATGCAGACAGTATTCATAGCACTGATGAACAAAGTGTTCCATCATTACTTGTATTATTTTGTGCTAGTCTTCGTGGAAGATATCTTCGCTTACTCCCAAACTCAACATGACCATTCCACCCTCCTTGAGATTATTTTTAGTACACAGTGATAGCATCATTTATATGCTACGATCTCAAAATGACCCTTTTGGGTGGACAAGATTCACTTCTTGGGACATGAAATCTCAGATACAAGAGTATTAGTAGTCCTATAGAAAGTAAGAGCTATAGTTTCCTTAGACAGCCAATGGATACCATTGAGGTACAGAGTTTTTTGGGGTTGTCTAGTGACTATAGGTGATTTAGATAGGACTTTTTAGACATAGTTGTTCCAAAAATAGTCTATACTAAGACAATTTCAACATACATGTGGATATATTCTTGTGATTCATCCTTTCAAAAGATGAATGGGAGATTGACTTTTGCACTGATACTAATTTTTCTATATCTAGGAAATAGTTACACTATTTACTGCAATGCATCAGATATCCGGTTGGGAGCTATGATTATGTAGGGGGAAGAAGCAGTTGCATACGGGTCTCGGTAGTTGAGGCAACATGAGAGGAATTACTTAACACACATTCTCGAGTTCTCTGATGGTGTGCATGCTTTGCGCTGTGGGAGAAATTATTTTTTGGAAAATCATATTATGGTATACATTGACCACAAAGTCTAAAGTATATTTTTACTCTATTTTATTTGAATTTAAGACATTGATGTTGGGTTGATAAAATTCAGTTTTTTGACTTTGAGCTTGCTTACACGCCTAGGAAATTCAAAGCAGTGGCTGATGAGTTGGTTAGGAGGACCCATGTACATGTAGTTCAGGAGGCCAGTAGTGAGTGGAAGCTTATTTCTACTTTATTTGAGATGCATTTGGAGGTGCATGACATATTGGGTCAGTTTCATCTTTCTTATATAGTTTTTACCTTAACTATACTGTATCGAGTGAGAATAAGGAAGATATCAGATTCTGATGGCCAAGGATTACGGGAGAGTGTGTTAGGTGAGGACCCTACTCTGAGGTGGACCATAAGACAGGATGCGGTTGTGTATTTCCATGGGAATGTATGTGTGTTAGCATACATATACATGGAGCTAATTTGGTATTTTTACTCCTTGGTTTGGGATGTTTATCCTGCTATCACCAAGATGTATAAAGATCTAAAATCTATGTATTGGTGGTCAGGAATGGAGATGGATGTTTATGGATTTGTTATTAGATGTTCCACATGTTAGCTGCTAAATGAAGAGCATCATTGATTAGTAGGGCTATTATAACAATCACCCATTCCTGACTGGAAGTGGAATTATACTGTGATGGATTTATTGATGTGTTTACCAATGTCGCCTTCTGGGAATGATGTGGTTTTGGTTGTTGTGGATTTAATCATAAAGGTGGAACATTTCATGCAATCAAGGAAACCTATAGTTTTGATGACCTTGAGAAGTTGTACATGCTATAGACTGTATGTTTTCATGGGGTTATGCACTCTATCATTCCATATATGGATGCCTTCTTAACTTACCATGTTTGGAAGGGGCTACAAAGAGATTTGGGTACAGAGGTACATCAGTGTATAACTTAACTTCCCTAGATGGATTGTTATTCTAAGCTCACGTTTCAGTTTTTGGAAAAAAATGAATCGATCATGCGTCATATATTTCGAGGCCTCTTGGTAGATACACATTCAACTTGTGGATTTTTCTTAAAATAACAGTTTTTTGGAAATTATTCAGATGGAACCTTACGAGGATTTGTACATCAGGCCATTCTAATCCCTCCTATGTTGGCTGCAGGCTGGAGAAGAAGCTATGATGGGTCCTCGTCATGTCCAGGTGTCTAATATTAGGTGGAGTTGATTCCGTAGAGGATGGATACTATAAAATCTCTCCATAAATCTTATTCTAATCAATGGAGATGATCTCTAGAGTATGAGTTTATAGAACAAGTTTTCTTACATTTTAGACGTAGGTCCAGACATAAGAGGATTAGGAGATAGGGTAAGATTTCACATATATTTGTCGGGCCTTTTGAGGTTTTGGAGAGAGTCGGGCCAGTTGCTTATCTGTTGCAGTTACCTTAGAGGTATTGGGAAATGCATGACGTCATTCATGTTTCTCATCTACATAGTTACTCTTTAGAGATGTCTCACATTTTTCAACTTGAGGATGTTTAGTTGGAGGTGGATGCATTCCTCAAGGAGCACCCAATCCAGAATGTGGATCACAACATGAAGGTTCTTCGTGCCTGGTATGTTCCTCTAGTTTTGGTGCTATAGAAAAACTGGCGAGTATAGGATATGATATGGGAGAGGGAGATCATTGTAAACTCCCAGTGGTATGTGTTATTTGAATTTCTACTTCACCACCCACGTATGGGAAATTCAAGGATAGATTACTATAAGGGGGGATGTTTGTAAGAACTCAAATCTTCATTTCAATTATGGATCCTTATTTTCGGGTTTTTTTTAGGAAAAATGATAAATTGGGAATTTTCTATATACACGCCATGTACTTAGAAGTACACGCCGTGTACCCAGGTTCGGCAGACATCCATGTACTGGACGTGTAACTACTCAGTACATGGATGTGTAGGTGACCTAGAAGACCACATAAAGTGCATGACATTTGATTCTAGTACATTGTGCCTATATTAAATTGACATGAAATATAAATTTCTTCTTAAATGAAGAATCGAAGCACGACTACATCTTATATCCATATAACACTTCTTCTCCTTGTGTCTCATATAGGAGAGGAACTGAACACTGATGAACTTAGAGCTCCTCATGTTCCTCTATCTGATCTCTGATTGAGGGGTCGTCGATTGTGCTGGATTCTCTCTAGTCGGATAACTCTTTCCCTAGATCCTATCTTCTTGATTAGTTCACTCTCGTGGGCATTTCAGGGATGATCTTAGTTACCCTTTTACTATATCTACATCTTTCTCACCCAATTCAAGGGTTGGGGTTTAAGAGTGTTGATCGCACAATATCATTGAATGTGGTTTGTTCCACTAATTGATTTTCATTGTATTATATTTGCTTATTGTACCGAATACCCTTCTTTGGGATATTGTGTATTTTGGAATTTAAACCTAGTTAATACTTTCTATGGTTGGTTTTTTGATAAAGGGATATGGTTAGGAATTAGGTGTTATACCTTATTATGGGACACCCAAAGTTTGCATTCCCCATTTTGACTTTTTATGGGAATTTTGATAAGGTTTTCTTTGAGCTATACCTTGTTTCCATTCCTTGAATTGAATATGATGGAGTTTATTGATTATATGAATTGCAAGTATTATGCATGATATTGTTATCCATGTAGTATCTATAGATTACATGTGCTGCCTTATTATGATATCCACACTTTTTTTCTAGTGGACCATGAGAGACCTACACCATGAAAACTGTGGGGGATTCCATGTTTAATTAAAAATGACCGTGAGGGCCTTCATGTAGAAATCGACACATGGTTATTGAATTGGAGAACTACCAAAGAGGCCATTTATGATTAATATTGCTATGTGGACATAGGGGGTATTGACTATGAGAGATACCCTGAGGTTGTTTATAATTTATTGATGCCATATTGACCCAGGGGGTATTGACCATGAGAGCTTCCGATGTGGTCGTTTGTATTTGATTAGTGATACGTTAAACCAAAGAAGTTAGACATTGATACCTTTCCTTTGGGTTTTTGTGAGTAATTAAATGATGTTGATGAGTCTACCATGCCAAAGAACAAGATTGGACTTGGACTTACAAGATTTTTTAGATGACCTTATGAGATGATTGTTGTTACTTTTTTATAGGGTGATAAAAAATTAGGATAGATCCTAAGATTACATTATTTCACGGATTGAATAATGAATAAATACAAATGAATGTTATTAGAAAATGTATAATTGATTACTTTTGAGCACTTCTTAGTTTACTACTTCATTTCTACATATATCCATATATATATATATATACATATATATATATATATATATATTCCATGATTGTTAGAAATAATTATTTTTGTGGTTTCCTACTGCGACACATCTCACACCTTGTTTGGGTCTTGCTTTTGGGCCTAAACAAATTATATAGTTACAAGTATAGAAATGGGAAAACAACCTTCATCCTCAGGTACATGATTGTTGTTGGAGCTGGAGATCATGTGACAAAGATGAGGTTTGTGATGCTGTTGGTGTTTACTTATTTTTTTACATTGGTTTACTATTGTATTTCCTATATTGTGACTTGTTTGGATGCTTTACTAGACACATGTGACATCCATTTTTTTATCACTATTAGACATCCATGATTTACTTCTATTACATAACATTACTTCTTCTGCTACTATTTACTAATTTTTTTTCCAATATGTATATTTTTTCAATGAATTAATAGTTTCCCAAATATTAGACATTGGTCCTCACAGTAAGTCGGTAGCCTCTACCATTTGGGGAAATGTTATTGAGTTCATGTGACCAATAGGGTTCCAGGCACCTTGGGGTAGCACCCGAGACCACGACGTTTCAACATAGCCATTAGAATATAGGGTATGAAAAATAACAAATGAATTATGAAAATATAGTTTATGGATGTATATATAAATAACTATTTATTGACCAATTAATTAACAATGAAGATAAATCTTTTTTAAATTTAAAAGGAGTTTTTTTGGAAAATAAATCTAAATGCGATGGAGTGTGTTTATAAAATAATCAAATATATATTGTTAGGATATAATGTTGATATATATATATATATAATATTTTAATTATAATGATATAAATTCATCTTATATGTTTTCTAGGCATGATATAAGAAAAAAATATAATTTCACTAATAAAATATGTATTTCCCAAAAATAGTTTCCATTCCACCTTTTGATGGTTCAGCTATTTTATATATAAGTTTTGTCACTAATACAAATAATTTTTTAAAAAATGAACTTATTCATTAGAATAGAAGTATATAAAAATATTTTCGTTTAATTTTATATTTTTGTGAGAACATTCATAATTTGATGAATTGTGAATAATATAAAAATTAGATCAAAATTGATTTTTATAAAATATATTTCAGTAGTTATTCTATTATTTGAATTTTTAAGTATAATTAAATATTTTTTTTATAATTCTGTCCAATATAGGTCATTGGAATCAATTTCATATTGATATCGGTTATATAAGCATTTTGAAATGGTGAATGTTTTTACTCTAAAAACTATCATTCTTTATCTGTTGATGAGATTATATTTAAATTAATTTTAGAAACCTCTATCTTTAGAATTTTTAAAAATTAAAATACACATTTGAAATTAGTATTGTATTTATTATCTATGATATGGAACAGTGTTTTGGAAAAATATTTATAGTAACTTTATTAATTACATTTATTACCATTATCGAAGGTAAATCCCATAATTTATGGTTAAAATAATATTATAAATTACCTTTACACTTTTAATAATATAATTTTATGAGTTTTTTACACCTAAAATAATACATTATATGAAATATAACCTTTGTAATCCACTTTTACAAATTTAAGAAATATATATTATTTTAATCAATGAAAAGTAAATTTATCCACTCTGTTTTTTATCAAGTAAAATATTTTTAATATGGGGTAATATAAGTGATATATTCTTATATAAATAGTATTTTTAAATATAAAATATTTACATATATAATGTTTATTTATTTATAATTTTTTAATAGAAATAAATATATTAAAGTGTGACATAATGATGATGTGGTAATTGTATCATTAATAGAAACAATCAAATAAATGGTTTTAAAATTAATAAATAAATATAATTTGAAATTTTTTAACTCGTAGAATATTTTTTTGGGAGAAATTTGACATTTTAAAGATTATTTAATCTTAATTTTTTTAAGATACCACATTGTTATGATGTTTATAAAATGTAAAGTAATGAGTAGTTTCAAAATAGACATAATTGGTATCTTAAAATAAATAATAATTTTTTAGATGATAAAAAATTAAGAAAAATAATTTGGAAAAATAATTGGGATATGTACAAAAAAACATAAATGTATAATTTATTGTTTTTTTATAATGTAATTATTAATTATTGTCTCCCATAAATTGTAAATTACATGACAACATAGTAAGACATAAAAATGTAAAATATGGTTATGACCAAAATCTAAGGATTCATAAAATAGGAAAAACATATCCAATTTTCATTGGATGAAATATATTTTTCCCAAAATAATCATATATTATAAATGACTCTATTTTGTTCTATTTTAAATTGAAAATTAATGTTTATTAATTTAATACATTGAGGAATTCCAAGAGTGTCCCTCCCATATCCTATAAAGATAAACCCATTCTTCTATATTATTATCACATCAAAACCATTTTATCATCCATCATATTCTAGAATAACTTTCAATAATCCATCTCTACATTCTTGTGGCCGTTTTTAGGGAAAATAACCCCTAATAAGTGTTAGTGTGTTATTCATTGGTGATCATCTAAAAAAGATGTATCATTTTTAATTAAGTTCCCTTCTTTTATTAATTCATACACATTATTTAAGTATTATCCAAACAATATGACATGATATCTCTAGTATCCATAGTAAATTGAGATGTTATGGTGTTATTTTAATTACCTATATTTATTTCTTATTCCTTCAAATCTAAAATGAATTAATTATTTGTTCATAGATGGGAACTATCACCCCCATTAACCAATATATTTAATATTATATTATAATATCTAAATAAAATATATAATGATGGAATTATTGTTTATATAAGATAATAATGGAATATTTTCCTTTATAACAATTTAATATATCAATTACATTCATTCTACCGAAGCACATGAAAATGATAACACTGTTTATGTGTACATGTGAACTATCACATTAATCAGATGATATAATTCATATTTAATCACTTGATCTCATGAATAATATATAGAAATATATATAAATTATTGTTATTATTTAATTATATGATGATAATTATGGAAATATATATTTATGCATACCTTATTTCCATAATGATCATTGAAAAATGAAAACATTACCCATTCCTATGTTTTCCCTAACACCTCCATGATTGTAATGTAGTTCATTTTTTATATGAGTATTAAATGAATGGATTTGAAATTATGATTGATTTATAATAGAAATTATTATTTCATGGATATTATTATGTATATGATGGAAAAATAAATTCTTTGACCTTATTCAACAACAAAAAATTCAATTTGGACTCATGTATTAAATATCATCAAAACAGCTTACGTGCACAAAAACAATTAACTAAATGTTATAACATGTTAATAAGTTCTATACATGGAATAAATCCTGTAAATAATTTTCCTAGGTTTATTATCCATGGATATAATGAATGCATATGATTATTAGATCTCAAAGTATGGGACTATTGAAATGCAACATATTTTTAAATGTTTTAACGATTTAATCTTATAAATATTTGTCATTCACGTCCATATTTTCTAAATGGTATTATGGATTTATTAATATGGGTATGGAAGTTTTAAATTTTTATTTTATTTCATATAAATTAATGTGGTACAAGACACTTCCATTCAAAAATTGTTTTTTTAAATGTATAACTTTTTTTGAAAATGATTTTCTTATTCAATATCTTGAAATGTTTTATTATGAGGTTAAGTGAAACGTTAAGAGTGACATATTAAAATTTTTAATATTTTCTGTGTTAATGGTAGTTCTACATTTCAAAATTTGTTACATGACAAACCAAGGATGGGTGGTTATGTGATATCCCAAGGATGGGTTATTCAGTTTTATCCTCCTAGGTATTGGGTATGAAAGATGGACCTACAGATTTTCCATTTTTTGGTGTGAAACATATGGAATTTGACTGAATGGTAATTAAAATTTAGAATAATTATGTTCAAAGTTAACTTTTTGTATTTTCTATTTTTTCTATGGGTTTTATGTTAATATTTTAATTATAATTAAGGCACGAATTGAGGTTATTTATAATGGAATGTATTTAAAACTAATAAAGTAAGAAATTTGTTGCTTTATGATAAATTAATCATGTGTTTGAATTTTTATCAATGTACTCATGGTTTCATTATTTTTATATCCCTAACTAGTCTTTTTATCATCATTCCATTTTTTTAATTTTTTTCACATGACATAAAGATGAGTACGGATTTTTAGATGTCATGTTGAATGTTTTGAAGAGTTCTCATAAAAGTTATAATTCATTATTTTATATGTTTAAATAATTAGAAAAATGGAAACAATTTTGAAGAATCCACTATAACAATCCATTTTTTTATTAATGAAAATTAATCTTAATCTAATTTAATGTGTTATTATGTAAAATTATTATGAAAAACATATGAACTTCCTTGGTTTTATGTTTTTTGGATTCAAAAAAACCGTTAAAATTTTTTTTCATTGCTATTACAGCCGTTGAATAGTGGTCACTTGATTAGTATAAATATAGGGATTAAAAAATTTCTAATTTACATAGAAAAAGGGAGAGATAGCCGCATCTAGTTGAATTTCTCCATACAAAGACCATTTTTTGGAGATCATAAAAGAGGTGTCTTCACTGGGCTTTTCTCTTGACCAAACCCAATTTGAGATTCAATATGTTAAGCTTGAATAGAATTGCCTATGTGAGAAGTGTAAGTTGATAGAGATTACCAACCGAGCCCAGTTATCTGAGCCACCCTAATATCCTATATCCATATAAAACCTTTCACATAGGTCGTATTCCGGTGTTATAAGAGGTTACGTAAAAATACCCTTGCTTTATGAATATGTGAATTAATTTTTATAGAATAAATAACATGAAATCATTTTTTAAATGTTACATTGTAAATTGTTTCTAAATCACAAATACTTTTTTTAGTAAATATTCAATTAAGACATATATTTTTTTAAATTAATGCATTTTTAATTTAAATAATATTTGAATAAAACTTTATTACTAAAATAATTTTTATTATTTATAAAATATTGTATAATTTTTATGAATAAATTGTAAATTTTATTAATGTTTGAAAGATGTTTTTATCAAAACTCATGGATTTTTTTAAATGATGGTTTTTATTTTAAATGGAAAAATTAAATTAATTAGAATATTTTTTTAGTTAAAATGATTATTATTTTTGTAATCAGGATGTCGAAATTATCCAAAGGTGAATTTTTCTAGAAAAATGTAGACCGTCAAATTCATGGGTAAAAATTAAACACTGTTTAAATATATAATGTGTTTTATGAAATAATAATGGCCTAATATTGATGTAATAAAATAAAATAAATTGGTTTTTAGGCCAATATAAGTTTTAATTTTAATATAATGTCATTTTAGGTTTGTTTTAATTATTTTACAATGCCTTAGTGGACTCTCCAAGACTTATAAAACACTTTCTAAATTTAAAATGATTTCCTTGAGAGTGTGACTCACCTCCACATAATAATGTCTAATAATTTAACAATTGAGGCCATTGGCCTTATAAGATAATTCTTTCCCCACCACTTTGGAAGAAATCATTGAAAAAACTATGGGATGATTTGTGTTTTCGATTAGATTAATGTGTGGTGTCCAAACATGAAATAATAAAGAATTACCTCTCCATTCCAATATAACCAAACTAAATTTACCATTCGTCATCACTAAATACATTTTTATATTGACCGACCGTTGTCATCCTCTCACTAGAATCCTCAAAAGGATCCCCAAGATCCCGAGAAGCCTCTCTCAAGCCTATCCCAACACATTGGGATGACACATCCAAGTAAGGTATTTATTCTTTTATAAATTTTGTCAAAATTTCATTATATTGTTATACCATTGATGATTATTTTTTAACTATTGGGTTACTATTTAACACCTCCCCATGCGGCCATACATATGTTTTAATGATGATAAATCTTTTTCTCTCTCATTAATTCCACCCATGTACACTCATTACCATGATGAAATTATATAAAGAATTTCCCAATTTTCGTTTACATTCAAGAAATTATCTTGTAAAAAAATCTGAATTCCATTACATATGTTTTAATATTTTTCTATATGACCCCATAACTTTCCATTTCAAGTAAATATGATGAGACACCTCTTTCTCTCTCATCATCCATTTGTATGAATTCTTTTGTCACATTGTTATGCTACCGAAATTGTACTGTGATTTTCCAAGACAAAGTCATTGGGAAGTGAATTCAATGCCCATTTCTCTATAAAGAGTATTCACATTTATCCAAATTTACAAATTGTTTGTAGATTATTATGTATGAATTTGACATTACTTTATCATGTAATAAATGATGATGTTTAATGAATCCATGTTGTATGATCTATTTGGAAAACATATGAATGAAATGAAATGATTAAGAAAGGTTCACACTGCTAGTGCTCCAATTCATTTTTTAATGTATAGTATCATGATACGTCAAGCTGGATGAGGGTTTAATCATGATAATTTACATTAGATGGGTGTTTACTCATGCTCTATGTGCAATGATCCTTGGATCATTCTAATATCATGTAAAATTTTGTTTCCACATTTCCTTGTAATGATAATCAAGCTATATCATGCCTTTATGTCCAGGTTATCAAAAGATATTCCTACTGACTTAAAAGCACAATATTAATTATGTTATGCCTTTTTACTCGCTCACTAATATTTATAGTCCACCCATTTTTTATTCATGTCCTCAGTTTATTCCATTAAATGTTGTGTATGAATGAATGTTGTGGTCTTGTATAGATGTTTTCAATAAAGATGTTTTGTTTTATGTTCTATGTTGTTATATAATGTTTCTAATTTCTCAAGACACTATAACTCTTGATCCTCAGGGTTTTCATAAGTTCATTTTTACATAATAAATCTTGTTTAACTATGTAATAAAGATGAAGGTTTTTATAGTTGGTATAATATGATAGGTTTTGTTATTTTTGAAATTAGGAATAGAAACCCCTAGTGAAAGCTTTAGGGATAATACTATTTTATATAAAAACATCCAAAAATTTTAGGGAGAATTAAGTAAGTGGTTTATCAATAAAATACATCCTTTTTTTAAATATGAGGAGGTAGAAGCAGCTTTGGCACAGATGGATCTAGTGGTAAAACCTGAAAACACATCATTGAGCTAGACTTGAAGAAGATATGGGGCACAACAATGGGCCTTGCTACACTCTTGGTTAAGACACTCCCGAGGGATATTATTTGGTAAATAAATAATCATAGTATGCCCACTATTAAGGGGACTAAAAAAATTCCCCTAAGAATATATAATGGGATATATATCTTGGATAATATAGAAAAGTTGTGGAAATAAATGAAATTTATATGTTATCCATTTCTCATAATTGGATTCCTCTTTATGTGTTACCTGAAAATTTCCTTTTATTCCATCTAATGGCTGGAAATAAGAGGACATTGGATAACAACCAATTAAATGATCAATGTGATTACTATTCTAATGATATTTCCAATTCAATTGGAGCGGGAATCATAGACATAGTCATGATACTTTCACATTTAATTCAATTTTTTAATAGAAACATGGGTCAAGTTGAATGTTCAACCCCGCCCCCTCCCTCCCCCCCCCACAAAGAACATGTCCCAATAGAGAGATTCATGATACAAAGACCTCCTATATTAAATAGATCATTCGATACATCAGTTTGAAAAAAATGGATTAACTCAATTGAAATGATCTTCTCCATCATTCAGTGTTCCAAACAAGATAATGTTCTTCTGGATGTTTATCATATGGAGGGTGAATCTGATCAATAGAGGACATTGACCAAACATATTAAGCATTAGGAAATGATCGAGTCAATGAAATAAAAAGAATTCCAAAAAATAATTTTGGATAAATATTTTCCTCACACCCTCCAACATAATATGGAAAGGGACTTTCTTACCCTAAAGAAAAAAGACAAAAAAACACTTCGATCTTATGAGAAAAACATCACAAGGATTTCACGATACACCTCTAATATTTTCATTACCCTCAAATTCTAGGTTGAATACTTCTTTGGTGCGATAAAACCTTGCCTACAAAAAACCCTAGTGATCTGTGACTTTGAGAGCTATGAGGAATTTGATTAATGTGCACACTAAGATAAAATGAGTATAAAAATTTCTCAGGGATATAATGGGGATAAGAAGTGTATGGTGGACCTTAATTCTGGTGGTCTGATGTATTAATCCAATAGTGCAATGAAATTCCTGCACCCCACCTTCCAAATGTGCAGAAACAATCACCCTTGTAATTACCTGAAAGGGATGAGGAAATGATTTAGGTGTGGAACTGAGGGGTGTTGTGCTGTTAACTGCTCACAAGAAAAATCCACTCCTGCAAAATATAATAGGAACTCTCTGTTTGACCCTCAACGCATTGTTCATTGATTCAACTATAAAGAACTGGAGAACTTGGAAAACTAGTAACCTAATCTGAGGGCTTTCAAAGGCAACCAACAACCTCCATGGTCGTAAGGGCGATATTTTTCCTTCACTACCGCCGAAGTGAACCCTGAAAAAAATATCATGATAGGTACTCTAGTTATTCATTCACGAATAGCGAATGTACTTTTAGATTATGGTTATATGTATTTTTTATATCCCAATTGTTTAGTTGAAAAATCCCAACACTTCCAAAAATCATAGATGTAAATATGTCACTGAGAATAAAACATCTAGAAATCATTGCAACCCATTAATATAACTCCTCCCATATAATAATTTGTGGTCTAATCATTTCTAAGAACCTCATCAAACACCCACTAGTTGAATTTCATGCAACTCATTGCATGGATTGTCTTTAACAATATATACTGAAAAAATTTGTCGTGATAGGGAAACCACTCTTCATATGGCGAAGGGACCCTCAATTCTATACAAGTTCAAGGAAGAGGATAAATATTCTATAGAAACATCACCACAAGCATGGATATTACTGCTCTAATAGATTTTGTATCTTTATCAAATGATTGAGTCTAAGGAAGAAAAATTCATTGAAGACATGCCTATAATTAGGGAGTTCACTGAAGTGTTTCCTGAAGAATTCCCTAGTCTTCCACCCAGAAGTGATGTTTAATTATTAATTGATCATATACCTGGGGAATTTATAATATCTATGAATCCATATTGAATTGTGATTGTGGAGCATGAGGATCTAAAGAAACAACAACATGATAATATGGATAAATGGTTTATAGGCCCATGTGGCTCACAATGGGGCGCAATGGTCCTCTTCATCAAAAAGAAGGATGGGTCAAATCATCTTCACATTTATTATCGTGAGCTCAACAAAATCAAAATAATGAACATGTATCCTATACCATGAATTAATGACTTATTTTATCAACTACATACAGAACAAGACATATCCAAGGTGGATCTTTAGTTGGGATATTATAATGTAATGGTGAAATGGAAGGATATCCCCAAGACTTCTTTCTGAACAAGATACGTAAGCTATGAATTCATAGTAATGGCATTCAGAATCACCAATTCTCCGATAATCTTCATGGACTTTAGAATATAGTATTTAGATATTACCTTGATGAATTTATGGTTGTATTTATTGATGATATTCCAAAGTACTCCAAAACCAAGTAAGATCGTGAGGATCATCTTGGAACTGTACTACAGACCTTGAAAAAGAGGAATATCTATGAAAAGTACATAATGTGTGTGGTATGGTTAAAGGAGTTCTCAATATAGAGTCATATCATCACAAGAAATGGGATATCTATAGATCCCTCCAACAGAGAAAAAATTGAAGGATGGACGAGTTCAACATCGGCGACAAATATCCATAGATTCTTGGGGTTAGTTGGATATAATCGCTGATTAGTGAGACATTTTTTATGATTTTCAAACCATCTTACCATGATAACTAAGAATGGAGTAATTTTTATTTGGGGTTATGAATGCAAAGAGAGATTGATGGAGTTGAAAAGGAGGAAGACCATTGTGCCCGTTCTCAACTAAATCACATGTGGAGAAATTTTTAAAGTATTTAGTGATGTTTAAATGAGGGGAATGTGATGTGTGTTGATGAAAAATGAAAATTTCATTTCCTATGCTTCAAGGAAATTGAATTTTCTAGAGTAAAACTATTGAACAAATTATATGGTGTTATCTATAGTAATCTTCTCTTTTAAAATTTTGTGGCATTACATATATGGGTACATGTATAAAAAATATATGGATCACAAAATCCTCAAGTATATATTCACACAAAAAGAGTTGAACATGTGCTAATGAAGATGGCTAGAGAAAATAAATTTTTGTGACACCTCAATCCATTACCATCAGTGGAAAGTGAATAAGGTGGAAGATGTTCTTTGATGAATGTACCCAATTATTCTCTCATTGAAGGGAATTTAAACGATCCAATCTTCTTATATTTGATCACGATGGATATGGGAATCATAAAGAAGTGAAAATAATCAATAGTTTCATAAATTATTTCTCAACAATCACTTTTGGAATGGTTAAAGGATGCTCAAAAGAATGATGTGAGAATTCAAAGAAAGTGGAAACAATATGAATAGGGCAATCCATGGTGTTCAATGTAAATGAAGAATGAATTCTATGATTTGGGTCAAGACTATGTGGTCCATAAAATCTAAAGTTAATGAAAGAAATTTTGGATGATGCACAATGTTAAAATATATCCATTTTTCTAGGAAACACAACGATGTATCAAGATCTCCAGGATCATTGATGGTGGGATAACATGAAGAAGGAGATCGCTAACTATACATCAAAGTTACTCATATGTCAATAAGTGAATGCTGAGAGGAATAAGTCTAAGGGGATGATACAACCATTACCTATATCATCAAATAAATGGTAGACCACCACCATGGACATTGTCACTGAAATAATGAAAACATAAAAAAACAATTCTATCCGGTTTGTCATGGACCATCATACGAAGACAACACACTTCGTTGCAATTTGAGAGGATTTATCATTGTAACAACTAGCACATATATTTATCAGAAAAGTGGTAAGGCTTCACGGAGTACCATTATATATTGTATCTGATCATGATTCATGATTCACCATTATGTTATAGAATAATCTCCAACACGCTCTGAATACTGAGCTGAACTTTAGTATGACTTATCATCCTCAAACTAATTTTAAATCTGAGATGACTATTTAAACACATGAGGAACTTATTTGAGAAATCTAAATGGAAATCAATTGAGGTTGGGATCAACATCTTCCTTAGGTTGAGTTCTCTTACAACAATAGTTTCCACTCAAATATCCATATGGCTCCATATGAATCCATTTATGGGAAGAGGTGCAGAACACTGACATGTTGGGATGATGTTTGGGAGAAAAAATATTAGGTTCAGAAATGGTCAACAATATGGTGGATAAGGATAAAACAATAAAACAACACATTATAGCTACTTAGAGTCGTCAAAATATCTTTGTTGACAATCATCAATGAGACCTAGAGTTTGATGTTAAGGACAATGTATTACTCATAATATCACCGTGGAAGAGAGTTATGTGATTTGGGAAGATGGTAAAGCTTAGTCAGAGGTACATCGACCCTTTTGATATCCTTGATCGCATTGGAGTAGTGGCATATCGACTAGAACACCCACCGAACTTGTCTCAAGTACAAGATTTATTCCATGTATCATTCTAGAAGAAGTACGTACCTTACCCATATCATGTACTCAATCCATAGGTGGAAACATTGGAGAATTACATCCCTTATGTAGAAAATCATGTAATGATATTTGATCATAGGGAAACATATCTTCAAAATAAGACAATGAAAAACATCAAGGTTTTAGGCTGAAACCACAAGTTTGAAGAAGAACGATGGGAATTGGGAGAAGTGATGAAGTAGAGTTACCCTCATTTTTTGAGTGTGGGAAATGGAAATTTCAATGGAGAACATTCTTAATGGTGGAATATTGTAATGACCCAAAAAATTATTAATTAAAAATCTTCTTGATCTAATTAAATGTGATATTATGTATAATGGAAATGTAAAACATATTCACTTAATTTGTTTTCTGTTGATGAATTTCAAAATACCTTTATGAATTTTTATTTTTTCTTATCTTGGATATTAACAGTGATCACTTGATTAATATAAATATAGGGCTTTAACAATTCCAATTTACTAATACAAAGAAAGGGAATGCCTATAAGGCCCCAGCCTTAAACCTTACATAATCTTGAGTTATTACAAGATTACACATTGATGATCATTTCAGGTTTAGAGTTTTAGAGAATTAGATCATGAAACTTGCATTACATTCCACATTTAGACAAAGTGGTTACATAAAAGACAGTATTCATTCTTCCCATCAACAGAAACATATTTAAAATAAAACATGGATTCTTTCATGACACATCCTTGACACCATCATCACATCATGTACCCTTCCCTTGAATTGTGAAAAACATTTCAAAAACATGGGATGAGCATAAAAAGCTCAGTAAGGGATATAAAAATATGGAAAGGAAACATGAGTACATGTATACATAAGAATGAAATCATACATTACCCATAAAACATAAGCACTTTAACATAACTCATAAATTCATGAATAAATCATAGAAATCACATGACATAAAGGTAACTTGAGGCATTCATAACATTCTTACGTAGGGAGTAACCCTCTTGGTTACGTTTGGAATACCCATCACAGTATATTCTCTAAATCTCTTCGGAGAAACCTTAACATTTAACTCCTCCGCGTTACCCAATGCATTGGAGAGCTATATTGGGCTCACCCGCCCTTAGTCTATCACGGAACCACCCGTCTTCATAATAATGCCCAAGAACCTCAACATAATCGTATCACACAAAACATGCATAAAGGAAACATAACATTTCCACCTTTCAATCACAAGATATCAATACAACACATTGATATAAAAACATTATGAAAACCATTTTCAGTACCAAAATAAAATAAAAGTAAAACATGGTATTTATTTTTCTTTTAAAAAAAAGTATGGCTTATAGAGGAAGCAGAAACTCAAATAATGGTCACGGCGGCGAAGATGTCATTGTCGCCGCATACGTACGACAAAAACATTACCTTTTGTCATTTAGTAAATGATTCGTATAAAAAAGAATCCTTTTGAATAAATGTAAAAGTAAAAGGGGTTTATACACCGTATAAAAGAAGGTTGTGTATAAAACAAAATATCCCTCAATGAAAGGAGATTGAGACGAAGTCCCATACAAAGACGGTATCCTTGGTTTAAGGATAAATCTATTACATAATTATGTGTTAAACGAATACACCAAATATAAGTGGATATTAAGTGTAAAATAATCAAAGGTCATTCACACATATTCAAAGGATGAAATATTCAATAACTACATGTTGAACCCAAAGAAATCGAAATTTGGTTAAGAAGTTCCCTTGACAGCCTAACGGCGTCACATCAAAATGAGTAGATGAGAGATAAAAAAAGGGTATCTCGTCACATGGACATAAAAGTTACATCAATTAGGATATATTAGGACATATCCCAACATAACAATATTAAATTAAAAGACCCAACAAAATAAGTCTTTTAAAAAGTGGAGGGTGAAAGGTTCCCTTACTGACATGGGTATCTTTCGAAACATACACCTCGTGAAAGAACGACAATACAACATTGATGTAAATACTCATAGAAGAAATTATATTACACAATGAGAAAAATAATGGGCAGTTCATACACCAATCAAATGAAATTGTGGCAAATGTAGCATAAATCTCACGGGAATAAAAGTGTGATGAAAAATCCCTTACGAAAATTCGGCAGCCTAACAGCACCACTCAGAACTTCCAAAATGGATTGATGAGAGGAAATAGGGTCTCTCATCATATGAACATAATAAGTATAGTATAAGTAATATAAAATAAAATCCCAATCATAAGAAAGATGAGCTTAAAAGGAATGAAATAAAAGAGTGTACTTAAAAAGAATGATAGGTGTAGGATCCCTTACCTCGGGTCCGACTTGACTCGATCGTTCTTTAACGTCCTGAATAATAAACTTGAGTTAATTTATACTTGCTTAAGAACCTTTTTCAAGTTCATTATTATTTTTATATCAATTATTGACATGTTATAAACATTATTTAATCATTTAAGTTAATAATGTTTGTTTTGTCGATATTTGGTTCTTAAGTCAAAAGTGGACTTCTTACAATTACATGTTGTTCGTGTGGTCAATGGTTCATTATATCAAGAATGAAATTCATGATTTTGATATCATATATATCATATATATCCAGAATATACATGTATTGATAATATTACATAATCATTTAGAGGTAAGAAATGAAATGCACCATTCTTGGAGACGGTAAGCCGTACGTACGCATGAACGCTACTTTCATTTCTTTGACATATTAATGGAATTAAAACTAAATGAGAGGTATGTATATTTTAATTCCGGAATTATATTAATAATTTATATGTAACATAACTTATATATATCCATTATAAATATGTACTTATAATAGTACACTACATTTGGGGATAAGAAATGAAATGCACCATTCATGGAGACGGTAATCTGTACGTATGCATGAACGCTACTTTCATTTCTATCTCATACATTAATGGAAGGAAATAATAATGATATATGGGTATATTATAATTATAGTATAACATCATATATAATAACTTTAAATCTATCCTTTATACATCCCACATATGGAATTAACGAATCACATCACTTTAAGGGGGCGGTAGTCCGCACTTCCTTAAATGAAGATATCACATTTACCCATAATGGAAACCATAAAAGAACGCCATAAATGAAAAATACAGAAGCTTAAGTAAAA
Source organism: Viscum album (assembly GCA_963277665.1). Taxonomy (NCBI): domain Eukaryota; kingdom Viridiplantae; phylum Streptophyta; class Magnoliopsida; order Santalales; family Viscaceae; genus Viscum; species Viscum album. The sequence continues at coordinate 439,659,384 of OY728142.1, read as the reverse complement.
CATAAACATATTAAATATCATATATAAACATAGTGACATCTTAATGGCCACCATTGAAGGTGTTATATGAGTGTTGAACAATCACCGTTTCGTGCGGCAGAAATTCTCCATCCACGGAAACAGTATGTTCTTTAACCATTAGATGTAGGAGAGAGTAAGTGTAGCTTGAATACTTATTATAACAACATCGTAGTATATTTAAGATACTGGAGTTGTTACAAAAGAAATGAATAAAAAGAGTTTAGGGGTTGGAGAGGCAAAATAAAACAAAAGGACTCAAGTGAAGACATTACCTTAAAATCGGGTAACTCCCTTTGGTTTGAGCTCAAAGGCTTCCTTGGGAAGACTTCTGCCAAAATTTAGGCTTCATGGAGTAATAGAGGTAAGTGGAGAGACAGAATGGACAGAGGATGGCCGAGCCAAATTCTTTGGGAGTGTGGGTAAGGAGGTAGAGGTGGGATCCTTTTATAAGAGGAGAGGAGGGGCACTCCTCTAAAGTTATAAAATGTTACATTATTTTCAAAAGAGTTTCGGATTTTAACGGTCCCACATTGATGTATTTCGAGGATAAGGTGATAAGGGTTCGAAATACACTCATACAATAGGTTTTGGACATGTGTAGGTCTTAGATATTACATTATCATTCCATTTTATTTAAATCGTTAAATAATGAGGTCATTGATGCATCATCATGATGTCATAAATAATTTAATTTATTTAATGTCTAAAAATTATAAAAAAACTACTATGATGTAGTAAATCTTTTTAGCTTTCCAATGACTATTTATAGTCAAAAATATGACTTGTATAACCCCATGTAAAACTTCTTTTAGTAAAACATATCATGTTTGTGTCATTTTTTACTTTAACATTAAATAAAAAGATATTTATGTCATTTCCCAACCAAAGTGGCTCCATGGGGTCCCCAAGTTGACCCATGGATTGTCTTGGTCAGACATGACACATCCAATGAGGGTAGGACATGTGTCTAGGTCATTTAATTTTACTAAAACATTATTCTTACCATAAACTACACTAATTACCTCCAATCGCTATTAAAAACTTAATAAGTTACTATTCACCAAAAAAATATTTTTATCCTATTGAACCACATTTTACTTCTTAATGACAACCATGTATGTAGGATTTTTGAAATTCAAAACACAATGATGGAAAAATTTATTTAAACGGAAAAATCAGTTTTTATAAATACAACTTAGTGGTTTTACTATTCATCAAAAATTGAAGTTTTTCAGAAAAATCCCAAAAATTCACCCTAAGCTATATTTGATATTTCAAATTCAAAAATGAAGTCTATTTTACAAAATTCAAAACATATAAGTCACATTAATTAATTTAATAATTAATTCCCACTGTCAGAGCAAATAGCGTGTTTTTATGAAACAATAAGTATCAAAAAATTGACACTAGTTTAAGTCTGATTTTAAAGTGAAATTAATTCCAAAGACCACTATTGGATTTAATGGTAAAAATATATTCTAATTTCAATTTAAAACCAATTAAAAAGATAATCTAATCATATAAATAAATTATATTAAAAAATAGGTTTTGAATTAAAATACAACATTTTACACTATTCATTAAAAAATAAACTTTATCGGAAAGATACCAAAAATTTACACAAAGTAAATATTGATGTCCCAATTATTAAGAAGAGTTTTATTTGGTCCAATAGAATTTATAAGAGTGACAAAACTAGATTTAATGATGGTTCGCCATCAAAAGGCGATAAGTGAATCTTTAGTGAAAACTAGGGCATATATGCCTAGAATTGAATTCTTTCCGTATTTAAAGCCTTTATCTTTTATTGGATAAATGTAAAAACATTTAAAACATATATAATCATATTTTAGTTATTTCTATCCATTCCCGCCAACACCACGGCTATATGTTAACTACCATTTAAAATAATATTATTTTATTATTAGAGTGCAACGTAAGATTCCCAAAAAATCGTTGTTGCGTGTTGGGTACACCATCGAGCATAGCGTCCCCTTTAAAGTCATATTAATATTTTATTCACAAATATGGATAAATATGGAAATCTCATATTCTTTATTTACCTGGGTTGTTACAATGCCTCATCTATAAGAGTTTCTCCATTCGATGCCCATGTTTTTTAGCTCAAAAAAGGATTTGGCATCACTGGACTTTTCTCTTGACCATACACAAGCAAGGCTTCAACACGTTAGGCTTGAACAAAACAACCAATGTGATAAGTGGATGTTTATAAAGATTACCACCCGATCCACCCCAAGAGTCTATCACCACAACACAACTTACCATTAGTTCATATTTTGGTGTTATAAGGGGTTATGTTACAACACCCTAGAACTATGGTTTTGTGCATTATTTTTGTATATAATAAAGAATATACATTCATTTTATTATTATTACATTGTAAATAGTTTTTAAATCACAAATAATATATTTAGTTAATATTAAATTAAGAAATTGATTTTTAAGAATTAATGGATTTTTAAATTAAAAATTATTAAAGAAAATATTATAACTAAATTAATTTTAAATAAATATAAATGATCATATAATTATTTTGAATACAATAGTAATTTTTATTTTGGTTTGCAAGATGTTTTTTGTCAAAACACATGAATTTTCGATAGCTATTAGTTTTTTATTTTAAAAGTAAAAAAATTAACATATTTAAAAAATTAGTTGGGTAGAATGAATATTATTTTTGCAATAAGGATGTCAAAATTATCCAACTATGGATTTTTCATAATTTTCTTAGACAGTCGAATTTTTGGGTAAAAAATATATACAGTTTATATATATAATGTGTTTTATGACACCCAAATGACCCAATATTGATGTAATAAAATACTGTAAGTGGTATTTTCAGAAAATATACGTTTTTCCTCTATATTAATTTGTTTTTAGGTTTTTTTATAATTATTTAAAAATTCATAGTGAACTCTCCAAGACTTATATAACATATTAACATTTTGAAATGATTTCCTTGAGAGGGTGACTCACCTTCACATAAGAAGGTATAATATTTTAATACTTTTGTCCATTGACTATATAAAATAATGTATTCCACCTAATTTTGGAAAAAACCATGGGTAAGTATGTGGTTTTGATTTTTTTAATGTGTTGTGTCTAAAACATAAATAATAATGAATTCCCTCTCATGTCTAATAGAAACCCACTAAATCCCACATTCCACTTTTCTCAAACTATTTGGATCTTAACCAACCCTTAACCTCCCCTCTCTAGAATCCTAACAAGGTTCCCCAAGATCCAAATAAGTCTCTCTCAAGCCTCTCTCAAGCCTTGGGAATCACAATTCCATGTAAGGGATTTCTTCCATTCTCTTTATGTCCAAATTTCATTATGTTGTATATTGTAAAGAAACATAATTTCCATGAATTGTTTTAATATGTGGAAACTTTATGAGTACAAGAAAATTTATGGCGCTTGATTTCGTGGCCCGGAGTGCCCGGAATGAATTTATGTACTTATTTTGTGTACGTTCAGTAAAGGTGCAAGTGGGTTTTTATAAAATTTGAAATGGTGCTCGGAATTGAAATCAGAGGACATCATTGAACTCGCATCGTCAGTATTCATATAAGGATACGTTCACCTCAATGTAAATTGGTAGCGAGTAAAAGATAATTTTTGGGTATTTTATGGAAATAATTAAATAAAATAATCACACATTTTATTTTATTTTGTTGTCACCACCCACTTGTGGATAATGTGGCGATGTGGAGCACATGAGTTTTATTCTCCAAACTGAATGCTCGGTGGTGGGGACCACCTGAGCTAGAAAAACCAACCATGAGGGGTTATGGTGGTGGGGACAACCTGAGGCTTAAAACCCACAAACATCCTATTAAATATGTGGAGCCTCTTTTACTCCTCCAATATTTGTTATGCCAACCCCCCTTTAATTAATTAATCCACATCATATTATTTAAATGAAACAATTTGAAATTATGCAAACATATTTTATTATATAGGGTGTCTCTTATTTTTGGTGGGTTGAGCGAAAATAATCCTTAGCAAAGGAAGGAGCCTTGGGAAAAAAGCTCTCCAACGAAGAACTCTCCACCGACGAATAACGCCGAATTAAACTACTTCCTTGGGAAACCCTCCATGGAGGAACATCTTCAAATATGAAAAAATGATGCCCAAGCCCGGGATTGGAGGTGTGTGGTTGACGAGAAAAACATCGACAACTTTTCCTTCTTCCTCGCTACCTTTTCGATGTCATCAAGGGAACGAAGTAGGGGTTTATTTGTGTATGAATACTTTTCCCATGTTCTTCCATTGAATTATTTTTCGGGATTAGGAATAAATCATTGCGGGTGGTTGTAAAGCTTGACATTCTTCTTCAAATTATTATGGATCCATATGTTATCACCCTAACATAGAGGGTACGTTCCAAACAAACATGGCCCGGCCCCTCCACAAATCTTGTGATTATTTGTGGTGTTGAACGCGAAGAAGGTGACGACGCAACGACACCGCTCCATGGCCAAAACTGCCTCGCGACCTCTGCGCCATCGTGGAACCACCATGTCTGAGCTATGTTATGGCACCCACGACCACTGCGCCATGTGGCTCCGCCACCCACGGCCCCGTCATGCCTCCCACGGTCACCGCCATCCATGTCGAGCCGCTTTCGTGGTCGTCCGCTGAGCTGCTGCTTCCATTCACCATGCCCCCACCGCCGTCTGCTGAGCAGCCGCCATCGTCCGCCGAGCTGCCACCACTGTTTTTCATGTCGTCATCGTCGTCCCAGCAAGCCGCCGGCCGAGCTGACCTGGCAGTGCCGCCCGCGGCCTTCTACGCCACCCCATCCGTGCCTCCCGTGGCCTCGCCGAGCTGCTCCGACCGAGCCACCCATTGCCCACAGCCGTTCTGGATGAACCGTCCGCAGCCCTGAGCCTCTCCAACCATGCCACCCCACAGTCTCAAGATACTTCGACCGAGCCAACCTGCGGCCTTGATCCATTTGGAATGGGCCGCCCAGCAGCCTCCACCCTCTTGGCTGAGCCGCCTTGGCCGAGTCGCCCTGCCGCCTCGCGCGATCCGCGACCGAACCCCCGTGGCCCATCATGGCCTACTGGACAGCCATGGGGGACGGGCCTCCCAACATGAGTCTTGATAGACCCAATGGGGCAAGCCTAACCAAATGGGCCGGGTCGGTTAGACCAGGTCGGGCCGTACACGGGCCCAATATGGCCTATTTACTTTTTTCTGGGCATAACATTGGAACCAGACATCCATTTGAAAAACCGTCAGCAGCGCTGTAAATCATAGAGCGAGAAATTCCCATTGAGTATACCCCAATGGAGTTTTTTTTAATATGGGGAATGGTCAGGTTTGATCGAGCAAAAATCCAATCGGGCCCAAGGGACTAAAAGGTTATTAACTAACAGACCGGGCGTCCGATTGACACTCCGTCTGTTGCGTTGATACCCCTATAACGTGGAAGACCATTGAGATTCTTATTCATGGTACATTGTGGCAGTTGGAGTATAGACTGGTAAATCGTGGAGTGGATCTTTTTTGAGACGTGCGAGTATAGTGAGGGAACCCAGTGACTGGCTCAGACTTGACAACTGGTGACATTTTCGACTTAGAGTGACTCGACATGCCCAGTACGGAGCGCCTTTGTGTGTCGGTGTAGACGCATGGTGGGGAGTGCCTCTATGAGATGCGGCAGACCCATGATACACAATAGGAGGAGTACCTCAGCAGGCCATGATTGGGTGGACCTATGTGTGATGCGGCAGTCCCACAATACTCGACAGGAGGAGTACCTTAGCAAGTCACGAGGGGGAGCACCTCTATTTGACACGAAAGACCCTTGGTGGGTAAAACCTCTGTGTGACGCGGCAGACCAATGGTACTCGACAGGAGGAGTACCTAAGTAGTCCAAGGTTTTTGGGACGTGCCTTTGTGTGATGCGGCAGGCCCACTATACACGATAGAGGAGGGGATCTCCAGAAGCCGAGGTGTTTGGTGATGTGACATGGGATGCTACTTGTTACTACCCCTAGAATAAATCCTCGTGTGAGATGAGTCAGTATCTCTATGTTTTACTAAGGATTGAGATGAATTACTTCATTACTTAGGTATATATATGGGTATATATCTAAGTAGGGTTATCTGTTGATTTCAAAATTTTCTTATCCTTGGTTGTTTTTGTGAGACCTTGAGGGTCTCAGGATCCCTAATGAGTATCGTTATACTCAGCCTTGCCTGGGATATGCCCGAACCTTATTGTGTTGGATGCAGACGACAAACAGCCCTCATAGAGGCTGAGAGTACCATGACTGGACGGTACCCAGAGGTGTACCATATGACCTATCGGTATGCAGATGAGATGGGTGGGCGTGGAGTACTGAGGAGGTGATCTGTAACACCCCGAGATTTTAGGAAAATTATTATTTTAATTTCATTTATTTCTTTTGTTTTACGCTACAAAAAATTATCTTGTGCTATACGCAACATCGTATTAGCTTTATATTATTCTCAAACCCCATTCTTGGCTTAAGTTGCACACAAGAGCAACCTTCCACAATAGCGTGTGTTGTACGCAATAATGAGTTTCACTAAACAATGATGTATTGTTATAATATTATTATGAACTATCCATTATGAATAGTAGTAACTACATTTTTAATTTTATGACATTATCTTACAAATTTTATAGAACATTGTATGAGAACAAAATAAATTTTTTGGGTAAAATAAGAATTTTTAATAAAATGCAGTTTTGCTGCCTTTTGATGGTGCACCCACATTAAATGTAGTTTTTGAAATTTTTATAAGTTCAATTATACTTAATAAAATTTTTCTTTTGAATCGTGATATAAAATTTTACTTTGGATAATTTTTATTTATTTTTCTGATAAGTTTCTTATTTTGATAAATAGTAAAAATACGCTAAATTTTAATTTAACACAACATTTCTCATCAAAATAAATTATATGGTTATGTTAAAATATTGAATGGTTTTAAAGTATAAATATAGTATATTTTTACCATTTAATATAATGTAAGTCATTATAATTAATTTTACACTGAATTCATTGTTTAAAACATCTCAATATTTTGCAACGTTTTAACTTTTAAAACCCATTTTGTTAACAATGGGATTAATATTAAATTAATAAATGAAACTTCTGTGTTTTGAATTTTGAAAAATGGATTCAATATTTGGAATCATTATGTCCAAATTAGTTTAAAAAGATACTTTTTATTTTTTGGAATTATGAATAGTAACTACAGTAAATTTTATTTAACATAGTTAAGGATAAATCAGGTAATTAAGGGTAAATATAATATTATAAAATTACCCTAACACTTGTCATAATATAATTGGATGATTATATTTTTCCATATATCATATTTGGGTTGAAATGGAATCTAATGGAACCAACTTGTATTTGATTAAGACCTTTTATTTAATTTATTTAAAGGAATCTGAAATAATGTCTCACTCAAACTTTAATAATTAGATTATTTTGTATATAAGGTTATAAAAAATATAAATTAGATTATAAATATTAATTTGAAATATAAAATGTTTTTATTTAACATGGTAATTTATTTGTAATTTTTATGAAATATTTATTTACCTTAATAGCTTATACATTAATGATGTAGAAATTATTTATTTATGTAAAAATCAATAATATAGGTTTTATTAAAATAACAATACCTATCAAAAGAACCATAAACTTGACCGAACATTATTGGTCGAGTATATATATATCCTAATCATCCAAGGGAAGTGGTTTGGACCATTTGGAGCGTTATAAAACTGATTAGGACATTTATATTTTTTTTATATTAAATGATGTCAAAGATTTCACCTTCATAATTTAATAAATATAACAATTTAAATGTTGTGATTTTAAGATGATAAATTCGAGTAAAAATATTATTTTTAAAGGTATTATATTCATCTTAATCAAAGGATTTTATTTGTAATTTTTATACAAAATATAAGTATATTAAATAAATATAAAAAATAGAATAGTAATTATTTTAATAAGAGATATCCCAAATAAATGTTTTTAAAAATATAAAAATAAATAATATATGAACAAATTAATGTTCCCTATGATATTTTTTGATGAATATGACATGTTAAGAATCTATTATATATTTTGTTTCGCACATATCTTATGTGTGTTTTTTATTTAAATTCAAATAATGAAAAGTGTCAAAATTCTCCCTATTGATATTTTATAAAAATGACATATTTTTAAATTACATAAAAATCACAAAAATATTTAAAAACTACAAATAGAAAATTATATGGTCAAAAAGGATATAAAGTGTCCAATTATAGAAAATTGAGAACATTTAATTATGTATTTATAACAATTTAAAATTTAGAATTTTATTACCACTACTAAAATTATATAGATTAAATAACGATTAATCAAGTTGATACAGTTTAAAATAAACATAAAAGAAGTATAAATTTTATTAGTTGATGAGACTACAACCATATCTCATCTCATCTTCGAATTGAGTCATTTTTGGATATTTTTATGTGAGGTTTCATTTTATTATTAATTAATATTTATAAGGTATCTAAAAGTGCCCCTCTCCTCTCCTATATAAGGGCACCTCCTTCCCTCTCATCGTCACTCAATTTTGAGCCTTCATGCTCAGCCAAACCATGCCAATTATATGGATTCCCCTAGTAAACATTTTTCATAATGTGAATGTGGATGTAGTAGACCATAGTTCTCTTTTATTCTTAGGATTTGGGGTGGTTTTTTTGAAAAACTGATGAATTGAAATGTTATACATCTATATATATATTTGTATTATCGATTATATGTTACATTAGGGAATCCTGTCATTTTTATGGATTCATTTTTGGATTGAATCATGCTCTATAATTTTGGAGAAGGCTTAAAATAAATTATAATTCAATGATCAGTGGATTAGTTTTCAAAATAGATCAATTTATTAAATTAAATTGAAAATTTTTAATGGAATGTTATAAACATACAAAGACATGTGAATAAGGATGATGATATTCCTCCAATGAAGAGAGTTCGTGAGGTTAGATTGTGGTGTCAATTTATTCATCATATTTCTTATTTTACTTATATTGATTAAAATATTATGGGTGACATGGAAACCCCACTTTATAAACCTGTATTTTATAATTTCCATTTAATTTAATATAATTTTCAGTAGGACTAATTATTTACAGGTTATTATACTTCTTTTAAGGATGATTAAATAAAAATTAACTATTCAATAACCTATTAAATTATATTTTTTCAACAAGTATATTTACTTTTTACCATGTCACATATAAATATATAAATTTTTTTGGAAAATAAATTTTATTATTAATGAAATACTGATTTTTATTATTATTATGAACTAAACAATCCCATAACGAGAAATGTTAATTATTATAATTTATTTCCTACGTGAAACATAAATGTAAAAGTAATAATAATAATGATACGAAGTAATTGAGAAATAATTTATTCTAAAATGAGTAAATAAGTAATAATATATTATTATTCATGTTGGTATAAGTCATATGAAATGAGTAAGAAATATAGGTAAGGGATTTTTCATTAAAACAATATTTTAATGTTTTACTATAAACATGGTTTCTGAAAATCCTCGTTTTTGAAATTTTTTTCAAGAATTATCTTTTTTATTTTTAAAATTATTGATTAGGTTAATATTTATTATGGCTTGACTATATTTAAAAATTGATGGAAATTAATATTAATTAAGTTTTCTATTCGACTCATTTTTAATTTCCAAAAATATGTTTAAAGAGAATAATTTTTATGTAATTTGCACAATGACATAATTTTCTTGAAATTTGTCATTATCAATACTTCTATATATGTTTCCTTAATTGTCAAATAAATTAATAAATCAATTTTTACGAAATTTCTTATTTTTAGGAGTTATCTAAAAAAAGGTATTTCATCACATTTATATAGGATTACATAGGGTCATTTTATTTATAATTTATAATTAATTTTTTGTGAGTATTATGATGAAATTTAAATATTTTTTTTATACATGATATTTTCTTGAGAAATTTTGTATAATTATTATTGGGGAATTATATCCTTATAATTAATTGGGTGATGTGTATTTTTTTCATAAGTTACTCGTATAATTTAGACAGTTTTTATTGGATATATGTCATAATTATGACGATGTCATGTTGATGGATGGAGATGAAAAAAATATTCTCCTATAAATACATTAGAATTAATGTAGTAGTTTTTTAAATTTTATGAATTGTTTAATTAATGATGTCATTATGTTGTCTTAAATAACCTTCAAGATAACTTTTCTTCCTTTGATATTCCATAATACATGTTTTATGAAAAACTATATTTAGGTAATTTTAATTCAATAGTAAGTGATTATTTATTATTAATAGATATTATGTCAAAAAGGAAACAATCATATGGTCTTTAATGTTTTCAATGGACAACGATACTCGATTATTATTATTTCCCCTAAGAATATTTTTTTCGGCATCTAATATTTTAATTTTTTTTGAAAATCATTATGGATGAATAAAAAATAAATTATTGTAAAAAATATAGTAATTATGACATGTCTTGAAAAAATAAAATGTTTATTTAATTGAAATGGGATTGTAGACATAAGAACTACTTTTGGGGATAAAATACACACTATGTGACTATGTTCTATATGTGATATATCGGTCTTCCTAAATATATAAAACTATAAACCAAAAAGACCATGTGAATGTATGAATGTTACAATTACTTTCTATTTTATACACAATTATGCGATTGTTATGTTAAATGTTTTTACTATTTTCAACCACCTTTATAATTTTCTTTGTATGGTATCCATCACCATTTATAGATATAATCATATAAGGCAATCAATAATCCATATTTTGTCTGTTTTACTAGCTATATTCAGTTATTATCTATGTTTAATATGTTATTTATAACATCTATATGTTTTAGGAAAGATCATATGTTGTTAAAACATATCAATACAATTTTCCTAGAATAATATTAAAATAGACACTGTAAAATGATTTGATAATGGTCATTTTCATGATATTTTAAAAATATAAGCAACACTTTAACATCATCTTTATACTATTTTGTTATATAATTGGAATATATCCAATATTGATTCATATATATCATATTTGGTTTAATAGTATTAATATTTTAAATAAATAAATTAATATTCATTAGGTAACCAGTCCAACAATAATATTTTATTGATATACATAAAATTTTATTCAATAGAAATTGTTTTCCCTCCTACCATCATAAAATATTTTCAATTCTGTTATGTTATTATTTTATCAAAAATAAAGTAATTTCATTTTTATTCATAGATTATAATTATTTTTAGTCCTTATAATTAATATGAACGATGATGTTATTTTTTTATTTTTCTAGTCATATAGATATATTTATCATTGATCTCTTACATAATATTCCATTAAATTATATTTAACCATGTTAGTTCCTAAAATCCATTATCCAGATATTATTGACTCAGTTTTCTAAAAAAAATTAACTATTCATTTCATAACTACAGTTATTTCATTATTCAATATTTTTTCATTATTACATACTAATTTCATCGAATTTTATAAATAGTATCTTGAGTAGTTCTTCTATAAGTTCTTTTTATATTCCATACATTTATTTATTATTTTTATGTTTAATTTGATAGCTGTTTAATGCCAGTTCCTCTTTCTATCTTTAATATAAAGCGAGAAGAAAAAATAATTTTAATTATTTTTCTATGGATCAGTTTTAGTTGTGGTTTATAATCATGTAATTAATAAAAATGATATATTTTAACTAAAATAATAGATCAAATGGAAATATATAAACTTCCAAAAAGAAAATATATTTTTGATATATGTTGATTAACTTTATGAAAAAATTAATTCTTTTTATTTCTGATTTTTGATTATGAAATATATATTTTTGTTCACTTAAAAATAATTTTAAATTAAATTTAAAATAAAGATAAATTTATATAGTATTAAATGTTTTTTCTCTAAAAATGCATCTAACTTCAATATTTTTAATTCAAGATAAAAAATAGTAATAATAATAATGGAACTTTTATAAACCCCTTAAAAATATTCAAGAAATATTTAACATTAAATAGAACATATAGTTAAAATACTTATAGTTTGAAATTCTTAAAATAATTTCATCCTTGGATCGTTATATTTAAAATATATAGCCAAATATATGGATCCTTTTAATATGTGATGATATTATATAAATCATTCGAGTTGATTAAAATATAATCATTTAGAATGCACCCATAATTTTACAGTAAATATATATAAATATTGTGTACATTTAGAGAATCAGAACATATAATTAGAATATGAAAAAATACAAGCAAAATTAGTATTATGATTATCACAAATTAAACAACCAATTTTGTGAGAATTTGAAAAAAAATTATCACAAAAAACAATGACTGATGAGTAAAGGAATTGAAAAAATTCTTCAAAAATGGAAATATCCAGTACATGAATGTCAATGGGTCATTAAAAAATGGTCATATAGACATTATAATGTTCCAACCATAAAACATTACAAAATATTGAATTAAGTAAATAATTACCATTGAGGATCTTTTCATGGTTTGAGATTTAGAGAATTGGGTCATAACAGAAACATAACAACTTGAATTATACATGTAGACACTTCTACACAATATCCATTTTTTCAAAAAATAAAAATAATAGATTCATGTCTACTTATATGTTTTGGGCTATAATACATTTCCATGATCTCATACTTGGACGTATTTTTCTTTTATTCCTGTGAAAAACATTTCAAAACTTGGGTTGAGCATAAAAATCTCAGTAAGGGTTATAAAACAGAGAAATAAATCATTAGTTCATAAATATATACATAACATCATCTCTTTAACATACCCCATGAAAACAAAATAGTTAGGAATAAAAAATAGTAATCACAAATCATAAAGATAACTAGTTCCATCCATTAGATACTTACGTTGTAGATTTCACGTCTACGTAGGTACCTACATTTGGAATACCCATCATAGTATATTCCATAAATCTTTTAGGAGAATCGTTATTTTTTTCCTCCATCATGTTACGCACTGCATTGGAGAGCTATCTCAGGCTCATCATCCATTGTTTTATCATGGAATCACCCGTATACGTAAACAATTCCCAAGAACCATAACACATAAACAAGCATAATAGAAAGATAACGTTTCAAAATTTAAATCACAATATGTAATTTAATGATATTGAAATAATAAATGTTTTCTCAAAACCATTTTAAATACCAAAATACATAAAATGGTATATGGTATTTATTTTCATTAAAAAACACAATGATTTGTTAAGGAATCCAAAGATAACATAATGCTCGTGGCGGTAGAAAATTTCATTGTCACCGCTTACGTTAAAAAAACATTATTTTTTGTTTTTTAGTAAAACTCTTTATAGAATAATATTGATTTTTAATGAAATGAAAATTAAATTGTGTTTATACAATATATAAATGAAAGGCGTGTATAAAAAAAATATGCCTTAATAAAAGGACATTGACATGAAGTCCTATAAAAAGATAATTTTGTAAATGAAATAGATAAATTATGTATATTCACTATAAATAATCATAAATAAAGAATTTATTCAAGATATGATATCAAAAGTTATTTATCACATAATCATAGCATGACATAATAAATAAGTATAAGTTTAACCAAGAGAATGGAAATTAGGTTAAGAAGTTCCCCTACCTCGTGTACGACATGACTAGTTCATTATTTAATATTACAAATAATAAAATAATATCAATTTATGCTTTGTTAAGAACTTTTTCAAGTTTATTATTTATTTTATATCACTTATTACCATGTTATAAACATTATCTAATCTTTTATTTTAATAATGGTTGTTTTGTCGATATTTGGCACTTGAGTAAAAAATAAACTACTCATAATTACAGGTTGTTCATGTTGTCAAATGTAAATTATCTCCAGAATGATACTAATTATTTAGATATCATATATATCATATGTATCCATAATATATATATGAAATTATAATAGTACTCAACATTTGGATGTAAAAAATGAAATGCACAGTTTATGGAGACGGTAAGTCATTCGTACACATGAACACTACCTTCATTTAAATTTTGTGTTTAGTGGAATGGATACATAATAATACATAGATATATTATAATTCCAGTATAATATAATATATATAATTTTATTAACTCCATTCTTTATATGTTATATGTATGGCATTAACGAGTCACATCACGTTGAGGGGGCAGTAGTCCGCACTTCCTTAAATCAAATTGTCATGTTTGCCTATTATGGAAACCATAAAGGTATTCTATAAATAAAATTTAATGAATTATAGAGACAATAAAAATATAATATATATCACATATAATAACATTTCCATCTTAATGAACACCATTAATGGTGCTAGGAGAAGATTGAACAATCATCATTTCATGAGGCAGTAGTTCGCCGTCCTCAGAAACAATATGTTCTTTACCCATTAAATGAAGGTGTGTGTAATTTTAGTTAAAATGAATCTCATATAAAAAACCTATTATATTTAGGATACTTTTGTTTTTATAAAATAAATGAATAATAAGAGTTTAGGGGGTTGGATAAGTAAAATAAAAGAAAAAAACCTAAAAGAACATGTTACCTTTAAATCAGGTAACTACATTTGGTTTGAACCAAAATGATTTCTTAATGTGTCTTCTTCCTAACATAAGGCTTATAGGTGGAAGAGAGGTATATTGGGAAATTAATTGGTTATATTTTGGATGATCCATGGGGCATTAAAGTTGTGTGTAATGAGTTAGAGGTAAAGGAAATTTATAAGGGGGAGGAGGGGCTCTTTCGGAATGTATGAAAATATTAAATTATTAAATAATGATTTTAGGGTTTAAAGGTCCAAAATACCTTAAGTTATAATATAAGATGTGTCATGTTATAAATAAAATCATCCACTAATAATTTGATAGGTTTTAGATATAGTTTTAATTTTACTAATCTTATTTATTTAATCATTCATTAATGAGGCAAACTAAACATAATTGTTGTGCATAAATAATTTTATTTGTTTGATGTCTAAAAATTATAAAAAAAATTCCATGATGTAATAAATATCTTAGGATTTTAAAATAATATATATAGTCACAGAGATAATTTTTATAACTCAATAAAAAACATTATTTACTAAAAATATATGTTTATGTCATTTTTTCATTACTTGTAATTAATTAATATAAATTGTTATTATCAGTCTAAAGTTACCCCATGTGATCCAAAAATTGACCCAAGGATTCCCATTGTCAGAAATATATAATAAAAAAGGGGTAGGACAAGTGTAATGGTAATTTAATATTATTATAATATTTTTTTCTACCTTTATTTAACATATTTACACTTTAACCATGGTAAATAAATTATTTACTGAAGTAAATATTCAAAATATTTAAAAATAAGAGTTACCTATTTAAAAAAATTTAAACTCCTGATTCTAAATTTTAAATTCATTTTTGTAAATTCGAAACACATATGTGGCTGAAATTAATTTAAAAATAATTTCTGTTGTCAAAACAAAAGTGTGTGTTTTTAATAAATAATAACTATGAAAATATTGATAGTTGTTTATGTGAAATTTCAAAATGAAATTACATAAAATGATCAAAATTGGATTAAATGGTATAAATATTATCTAATTATAATTTAAAAACAACTAAAATGATAATATAACCATATAAATAAAATCAATTTAAAGGATGTTTTGAATTAAAATACAGTATTTTTCACTATTCATGAAAAATTTCATTTTATTAGAAAAATAACAGAACTTTTCCCTATGTAAATATTAATGTCCTGATTCAAAATAATAATTTTATTTTGTCAAATAGAAAATATAAAATTGACCAAAACTAGATTTATAGAGGGTTCAACATAGAAAGGCAATAAATTGACCTTTTAAAGAATAATATAGTATTTATGCTCAAAATTAGATTCATTCACATTTTAAACCCTTAACCATTATTGGATAATTGCAAAAACATTTAAAAAACATGTATAATCATATTTTAGTTAGTTCTATTGAATTCCGGCTATTATTAAGGCTATTTTTTAACTACCATTAAAAATAATTATATTATATTATTATTTTCAGTATTACTAAACGTTGTGTACAACGTACGATTTCAAAGAAACACATTCATTTGTATCGGGTACACCCTTGAACATAGCATCCCATTTCAATAATAAATTTAATATTTAATTCTAAAATATTAATAAATATGAAAATGTATTATTCTTTATTTACATGGGACGTTACATTCTTCCCCCCTTTTGGAAATTGCATCCTCGCAATTTTATTCACTTAACAAACAAATAGGTGTATTTATCCCTCATAGAATTTTCAGATTCCCACGCTACCTCTTCAACCATATGGTTTTTTAAAAACCATTACTTGATTAATTAACTTATTTCACAACACTTTCTCTCATCATTTAAGAATCCAAACCACTAGTTTCTCATAAGGGATATTCTCTTCCAAGTGAACTACATTTGGGCTCAAAAAATGAGATTGATCTGGTATATAATTTCCCAACATTGAAACATGAATAACATTTTGTACCTAGGATAAACATGGAGGTAAAGACACTATATACGTAAATGATCCAACTTTCTCTAAGATTTCATAGGGACCAATGAATCTCAGACTCATCTTTCCCTTCATATCAAAACACATCACACATATCCATGGAAAATCATTGAGAAAACACGATCCCCAACCTCGAAAGAAATATCCTTCCTCCAGTTATCTGCATAATGTTTCTTCATGCTCTGAGCTGTTTCCATGTGCTTTTGAATCAACTAGACATTTTCTTCTATCTCTTCTACCAATTATAGCCCCATTTGTTTCCATTCTCCTACATTATCCCAAAAAGATGTATATTGACACCACTTCCCATATAATTCCACAAGTGGAGCCATCTATATTCTAGAATGAAAACTATTATTATAAAAAATTTCAACTGAATAAATATATTGGTCCCATATTCCATGGTAATCTAGTGAACAAGCATGTAAAATATCCTCCAAAGTCTATATTTTTTGGTCTGACTATCCTTCTGATTAAGGATAAAAATATATAGTAAAATTTAACATAGTGTCCATTGACTTCTAAAGGCCTTTACAAAATATAGATGTCAACATGAGATCATGATCTACTAAAATGTATATGAGAAAACCATGTAACCTGACTATCTATTTAACATACAACTGAGAATGTTGATCTGGTGACAATGTATCTCGAATAGGATGAAAATGAGCATATTTAGTCAATCAATCAACTATAACCCATATTTCATTATTAACTCAAGATGTCTTCTATAATCCCACAATGAAGTTCATGGATATATTTTCCCATTTCCACTCTAGCATTGGTGATGACTGAATCATTCCTTTCTGTATCTGTCTCTCTGCTTTAACCTACTCACAAGTCAAACACTCCACCATAAAATTATCAATATCTCCTTTCATCCCATCTCATCCATAATATTCCCGAAGATATTTGTACATCATTGTACTACCACAATGAACTGAAAATGGAGAACTTTGATCATCACATAAGTAATCTTTCTTCAACTTTGATCCACAAGCCACACATAATCTCTTTACAATACAATCATTATCAATGTTAAAATTAGGAAACATACTCTTCAGAACCAACTCTTACTTTTTTTACAACTCACTATCTTTCTTCCATGCTTTCTTAATTCTCTATACTAGTGATGATTTCAAAGACACCAGGAACAAAATAGAGGAATTTTCTTGCACCATCAACTTCTATGAAAAAATTAATCAAATGAGAAACCAAATGATCCCATTTAAAATGTAGCATGGTTAATGAATAAGTCCCTTTTAGACTCAAAGCATCAACCACTTTATTTGATTTTTTGGGATGGTAATGGATCATGAAATCATAATCCTTAATTAATTCTAGTCATCTCCTCTGGTTCATGTTTAATTCTTACTACGTGAATATATGCTTTAAACATTTTCGGTCAGTATATATTTTATATTTTTCTTCGTACAAATAATGCCTCCAAGTTTTTATAGAAAAAAAAACAACAGCTATTTCTAAAACATGATAAGGGTAATTTAATTAACGAGGATTCAAATGATGTGAAACATAAGCAATTACCTGATCATTCTGCATAACGACACATCTAAATCCTTTCAACTAAGAATCATTGTAGATAAAAAACTCACCATTACTAGAAGGTGATGCCAAAACAAGACATTTCACCAGTATTCTTTTAAATTCATGAAAATAATCATAACTCTCTTTTGTCCAAATGAACTTAACACATTTTCAATTTAACCTAGTCAGTGGGATACGTAACCGTGAATTTTTTTAACAAACCTCTGGTAATAACCTGCTAAACAAAGAAAACTCCAGATCTTGGTTATATTTGTGGGTCTTGGCCATTCTTTATCAACATTTATTTTAAAAGTATCAACAATTATTCCATTTATTGAATCAATGTGACCATGGAATGGAATTGTTTGTCACCAAACATCAAGCATGAGTAATATCTCATATAGTTTCTTTTCTTTTATGGTTTTCCAGACAACCCTTAAATGTCATCCATTCTTTTATTTAATTTTATAATAAACAAAAATGCTATATATAAACTCAACCCCCATTTAAAAAATTAATAAAATAATCTATCACTATAACACACATTTCAATTCTGATTCCAACCATCTCAGGTTGCTGATTTGGAAGGTCATTTCCCTCTTTATTCCTTCGCAGCATAGATGCCCTATTTCCACTATGAATAACCATTCATAACAAATATATGTTAGAGGAAGTAACATGGTAATATTTAAATGCAATACCATTGTAATAATAATATAAATTTATTTTTGGATATTAATTTAACAGTACCCTAACTTCTAATGTTATCTAAACAGATATCCGATACCAACAATAAGGCCACACCCTTAAAACATTGTGTAATCTTGAATTAAGTTAATCTTTCACAATGATTATCCTTTCATGTTTAGTGCTATCGAGAATTAGGTCATAACATTTACATATCAAGTTGAATATTACATGTAGACACTTCTACACATTGGCAAATTTTTAATAAAAAAAAGCTCTTATAAAAAGAGTCATGTCTTGTTCCATGTTTTAGATAGCATGACTTTTCTATGATCGCCTTCGTTGACCCTATTCATCTATAAGGCATGTGAAAAAACATTTCAAAACCTGGGATGAGCATAAAAATCTTAGTAAGGGTTATAAAACAAATAAAGAAAACATTTGTTCATCAATATATATATAACATAATATTCTTAACATACCTCATGAAGTCACGAGTTTTATGAATAACATATTGTAAGGAAAAATCATACAGGTAAGTTTGGAATCCATAAAATACTAACGTTGTAGCTTTCACAGCAACGTAGGGAGTTACATTTGGAATAACCACAATATTATATTCCTTAAATCCCTTAGGAGAAACATTACCATTTACCTACATCACATTACCCAATGCATTGAATAGCTAACTCGGGCTCACCCGCCCAAGGTTTATCTCAAAACCACATGTCTACAAAAACAATGACCCGGATCCATAACACATAAAATGAGCATAAAAGAAAGTTAATTTTTCCACATTGTAAGAAAAATATATCATTTCAAGATATTTAAATAATAAGTTATTTTAGAAATCCATTTTCAATTCCAAAATTTGTAAAAAGGGTATATAGTATTTATTTTTCTTAAAAATCACTATTGCCTGTTAAGAAATCCAAAGATCAAATAATACTAACGACATCGAAAAAGGTTGTTGTCACCACTTAATTTAAAAAGAAGTATTATTTTATGAAATTTATTAAAATCCTCATAGAAAAAAGTTCCCTTTGAATGAAAAGAAATTTCAATTGTGTTTATTCACCTCATAAAAGAATGTCATTTATAAAACAAAATATTCCTCAATGAAAGGAGATTGGGACGAAGTCCCTTACAAAAATCATTTTATAAATAAAATAGATAAATTATGTATATGCATTATATATTCACATAAATAATGAATAAATACAAGATATGATATCAATAGTTATTTATCATATAATCATTGCATGACATAATCAATAAGTAGTTGTTTATCCCAGAGAATAGAAATCGGGTTATGAAGATCCCTTACCTCATGCAAGACCTAACTCCTCAGTTCATTAATCTATTTTTTAATAAACTAAATATTGTTTAAATTTTCTTAATAATCTTATTAAAATTTAGTATTCTTTTTATATTACTTATTAAGATGTTATAAACATTATGTAATCATTTATGTTATTAATGGTCGTTTTGTCGATATTTGGTATGTGAGTTAAAAATGAAATACTTATAATTACAAGTTGTTCATGTGGTCAAAAATACATTATCTACAAAATGATATTACTTATCTTGATATCATATATATCATATATATCCAGTATTTATATTAATTTATAGTAGTACATAACATTTTGGGCTATGAAATGAAATGCAGCATTCATGACGACGTTAAGCCTTATGTACGCATGGGCGCTACTTTCATTTAAATTTCTTTTTTAATGTAATGAAAAAATAATGATACATAGGTATATTTTAATTCTACATTAATATAATAAATTTAATTTTAGTGACTCCATCCTTTAAATGTTCCACGTATGGAATGAACGATTCATATCACAATGAGGGGGCGGTAGTCTGCAGTTCCTCAAATGAAATAATCACAATAACCCTTTATGGAAACCATAATGGTATGATATAAATGAGAAATACCGAAGTTTCAAGCCAATATAAATATAATATATATCACATATAAGTATATTACTATATTATTGGCCACCATATGAAGTGTTAGGATAAAATTGATCAATCATAGTTTTGTGAGGCAATTGTTCGCTATCAATAGAAACAATATGTTTTTACCCACAAGACAGAGGGTTGAATAAGTTTAGTTAGAATAATTCTCATATAAACTATCTAGTATATTTTGGATACTATTTTTGTAATAAAATAAAATAATAAAATGATTTTAGGGGGTTGGAGATGTAATATAAAAGAAAATAACTTTAGAGAAGACGTTACATTTAAATTGGGTAACACCCTTTGGTTTGATCCAAAAGGATTTACTAATGTTCCTTCTGCCTATGTTAAGGATTATAGGTGAAAGAGAGAGATCTTGAAAGATTATTTGGCTATAATTTGTATGATCCAAGGGGCTGGAGTTTTGTGAGTAATGGGTTAGAGGTGATGGATTTTTATAAGGGGGAGGAGGGGCTCTTTAGGAATGTTTGAAAATATTATTTTATTATTTAATTATTTTTGGTATTTATAAGTCAAAAACTCATTAGAGTGGAAGATATGATGACTCGTGTTCGAAATAAAATCATCCAATAATAATTGGACAGTTTTTGGATATTGTTTTAATTTTTATAATATTATTTCTTTAAATCATTCATTAATGAGGTAAACAAGGAATCATTATGGTGTCATAGATGATTTTATTTATATGATGTCTAAAAATTATAAATAAAATAAAATGATGTAGGAACTATTTTCATATTTAGAATTAATTTTTATTGTTTAAGAGATAACATATATAACCCTGTGTAAAAATTATTTTAATAAAAGATATATGTTTATGTTATTTTTTCATTACTATTAATTAATTAATATATATTGTCATTGTCACTCTAATGTTGCTCAATGGGGTCCCAAAATCGACCCCAGTATTCCCATGGTAGGAAATATATACTTTAATATGGGTAGGAAAAGAGTAAGGGTAATTAAATATTATTATTATAATAATTTTAACCCTTGTTTACCAGATTTACCCTTTAACCGGGGTAAATAAAATATTTATTGAAGTAAATATTAATAATCTTTAAAACAAAAAGTTACCTATTTACACAATTTGAACCTTCTGATTCAAAATATGGAATA
This sequence comes from Viscum album, assembly GCA_963277665.1. Lineage (NCBI taxonomy): Eukaryota > Viridiplantae > Streptophyta > Magnoliopsida > Santalales > Viscaceae > Viscum > Viscum album. The sequence goes on along the minus strand of OY728142.1, from coordinate 439,637,291 downwards.
TATTTTTAGAAATTCAAAACTTATATTTGGAATAAATTAAATTAAATTAAATTTTCATTGTCAAATCAAAAAACTTATTTTTAAGAAATAATAAATATCAAAAGATTAACACTTGTTAATGTCCTATTTCAATGGGAAATTACTTATAATGACCAATATTAGATTAAATGGTAAAAAATTAATCTAATTAAAATATAAAATCAATTAAAAAGATAATCTCACCATATAAATAAATTATATTCAAAGGCAGTTTTGAATTAAAATATAGTATTTTTCATTATTCATTAAAAAATTATTTTTATTACAAAAAGAAAAAAAAAATTCCCAACGAAAATTTCGATGTCCCAATTATAAATAAGAATTTCTAATTTGTCAAATAGAACAAATAAAAGTGACCAAAACTATATTTATGGAGGGTTCTCCATAAAAATTTGATAAATGGACAATTTAAAGAATATTGGAATAATTATGCTTAAAATTAAATTCATTCATATTTTAAGACTCTAACTTTTATTGGATAAATGTTAAAAAAATTTAACAACATATATAATAATTTTTTATTTATTTATGACTCATTCCTATCATTATAACGGCTAAGCATTAACTAACATTTATAATAATAATAATATATTTTTATTTTTCAATATATTTCAACATTGTGTACTATGTAAGATTTCAAAAAACCTGTTGTTGCATTTCGGCTATTCCATCATACATAGAATACCCTATTAAAATAAAATTATTATTTAATTAAAAAATATCAATAAAAAAGAAAATTAATTATTCTTTATCTACATGGAATGATACAGACATAAATTCAGTTTTCAAGCACTATTATTACAAAATAATTCATAGATTAATCATTTGTGGTTGTATTCCATATAAGATCTAGAAATTATGTTATGTGTTATGCAAATGTGTTTTTTTAAATAATTCTATAATCACATCACCACTTACTAAAATCATGGATAAAAATTACCAATATTATTGACAAATAAAAAATAAATGATAAAATTAATTTTTATCAATGAACATTCTAGAATAAAAAAATGTCATCAAATGTCATCACTTACATTAATAATGAAAGAAGTTTTATTTAATATCACACTACCTCCTTGAATATTTATTTAAAATAATATAAACTTCAATAAATGGAATTAATATTAATTAGGGTGGAGATTCATGAAAGGCAATGTTAAAACTGATAAATCCAGTAGAATAAAAAATGTAATAAATTTTTTATTATATAAATTATATGGAAATATTATTAAATAAATCTACAAAAATATTATTAATTACATATATTTCAAATTATTTTTAATAATATATTATTAAATATATATAAATTTTAATTTAAATATCAAAATATTAACAATATCATGAACATATAAAAAACTTTTCATTAAATAACACAATATATAAATGTAAATAATATTGATTATATATATAAGATAATTATAATTATATATTTTATTACTATTTTTAATATTATTTTAAAAAATATTATTTATTTTAATGAATGAATCATTATTTTTATAAATTATTCTATTACATTTAAACATATTTATAATAGTATTTCAATTTACAAATGATTAGTATCAATATATTAGTAATTAATATTACATTTTGCATCAATAATATAAAAAAATAATAAAAAATTAGTATTATTTAAGGAAAATAAATAAATGTTACATATCCAATAATATAATATTTTTGAATTAGTTGTATAAAAATATAAATAATAATTAATTATGTTATAAAAATTACAAGATATATTTAAAAATAATATTATTCGATTAAATGAATAATTTTTTAAAAATGTATCATTAATAATATAATAGTATATTTATATTTAAAAAAAATTATATACATTCATAAAAAGGATATATCTCAATGACTACAAAGAAACAAAAGAATAAATATATATTATCAATTATAATAAAATATTACTTATTAATAATATTATTTTAACATGACTAATTTTATAGGAGATATATTATTATTTATATTAGTGTTTTAATATATTTTTTATATTATATTAATTATACAAATGTATTTATAAAAATATAAATATTAAAATAATAATTTCATATAGTAGATTATCAATAAATAATAATTATTCAAATGTAAATATGATAACTATGTAAACATATATATTATTATTTATGGTTTTTTGGGTTATATGAAATTAAACCACACATTCCCATGCATCAGCATATATAGATCACACCACACCACCAAGGGTTTACATGCTCCATATATAATCCTTTATATATATATATATACATAACTAGTAATAATATATTTTTTTAATAATATTTAAAAATTGAAATTAATGGTATAAATGAAAAATTTGTTGATATAATAAAATTGTATTATAATAATTAAAAAACATAATAACTCTATTATGATTTGCAACAGATTTATTTAAATATATTACTAATTAATTAACAAATTAATATCATTTATAAATAAAATTTTATTTAATTATTAATATTTGAGAAGTTATATATAAATTATAAATCTAAAAAAATAATATTTTTATCAATGAAATAATAAAAACAAATGTCAAAAATATTTTTCATAATTAGTAAATAATCTTACAACATTAAAATTAAATGTGAATGTTAAAATAATTATTTTTAAGTATATTTACATTTTTTAATATATAGATATATATTAATTTTACTAATATAATGGATGTATTTATTATATATATTGTAGATAAAAAAATTCAACAAAAAATATAAATTGAGTGTTACTTTGATTTATGAGATGTCTTCGTTGACTATATGAAGGTTGTTGATGAAACTATTGGTTTTTTTATTCTTAAAATAAGTTATGATTTTTTTGAATGGTGCAAAGAAAAGGGAAAATGTGGTTCCCTCTCATGATCTAAACTATCTTGGTGTTTTGATTCTCTTTCATGTTTCAACGAATGGTAGTAATACAAATTTCTCAATTCATTCTTGTTAGTATAATGATCCTTTGAAAAGATCAGGGGAAATTTCCCATGGTGTTTGTCGAGGTGAACCAACAAATTCTTGAGAACCTGTCAGGGATTTTGGGTAATCCCTTATTTCTCACCTGATGATATCATTACAGGATGATAGTTTGAAGCATGAGGATATGGAAAATAGGCTCATCCAAAATTTATTATTTGGTTGATGTAGAATTACTTCAATTGTGAATATGATTTTCCATATTTTATTCCAATTGATTGTGATGAAAATTAATGCATGGGGGTTTGGATTTGTTCTCTGAAACTCAGAAACTTATATATCCCAAACTGGGATGCTTTAATTTATCATAATATTTATAGGAACTCAATCACCTTCTTATATATTAGAATAAGGGGTTTGATGTTTTTCTTCCATAACACGTAAATTATGTGGGACTTTACCTTCACTATGTGTTTTCTTAATATGTTTGATAATTAAATAGAGAATTCCCATTATGGAAATAGTTTTAGTGTTATTTTTGATGTTTATTTCAATTATCCTTACATTAGAACTATTGATTTCTAACGACTTGAAACATGTTATATATATATATACCGGTTTTTAAAAAATTCATAATTTCTATTATAAATTTAATTTCCTTAGTCACACAATTAAGAAATTCCACAAAGTTATGAAATAAAATAAGTGTTAAACAATTGGATACTTAATTGAAATACTAAAATTAAGGCACATCTAGAGAGCTCATGCACCATTGTTTAGTATTCCATTAATGTTTTAAAATATCAAAAGGCTTATAAGGCAAGGTTGTGTTTCCTAATAATGACAAGTAAAACAATATATGGAAATTATTAAATCCCTTTTAGGGAAGGATATTTTGTTTGATGTTTCATTAATGGTCCATACCAATAATATATTGGATAAGACAATGTAGACTTGAAATTTAACTATATCCCCTCTTCTACATGATGGTACAGATCGTCAGGGATCAGAAAAATATTAAATTATATGTGATAATGAAAAATATATTGTAAAACATATAGAAGTAATTATGTATTCCACTAGTCTGGGAAAATTTAAAAATATCCTTACTTATGATTTATTATATATGACACCACAATGTTACTATAAAAGGCACCTTTATGTGCCTTCCTCATTCCAACATGGCGGGAAGGCTAGTTAAAATAATGGAATTTCAAATTCAATTCATGGAAAACACCTAATAGGTTATATTATATAATGATAGGGAAAAAATATAGATAATATATTTATATTTATATCTTTTCCATTTAGAATACTCATATCATCGAAAAAGATATTTAGGTAATTGATGTTTGAAAAATTGACTCTTTAATATTAATTTCCATGTAATGGAAGCAGTTGGGGATTCTATCACTAATGATGCCCCAACATGGATGGATGAGATTAAACATGAAATTTTTAGTATAATGGATTATTGTAATAAATTTCTCATGAACATGTATAAGGGGGAGCCTTATATATTATGATATAGGAGGTAATTTATCAAGCTTTAGTGTTTTTTTAGTTCACACAATATAGTGGGAGGTCATACATAATTCGGATAAGATGGGATCCCAAAGGTTTTTATTTATGATGTTGGGAATAATATATCTCCATTAAAATAACTCATGATTACTAATATTTAGAATTTTTATAGCTTTTATAATGAGAATATGATAATTTAATCCTCCTAGATAGATACAAATAAGTGTGGTACATTGATTAGTGGAAGTGTTTGTGATCTAAAACCTGTCTCAAATATGAGCCTCAAATAAAATCTATAGTTGATAACTATTCTAGAGATAACAACACTATTGTGATTCTTACTTCCACTATTATATCTGAATTTCAAACTTATAAAGGAATGAATCATAATTTATTCCCTACATTGATGTATATTAACACAACTAAATGATTATGAATCTATCCTGAATGATTGGAGGGGTGGATTGTAAGAATAAGAGAATATTATATTATAACATAACTATAGTTAGAATTGATTCATCTATAATGTAGGATATATCTACAATCATGTGTTTTTTATAGTATTGGTCTGCAACTGAATCAAGGGTTGTGAAAATTTTAATCCTTCCATCCAAATATGAAGACAAATCCACTAGGACTCATGATATGGGGGATGTTTTTCATATTTGAACTTCTTATATGATAATGGTAATGGTAATGACTATTAATAGACTTAATAAAATTACTCATATAAGGCTGGAATAGTTGGTCAAATTGAAATTGAAGAGGCTCTATATATGGATGATCACAACACTTTTCACCTGACTGCCCAGTAGAGGGGAGGTGCACACTTGGAAAATCAAGTAGGTTCCAAAAGCAAGGTATAAATACATAAAATGGATATATTATTGGAGTTATATTAAATTTATATAAAATGATAAACAAAATAAACCATCCATTTAATTCATAATATTTACTACCATATACCTTAAGAGTTTCTCCTATCCCGCCCAAGCTGATGAAAAGAATCATGTATATGAAATAGATACAATGTGGACAGTTCCAACCACAAAAAAAGACCGTAATAAATAGAATAATAATTGATAAGTAATAGACATACCCAAATACATCTCATATAAACAAGAATATAAAATGTATTTTCAAAAAAAAATATATGTGAAATGAAACAAAACAAATGATAACAGAGTCCAAAAAAATCTCAATCTAGTCATTTCCTAGAAATAAATGAATAAATCACCAACCTCACTTTTCTCCTTAGCCACACCATCACCTAAAAAACACCCACTAATCAATAGATAATGGTGTTAATAAAACATGAAGATACCGTTACATGACATGAAGACTACATACACACAATCTTGAGTATGTAGGTTGTGATTCAAAGAGAGTAGGATACACCATAAGTCCATATCATTTATTTATAAAACAAATAAATTAATCTGGTCTAAAAAAATTAGTGACTAACATATGTTTTCATTTTCATCCTAGAATAATTTAATAACAATACTATGATTCATGAACTTCCTTAAATGGTTCCATTTGTAAAATAATTTCACAATAATGATAAATTCCGAAAAATTCAATTTTAAAATAAAAAACATAATTACATTAAAAAAGCACACGTTTGAAATCAAACCCACTCTAGATTTAAAAATATTCAAAAGTATTTTCACCAATGAGTATATGATTAAATTAAACATCCTATTTATCCAATAAAAACCTCCCACACACCCAACATCAATTAAATTTATGGAATAAATGTTCTATTATCTATAAGAAAAATACTAAATATTTGGATGGATTAACACTAGCCAATTGCATGGAAAACAAAATTATAATCAAATAATCATGATAATATCATACATTAAATAAGTAAATTCATCCCAATACATATAAAATCATCATTAGATATGATATATAGCATAAGGAAATGCCATAAGTACAAATGGGACATCACAAGACACTAACATGTGGCCTTACATATGGTAGGATAATAGTTACATCACATTCTACCAAATCACTCAGAGTAGTCTCCTTAAAGAAATTTCCCCTATCTAGGTGATATGTATCACTAGGGAGATCTATATTTGGATACAAATTATATATAAAAACAATGTTCCACTCCATCCTACATATCTTCCTCGGTCGCTCAGATGAAAAATAAGGGGGGTGGACTATGGACAATCATAATCATCACATGAAAATAAAAAACCCATAGGAATGACTGAAAAATAATTTCCATCCAACCTCCCACACTACCCTTAAAAATATCACCAATTTTTCACACATATATAATCACATAATAATGAATCCATCCCTGGAATAATTACAACTGCCACAAAAAAATGGTGATTAATAATGGTACAATCAATATAACCTCAGAAAGTGAAATCTAGGCCTTGACTTATATTGAATACATTTAAAAATACGTTTTAAAAAAAATTTATTTTAGACATAATTCAAGAAGAAATCATAATCAATTAAATACACAGTTACGCACAAGGAACAATCAATCCAAATTATTAGAATCACCATTTTATTTCGTAAAAAAGAATACATTTAAACATGAAAACCAATTTCAATCATGGAATCATTATTTTGAACTATAATGGAAACTACCCATAGAAAACCATATTATATTTTGAAACAACAGACCAAATGTTTTCTTTATCAATGGCCAACAGTTGAATTTTATAAAAAATTTAAATTGCCTAAATTACCAATTGACATCAAATATTCACATTAAACATGAATTCTATCAGAACTTAATTGAATTTCATCCCATATTAATTAAATTAAAAAAAAATAAATCCTAGAAAAATCACACTAGAATTCACATGGGTAGATATGAATTTATAAAAAACAGGAATCAATTTAACTCCTAAATAAAATACAATTAAAGGAATATAACTGACTCATGTGATGGAACCATGCAATATTTGATAAAATCCAGTAGAAATGGACTCATTAGATATATCACAACTATTACAAACCAAATTCTACAGTTTTTACAAACCCTATCCCATAAAATCTCACTATAATGATAATATAATAAGTGGAAATGTATGGAATGTGATAATAATAGAGAATGATAGAACATTATCCCCCACCCCATCATCCAGGTGAAGAATCACCTAGAAATCAACTTAAAACCTCTTTGGAAATTATTATTAGGAGAAAAACCCCCATGGTAGAAGATTTGGTCATGGGATATGAATGGGGGAGAAATGGGGAGAAGGAATAAAATAAAAAATAGGTGAAAATACCCAAATTACATGTTATAAGAAATCCTCAAAGTTTACCCACTGTATTTTTCAAATCGTGCATTAAATGTGGGACCTAACCAAAAACTCTTATAAAATAACCCCCAAAATTTATATTTGAAACTATAACCCCCCCAAACTCAAGGGTAAGGAAAACTGCATGATTTCTACCAATAAAGTGACTCCCCATGGAGTAAAAAACTCCCAAATGGCCACTTTTTGATCACTAAGTGTACACAAAAAAATTTCACCAAAAGGAATGTTTGGTCAACTTATTTTTTATCAAGGACATAAGTCTTAAAACCTCCCCAAACCATGATACAAAATACAAGAGGATTGAAATCTTTATCCTCAATAGAAGCACTATAGAAATATTCACGACTGTATAAAAATGAAGTTCATGGGATAGAAAATCCTTAGACCTTCTTAGAAATAAAGAATACGAAGACACGCACATACAATCTAATGAGCATCGTGAAATCTAAAACAAATTATAGGAAAAAATAGAATCACTACCTCTGAAATACTAATGGTTAATAGGACCAAATGACAATATATCCCTACTGAAGGCATCCTAAATGACCACACCATGAAAATGGAAAAATAACAAGGAGACCTGGAAAAGGTCCCCCCAACTAATTTGGATTTATCTATAATGGAGTGTCCTTAGATAACAAAAATACATGGATTTATTAGCCCTAAAAATAACTCCAAACACCATATGAGCATGTATCCTTGATAATAACTAAAAGTTCATTATTCCAATTGAACTTATTGATTCAATAATATCACTATGAATTGTGATAATGAACATCAATATCTACACCATTTATAATTAATACAAAATTATTAAGTAACTAAAAACCTCCCCCAGTAATCTTGGGGATATCATCAATAAAAAATGTTCCTAGAAACATAAAGGGTGGATGAATCAAATACGCAAGAATATAAGATAGAATAAACTCTATGAATTGAATAAAACATGATCATAAATTCTCAAGGTGTTAAAAAAATTAGGTAACACAAGAAATTGATAATATCTTAATTAAGTAATGAATGTGATTTTAACATCGTGTTACCCAATTTTTGGTATTCGTAGACTCTTTTTTATTTTCACTTATTATTTTGATATGTTTTGGGACACTAGAGAAAATATAGAATTTTTGAGGGAAAATGATCTAATGTTATGGGTTGTATTCTTTTTTTATTAACAGTGTCTGTGTATAAATGTACTAAAAATTTTATAAGGTTATCTCTATGTTTAGAGGACACTGTTGTTGTTCTAGTATTTTGAGAAGAATTTGTATTTTCATCATTCTTTTAGGTCATTACAATCCATGAATTCATTACATGTTATGAACTATTTGTACACATAATTTAAAATACTCAAGAAATGTATTGGATATTGGGAAAATTTCATGAACTAGTATATGGGGGGAAGGGATAGACACCATGAAAATAATACACATAATGTAGTTGTAAAATAAGAGATTTTTAACTCAAGAAACGGGGTTTTGAGACGTTTTTTTCATCGACTAGAAGACATGAAAAGGAGTTTCATTATATGTAATTAACATTACATCATTTTTTGGATGATGAATGACTGACATGTTTTCCATTTGGCTACAGGTCTCTTCCCTCCAGACCTGGGAGCTCTCCTAATCGATTTTAGAGACTTCCACTACTCCCAAATAACTTCTTTAATCAATTTATCACAGTTATAATCATGGTTATTTTTTCTAGGTTATTATTCCTTCAACTTCTTTGTTTCAATTGATAATGTCAGAGCTATTTTCTTGTGTTATTAGATATATTGATCAATGATGAATATTATCATGATCATTTCAATATCTATTGTTTGATCTTATTCCTAAGGCTGACTATTGTGTCAACTAATGTGTGGCATGTGATTTTACTTACTTTATATATTGATCAATTATATATGAAGAATATTATTACTCGTTGAATATATCTAAGTTGTTTTGATTTATTATAGGGCCCCCAATAATGTCTTTGTGTTCTTTTATGTTTGTGGAACCCATTACGGGCATGTGTGAACCGTGTTTGAGTTAGGTGGTTATATCTCTATCCTATGTCGAATGAACTTTACTAGTATAGTTTACCAAATAAATTATAAATTAAATTTCATTATTTATTGATTGATTTGTATGTGAGGGGATGGTTTAAAAAAAGTGTTACCTTGTTTTTATATAATAAAAGAAATCTTCAATGACATAAGAAATGGATAATTGAAATGGTTTACCAAATTTGGTTTTGATGATACGGTTTGGAAAATATAGCACTTTGGATGAATTGTGTACTTTGCAGGAAGATGTAGATTAGGTCTATCATCTATATATTTTTTGGGTGGTTCACTCATTTGGGTTTTCCCTTTTCCCCAGCCTCAGTGTTCGTCCAACTCAATTGAAATTATTAGGGGATTCACTTATGGGTTGTTTCTCTTCACTATAGGTCTATTTTATATCGTATTAAGTGTACGCATGTCATTTATTGTGGTATGATAAGTCTTATTTTCAGAACTATAATAATAATTATATTTATTACACTTGATCTTGGTTTTAATTATTTTTTGGATGATTCAGGATATATTCTTTTCTTTTAAAGGATTTTACTACTTGATGTATATGAAATGATTTTGAAAATTTTAACTACATATATATATGAAATTGTGGATAATGGAAAAATTAAAATTATCTCACTGATTTTGGTATAAAAACTATTAAAATATATATCATTCCTTTATTTATTTAACGTAGATTTTTATTTCATAATTTTTCATAGAGATATGGTGTGGAACACCTGTTTTGGAACCCACTAAGCCTTCTTATCTAACACCACGTTCAACCCTTCATCCATTCATAGTACATTTTATATATGTCAATAATGGGAAATTCATAGTGTCATAATGAGGTAGTGAGGTTTCTATCCACTAGGATTTGGTGTCTAGTGATGAGATGGGAGTAGTTTTCCTATTCTTACAGATGGAGTAGTCTGTTTTCTATTTTTGTTTCCCTTTAATATTAGAATTGTACATTGGGGTGTTCTTACTATTTTGAGATGTATCATCTCCATGATCTTCTTTCATATATGTCATATGTCTATATCTTCCTATATTTCACTATTTATATATTTATATATACCTTGTATTCATTATATCATTATGGTTTAAATCATTCCTTCAGACTAATTTTTTTTCTCGTGTGCTAGTGTATGGAAAATAGGGACTAAAAACACCCATTTTGAGAGGTTTTCCATGTTAATTTAATTATATATTCATACTTTAGGGGGGTTTTCCTTGAAAGACCTAGTCTGTTGACATTTTTTAGACTGAATATAGTACTGTTGAGTCGTGAGAGGGAGGTTTTGGTGCATTAATGGAATGATTGTTTTGTGAAAAGGCACAACATACCATTGTATGTTGGGATGTGATTCTCTTATTTTGAGTTTTTGATATTAATATCACTATGTGCTTATAGTTTTCTGGTTTGAACATTGATTATTCTATTGTCTAATCATTTCTTCTATTTAAATGTGATGTGGTATAGCTGTTATATGACTCCAATAGATTTCTTAGGTGGGTACAGCAGATGACCGTTGAAAAAATATTCTGATGGATCGACATGTCATAAATTCTATCATATAGAATGGTCACTTTATTGATTGGAATATATTACAAGACTGGAATGATGTTTTTAGGTATAAAAAGAAGTGTGAGGAGACTGGGATTGATAAATGGAGTACATTCTCTATAATCCACATTTTTTAAAGATATGAATGAACCTCATGAGGTGGATTAATGGATAGATAATATCCATCAGATATTAGACTACCTGGATACACCTGAGAGTATTAAGGTGAAGTGCATGGAATTCATACTTATGTGTCCTCACAAGTGATGGTAGGAAGGTACCTGAGGATAGAAATTTGGGTAGTAAAGTAATGTATTCCAAGTCACTCTTAGTCAAGGATATTTATAGAGTTTTCAAATATAGATATGTCACTTTTTTCCTCCACTTACGATAGGGAGAGAGTTCAGTTTTGGAGTACTTCAATGGGTTTGTATATATGGTTCATTTTTTCAATACATTTAGTAATGAATAACGAAAACACTCTTAGAAGTACCTATAGGTTTTGTGACCATATATCATATGGTAAGTATTTATGGATTATCATTTGAATTATGAGGAGTTAGTCGTAGGGAGATGACGAAGGAGATGAATATAGAAATAATGGTTGGTTATTCTGTCCATTACCTTCCACCAAGAAGAAATTATAGTGGCATGAAGGAGAGAAATAGGATGATGCCATTTCATTATAGGAATGGTGGAGGTGGTTCCCAGTTGTTTTCCCCCTCTCCACCTTCAATTATAGCTATTAGTGTGCCCCTAAATTGATATTAGTTTATAAAGTTTGGACAAAACCATAAATGTTTTTCAACACCTATGATGATTTGAAACTATAGTGGATGTAATGGTCATTTATATTTAACATATCTGGATTTGTGTACACATCAATATGATTAGTGATCCTCAGCTTCAAATGCTACTACGGTGTAGTCATAGGCCTCAATATCTACCTGGATCTGGCAGGCAACCATAACATTGAACCAATTTTTTGCATTAGTTGAGTTTCCGGTGGAGGTAGATATGTATATTGTAATAGTGAGAGGTACCATCATTGTTTCATATTTTGTTGCAATTTCATTATTAGTTACTAGAGCATCCCACATGTTTATATCTGTGATCTTTTTCGATATTATTATACATCCAATAGTGTTCATGTCCTATGTTAGGGATTTAGCAAAACTATTAGGATTGATTAATTGGAATGAGTATCATTTTTCATCTAGTTCGCTATCAATAGCTGATATATAGTTAGTTTTCAATTTCCTCATTCTTGATCTAGATTTTTTTAACATCTTCATGATGATGGATTGGTTTCTTTCTCATTATTCCAATTTATATTCTTATCATTATTGTTTCTCATTACTTATAGATGATGGGAGCTCATGGGTATTTTAGGGAGGGTGGGATCTAAGGTTTGGTCATAAAATATATTCTTTCATAGAAATTGGGATTTTTGTCTTATGTACCAATTGGGCATGATGATGATTCATATGTTCTCTCCCTTCTTGATGTATTTTCAGACATTCATGATATTTTTCAAGATGATTTATCTAATCATATTCTATATAGTAAGGTAGAGCTTGTGATTATCTTGGTTTCATATATGTATCTGATATTGATACCGTCTTCTTAGGTGGCACAAGTAGAGATAAAATAGATCAGAATTATGTTGGATAATATTATGGTGAATGGTGTTGTTCTCCCTAGTGTTTTACCTTGTGAAGCCACATTGAAATTTTATATGATGGAACACAGTTCACTATAATTCTATGTGGACAATCAGAATTTTAATTGAGTAATGGTTACAAATATTTTTAACTTTTCTCATGTAGATGATTTTTTTATTAGATAAAGAGGGAAATGTTGTTTTGGAATAATTATCCTTAGTTAGGTTATCATGAACACATAGTTCAAGAGTCTGATATAGTGAAAATGGATTTTAGGATAAGTTATTGTTATTATGAATATCATATGATTTTGTTTGTTCTGAATAATGATTTTTTAGTTTTTCAATATATAATGAATATTATAATTCATAAATATCTCCACACTTTTTGTGCTAGTGTTTTTGGATGATATATCAGTTTATTCAAGATACAGTCATGAGAATGGGAAGAATCTGGGTTTGGTACTGTAAATCCAAAGAAGTCTCCATTTGAATGGAAACCATTCCAAATGAAATTTTAGGATCCATGATGTGATGTACATGGGGTACATGATTGATGAGAATAGATTATTAACTAATCTTTTGAATGTGCTGGTCAATTGGTCATGGTAAGAGATGTAATTTTTTTTTTAAATTTAGATCTTTCATGGTATTATTGGATATTATCCACAATTCATAAATTATTTCTCATTGATTGAATTAAATTTGAATATTATTTCTAGGAATGAGGTGAAATTGATATCAAATGTAGAGTTTTTTTTCTTTTTTAGAGATAAAATGTCTACTAACATGCGCACCTATTCTGATATTACCTATGCGTGGTATGGGGTATTTCATTTCCTACGATTATTCTAGATCTATTTTTGGTTTCATGATAATACATAATGATCATGTGGTATCTGATATTGAACATCAACATTTATCTCATTAGAATAATTAACCCACTAATGGGGTATATCATTTCATTTTCTTACATACACATATGTGTTGGATTCACTATTTTTTTGGGAGAGTCACAAAATAATTTATAACCATAAGAGCCTAAGATATATCTTTGCTCATAATTACATTAATCTCAAAAAAATGTGTCGGGTTGAATACCTTTAGGTGTTAGGATATGACACCTCATACACCCGGGCAATGGAAAAATCAATTTATTTGATAGTATAAAGAATGTGCCATCACATGTAATTATATAATTAGGTGAATATTGAATCCTTATTGAGATATATTATAATTTCCACATGAATCGATAGGAATTATTTTTAAGTATGGTTCTGAACATTTTTTTATCATCATCCATTTGTGGTTCTATTTTGTGATATTAGAATTAGGATGATTAATTCAAATAAATTTGACAAACTCATTATGGTGTGGATACTATTTCTATTTGTTCATTTCAAATATTATTAAATATTTTTGGGATTAGTTTCCCCTCCATGTATTAATGAAGAGAATAATTTTCTTTTGATTCTCATAGTTATATATGGTATGATTATCTAAGATCTATGAAGATGTAATATGAAAAAAATAGTGAATCTTGTTTCCATGTAGAAAGTATATAGTTTTAGATTATGTTTATCAGTGTTATATCTTCCAACAGATAAGGAAAGTGTATCTAAAACTTTTAGATTTAATCCATTCACTTCTGGTGTTGGTTTGGAAGTGGGATGAGGTATCTATGTATTTTTTTAGATTACAACAGACTCCGTGAGAGAGAAATTATATCTAGGTGATGATTGATCAGTTGAAATGTTATCTCATTTTAATATAATTAGAGGGAAAATTAAAAATGAAGATATGGATAGTATTAATGTGAAAGAGATCATGAGGTCACATGGGGTTCCACCTAACATTGTTAAATTTAGGGATACATGATTTACATCAAGGTTCTGGAGGTTTTTACAAGAGGCTATGGGGAATCGGGTCATGTTTAATATATCTTACATTTCCCTGAAAGATGGTCATGTAGAGCATTCAATTCAGATACTAGAGGTTATTCCCTGTGCATGTGTCTATGAATTCGATGGATAATAGGATAACCTTCTAGTAATGGTTGATTTTTCATTTAAGAACATTTACATATCATCAATCATAATTAATCCTTTCAAGGCATTGTGTAGTATCCCATATAGATCTCCTCTTTTTTGGGGATAGGCAGGAGAGGCCCCAATGGTTGGACTGTATCTCGTTCCGAAGATGTTTGTGAAAATTTTCCATAGACATTGATGTATGGTTTCAAACATTATTTTATAGAAATAATATATAGATAGCAATCATCGTCCATTGGATTGTCATTTGGTGACCTGAATTTATTGAATGATTCTCATTGGTTGGGTCACTATCATACTAGAATAACTGGAAAGTTGGTTTCATGATAAGTCGGAAGATTTGAGGCTAATTATTAGTCTGGGAGGATTTCTTATATATTTTGAGAATATAGTTCAGTTGATGTGAATTCATGATGTGTACCACATATTGCATCATAAGAAACACCATCTTGATCCCTCAAAATTTTTTTCTGGGAATAGAGTGACATGGATCCCTATGTTTCTATTTAATGGAATCTAGTGATTATTATTGACACTCATGGTATGGAATTTTGCAGTACATTGATTTTATTGGTCATAGTGTTATGCTCACCTAGTTATGATTCTCACAAGAAATGGTAAAGAAATTTTTTGATGGGGGAGAAACAGACTCACCTCTATTGAATACATCATTCTTCAATATGACATCCTGAGATGGAAAGTCTTATGGTGGTGAGATTGTAAAATCATACTACCCTCTACCAGATATTTCTCATATCTCTTTTTCCTATTTATTTTGGTTTATTTTTTTAGGCTTGAATATAGAAATATTTTTTTGGATAATAATATAATTTTCAGGGATTCATGTTTTTTAAAATTGATGTTGTCAGGTAATTAATGTGAAAAATGCTTTGTTGGGTTCTCTATGAATTTAGAGGACATTGGATTTGGTTTGGTCTTTCGATAAAAATATTGAATTTAATATATACATAGGCATATTACACACCATGTAATGATTACATTTCATGAACCAGTTATACACACCATTTAAAATATTCACAACATGTATTGGGTGTCGTGATGTGTTCTTCAACTGGTACAAGATTTGAAGGGTTACACACTATTAAAATACTACACAGTTTAATACTACAATTATTATTTTTATCCTATGTTGATGGTTTTTTAATGTTTTTTGGTTTCATAGATTACGAGAAATGAAAATGGGTTTCATTTAGATTAATTATACCGGAATTGGGTTTTATTGGGTTAAATAACTGATTTATTTTTTATTCGTCTCCTTTTCTATCCACTCGCAACCTAGGATCCCTCTAATAAAATTTTGGATACCTCCGCCTCATTTGGAACAATTTATTCTATGATTAATCACTATTCTGGTGTTGGTATATTTTTTAGGTGAGTAATCCTTTGGATTATTTGGTGAAATTTCTGTTGGAATCACTATCTTGTAGTGTTATTGGATCTATTGATTTGATATAACAATTATCATGATCTTTTAAAGATAAATTGTGTGATATTCCATCGAAGGATGACCATTGTGTTAGTTTTTCTGAAATTATAGAGTTTTATTGAGGTATATGTGTATTGTTTCTCCCAACCAAATGTTTTTCCTGATTTAGTTTTTTTATTTTTTATTAATTCTAGGGCCTCCATTATATTGTTTATGTTCTTCTATATTGGTGGATATCATTTCCTGCTTTTGTGGCCCATGTATGAGGATGGTGGTTTCTTTTGAAGCTTATGTTGGATAGACTGTATATCTCTAGTTTTGATAACAAAATTTTAAAAAGAAATGGAATTATTGATTGAATGATTTATGTGTGTGGGAATTTTTTTTGAGAAAATGTGGAGTTCTCTTTATTTAGGTAAAATATGGGGTTGTTTAAATTAATTGAGGACATAGTTTATGAATTGTACTCAAATTATGATTTTGATGAAAATAATTTAAAAATATACAATATTAAAACCCTTGGTTTCTTAGGTGGACGAAGTATCATAGGTTCGTCATCCATATATTTTTAGGGGGTTGGCATAATGGGTGTTACTCTATTCTCTAGGCCTTTTGTTTTAGGGACTTGGTTAACCCTTTTGGTAGATTAAGACATGTGATGTATCTAGGATAATTTAGACTGTGTTCATAAGACATGATTGTCAACTCGTTAACGATTGTGGTAAAGTTTTCTTCTCACCAGACCTATTATGATCCTTGGCATGAATATACATATTCTTGTTCTATATTGAATTTGCAACATTTTGTGATATATTATTATTTTTATAAAATTTAATTACATTATTTTGGTGAAATTAATTAAACCATTTTACATTATAACAATTGGAAAAGATGAGAATGGGAAAATAAAACATTTTCCCAAAAAATTGTTATAAAAATTGATAAATTTTAAATAATTCTTTTCTTTCATTAATGATGAGAATTGTGCATATTAATTTATAGAGACTATAGGTGGAACACCTTGATGAGGTCATAATAAAAATATTTATATCACACCCTAAACACCCCTTTATCATTTTGAATACCTTTATATATATTTTAATAGAGTAAAATTTTTTGAAATAATAAGGCGGTGATGTTTCTATCATCTAAGTCTAGGTTGGTGGGGGTGATATGATGGGATTCCTACCATAAAATCACATGGATTAGTTAGGTTTCTATACCACTTTTCCCTTGACGTTTGACCTATACTTTGGAATGTTTTGATACATTGAATTTTATCATTTCCACATAGTTCATTTTATTAAATAACATTTCAACCTCTTCAATTATTTGAATATTTTATATATGTATGTATTCATAGTTGTCCTAGATTTATCGTAGGAGAAATAATTCCCTTGGGTTATTTTAGAATATCTAAAATCTAGTCACCAAACCATGGGGACTAATAAATCCCATTCGGTATGTGGTAATTCAGTTTGGGTACAAGTATTAGAGGGTATCCAAGTCATGTTCAACATAGTAATCTACCTTAATGGTAAAAACTAGAATACAATGGTGTTTAGATCCAAATCTTCAAAATATAATCTCATGAAAATCCTAAAAAAACAAAGCGTAGTTATATCCATAAACAAGACATAAATTAATCTACACACCAAATTGTTCCAAGAATGTACACCAGGATTTACCCATTTCCCAAAAAGTGGATTCCTAAAATCAGTAAAAAAGTAAAATTAATAGAATGTAAACATCAAAAATGATACAGAAACAACATAAAAATCCTTTTTTCATTGATTAAATGCAATAGACCAGGAAACAAAAAATATGGGACATGTCAAAAAAAATTAATAATTAAAAAATTGGACGATCCCAAAATAATGATAAATATCCAAATCACTAATGAATATGAAAAAGATGAACACTTATTATAAAAATCTACATCTGATACATATTAATCTAATTCAAGTTTATATCAATAAAACACTAAATGTGACTATTTTATCAACATAGATGAGTGGTATTTCGATCTAACAAACAATAAGATAGAAATTTTTTCAGATATTAAATACTTGAAACGCACCAACATCTTCCACATTATAGAAAAATAAATGTTAGCGTGTGAAGATAGATTCCCATAACTACGACATATATAATTCACCTTATTAATAGCTATATCTTTTATACACAATGTACTATGATGGGATGTATCTCCCATCACAAACATCACTTATATGATTTAATATTAAATAATTAAATTATAAACTACTTCCAAAAGGCTTTCCAAGTCATACTGAATCCCTAGAAAACTCAGTTTTGTAGGAAGGACATAAAAAACGAACTACACCTTCTTTCAATTGTTAGAAGAAAAATATTAAGATAAATGCATCAATCAAGTAAAAACATCAAAATAGTCTATCAAAAAATGATCTCCCTAGAGGATACATAAAACCTCTTTTTCCTTGTTGACTCTCACTTATTAAGGATACAACCACTGAATGAAGGATGCTCTAATTTACCCTTAATATAGAGCCTCAAACAATTAGGAATCTATAGTAATATTCCACCATTGGAAATCTAAACCATAAAACAATGGAACTGTGATCATCACCCTAGATTCAAAATTAGTTTATAAAAATTCAAAAATCTATTCATCCATAGAAAGTAACTCAATCACCTCAAGGGATCCAATATCACCATATAATACTACGTGATAGAAATTCAGAAATACTCATGCATGATCCTCAAGCTATAAAGAGTAGGGTTCTACCACTCAACCATGTGCCTTGGTAGTTCCATAGACTATATGGAAAATGACTGTATGACTATAAAAAACTTTAATGGAATTCCCTTATTGAATAGAATGTTATTTCAGGGGGGATTCATTTTGAAACATTATAAAAAAACCCTCAATCAAATCACATAAAACTCTTCACCAGCAAGAGAGTAACCACAACCAAGAATGTCCGTGTAAGAACAACAAAGAACACAACATTTTCACATAACGGAACAAAAATCATAATGCATCCAAATTGAGAATAATACCCTATTTCAATTTTTCAAATTAATATTTAGTAACAATTAATGCCACATGCCCAATGAATTTTGAGACAAAAAAACCCCACAAAGATTCTCTTTTCTCAAGACACGTACATAGAGGTTATGAAAAATTAAAAAAAATAGCAAATCAAAAAAAAATCTCAATAATTTCTTTGCAATGTAACTCATGAAACACTATAAATAATACCAGTACACCATGAAAAAATTCCATAGAGTTCATAATTACTTAAACAACATCAACTGAAAAAACCAAAATACTATTTTCAAAGAAATTTCCAATTCAAAATCATAAAAATTTTATTTTAAATATCATAAAAAATATGTAATATATCAAATAAGAAACCAAAAAATATAAATTAAACAAAGGAAGGTAAAAAAATTAAAAGAAAAAAGATATTTTCAAAAAATGATTCCATTATGTGGGGTTTCGAAATACAATAAATTGGACTGTGTTAAAACCGTGCCATTAATACTAGATGATGTCAAGGATTGAATCCATGGAAAATACATGGATTTAAATACAATTACTTGTAACAATGTCCCCCTAGAATCATACCAATTAAAACCCAAATAATTGATTCTTTTAAGATTTTATGACATTGAATTTTTCCCTACTCCATGTAATATAAACCCACAATAATATAATGAAAAAATATGACACCAAACATCGAAAAAAGGACATGTCCTGACCACAAATGGAAACTCAATATCTTCCTAATAGAAGATCTATGAAATCACTTCCCTAGACCTACAACCCATGCCTCAAAAATCATATCCCGTTTTACCATTGACCCCCAAATAACATTGAGGTGAGTCCCAAGAATATAGTCCTTGATACTATTTTTAACAAAACAACCTAGTAAATCCATCCATTGTATTCCTATGACTATCCACCATATACCCATGAGTTTTCCTCAAACCACTAGGCATACAACACGTCACTATGGTATGAAACATTATTATTGAGGTTGATTTACCCAACAAATTAAAAGAAAATATAGAAATATGGAAATATAATAAAAAGATAAGAGGAATTCAAGAAGACATCTCATATAAATAATTATATAAAATAGATCTTGAAAACAACAATGAAAGATAAATTAAACAAATTAGAAGACCATGGAATTCAAAAAAAACACATGCCACCTGGTTCGTCAAATCCAACGGATCGATCTCTTACCTCATGTGACTCAGTAGACACAACTATCAACAAAACAAAACCATCATCCGAATAGAGTGTGGTCACAAGGAAACCTGAATATATCATTATAATACATTAATACATCGAACCCACTAACCATGGTATATACAATATGGTTGGAAGATAAGAGGATACCACCACATTTCAATTTTATTTTTAAAATGAATCTAATTATGGTTGTTTAAAAAATGCATGGTAAAGTATTTTTTATTTTTGAACCTTAATTATGGGAATAAAAAAAGTATGAAACATGAACATTCTTTAAGTTTCACATATTTAAAACCCAATTCATAAAGATGATTTTTTTTTAAAAAATCCCAATTTTAAAGTATAAAAATCTATGATTCCATAAAAACCATGGTCTTTTGAAATCTGTTCATTCCACAGATTAAAACATTTGAATATTATTTTATCATATGTTTAGAATTGTGGTTAGTGTATCCCAATTTTCCAATTAAAATATCTCAAAAATCCAACATTAATGGAATGCAATGAAAGATGGGTAAACAATCGATAAGAAAACTGATAAATAAAAAAATTGAATAACAGTACAACAAACAATGGTTAACTATATTAGAATAAAAGTATCATGATGATTCCATCCAGGTAATGAAATAAAAAATTATTATAAATATTAATGTACTACTATAATATGATATATAGCATGGGCCAACACCATAAGAAACAATGGGACAACATAAGACATGTATAGGTGGACTTACTTATAATAGGATAGAGATAAAATAGATTATTCTAAGTACTGTCATAAGATAAAATCTCACTAGATAGGTGTTACATAAAAATAGAGAAATAATTATAAGGCCCCAGCCTTAAACCTTACTGAATCTTGAGTTATTACAAGATTACACATTGAGGATCTTTTCAGGTTTAGAGTTTTATAGAATTAGATCATAAAACTTGCATTACATTCCACATATAAACAAAGTGGTTACATAAAGATAGTATTCTTCATTCCCATCAATGGAAACACATTTAAAATAAAACATGGATTATTTATTGACACATCCTTGATACTATCATCTTATCATGTACCTTTCCCTTGACCTGTGAAAAACATTTCAAAAACTTGGGATGAGCATAAAAACTCAGTATGGGTTATAAAAACATGGGAAGGAAACATGAGTTCATATATACATAAGAATGAAATCACACTTTACCCATAAAACATAGGCACTTTAACATACCTCATAAAATCATGAATAAATCATAGAAATCATAAGACATAATGGTAACTTGAGGCATTCATAACATTCTTACGTAGGGAGTAACCCTCTTGGTTACGTTTGGAATACCCATCACAGTATATTCCCTAAAATCTCTTTGGAGAAACCTTAATGTTTCACTCCTTCGCGTTACCCAATGCATTGGAGAGCTATAACGGGCTCACCCGCCCTTAGTTTATCACGGAACCACCCGTCTTCATAATAATGCCCAAGAACCATAACATAATCATATCACATAAAACATGCATAAAGGAAACATAACATTTCCACATTTCAATCACGAGATATCAATACAACACATTGATATAATAAAAACATTATGAAAACCATTTTCAATACCAAATTAAAACATGGTATTTATTTTTCTTTATTAAAAAAGAAGGTATGGCTTGTAGAGGAAGCCGAAACTCAAATAACGGTTACGACGGCGGAGAAGTCGTTGTCGCCGCATACGTACGACAAAAACATTCCCTTTTGTCGTTTAGTAAACGCTTCGTATAAAAAAGATTCCTTTTGAATAAACGTAAAAGTCAAAGGGGTTTATACACCGTATAAAAGAAAGTTGTGTATAAAATAAAATATGCCTCAACGAAAGGAGATTGAGACGAAGTCCCATACCTCGTATCCGACTTGACCCGACCGTTCTTTAAACTCCTGAATAATAAACTTGAGTTAATCTCTACTTGCTTATGAATCTTTTTCAAGTTCATTATTCCTTTTATACCATGATATGAACATCATGTAATCATTTAAGTTAATAATGTCCATTTTGTCGGTATTTGGTTCTTAAGTCAAAAATAGACTTCTTATACTTACATGTTGTTAATTTGGTCAAAGGTTCATTATACCAGAATGATATTCATGATGTAGATATCATATATGTCATATATATCCAGTACCTACATTCATTTATAATATTACATCACATTTAGAGGTAAAAATGAAATGCACCGTTCATGGAGACGGTAAGCCGTACGTACGCATGAACGCTACTTCCATTTCTATTTCATATTTTCTGGAATGGAATCATAATGATATAAGAGTATATTATAATTCCAGTATAATAACATATATAATATCATTAACTTTATCCTTTACACATCCCACATATGGTATTAACGAATCAAATCACTTTCAGGGGGCGGTAGTCCGCACTTCCTAAAATGAAGATATCGTGTTTTACCCATAATGGAAACCATAAAGGTATGCCCAAAATGAAAAAACAGAAGCTTAAGGAAAACATAAACATATTATATATCATATATAAAAATAGTGACATCATAATGGCCACCTTTGAAGGTGTTAAATGAGTGTTGAACAATCATCGTTTCGGGAGGCAGAATTTCACCATCCACGGAAACCTTATGTTCATTAACCATTTGATGTAGTTGTGTGAGAGTGTAGCTCAAATAAATCTTATAACAACATCCTAGTATATTGAAGATACTGGTGTTGTTACAAAAGAAGTAAATAAAAATAGTTTAGGGGGTTGGAGAAGCAAAATAAAACAAATGAACATGAGAGAATGAATTACCTTAAAAAGTGTAACTCATTTTGAGTTGAGCCTAAAGGCTTCCTTTGAAAGGATCATGCCCAAAGGGAATCCTCTAGGATGAGGAGAGGGATGTGGAGAGAGCAAATGGGCAGGGGTTGGCCGAGCCAAAGGCTTGAGAAGTGTGTGAAATGAGGTAGAGGTGGGGGCCTTTTATATGGGGAGAGGAGGGGCACTTTTCGAAAGTAAAGAAACATTACTTTTTTTGAAAATGTGTTTCGGTTTTAAAAGGTCCCACATTGATAAAATTCGTGGATAAGGTGATAAGGCTTCGAAATCCACTCATCCAATTGGTTTTGGACATGTGTAGTTCATAAATTTTACATTATCTTTCTATTTTATTTAAATCGTCAAATAATGATGTAATCGCTGCATCATTATTATGTCATAAATAATTAAATTTATATAATGTCTAAAAATTATAAAAAAATACTATGATGTAGGAAAGCTTTTTATCTTTCCGATGACTATTTATAATCAAAATTTTGACTTGTATAACCCCACTTAAAAATTGTTTTTGCAAAACATATTATGTTTGTGTCATTTTCACTTTAACATTAAATAAAAAGTAATTTATGTCATTTCCCAACAAAAGTGGATCCATGGGGTCCCCAAGTTGACCCATGGCTTGTCTTGGTCTTCCATGACACAACCAATGAGGTTGGGACATGTGTCTAGGTCATTTCATTTTATTAAAGTACTATTTATACCTTAAACTACCCTAATTACCACTAATCGTGATTAAGAACATAATAAGTTACTATTCACCAAAAAATTATTATAATCTCATTGAACCACATTTTACTTATTAATGACAACCATGTATGTCGGATTTTCAAAATTCAATACACATTAGTGGTAAAATTTCATTTAACTGAGAAATCAGTTTTCTTGATTACCACTTAGTGGTTTCACTATTCATCAAAAATTGAAGTTTCTAAGAAAATTACCAAAAATTCACCCTAAGCTATATTTGATATTCCGAATTCAAAAATGAAGTCCATTATACAAAATTCAAATCATATAAGTCACATTAATTAATTTAATAATTAATTCCCGCTGCCAGAGCAAATAGCGTGTTTTTACAAAACAATAAGTATCAAAAGATTGACACCAGTTTAAGTCTAATTTCAAAGTGAAATTGATTCCAATGACCACCATTGGATAAAATGGTAAAAATATATTCTAATTTCACTTCAAAACCAATTAAAAACATAATCTAATCATATAAATAAATTAGATTAAAAAGTAGTTTTGATGTAAAATGCTGTATTTTTCACTATTCATAAAAAATGAACATTGTCAGAAAAATACCAAAAATTCACACAAGGTAAATTTTGATGTCCCAATCATCAAGGATAAGTTTATTTTGACAAACATAGTTTATAAAATTGTCAAAATATAGATTCAAAAATGGTTTTCCATCAAAAGGCACTAAAACAATCTTTTAAGAATATTAGTGTATTCCATGCATAAGATTGTATTTATTTTCATTTTAAGCCTCTATAACACTATCTTAATCATTAATAGACATAGATAAAAATATCTATTATTCATTACTTACTTGGGATGTTACAATAATTATGTTAAATCATTACTAGAATAAAAATATCTCACTACTACCCACTTAAAACCTCAATCTCACTATGGAATAATAAAGTAGTTGGTTCATGGACATTCGATGTCATCAGATGAAATGAACTAGACAATATAGCTAACACCATAATCACATCCTTCCATCAATTTTAACTACCTATAAAAATATGCAAAATAAATCACACATATTTAATCATAACATAAAGAATACAACATAAAGAAAAACACAACATAAACTACAAAATAAGGGGGTATAAGAAGGGGACAATCAATATGACCTCACAAAGCGATAATTGATCCTTCAATTATAATATATAAAATTGTAAATACATTTTGAAAACTATTTGGAAGGAAAAAAATTCTAAAATAATGATTAATCGATTAAAAAATAAAATATTCCATCAATGAACACACAAAAACATGTGAATTACCATTTCATTACATAAAAAAGGAATCCATAAAAACATGAAAACCCCTTAAAAACATAGAAGTCTATTTTTCAACTAGAAGGTAAAATCCATTCTGAAATTATCATTTTGTTTTATAATAAACAAAAAAATTCATCACTGAAATCAACCTTTTAATTTTGTCAAACATATAAAATGCATAAAATTAAATTTTAGATCAATGAATCATTTTAAACATGAAGTTACAATTATTTACATATTAATAAAAATCTAATGTAATGAAAACATTATAAAATCACACCTACATAACTCACACCAAAATTAGTTAGAAAAAACAAGAATTTTCAAAATTAGAGATCCAATTTAGATATTAAATACAATAAATCTCAATGGAAATACTTAATTTATGTGATCGAAATTCTTCATCATTGATGGAATCCATTAGAAATGATCTCCTAGGATGGATGATAAAAATTGAATAAAAAAATCCTTAATTTTTACCAATCCAAACAAAAAATATCATCCATGTATTAAAATTAGGGTTACTGTTATTAGGGAGAAATAGAGTACACAAAATAATGAGAGGGGATGGGATCATACCACTTGAAATGGTTAAAATCACTAATAAATATACATAAAACTACGATAGAAGATAATATAATGAGAGGGAAATCCCGAGGATTCCATTTAGATCATAGCATTAAAATGAGAGAGGCTTGGGGTGAAGTCCACAAATAAAAATTAGGCGAAAAACCAAAATTCCTTATTCTATGAAGGTTGCAAAGTTTAATCACATAGTTTTCTAAACCACAGGGATATCCACTTTGAATAGGCGTCAGGGAAACAAACATTGATCATGTGCTTTCAAAACCATGAACCCTAATGATGAAATCTTAGAAATACCCCCAAAATTCAAAATTTGGACCCAATAGAACACCATACTCAAAGAGAAAACAACTAGAATATTAATTCCATGAATGTGGAACCCCAAGGTGTCACAGATGACATGTTCTATTTATGATAGTGGAGTTGGTTCGTTGTTTCTAAATTCACATACCCATGAATTTTTGTGTGTTTTCTTTTACATTTTAATATATTTTTAGTCCATGCATTTGGGATTTCTGAATCTTGGATTGATAAGTTCTTGAGTAAAAACTAATCAATAATTTTTTTTATTAATAAATAATAATTTAAATTATATTATATATTAAAATTATAAATATAAATTTTTTTATATATTAATTTAAATGATTAATTTTTTTTCATTTTATAATCTATATACATGATCATACTAATTCACATATATATTTCTTTATGTGTCCACATCTAAACCAGTGGATGTGTGCCCTTGTGTGAATTGATAATAAGTAAAACCCAAAACATATGAATGTGTATACCCAACTATATAAGATGCATAAAATATTATATTTATTATAATTAATAGAAAAATTAATTACATGTATCTAAAATTAATGACAATATATATTAGTAAATATGGAATGTCTAGATAATAATACTGTAGTTGGGGAATTTTTTTAGTGGTATAGAAACTATATATTCCAACATGAAATCAAATTTCAAATTTGAATGGGAAATATTTTTGGTAATATAGAAAGATTTATGTAGTATAAAAGTGAGATTACAATATCAGACATTTTAGTTGATGTAATATAACAATTTTACTATTAACTAAATTTTTGATTCTATTCCACATATTTTGTCCTTCGAGTCAATGGGATTTCAAGTCATTGATGGTCCCTCAGGCCATCTAAGGCAACATGCCACTAGATCTCTCATTAATCAGGTGGGTTTCAGAATTTAGTATTCGATGGTACTAAAACTGGTGAACTGATTCGTAGAAGTAGTAGTGACAATTTGAACCAACTGGAAGCAGATTGGGAGGGAGAAGCTAACAATGCTATTGAAAAAAGGACATGCACCTTTCTCTATGGGATAGACCCTGGAATTAATGTTACAATAGTTTCATCCTAGTATAAGAACATGATGGCAATCATGGAGGGGTTTTTTATTTTAATATGTGAGGCTTTGAGACATAATGTAATTAGAAAAATTTGAGGCATATTGGCCTCTAGTCCACTTAACCATGTATTTGGGTCCTTCAGTCCATTTAAGGTATCACCGTCCATAATGTTAAAAGGCTATCATCTAATAAATAAATATTATATTACATTGGCCTAGGGACCCATATATATAAATATATATCTGTTATTATAGTTTTTAATACATAAAAACTATTATATGAGAATTTCATAAAATTCAAATTTTCAATTGATTTATTCATTCTAAAATAAATTTTACAAATATTTCATTGCAATCAGAATTTTTAAATATTTTATCTCAAATAAATTCATAAATATATTATATGTGTTGCTACTATGATTAATAAATCTTACTTTTTTCAGCACTAAATAAAAAATTTATAGTTGTACAACTTTTAATAGCTATAAAATAAGAACTAATAAAAGAAAACATTTATTTTCTCTTTTTTTGGTATTGATAAATCTATTTTTTGAATGAAAAAAAATTTGTGATAATGGTCAATTTATTTTTCTTTTTTTTTCAGAAGAATTAATATTAGATAATCTATTATTTAATACACTAAATTTATTCTTATAATAACATTTTATTTATTCATATAATGTATATAAAACATTATTTATTTCATATAATAATGTAATTAAAAAAAATTATTACATATAGAATGAAATTTTAATTAAATATATAATAAATGAATATAATATATATATATAATAAATATATTTATTTACTAATATTATATATAATTTTTATTAATAATGTAATACATTTAATAAAATTCAATGTATATATTGAATTTTATTCAAAAATTATATATTATATATATGTATATAAATATAATATTTTTTGAATGAAAAATCATATATATCGCTCAAAAATATACATGTAAAATTATCTAAGATGGTTTCAATGTAACAACATAAAATTAAAAAAAATAACATGGTATTAAATGTTGTATAAGACATACATGACCAATAATAGAAGAAAATATAAAACCTTGAGACATTATAATATATTCATTTCTGAAAAAATTCTATATTTTTAAAAAGATTTCTTTTCATGTAATACTTATTTAATATTGTATTTCATGAAAACTGTGTATAGATTTTATTATATTCCACACTAAGTTCAAAAAAAACATGAAATATTATTAAAATATACCAATTTAATTTGATTTCTTTCAACCATCAAATGTAATAGATATTATGAAATGTAATAACTAAATTAAAATAGTTATTGTTATCTTTTTATGATAAATAAAAAGAAAATCATTTAAAAGGGAAAAAATTTTATTCTAAAAACAATAACTTCCCTAAAAGAAGGATTAGTCAAGAGTTGCACTCATAATTTAAACATAATTTTCCAAAAATATAGAAAATATATTTTTTATGTTGTATAGCACTTTTCGAATAATAATACCAAAATTTTATTTTGGTGATATTTTGTTATTTTTTTAAATGTATTATTTTTTATTAATATTGAAAAATATGAAATTTTCTTTTAAAATTTTGTTTTTGTTAAAACAAATTGAAATTATAAATTATATTATTGATTTTATTTATGTTAAATATAGTTCAATTTTTTAATCAAATTTTCCAATTTATATCGTTGAAATAAATTTCTTTTTGTTTTTGATATCAAAACTTGGGAATCTTTTGAACATTTTATCTTTAAAACATGATTCCTCGTCACTTCTCCTCGGTTAAATTTAACTTTTATTTTCCAATTTTTTAATTGAAATAGGAAAAATGGATTCTATATATGACATCATCATAATTTATATTATATAATAAATTAATAATATTTTTTGACCAAAATTAATATAGAAAACTATATAAATTAATTACTGCAGTTAAGGTAAAAACATATACACTATGTTGTAAAAATAAAATCAAAAGGGTTAAAATTCTATAAAAACTTTTATAAAATATATTTTATTGAAATATTTATAAAATATATTGTCTAAGTTTTTATTATACTATATTTAAGAAAAATTGTTTATGTGAAAAACGTGGTTGTTCCTTTTTCCCTCAAGAAAATTACAAGTTTGACACTCACCTCACTTTTAAAAGGCCAACCCTCTCATTTATTATTAAGAACATAAATGAAATTATTCAGAAAATAAATAATCATATCACTTAAAAAATTACACAAAATAGTATTATAATACTTTTTTTTCCATTAAACCAACCAACGAAGGCTCTTCGTACAATCCAAAGGAATTTTCCCAAAGAAGAGGTAACTTTTATCAACAAGTGTTTTTATTTTATTTATTCATCCAAATCCATAAATAATCATTATATAATCATGTTATTATAAATTCATTATAATAAATATACATATTTTTTCATGAATTTACTTAACAATAATTATCACCACTTCTATCAAATGGATTACAAAATCATTATTTGTGTGTACGAGAGACTACTACCACACAAACCAATGCCATTCATATTTCAATTACCACCACCCACAATATGGTGTGATGATGGATCTAAAGAATATATATAATACTTATATCCTAATTATACATTTCAATTCATTATATCATACATTAATTTTTTTATTTCCATAGTTTAGTGGATATGATAACATCGCTTGTGTAGACGACAGACTACCGCTTTAGGAAGAAATATGATTCATTATTCTGGAATGCTTTATATGGAACTTGATAGGTATAATTTTAATGAATATATGTGATATAAATTATATTTTTATTTTATTCATGAAATATGTATCATTATTAAAATATAATATGTCATTTTATTTTTTTACCTGTTCACTTAATCAATGATGATAAAGTCATATGTGAATGTACGAACTACTACTTCCATGAAGCTATAGGACTCAGTTTTCATCACTACACCCACATAGATGGTATATATAAGTATAGTTAAATAAATA
Source organism: Viscum album (assembly GCA_963277665.1). Lineage (NCBI taxonomy): Eukaryota > Viridiplantae > Streptophyta > Magnoliopsida > Santalales > Viscaceae > Viscum > Viscum album. The sequence continues at coordinate 439,606,732 of OY728142.1, read as the reverse complement.
ATATAATATTATAATAATAATTTAAATGTAAAATATTACTCACCTCCATACCATAATTATTTATAAATTTTTTTTACTTTTACACAAATGTATATATGACCTACCATCTTTGTGATCAAAAATTAATTAATTTTTCAGAAGCATCTTTAATGATTGTATTTTAAAAAAATAGTTTTTTGTAAAAATATGATTATTATTTCTGGATTTTTATTGTGGAAATGATATAACTGTATAATAATAACATGAATAAAAAATATCTTGAATAATTATAATTGTGAATATAATGAAATTAACATTTGAAGCAGTGGGAAAATAAATGATTTTTAATAAATGGAGGTAATATATTATAAAATGATCATATATGATATAATAAATATTAATATAGTTATTATATAAGTTTATAACATCTTCAAAACAACTATACATGATTTTAAATCATATTTAGAAAAAAGCAAGAATGTGGTAATGAATTTCTTATGTCAATTTCAATTCATTTGGTTAAACGAATACATAATAGATTATTATATGATAATATTATGTTTTTAATGGCCTAGAATTATTTAATTTTACACATAAAAATATTTAATTTGTAAATAAATTTTTTACACTAGATATATTCATTTGTTAATTCACACTTAAATGACATGCTCTTTGTAAGGGGCTTCATCTTGATTTTCATTCAATGATTCATTTTGTAATGCTATGCCCATAATTCAATTTATATGGTATATATACGTTAACTTTTAAAAGTATTTTAATGATCCATTAATAATTATTTATTTCTTAATATTTCTTTTTAAAAATTTCATCTGATGTAATTTTGAATGAAAATTACCGAGTAACAATTTTTTTTGAAAATATCACATTGTTTTATTATTTTTACCATTTACATGAAATAATAACTTTCTTGTTTTCATTTTTCATTAAAATTTTCATCTTTATTAAATATATATATTATTTTATTATTAATATTACTATTTAATAAACAGTATACCATTTTTACATATGGTGTTTACATGGATTTTTTTTTCTACTAGCGAAAAATTTATAAATCCATATTGTTTACAAGATACAAGAAATTTAATGATAACAAACACTATTCATGAATTCAATTGAATATGTGATATACGAGTAATCATATGGAATTCATTTATCAATGGGTCAGGATTATAAATAAACCCTCAATTCATTATGAGTATCAGGTGGTGAAAAAGTAAGAAAACATAAAATCAGTTGGCTAAACCTAATGGTTTTGCACCTCGTTGTTTTAATCTATCTTGAAGATGGAAATTGATTGTACATGTATCATGTTCTTGAGATATAAAATCCAATAATTTGACATTTCTTCAATTCATAAGTTTTTATTATTATCCAGGATATTTTTTCAATGATTTTACTTCTAGATTCATTCCATTTTTATTTTTTCATTACACGACATGTGTGGTTAGTTATTTACTATTACATATTTATTATGTCATATCATGTTATGAGAGTCTTGTTATTGATTAAGTGGAATGCGTTTTAAATAATTTCCCACATCATAGTATTTGTTTTCTATGATAAATTTTCCATGATATTAACTAAGGATGAACTTAATTGTAATTTTATTGATTATATGTCGTGTTTGTTTTGTTAATTAGAATTCCATATTTATTATTCAAATTGATTAGTGATTTCTTCCACATCCCTTAACCCTTCATAATTATTTAATAATTCTCTAATTTTTATTTTTCCTTAAAAATCCATCATGTTTACTATGAATGATATACATAGATTTTAGAGGTAATAATGATAGTCATGAAAAAAAATATTCTGTAATTTGTATATTCAAATGTAAATAATGAATCATATATGTGCCTAGTTTACCGAGACTACTATCCTATTTGGTTCTTTTTGGATTTTATTCATTTTATATTAATCCAATGTAATAAATTAGACACCAACTCTGGGTAATTGGGTTTGACGTCTCTATAGTTGGTATTATAGGTTATTTATTAGAATCAAAAGGAACAAGATTTAGAATATCATAGATTTGTGAATATAACTCAATGATATACATTGATGATAAGTATAAAAGATCATCCCAATGTTTTTAAGGGAGTGATTATGTAGTTTTTCCTTGAAATACATCCCAATATGAATATTATATGGGGACATTGTTCTGGATCTAAGGGAATGAGGGGTAATAACTCCAAAAATGGTGAATTGGAAACCTTATAGGAATTATATTAAAATAGTTTATAAAATATACAACCTAGAATCTTGGTTACAACCCATCACATCATAAAATTATGTGGTTCTATAACTCTTAACTAAATAAAGATAAGGGATTAGTGCCTCCCATTAGCCTATATAATGTAATTTTTCATTTTTCATTTTTTTGATAAATTATATGATGTAAATGTGTTTTATAAATGATCCTACAATAATACATTTTATGGAATATATATATATATGATAACTTATGCTAATCATATAAGTTTGGGGAAATAATTATATATATATAGAAAGACCTAAAACTATTTTAGAGATCTTACAATCTGTTAAAAGGTATTTTTTGTAATTCATGCATATAAATTTAATTTTCAAATATTTATTTCTTCGATAATTGGATGAGATAAAAATTTAACTAAGCACGACCAAAAGATGAAATTGTGATTCTGAAATAGAAAAATATCAAGTATATATTTTTACATATATTCACCTATATCCAAACAATTACTAAATATTAAAAAAATTATCTTAATATAAATAATTTATCGCATTTCATTGATATACAATGAATCGTTTTCTCTTTATAATTTTCCAATGTTATGTTTTTGAGGAACAAAATAATGTACTAGTCATTCACTTTATTTTAACAAATGACATAAATTACTCTATATAAATATATATTATTTTCATTCCTGTTAATATCATCACATTACATTATTTATCTCTTATATATAAATAGATTTATATGTTATTCTAGATGACTATTATTTTTTCTTTTCACTATGATTAAGAATATTTTTTATTATCCATTTTCTATGTGTTTTTTCTATAATCAGTACTTCCAAATTCCATACCAGGGTACAAATTCTATTTTCTAGACATATTTTCATCCTATTATTCATAATGATCAATAATAAATCTCTTTGGACCATTTTACATTTGAAAAATATGGTTACACAATTTTTATTCCTAAAATTACAAGTGTCACACTCACCTCACTTTTAATATACCACACCTTGAATCTTATCCAAACCATAATCACATTTTAATTTTTCTAGGATCTAATAAAATTACATAATAAATTATTTTTTCTCATAAATTATTTTTGGTTATAAATTCAACGCATTAAGATTTTTTCTGTAATCCTAAAGAGTTTACATGAAGAATATGTAACATTGTTCATTGAGTGTTTATATTTTATTTCTTCCGCCACCCACATAAATTAGTTTTAAATAATGATTCTATAAAAACCATAGTATCTCAAATATACATAGATTCATTTATAATAATTTCATGTCCTACAACCAACCCCACTTCTATTAAATGTGCAATGAAATCATCACTCGTTTGTATGGAGGCCTACCACCTCTTGAACCGACGTCATTCTTTTAACCATTACGACAAATCACAGTTGGATATGATGATGGATATAATGCATATATATATATATGATATTTATAAATAATTATAAATATGGATTAATTCTATAATATATAGCATTTTACATTCTATTCCATAGGGTACATGATAATGTCCCTTGTTTGTATGGAAGGATATTGCCTTGCGAATCGATTTTACGTGTATTTCACTAATGATTTGTAATAAAGGTTTTTAAAAAGAATTTATTGAATATATCTGATATAAATAAAATTATAAATATATTCATGAAGCATGTATAATTGTGAAATTATAATACATCATTTTATTTTCATCCTTTTCACTCAATAAATGGTGATAACATCGTTCATGAACGTGTAGACTACTACCTTCATGGAGCAATGTGACACTCTTTTCATAACCACAACAAATGAATGATATAAATAAGTATGTATAAATAAATAATATGATATAATTATCATTTATGAAAATTTTAATATTAGATACTTCCATTTTATAATTATTGTTTATAAATTGTAATGTTACACATGCATATGTATGGCCTACCATTCCATGATCGCAACATAATTCATATCATAAAACCACCTTTCATGAATTTTTTTAAAAGTATAATTGATTTAAAAATATGATACAATTATCCTGATTATTATTATTGAGAGTATAAAACTATAAAATATTCAAATTATTCACAACATTCATGACAAATAATTAAATGAGAAAATAAAGCAATTATCACCTCATACAATGGGAATAATGAATGAATATTAAAAAAAAGGGTGATAATATGTTATAAAATGATCATATATGATATAATAAATATTTATATGGATATTTAATAAGTTAATATCATGTTTTTAACCAATAAAAACGACACTTAGTCTCATTCAACCAAAATGAAGAGTTAGGTAAGGGATTATTTAACTCAATTTAAATTTATTTGGTTAAAAAATTATTTTATTGATTTTATTGCATAATATTATGTATTTAATGACCTTTTATTATTTTGAGTTATATATATTCTTTTTATATGTGGATTTAAATTTAATACAATTAATCATTTCATTGATTAATCCCCACTTCAATGATATGACCATTATAATGGGCTTCATCTCAATTTACCTTTATTGAGTCATAATGTAATGTGATACACCAAATTCCATTTGTTTGGTGTATGTAATTCCTATTTAAAATTAAATATAGTTATTAATTAATAATTTTTCGTATTATATTATCAATTTGAATTATTTAATCTAGGGGTGTGAGTTATAATTACCAAGTTGTAAATGTTATTGAACAATGAAACTTTATTTTGTGATTGTTAACCATATCTTGAAACAATCACATAATTATGATAATTTTTATTAGATATTTCATTTCTATTAAATATAAATTTTATTTTTTGAGGGATACGATAATTTCCTGACACATATACCATTAATTCATATGGGGATTACTTTTTATCTTATTTTTATATGCGGAAAAATGTATAAATCTATATTCCATACTCAATGTAGATATTTTATGATTCACAACATTGTTCGTTAATTAAATAATTTATTCTCTATATGAGGGATTATTTGGAAATGAAGATGTGTGTGGGGACCCATTCTAGTTATCCCCTTGATGTATATGTAGTCCCATGAGAAAAATCAGTATTCTAACATAAAATATGTCTCCAAAACCAATGGGGTTTTACCCATTGGTTTTTAACTATATTGATGATAGATCTTTATGTTATATATATCATGTTCCTGAAACATTACATCCAATATTTAATCATTTATTTTATTCAAAATAAATTTATTATTGCCCAATATATTTTTATAATAATATTATTTCTGTATACATTTCATTCTATGTTGTTTATTACCTGGAATTAGTGCTCAATTATTTTAATTTCTATATTGATTATGAATTATTCTTTTATGATACTCATTTTAATGATTAATGGGAATTTGGTTTTAGTTTTTTACCTTACCATATTTATTATTTTAAAAATATTTGAGCATTTATTTTATATGTGGAATGAATTCATTCTCAGTTAATTAATTACTTCTAAAGTGTTTTTAGATCTTCTCAATTCTATATTGATTATCCTTATTGATTCATGATTTTTCCGATATACTTAACCCTTACAAAGAATATGATCCCAAAAATATTTTTTTCTTTGCGAGGAATCGAGGAAGTGTACAATGAGTTAAATAAAATGATGTTCTACAGTGATTATTGATATTTCCAAAAAAAAAATTATAATTTCACATTTTAATATCATTTAAGTCTCACAATATATATATAGTTTATCAATACTAAAATCTATGTTTTCCTTTTATGAGTAATTTCTTGTATCTTATGACATTGTCATAAAGCAGACACTAGCACTTGGGTACTAAGGCCTAGATTGTCAAATTGAATAATAATTTCAAATATTGTGTGTTTTTTCTGAAACAGATTTCAAATGAATCCTTGATAACAGAAATATAATTTTATTTAGAATATATTTTTAATTTTTTACAAAGAGATCCAATTATTTTTTGTTATGAATTTTTATTCTATAACATATGACCTACCCAAAAACTTATAAAAGTGTTTTATAAATAAAAACACGTGTATAAGTACAAATTATAGTAATATAAATGTGTTAGAATATACAAATATATATTAATATAACTATATTATAATTCATGTATATGATATTATTAAATACATAAAATTTATAATCTAATACTCTCATATATATATATATATAATATTTAATATTTACTAATATTAAAATTAATATATCAATAGTGTATATTTTTTAATATAGTAATGTCATATAATATAATGATAATATATATATATTTTTATATTATATATATATGTTTTATTTATTTACATAAAATAAATATAACATATATAGCATAAATGAAATCTTTTAATAATTCAGGAACATATAAATACATAAACTCAAATATTACAATTGAATTGAATATATGTTTATTTACTATATTTTCCTTAAATAGATTGTTATATTTATATATATAATAAATTATAAATTTGATATGTATATATGTATATATTCATATAAACTTGGTTTAAAATGTATGTACAAAAATAATATTTAAAATATATATTATATAGTGGTAAAATGGATACAAACATTCATGCATATATATATATAACTGTTCGTTAATATATTTTAATATATTACATTTTATAAGTAGTATGCGTACATAGACATATACATATATATATATATATATATAATAATTTAATAGAAATACACATTTCAATATATCAGTATGTGTATTTAGATATCTAAGTATAAAGAAATAATATTTTTATTTAGGATTTAATATATATTAAGTTTTTTGTAATTTTTTAAAATGTATAGTTAGTTTAAAATTTAATTTTCAGGAATTATATATATAAATATTAGAAATTTATATTCAATTATTTATAAATATTGAATATAAACACGTAAAAACACACATAAAAACAAATAGAATTCCACATATTATGTCTATTTGACATATTTATTATAATATACATTACTAAAAAATATATAAGGCTAAAACATACATAAGTTTATCTGTATATATGTATTTTTTATTATAAAAAAACTATATATATTACTATAATTCAATAGTATTATATTTATAATAATCAAGTTAAAAAAATTCATGTGTGCCGACATAATTAAAAATACACATACATACATACATACATACATACATACATACATACATACATACATACATACATACATACGTACGTATGTACATACATACGTACATACATACCTACATATATATATATATACAGACATACCTACCTACATACATACATACATACATACGTATATACGTACTTAAATACATACAAAAACATATACATACATAAATACATACATACATAAATACATACATACATATGTACATAAATACATAAATACATAAATATATAAATGATTAAAAACATATAATATAATAAATATATAATATTTTCATTATAATATAGTAAAAAATAATTTATTATTATATATAATTACATAATATATAAACATTATCATTTAACTATTAATGATATATGTCTATATATCTTTTTTTTAGATTTTAATGTTCCCTACATAAATAATTGTTAATGATTTTCGATTTTTCCCATAAAATTGTGTTCACCATACTAATCTTGGCCAAGAATTCAATTAGTATTGTCTTGATCCAAAACACTTGGAATAGTGCCCATAATGGTGGATCAATTATACCTATGCATGCCTCCATATATAATAGATGTATATTGTCTCCATTGATTCATGTAATATTTCATGTGGCCAAATACAGGGAATCCCAAAGTCATATCTGAAAATTTTTTCCTCTATGTAGGTATGTTAGAAATGAGTTACAGTTGTGTTTGAACATGGTATGGAACTTGTTTTGAGGAATTGAAACCAAATGTACAAGGGAAGTCCACATTTCAAGATATGGGATTATTTTTCTGACTTTCCACAACTATTTTTCTTCTTCACCTTGAGGGATACACATGATTATATTGTTTTTAAGGTTTGGTATTTTATCTATTGGATAGAAAAAAATGAGTGTGTGTGTATGCAGATAATATGAAGCCTGAAATACTCATCAAATTATTGAAAGATTTCATTATATTGATTATATGATTTCAGTGAATTTGACATGGGTCAATTATATAATGACTTCGCAACAATTTATATAGTGCATTCGATATAAATATAGGGGTGTAAAATTACTAAAATGATCCTTTAATTGAATAATTGACATGTTATATGAGATTTTTTATTATTATTATGAGGCTTCAGCTAATTAAAATTCCACTGACAACTTTTGATGAATTTTTCATTATAACCTTTAATTGAAATTTGATTAAAATTACCCACAATTATGAAAATATCTAGTTAATTTAAATGTTTTAATATGTTGTAAGTGATAAAATATCTTTATTATTATGTGTAATTAGATAAAAAAAATTAAAAATTATAATATAATTACTATATAAATTTTAATTTTAATTTCATTTAAATGATCCCTATTTATTAATATTGTAGTACATAGGAAATTGAAATTTTTTGTTTTGGGAATAATATATTTAGCACATTAACCTTTTGTGTATTTGACTTCGACCATGTGTATAGATAATTAGAGCTATTTAGAGAACCTGATTTTTAGGATTCCTGAGATAAGTGATGTAGATAATAGAGAGTAATATTCATGTTATCTCCATTCTTGTGCAATGGTATTTTCAGATTTAACTAGATATATGATATGATGGGATTCTTATTATGTGTGAATTTTATATGAGAATGGTAAAAGGGGATTGAGATAGGGAGCATGATTTGATAAGTTTATGGTGTTCGGGGTATAGGATAGATTGATTCTACGTCTGTTAAGAAGTTAATATTCAGCTGTACCATTGAGAATTTTTGTGTGTTATAACCATCTGTAACCCTTATGGGTTTGTTCCCAAACTAGGGGTGGGTGTTATATATTATAAAATAACCTATATATGATACCCTTATGTTATATGACTTGATAGGGGAAATTATATATTTTTTATTTCACTATTTTTCTTCTGTTGAATATACAAAATATGATAAATATGTATGGGTAGTGAGTTTCAATAAAACATTGAAACACAACTTAATATGGTGGAGAGTTGACCTTTTTTTGCTGATCAAGGGTAATCTGGGAGAGGGTTTTGCCTTTGAGGATAAGTTCATTTATAATGAGGTTCAGGGGTAAATGATCAAATTTGAAGCTAATTCATGGGTTCTAATATAAGTTTGTGGTATTTAAAATTGAGATTCCCTGAGAAAGGTACTGCCCATGTTTCCATATGTAATTGGAGACCCATTTATGTGTTTTTGTAAGGTAATTAGGATTCCATGACGATGTGTTTTTGGTATCATGTCCACTTTTAGAGTGAAGGGTTGTTTTTATTCCATGATTTATTGATTAGTGGTGTTTTCATAATAGAAATTTAAATAAATTAAAATAAGGTTGATGTTTTTTATAGTATAAAAAATATATATAAATATATTCCTCAGGATTTGGAATAATTACCTTGTTATATGTAGTTGCGGGAAGGGGTTTTCCATTATTAGACGCCTTTGTTTTGATGTTTGTGGAGGAATAATTTTTATGAAGAGAATAATATTATGAGGAAGCATGAATAATGGCAATTGAACATGCATCTTGTTTTTATAGATGTAACACGTTGTAATTCTATTCAGGGCCTCAAGATTCTGTTTCAAATGAGTGACAAACCATTTACTTTCAATGAGGTAATGGGAACAATAAAAAATGGAAGATCCACTTTCTTATTTCAGTTATGAATCGAGTGGTGTGAGAGTATATACCCATTATGTTTAAATGATTTTATGTAGTTCACACTAGTTACACATGGAACCTATTGGGATTTTGATTGATGAAATGGTATATGTGGAGGTTCATTGATGATCATTTGGGTTTCATAGGAATATGAGAAATGTGATGATGATAGAACCATGGGGAGTTCCATGTTCATGATTTCATAGATACTGTTCATGGGATAATATCAAGATTTAGTTAATGGGTTACTCTAAGAATAAGGTGATTCAAGTGTTGGAAGTTTCACTTATGTATAGGGTAGCCCTGGTTTTTTGTTTAGAAAAAGGGATTCCCCTATAATGAAGGGTCATATCATGGATGGGTCATAGTGTGGTGGAATGGTCAATCTATGATTGTCCCTTTTTATGGGTCATCATTCTCTATGAGTATGGATATGTTGAATAAGAACATGTGTTTTAATGATACAACTTTTCATGATTATTCCCAAGGAGTTTTATAAGTAGTCTCTAAAGTTTGGAGTTTGTTATTAGCGGGTTAAATGTATGACCACCCCCATTTAGAATGATTATTTTCTAATTTTATGGTTGATGTTAAAGTTATGAGAGAAATTGTTGATTATCTTTCTTTCATTGTACCACTTGGGTATGAGAAAAGTATTCATGTTCGATCATTTCATATGATAATGTGTAGAGGGTGGACCATGGTTTTGTGAATTTTGACTTCATTCAGAAATTATTAGGGTAATCCTAGGGTGTGGAGTATCATATTAGTTGTGAAATCATGATTATGTGTTGATATATTTATAGATGTAGTCATACTGATTGCAGGTAGGTAACATGACTATGGGATGCTGATGTGGAAGGGAATATGTGTTTATCATGTCATATGGAGAATATTGAATTTGACATTTTTATGTGGTGTTATTTAATGATTTAGTGTTTTTATTTAAATCAAGATAGAATTAAGCGGTATGAGTAGGATTCATATCAATGGTCTGTTTATTCTCATGTTAAATAATAAGGGATGTTTCAGTTGGTTGAGGATCTAGTCATGAAATGATGTCAGAAGTCGAGTTCGAATGACAATGTGAATGATTTGATGGAATCATAATGCTTTCTTGAGATTAGGCATTTAGATTTTTTATTTTATAGTGATTTAGTGGGTGTGTCCAAAAACATTTATGTGGAGTCATCAAGAGGAGGGTAGACTCGTGATGTTATATATTTTTTGGATGTATTGGAGTTGGAACCACATTAGGTACATTATTCGAATAGAGGGGTCTTGTTTTAGTAGGCTATTTCTATGTTGCAGAGAACTATAACACATAACTGGACATTGTAGGCGGTTATGAATAGTGGGAATCACCATAGGCAAAGTGATGGATTAGTTAATGGGAATCAAGGAAATTATTCATCCATAATTTTTTAATTGTGGGATGTTGGACAAAGGTTGAGTGATATGAATTTATGTGCGATCATTGATGCTATGGTATGGATTGTCGATATTAGTTATGAGGAAAGACCTCATGTTGTTAATATTTTTAAAATGAAGACTATATGTTCTAATGAATATATTTGGTAAATAATTGATGGTCTATCCATATAATTGAAAATCATGATGTGATATTAGAGAGTTGGAAATTTTGGGATGCCACCAACTCCATGATTTCATGGTGGATTTGGTAGAAATGATTGGAGTTGTGATTAATGGGTTCGTGAGGGATGTATCATGATGGAAATGTGTCCTATAGAAGATTAAATTTAATATATTTGGTCATGGTGGAAAGAATCTCCATATAAATAATGTATTTTTTTATGAGTGTTATAGTAGAATAGGATTATCTTGGATGATATAAGGAAGAATGATATGGACATGTCAGCTTACTAGAAAAAATTATCACTGAAGATCCTCAGTTATTCTTGGGGATAGATCGAGGAGTAGTTATATTCCGGGAATATTGTAAGACCATTCATTTATTGGATATGTATTCACTGTTAGTGTTTTCCAATCCTTGTCGGGTTCCATGGTTGTCTTTATGGGATAGATGTGTTTTAGGGGGTTTCATTCCACACGATTCAAAGGAGGAAAAAACCTGTAGATAGAAAAAATTAATTTGGATTATCAGCTAGCTGATAGGGGACCCTAGCTAGTTGATGAACTAAATAGTGTCCCAAAATAGTTGTTAAGATAATAGGCTCCCTATTAGCCTTCTAGACATTATTAAGTAGTCTTATAAAATTATTTCTTCCTGATGAAACCCCTCTATATCCGGATTTTGGGGTTTCACTCCTAAATGCCCCATAATATCCCCCAATTCCCTCCCACTATTCTCTTCCCCAAGGAGGATATATATTAATCCATGGTTATTTTATGTACTATGAGGGGCGATTTGAAGTTATAGGTAAGGCTACTACATTATTTCCTCTATTCTCTATTTCCTTAATTATGAAAAAAGATATCAATATTATGTGTAATTCATGTTATTTTTATTGATTTTATACGATTTTTTGTTTTTTATATTTTTTAGAATAGACTGAAATGATTAATTATAAGACTTGATTTTTTACAGCTTAGATAATAAATCCATATGATTTTTCCATGGTGTTTCATACCTTTTATGTTATGTGTTTTATATTCATTCAAATGTGAGGTGTGTCAACTGTATTTTTAAATTGACCCTTTTAATATGAATGTTCCATTCTTGCACACCCTAAATTATGACAGTTATTTCCATTATATAATTTTACCATGCTGGGATGACATCGAAGATAAATGGATAGTATGGATGGCCATTTAATGCATGAAAGAAGAAATATCTATAATAAAATGTACATGGGAAAATAAAAATTGTAAAAATATTGTTTCGGATTTTTTATTTAATTATACAATACAATGTAAAAAATGACTTGAATATATTATAATCCTTATGATACGATAAATTGATAACTTATGCCTTAATAAATATTTTGTCTTGTTTAATTCTCATTTATAATGTGTAAATGAGCAAAATTGAATTATAATAAAAAGAGAATTTCCTAGAAAAAAACATTACCTCCAAATTGATCTATTTGAATGGTATTGCCTAAAAATATAATGAATTAATGGTGGAGATTATGAGGTAACATTATTATTGGATATTTGAATTAGAAATCAATGAATAAGATATGGCATATGAATATAATGTTGTGGGATGATGATTTTGATTTAAAGTTCATTTTGTAAATTGAAATGGTCTTTATAGATGTGTTGTTTTAATGGATAATGAAATTTTATTTTGGAATGGATCATTACAAATGTCTAATGATTTGAAATTAGAAAATCCCCTTGGGAAAATGTTGATACATTAGTTATGTAATTTCCCTTATAGATGTATTGATATATTGATATAGTGAATTACTGTATATTATTTGTGATATTATATAATGTATGCTCTCATTTAGAGGTCATGTAAATTCCCATTAACCAGTATTAATATAATGATATGTGAATTCTCATGGAGTAGTTGTGTGAAATTTTAATAGTGGTATTTATATTGGGAAAGATAATAGTTTTTGGGGTTGTCCTAATATGAGAGAATTGGAAATGAACCTTATGTACCTGTAATATTAATTAGTATATTCTTTTTTCAGAGACATATTGAATTGGATGGATCATGTTTACTATTAGGTATTAGTTCAACAGTAGGATTTTCTCTACCGATATGGTTGCATATTTATATACCGATCATCATGCATGCTCAGAGTCACGTGAATCTAATTGATGTATATATAATTGACATCAGGATTTACCATAGGTCCCATGAATTAGAGTTATTTTGTAATTTTATCATATTAATTTTTTATATAACATATTCATGAATGTACATTTCAGAAAAGATAATTAGTGATATTGAATGGGTATCTTACTAATATGTAATCATATGTTTCATGATTCACTATTTGGTAGCCAAAAAATCCCCATGTTTTTTGGATTGGATAGGGTAATTCACACTATTAATGATGATGCATTTTTTCACATAGGTTATTGCATTGGATTTGGGATATATTTAGTACTCGAGCCCACTTTTAGTCAAAAATTCATTATTTCTCATTCTTTATATTATTTTTTATGTATATTTAATTTTATTATGTATGAATTTATAAAATTTGTCATATATTCCAATTTGATATAGAATTGGTTATGTTTTATTATTTATCACAGCATTCCAAGAGTTTTATTTCCTATTTAATTATCTGAATGATGCATACAATTGATTTTTTATTGGTTTTTTATTATGATAATCTTGTTCGTACCATATGGAATATGTGGACATTCCCGTGAGGTATAATATCCCCACCATTAATGATGATGTTCTTATTAGTATGGGGTGGGATTTTGCATAATTTATCCCAAGTCATGAATCATTCCTCAAGGCTCGTGCCGTGACTAACACAAGCCCGCATTCCATAGGCCAAGGGCTAGCGACTAGAACTGAAAGGAATATTCCCTAAAAAAGTAATAAGGCATTGAATTTCTAACCTGTATACTCACAAAACTAAGCAAAGATAAGGATACAAGCTCAAAGTACAACTATATAGTAAACAGGGTGTGTATAGAAAGTAAAAGGGGACATAATACAAGACCAACTGCAATGTACAGGTAAACTAAAAAGTATAAGTAAAAATGAAAATAGCTCCTATGAACACCTTCCAAGGATCGTACCTGAAGGGTAGGTATAGCTATCAAACAGTCGTCTTTTCATTACGCCTCATCTAATGTCCACCTCCAGGCTACCATAAGTCATGGTACACTCATCCTCAGCCAGCATTGTCCATCGTCTAAACCAAACACAAAAACGTGCGGGCGTAGCCCATTTAGGGGTGAGTATAATGATACTTAGTAGCGACCATGGGAACTTGTAGGTCTCCTAGTGTTCCAAAAAGGAATGACCGCAAATCGTTAGACCAAATCTACTTAGTTATAAGCCTATAAATATACCTAAGTTATCAAGATTTACTCATCACATACATGTATGATGTATACCATAAAGGTAATACCATGAAGGTGATGTATCACATATCATAACCTCAATCACAAGAACAAAGTAAATACAACTAACTCCATGATTTATTTTATGGTTAGAAACAAGTAACATAATCGGTCACATCGTCGAACACCTTAGCTGCTAGAGAACTCCTCCTCTATCAAGTATGGGTTGGTCACGTCACACTGAGGCGCTCCCCCTCATGGCCTACTGAGATACTCCTCCTATCGAGTTCCGTGGGTCTGCCATGTCACACAGAGGCGCTCCCCACTAGGGGTCTTCTGTGTCACACAAAGGTTCTCTCTACTGGGCCTGTCGAGTCACTCTAAGTCATAATGGTCAATAGTCATCTGATCTCAGCCATTCGTAGGTTTTTACAGGTAGAGCTCTTGGGAGAACCGCTCCCCAAGCCATTGGTCATACCTAAACCATCCCTAATTTCCCAGGAAAAATATCCCAAAGGTCTATCACATCAAAAAGGACCCAACGCAATAGAAGACGCGTCAATTGGATGCCTGGTTTGTAAGTTATTTGTCTTTCCACTCGAAGGGCCCTGTTGGATTCAGGGTTCGATCCAACCTGGATGTACTCCATCATTATCCAAAACTCAAGTGGATTATACCAAATTGACCATCTCAAACTATGTATTTTGGTGCGGCAGATGATTCGTCAAATGGAAGCCATGTTGTCAAGTATCGACAAAACAGGCGAAACTCTTTTCGGATGGGCCCACGTCCAATCCAACACGGCCCAACCCGGCCTTGACCGAACCAACCTGGTTCGGGTTGACTCACCCAGTCCGGGGCTAGCCCAGAGGGCCTGGACCTTGGCAGGCCCGACTCGTGAAGGGCACGGCCCGCGGTGCGGCCTGCAGAGGGCTGGCGGTCCGCCATCACCACAACCCGGGGGGAGGTGCCCCCGGTAATCTGAAGGACCCATTGTCCATTCAGTCACCATGCTGGAATGTGGGACCACATGGAGATCCCTCATGGTGCAGCTCGGCTGACTAGAATGAATGACTAGATCTTCTTCCAGTGGCACGACGGCGCCGCGGTCCTCCTGCAGCAGGATGGGTGTCGGCCGCCCTCCGGCCTCCGTCGCGGCCAGACGGTCGCGACATCCTTCTCCTCCGATGACACTGATTTGTGCCGCAACACCAGCACGCGACCCATCGTATGTGGGCCCCCACCATACTCTACCACGGATGAGGGTCCATGATCTTCTTTACTACTGGTGGGGCAGCCCCACACCGCCCTTCCTCGCTCGGGGTTTGCTGAGTGTCAGCCTTTTCCTTCTTCCATGATCCGATGCGGATTCGTTCCAGGCCCAAAAAATTAAATGATCACATATTCACGATCCTTGAATGAAGGGATCCATGTCCAAATATCGCTCTCAACAATACTCTATGTTTTCAGCATCAATAAATATTAGGATTTTAAGAATGTACGAAGAAGGCATGAGGAATAAAAAGAAAACGGAGCGAGTTTTATGTGCATTATGATGTCCATGTTTGTTTGTCCATCGTCGTCATGAATTTAGGATATGAAGAATCAACAAAATTCAATCGTATTAAAAACTAACCCATGACAAATTTCTTGTAGACTGCATGAGGATGAAGACGAAGTCGATGCAGGGGACATCAGTGTTCATCTCTTCCGCAAGATGCTTCTGATCTGGGCTCAAGTGTTATCCTCGTTCTTCGTTGGAGAATCTCCATCATGGGATAATGTGTTCTCCAAAGCTCTCCCTCCATTTTCTCTCATTTCTGATAATTCTCCTTACCCAGAAAAAGGTGAGGAGGCAACATATAAATTAGAAAAATTGAGTTGGCACAACAATTAAGTTTAAGTCAACATAATTAATTCGGGGGAGAAACCACAAGTCACTTCCAACATTAAAGTGGGAGTTCAAGTGTCAGGTGGTCCCCACCATTAATTTCAAAATGGGAGGATTCAATCTTGGGTGGACCCCATCATTGAATTCAAATGGGAGGTTTCAAAAGGAAAAAATATATTAAAAGATGTTTTATTTTATATTTATTCTTTTATGACACCCACAAAAAGTCCGAAAACTAACATTCTACCTCAACCTATTACGGTCGAGGTGAAGGTTTTATTAAGAGAAAATTGGCGATGTGAGTTCAATGGTTTACTTAAATTTCATTTCCATGCAATGGTTCGAAAGTTACAAAATTCCACTCGCTTGTTTACTGAACGTACCCGAAAAAAGATCAAAAAATTATTAACAGTCACCCTCAACACGCACCGGTCAAGGTTAGGCTCTTACTAAGTGAAACACACCCCAAAAAACAAAATGGTAATCTCAGATATCCAATATATGTTACCATTTAAAAGTTATGAATTTTAAAATAAAATAATTTTCACTTAATTATTTTATTTATGGCCAAAAACTAACTTTCACTGGTAGCTCGTGCCGACCAATGTAAGTATCTTCCAAAATAAAACATACCCTCAAGAGTTCAATGATGGTCTCAGATTGTTAATCTGAGTTACCGATTTTTTGTTATAATCATTTGAAATATAAAATGATTTATTTAATTATTTTATTTAATGTAATGCCATTTTCAGGTTTTCTCATCGCAGGCTTGTGCTAACTAAACATAAGTCATGCATAGGGTAAACCCGCCATCTTGAGCACATCGTTGCCCTAGGATTTCTGATCCAAGTAACTATTTATGAGTTATTCCCCTTTTTAGGAAAAAAACTTTCTTTTGCAAATTAAATCTTAACAAAACATCAACAGATCATTCCGGGCACTCCAAGCATCGGAATCACGCGCCATCAGATTTCGCTATCCTAAAATAATACAGTATAATTAAAAAAAATATGGAGTTTCTGGGACATTTCATCCCAGATAATCCACTATTCTAGGATACATTATTAGTGTGTAATTTTTTTCATCTTTGATAAAAAATAATGGGCATGTTAACCAACTCATTTTTCATAAATTTATGTACATTTGAGAAAAACTAACATAGATATATTAATACATATTTTTATGGGATTTAAATAGAATACAACACCGATAATTTATCCAAAAAAATATATTATTTTTTATATCTTATATCTATCTTAGATGTCCAATATCATTTGGGGATCTTATTACAGCTCCATTTATTTTTCAATATTGGTTATCAATATTATTATTAATAATATGTGTTTGATTTATTTAATAGTTGACATTTTTTATTCCATGATTTTATTTTTACTAAATTTTAATATTATTAGTCTTCTTATGAGTAATATTACAACTAATAATCTATTTGAAAAATATATCTCATGGTGTTCTTTGTATGGCTAATGGGATGTAATCCTAGAGTGAGGATGATTTGTATTCTTATTATATATCCATAAATTATGTTTCTGATTTTTTGTTGTTATTCATGCTCCACATCAAAATACATTTATATTGTACATATTATGTTCTAGTGTATGACAATTCATAATCTCTTTAAAAATAAAATTGGCCTCTCACGACATTCTTTTAAGTTACTTCCCCTCAATGATATGTTTTTCTCACCCTTTAATTGATATACACCCTTGTGTGATAGTATTAGCTAAGATTATTTTAATTGAATAGTATTATTTCTATACTGAATAATTTTAAAAATATCATTTTAATATATAATTTAATTGTATTATAAGAGTATTGTTTCCAAGACATATAATGTGTTTATTTTGGGATATAAAATATTTATCATGCTCATCAATAAATAACGCAATATTATATATTGGATGTATGTGCCTCAACAAATTAAATGTAATTCTATATCATATCATGATAATGGAATATAATATTCCAATAGGGAGACCAGTTGAGTGTATGTTATTGGTCATCCAATTCAATATAGATTTGGGATTACACCAAGAATTCAATACAACATGGTTTTTGGAACATTCTTGATCCAACTCTATTTGTGAATGTCTAGAAAATAGATAATTATATAGTATTAATTACTAAAATTAAAATAATCTAAAATGATCATCTAAAAGACCCATATAAATAATAGTCTCATTACATATTCTAAAATCTAAAAAACCATTTACTGTTTTTCTTTACCCAAGGAAACTGACAATAACATGGTTGCTAATAATTTAAAAAACATTAAAAAATATTTATTTCCTAAAAATTAAAGATATGTTAATGATTTTTATTTATATTTAACATTAATAAAAATGGTTAATTTAACAGAACATTTCAAAATACTAAATTTGAATCACTACATAAAATTACCACATAAAATATTATTTTACAATTGTATATAGATTACAAAATCATGATAAATTCACATGATTAGAAAATAAAAATAATAATAAGTAAACCACCTTATGTGAGAAACAAAAAATAGATCTATATTGATCAACATAAATTATAACAAATATATGAAATGTATTTATTTCTTTGATATAAATTATATACATGGAAAACATATCAATATCCATAAAATCCCAAATCTAATGCATTAATAACATTTTATGAGGGTGTGTTAATAAATTTGAAAAGAATTTTCAATATAGGTAAACTAATTTCATAATATTGATATTTAGTTAAATCATCATAATACAATAGTTAATATATTTTTGAATAATTTATAACCCAATAAATAAACACAAAGTATTTTCATGACGATGAACCATATAACATCACTCCTAGATTTGATATTAAATAGAACATTCAATATACATTTAAGTTTATATAATTTGAATGAATTTATATTAATTGTACATAGTTTACATAATTTAGAAATTAAACCCCTTGAAAATATCATATTCTAATGAGTTATGGGTTTAATATAATTTAAGATATGTTACATATGAATCTTATTTTAAAATACTTGTAAATATTTCCCCGTAATCAAAAAACTATAAACCCCTATATAGGAATCTCATACAAAATAATAATCATCATAAACTGAAGAAAAAACCCATAAACAAGGGGTGATATTAGAATATCAATAAGTGAAACATAAGAGAATATAAATGATGATAATATGTGAGGAAAAAATAAACATGTTTTTAAGGCAGAATAATCATGATCAATGGTCATAACATTAGTAAAATATATCTAGATAAATATTTTATATTTATATATGATCCAGCATAACAAAAGAAACTAGAATAAAATATGGATGTGAAAAAAATAAAAAATCACAACGTAGAGGCTGAGGCATCAAAACTTTTTTACCTTATTGGGTAAATCTTAGATCACATATTTACAATAGTATATGATGCTTCACATACATGTTTAACTCGGTGGATCATGAATAGAAAAATTTTCTCCTAGAGGATTGAGTCATCAGAACACATTTTTTGTTATATCATGTGATATAATGATATAATAAATGAATTGGATTGATACATAAAAACCTACCATAATTTAATTAATAGAATAAATTTCCATTCTACATGATCAAAAGAAACATTTATCTCTCAATCATCACATTATTATCCTGAGGAAAAGAGATGTTTTTCAAAAAAAACATTCCTTGAAAATTACATAACATAATATGAACATTTACATTATTATAATATAGGGAAAATCAAAATATGTTTTCTCATATTAAAATATATATTTATGACTATTTAATAAATTTTATTGAGAATTTAATATAATTTTATCATTTAAAATTCATGGAAACTCATTAAAATATTTTTTTACCCGGATATATTTAGAGCTTGTTGTGGAATTTAAAAGATATCCTAAAAATATAATAAGTGTTTTGAAAAGACAAATTCTTTAATAGAACAATGACATCACGTGATATATTTGTTAAAAAATAAAAACAATGATGAATTTCTCAATAAAAACTCAAGCCATTAAAATCATTTATAAAACAGAGACTAAAATTTAAAAATTCAATGATTTTATCCAAAAATAGTATAAAATATTTTTCATTTCATTTCAAAATAAAGAAGAGTGAAATTAAATTTTAAAACAATTTTTATCAGGGAAATTAATCTTTTCAATGAATAATTATTTTAAATAATATAGAAAGTATCATGGGGTGTTTGAAAGACATATTTACTTTAATCATAAATGATGAAGTTATGGGTCAGATCCCACATTCATTTTTGAATAGTTGAAGTGAAAAATTTTATTCTAAAAAATAATATTCAATAATGTAGTATTTAAAAAAGCATAAACGTTTTTCAAATTTTTTTTTGGAGTGATTAATAAAAATAATAAGGTCAAAGTTAAACGCTTTTTAAAATTTCGAAAATACATATATTGAATCCCACATAGTAAAGAGTGTGAAATAATTATAATTGAAAAGTGGTAAATAGAAATTTAAATACTACCATAAATAATACCCCATTGGATTTAATAATAAAAATGGTGGACACTAATGTTAATATAGATTAGGGATTTGAATGAAAAATAACTCTTTTGTAAAGGTTGAGTATTATTATTGGCATTATAATCCTTTACAAAAATGAATATAATTGATTTAGTTAGTAAGAAAATAAGGATTAAAATAATAATAATATCATTATATAATAGAGTAATAAAATATTTTAATAACCATAATAAAAAAGAATAAAATACATGAGTCAAGGAAAGAAGTTGAGTAAAAAAACCTCTTTGAATTCGTAACATTCAAACAAAAATCTATCAAGATATTGAATATGAAGTAAAACACTAAATAATATAAATAAATATATAATAATTATATATGGTGTAAAATATGTAATATATCCACCGTATAACTGATTTATGTTCTTAATAAAAATGTTTCAAATAATGAAATTCTTTATACTAAAAACCCCTTAACATAATTATTGGGTACAATAAAGCCATTTGATTTTCATATATAATCAAAATAAATTTATTAATAACATATTTAAAATAATTTTTCATAGTTATACTCATATATATAAATTATTTATATTAATTTATTAAAAATAAATTAGTTAATTATGATATTTCCATTTAATCATTTAGTCATCCTCAAAGTGAGGGGGAATCAGGGGTGACAAAATTTTTTCCTATTAAGTTAAACATGTCATATTAATTTTTTTGATCTAAACTATCTTATCAGATATTATTTATATATAATTATAAATTCATCGTTACTAATTTTTCCTTGATAAATATGGATAATTTAAAATAAACATCATATATGTATTTTTAAAAGGTATGACCTTAACGTGGAAGCCGACTCCCTATAATGATGACTCCCATCAGGTCATGATTTCTCCTATAATATATACATCACTGATTACAATTTTCATGGTAATAAACGACCCTTAATTCTCCATGTGCATCATCCAAACTTTTGAAAGAATAATATTTTTCATGTGGTTGATCTAACTATTGAATCCTTCATCAACCTCTATGGTATGAATGATATTGTCTTTTATAATAGAATCAAAAAGTTTTGTAGTGATATCCTAAAATTGTCTCATGTATATTAATTCAACTACCAAATGAAATTCCATAATGTACATCATGAATTGGGGCCATATCATTATGTCTTTAATTGTTTTTAATCCAAAATTATTAATTTTATGAACATTATCATTAGAAAATTCAACAAGATAATTATTCGTGTTGGTTTGGCCCTCTTGTATAAAATATATTAAATCTTGGAAAATAACTCTATTTTTTAGAATTTTACTTTTTAGTATTATAACCATTAACCCTTATAATCTTATAATGGATGTACATTATAAGTGTCATAAAATATATTTTATTAGATACAGGGATCTAATTGAATTCACTTTAAAATAAGAACTATCTCAATAGTTTAATACATTTATTATATTCCAATGATTTTGGTATTTTACTTTGTTATATTTACATGAAATCATTACATTAACAATCATCGAATCATCATCAAATTCCAACTTGAATAAAAAAATTATTTTGTAAATATCGTTCATTGAACATCTAGAGTAGAATCATAATTTTTTTTATATTACACCATTTTAATTTACTTCATAAAGTTATTAATATGTTTTATTTTCATATTTCTACCTAAAATATGACTTCTACAACCATAGTACTTTGAAACATATCTATATCGGTTCACTTCCTTCCATTTTTCTCTATTTGACGTGACATCCATTATTTCAAAATTTTCAAAATACTAATTCTTGTTTATATATACTCATCATCAGCCTAAATAATCTAATATTATTACTTCTTCTCATCGGTTATTCCACATCCCATACTATAGATCTGTCAATATTATTATCAATAAATTAGATATTTTCGACTGAGAACAAATAATGTTATTCCATATAATTTACTATATTTGTTATTAGTTCTCTGACCATTAGTACACTTAGTTTTGATCTTCAGAATCACCCATCCTCCCTTATTTTTATGATAATTGTAAACATATAATACATACATTATGGATCACATATTTCCTCCTTCTAATTAAATTTATATATGATTTCTGATAACATTGAATTTTTATAATTTTTCTGCTGAAATTTTTATTTTTCTAGTACTCTCATTTCGGAATATCCATATAGATTCTCCTAGAATCTCTTTTCATTCTATCCTTCCAAATATTCCACCTATACTTATAAAACCAAGAGTTTTCAAACATTATCAATATTATCTACAGAATAATCTTCATGAAATAATTCATCATATAATGTTTATTATGTCATCAAGTGGTGTTTCGCATATTGAATTTGAAATATATTTAGAAAAAATATCCATATATTGTTTAGTAATGAATCATCATTACATTATAAAATCTTCAATGTCGTGCAGTAAACCTATCATCCCAGTCTTTTAAAAACCATTTATTACCTTAAAAAAAATTTCATTTCGCTTACATTCCATAATAGATCATACATATCCATCCTAATAATATTTATGATATTTAGTGCTCAATTATAATGGAACATAAATCTTAAGATGCCAATGATGTTGAAAGTTTTAATTCATCCTTTAAACATACTTATAAATTCAATATAGATCATTTATTCAATATTTTGCTTTATGTATGATTGTGCCTATAGAATTACTAAAACATTCATTATAAGTAAACTAAATTTTATTCCATTCCATTTCATCATTATATATGTTCATCTTCTGAATACAGATCTTGAATCTATTTTTACTTCTTTTTATGCTTCTTTTATCTATAATATGTATATATATTGGAATTACATGATTAAAACATGAATAGAGATTTATATCTATAAAAAACTCACTAAAAATATGGAACACAATTTAAATTATATACATTATATAATTATCATGTTATGGGCACTTTAAACCCTCATATAGAATCTATCAATATCAATAAGACTTTTATGTCAATGTTCTTTCTCTCCCCATTAATGATAATAAATTTAAATATTTTTTTGATGAAAATTATTTTCTCTCCCTATAATGATCTAATTTTTATTAAATTTATTGAAATCATGTGTTGAGGGATGAACATTCATCAAAAAAAATATCGTCTCTCAAATTGAAAGGATTGTAATATTGAATTTCGTGAAAGAAGCCTGAAATCTCTTTTATTAAATAAATAATCCAAATCTATGTCTAAATGATATATTAATAGTGTAGAATCCCAAATAATAAATATAATCATAACAATAAAAAGTGATTCCATAATAAAAATTCTTATTCTATGGGTAAAATTATTAAATTTCCATTCATCTAACCTTCCAGTACCTATCTCAACAAATAGATCACAAAAGGTCCAATCATAAAAAGTATGTTTCTATGCCATTACAACAAAATTATAACATATTCATCAACAAATAAATTTTTCAACATTGTATTTATTGATTAGTTTTTATATAGGGATGAGTGGTTATATATGTAGTACTTCAGTGATGACATAATCATCATTTTTCAACTTATGGTCTCTAGAACTTCATCATCATCATGAAATTCCAAAATAAATCTAAAAAAATTCTCATTATCAATTTTTGGAGATACGTTTTCTATATTATGAATTTTTAGTTCATCATTAAATATTCTAGAAAAATAAAATTTATCTTCACTTCATTGATCCTCTTGAATAACATCAATATAAATTTATTTTTTTGTTTTAATTTCCATGATAGATATGTGGAAATATGTAAGCTTTTTTTTCATATCATCAGTTAGATAAATATGGTTGAACCATTTTTCCCTTACAACATACTCTATTATCTTCAACATATTTTTTCATCATGGGTTCCAATTGATATTCTAACCATTAATATTTATGGTATATATGGGCTTACATTTTTTACCTTGTATTTTAGAATTTTTTTCGGATTTCCTCTAATATTACAAGGATATGGTGATGGAAATATATACTTATTTTTAATTTACCCTCCCTTAATCATCCAATAATTCTGGAAACAAAATAATACAGACCTTTAGAATATTTCATTCTCTGATATTTGGTTGAGAATATTTCATTCACAAAAATGTTTGTATCTTTTGGATATTATCATTTTTTATTTAACAAATTCTATAATCTTGGTGATATTTTCTAGAAATTTGTTCCATTCATGATATAAAAATAACTCATTCGACACCTATTATAATATTTTAATGGTATAATCTTTTGTATGAAACTTCTACGAATCTTCATCTTCCTCTTCAGAGATGAATTCCACCAATCCAATTCAATTATTGATTTCCCAGATTGATTGAATTTTTTTATCAATATTTATTTAATTAACATAATTATAAATGTTTATTTAAGAACTGTTAATTAGGTTTACTATTCTTTAATATATATGTAATACTTTCTCTGGAATGATATCATTTGAGACATTCTTTGTGGGAACCACATTCATTATCACATTCGATTATTTTCACCTTAGGAAAGACATTAAGTATGTCTTACATTAGTTTTCTATATTCTTTCTTAACCATAATCGATTAGTATTTATATATCTATTTTATGTATAATTGCAAAAAATAATTCCTGGAAACTTACACTGGAACATTGACAAAAATTATCATGATATTCAAATGTGTTTCATATTATCCAATTCCAATTTTTTTGAGGGTTAGGTAAAATTAATTCAGTTTCCCTTAAAATTAATTTTACTCCAAATTTATGCTTTCCACAAATTTTACCCTGTATAGTTTTTATAATATTTTATGTCTATCAGTTTAATGTTTCTTTATAACCAATAGTAACTGATTAGCCTAGGATTTTACCCTAGATTTTATTTTGCCTGTTGTAGACTTCTTTATATAATTATTTTTTGTGGATATTAAAAATGTTAATATTGAATAATTTGGGTAAGTTGTATCTTTTTTATTTCATTAAATACAATATTATAGGACCTGAGGTTTTTTATATATCAATGTTCACTAAACATCACGTAGAAATACATCTTATCATATAATAATTATTAGGGTTATCTCATGAGGTTATCAATATTAGATTAAATATTTTAAGAAAATTTATTACCATATAATATTTATAAGTGTCTCCCTTCTAAACATTTTTTCAAGATTTATATATAGTGACTACCATATTATTAAATTTTATTTAACGTAGAGAAAAATAATGTTCAAAATGGACTTCAGTTTTTAAATTAATTCACTTTTAATTCATATTCAGTAGTTGAAATACAAATTTTTTTAATGCATCTACTTTTTTTTCAAGGAAAGGACTTTGAAATAAAAATTAAAAATTATTTATCAAAAAATTTATTTTCGATTCATCTCCAAAAATGTTAATCATTCTTTCTTAATCAAATAAATTTTATTCAAGTCATTTTCTGAGTCTAGTGATAGATTTAAATTCACATAAGTTAATTATTAATTAAATTTTTATAACATCATGATTCATTTCTAGTTAAGAGTCTTATTTTTAAAATACATTTATAAATTCTAGTATAAATGCCGAAAATTAGACAATGAACCTTTTAAGGGAATCATTTATTTCCATCTAAAAAACCCCAACAAGTTTATGAGATTAGTACTCATGCAAACATGGACAATTTTCATTATGATGGTTATTTTTATTATATTTTCATTAATTATCACCACAACATTTAAATATTCATAGTGGTGGATTATTATTATATTTATTTCGGGAGGCTACCATCTTATATTAATAATTTTTTTTCTTCTTACTATTATTCAATATATTTTCCTAAAACATCATTTTTTGGTTCTTGGGTATGACATCGATTTTCAACATCTCCAGATTACATTTATTATCTTCATGAGGAGATATATCTCAATATTTGAAAGTGATGCACTTCATAAAAAAATATAAATCCAAATTGGGAAATATAAATTATATATCCAGAAAGAGATATCCCTCCCATTGATACCAACATAGATTCACAAGGGAGTATGTAGTCACCTTTAGAGGGGTGAATCTTGGGCCGATAAATGTTTTAGAATTAATATAAACCTAAAGTAATCTTTTATTAGGTTATTAAACCTTTGATATCAATTAGGATGTATTAATCTTTACAAAATCACCACTATTAATTTTCATTTAGGATAGGAATATAATTTTTAGTAATCAACCCATGGTGTTTTTTAAAAATTCTGATATCAATGGGAGGGAATAATACTTATATTTTTTAATACATTATTGAAACATATTTTCTACACATAAATCCATCATAGATTATATGTGGTGTTGGATGGGATCGCCATTAACCCTCAACGTGTACCATACACATTTGTAATTCCATAATATTTTTTGTATGGTGGAGATGACTCTTAAATGATTATTATACCTATATGTTGGGAATAATGAAAACTTTTATAATATAATCTCCATTAATCATGTAATATCCTAAAATAATCTCATTGATAGTAGATCGACTGCTAAATAAATATAAGTGATAGGTATTATACATGTCAGTCATATCCTTCAACTTGTAGAAGAATGTTATTATAAATCACTATATTAAATGAACATTTATTTTTGAATCTTACACATTTTGATGCATTATATTAGTATATATATCCTCTTTTAAATATATTGTGTCTAGGAGACTCACATTGTTCATCAGAATATAATTTTATGATTTTCTCAAAGGTGATCATTTTAATTTTCATTTTTATATTCTTCATCATCTACCTTTTCTCTCTTATAATCATTACTCTTATTACCTCTACTTCAGTTTCATATATATCTCATGGATTTCCCCCAATTTATATATATATATATTTTCTAATATATTTGGATAACAAGAAGGTTTCAATTAAAATTTCCCATTTTCTCAAGAAATGACTACATTTAATATCTTCAAACGATATCATAATTTTACATCATCATATATATTTCAATACATTGGGTTAACTATCTTCAACTCGTACTCAAATTTTATATTGAATCTGAACCTTATATTTCATGAATGTTTCTCTTTCAACATTTTATTTTGCATGATCAGAATTTTTTACATTACATTAATTTATATTCCATTAGGTATATCAAAAAATAAAAAATCCCATCTAAATATATTATATAATTCAATTTATTTCCTTTAGATAAAAATAATATTATAAAAACATTATTACATAAAATAATCTTCAACACGATCCATGTGATTTTAGTGTCCTCAATATGATGAACGTTCATTTAGTTTAAACATGAAATAGAGCTATTTTTTAATTTTATTTTATCAACATTAAAATATATCATCCCATATTACTCCTTCTGCTCATCTAGGTATCCTCATATTCATTAATTATATTATTCACTTGGACTATCATTACATATAATACTTTTTTACATCAACCTTTTTAATAAAAATAATTTATTAGGGTACAATACCTTTAGTCTAGTCAGAGTCAATATTTGAATCATCCTCACTCTTTTACTCTGTAATCAAAATAATAATTTAATAAACACAAATAGAATAATAGGTGTTTTTTTCAAATATTATTTATTTATTATGAATGAAAAATATAGAATCATATGAAATTTTTCATCCAAAAATTTCAGTGGTTTAGGACTTCCCTTTAAGTATCCACTTTTAAACTCTTCTTCTTGAATCAACTTCTAGAAATCCCAACAAAACAATATCTTGTGTTTATGAAAGTTAAATAAATAATGATATTTTATAGTCTTTTTAAAATATAATTTTTAGGATAAATTTTAGTTGTGTTTAAATTTATTTTATTTCTATATTAATCTTTTCAAATCTCTTCATATTCATATATAATGAATGATATGGTCTTTATCAATCCTTTAGTGTAGTTATTAATTACGATCCTATCAATTTATTCAAGTTGATTGATTACCTTATGATGGATATACCATAGTGTTTAAATTCCCAAATAGATATTTTATAAACTTTTAATTTCATTGGGTTTTAAATATTCCCATACAATTGGATTTACATCTCAAACTCGAAATGATGTTAACTGTTATTTTTCATACATTAACATTAATTATGAAAAAAATGATGATATGTTATCTATTAAATTTATTAATATATGTATATTCTTATAACAATAGTTATTGTCTACCTATTGGTCAGAAACATTTAAAAACATTTATTTTCCTATAACTTAAATTCATCATCAAGAAGGTGATATTACATTACTTATATTTCTATTCCCAATGGTTCCTACCACCAGAATATATCCTTATAGTATAAATTCACTATAAAAACACATAGGAAGATTCATCTCTTTCAACAGACACATTTTTTACACACCATTGAAAATAAATAAAATATATCATCATCATTATCTGATTTAAACTATATTTTATTTTCTATTTCCATTATTGAATGTTATTAGTTTCAATTGATTATTTAGTATAAGTTTCATAACTTTGTTTTATATCCTTGTTTATAAATTAAAATTTTATCATGAAATGATCACTAAAGGTATTATAATATATTTTTATAATTATATATAAATTTTAAAGTTCAGATAATAATAATTTAAATCATTTTTCTTATCCGTTATATTTATAATAAGCTTTTTTCAATAGTTTAAACAAAGGGTGGTATATAATATATAATTTGGAAATTGATATAACATTTCAAAAACAATTTAAAAATATTATATTTTAATTAATTTATAATAATAATTGTTCTTAAGTTTAAATTCATCATCCATGATTAAAAAATTATCATAGCCCATGTTGGAGGCTAAACCGACCCAAATAGGAACAATTTAATAGATGGGTGATTATTGTGGTGAAAGTTGTTTTTTTGGAGGAATATCAATAAAATATAATAATATTGACATCATTTATTTTTTATTAATGATTTAAAAGATATTTTAAGATATTTATTTTAAATAATAAAATAATATAGTGGAAAATGAAATAAGACACTTTTCTGAAGATGGTAGTCTGGACATATACACATGTGGTGTATTCATTTCCAAATAATATGAAAAATGATGGGAAATGATGTCTAATTTTAGAATATTATTAATATTATTAATATAATATTATTATATTAAATAAGATTCTATAAAAAATTTAACGTGGATATGAGAAGACAAATCATGGTTCTTATATAAGTGATAGTTTTCACGTAACACAAGTGACACTTTTGTTTTCTGAATTGGTAAGGGATTGTTAAGGATAATAAAATCATCATAATAAGATATCAGTATATTAATAATAATTTTATTAGTATAATAAAATGGATAAAATATATCTTAATGTGTTGAAAGAAGAATGACAGGAATTTAAAAGGGTATTAAGAAATTTATAATTATTGGCATACTCTATAGAAAAATACATTATTAAAAATGATTATCAATTTTAATGTTTGTAATATTTAGAATAAACTACTAACTAATATGTTACTAGTAATATTGGGGAGGTTTTTTTTGTTGATTTTGGTTCATTATAACTGAATTTTGGTGGGACGAAATGTAGGGTGGTGAAGGAGCAATTTATATGTAGATGGATTTGTATTTCTTATATATATAAATCATAAATTCCAAATGAAAAGGTAAAATAGAAGTTATAATAAAAAATAATGGGTAGGGTATGTTTTATGTTATACAATCTAGAAAAAAATAGTAACTATTTTTTGACTGTTTTACACTTATATTTTTTCACTTTTACCACTTTGGGTTTTACCCAGGAAAATAGTTTTAATCTAAGTAATTTACTTAGAACGCATAATAAAATTGACCAAGTAATATAATTTAGAAAAAAAATCATATATTAAATTAATATTATAAAAAATAATTTCTTTTTATAAGAGAAATTAATTTTTACATTTGCACATATAATTTATAAAAACAAGTTTTTAAAAAGAAAATTTCAATTTTAAGAAATAAAATTATTTTTTTGATTAAATTATCAATTTATTAGAATTTAAGAATGTTAATTGTTAAATTATTATTTAAAGTAGATTTATGTTTCATAAATTGAAATAAAAAAACAAAATTTTGTCTATTTAAAAAAAATTAAATTAGAAATACAAAAATAATGCTTATTAGAAAATTATTAGTTAATTTCCAAAAATGTTAAACATGGGGTTTTGAGATCCAAAATAGTGTTATCATAAATGTAAGAGTTTTTTTACAAAGATATTTTTTAATATTCACCCAAAATATCAATTATTTAACAATAAACAAAAAACGTCATGAATATATAATATAATATTTATGAATCCATATATAAATATAATTCAATAGAATAAAAAATATAAAAATTTATAATTAAACATTTAAATATAATCATAAAAAATATAGTTAAAACAATATTTATAAGAAAATAACATTAAAATTAATAATTATTGATAATATTTTTTTCTTTTCAATAAATAATTAATTTTAATACATAATTTGAAAAAAAAATTAAATCATTTAATTTAGTTAAATAAATTAAATATAAATCGAATGTTAAAAACACTTTTACAGAAAAAAATGAACTTATTAGTTTTTATCAATGCATTAGTATATAATTGTTATTTTTATTTAAATGTGAAAATAAAAAATTCATTAAAATAAATATGATAAATATATTATAACATTTATAATTATATTTTAAGGGGATCATAATTTATAGTAACATATCCCTGGATGTTCTTTTCATACAATCTAAGAATAATGTTGGCACTTGTTATTATTATGTGGGGTCAATCTGCTAGCATGGATATGAGGGAAATTACCATAAGCAACAATTCGTCTCTTATTTGATTTTACTTATACAATAATTATTGAACTTTATCTAGAGATTTATATATTTAAAATCCTATTAAATATCCCTCTTTTATACAATCGGAAAAATTTGCTTCATTAGGGGGACATTTGCTACCCTATTCTAATTTTTTTTTGTTTTTTGTTCACAAATTTTATAATATGGTTACTTAATATTATACCCACTAACATAATAAGGATATTATAACATCCAGAAATAGAAAAAAAAATTCCAAGTACCTGAATATTTTAGGATCGTAGTTTTCTATGGATTATTCAATCTATAACCTTAGATTTATATTTTGTAACGTTATCAAGTAGAATATTTGGAAATTGCATTCCCCCCAATTAAATATACCCTCTACATGAAATTTTATTATTATCTAAATAATATAATATTTAAGTATATACATGGATCATGAAATTATTTATAATGATATTTCGTCCCCACTACCTTATACAAAAAAAGTTAACTCATCTTTTCCCTTATAATTGGCATATCATTGATATTTTGTTTAACATTAATATTTTTATCAATGTAGCCACAAAAGTTTTTGGATAAGAGTATATTTTGTGAGTGATATTCAATAAGGATGTTATATTCAATTTTATATAGTGAAACACCATTCCTCTCCTCATTTGATTGAGAAGTGATGGTTATGTTACTGTCTTTTGGTGTCAACCTCAAGGCACTGAGGTATAAAAATAAATTTTAAGGCCTTCCAGAACTATAGGGGGGACATTTTTTCATTGAAAATAAAAAACGTAAACAATCATATCTTTAAGTATCAAACCTATACATTATTGATGAGAAAAAAAACTAATAAAAATGTCAACATTATCTGAGTCCAAGCAGAATAAAAAACAAAAAAAAAATTAAAAAGACTCTAATAAACTCAACCCCCCAAAAAAATAGAGGAAACCAAATTGAAACTACCATCATGATCCAGGATCCAAATCAACAAGCTATCCCTAATGTATCATGATGCATCATTAAATAACTATATATCTTTCAAGGACATGTGTCTCAATATATAGCATCTGAAATAAAAATAAAGTTCCAATATAGGGGGAGTGTGTTAAAATCAGGAAGATATCCTTAGTGACGTCCCAACTCATTCCACTATGATATGACATGTCTGAAAATTTATATAAAAAAGATTTAAATAATTTCAATGATGTATAACAAAGGAAAAAAATTATACAATAATTTTTTCCATTGAATGAAAGCAAACAAGTCATTAAACCATTTCAAAATTTTATTTGATGTATTTATTTTATATCTCAAACCATCCAAACATGTATACAAATGTTATAGTTATATACTCGTGAATGGTTTCTTTAAGATAACCAATTCATCACAAGGTTACCATTACCATTCCTCCTAAAAGACCAAATCCCTTCAATAGGGTTACATCAATGCAAATGAACACACACCAACCATGTAGGGAAAATTCTATACCAGACCAACCATGAAATGAAAATTTAATAAAAAATTTATGTTATTTTAAAAATTTATATGAATTAATATCCATGAGGGAAAAAATACATAATATTAAAATCATCATATTAAAATAAACATGTCAAGGTTTTCCAAAAAACCATTAAATTTATACAACATCACCAAACTGTTACTAAAATCATTTTCCACCAAGAATCAAAAATCAATTTCACTATAAATTTAAATTAATTTCATAAATTTGAATGTAATAATTCTATTTTTAATAAAGATAAATCTAGAATGAATCCACCTACCTCTAAAACATATGTGAAAATGAAGAACGTGACTAAATTTCAAATAACCACCCTAAAAATACATAATAACATCCTTGGATATTGATAAATTCAAGAGAGAAAATAATATATCATCATGATTTGTATCACACATTGTTTATTTATCCCAATTAAACAAAATACATGATTTTGAGAGAGGGTATAAGTGGAAAAATAAGGAAAATGATAAATATTAAACACTCACCAATGAATCCAAGCCACAAATACACATAAATTCTCCTTGGAATATCCACCATATTTAATGGAATGGTATCTTAAACCTTGGAAGGTTAATGAATTATAGATCTGAATTTTTTTTAAATAAACAAGGGATTAATGTGATAAATTCAATGAGTTCCATAATTTTCATATCTATTTCTCCATGGTGCACAGTTAGTGATAACAATTAGGAAAACCATATGATAACTATTGATGGTATATGTCCCTTAAACACACATAACAGTGATGTGTCAAATGTCAATATAATTAATGTTCCAACAATTTAATTACCCACTATTCAAAATTGAATTTTTTTTTTCTAGGTAACCACATTGTTTGGTCAAACCGTGTGCTGAAATGTGCACCCACCTACTGCTCACTAAATCATTTCATGATTTATTATAGGTTTTTCATGGTTTCTACTAATATTGAACAACTTGAAAACTCAAAAAAAAATATTCCAAAAAACCTCTAAACATCGCATAGAATATCCTAATAAAAATATATATATATATAATAAATAAATACAGGGTCATGTACCTGAAACTGAGGGGTTTGCATTCTCCCCATCATTGGACAAGAATCCCTAAAGATTATAGAACAATTATTTCCTTAGAAGAGTTATGGACACTAATCCACCATTTCTACCTTAGTATCCCATGGTTTATCCTGTATTTGACAAGCTTTACAAAAAACAAACTCTAGACAAAGGATTTTCCCCTGCAAGACTTTCTATTTGATATCCATAATATGAACTAGTATAAGATCCAACAAAGAATCAACCTCTATGTAAATGATATTTCATCAACCACATTTTCAAGATTATTTTGATAGTTTAAAATTATAATACATGAAACACATTATGAATTCAAATTAGCTTTGTTGAAAATAGTAATTGATATCACTCTTTACCAACCCATTCATGTATATCCAAATGGACTATGGAATGAAAATATAACCCAACCATAATCCAAAATGATGAACAACAATCCGAGGAGATATTCTTAATAAAACTTGATCACTCACCTAGATTGAGAATGACCATTAATGATGAATTTCATATTATTTTAATTAACACTGAGATATCTCTATTTTCTTCATGGTAAACTTATTTTTCTTCATTGTTTAATTCAAAAATTTGGCACAATAAGTGATATCCAACCTATTTCCAACCAATAAAGTGTATAATAAAAATTATTGCGATAAATGTTTTAGAATGATTCATATGTATCAATGTAAAATAACATTTGTTATAAAAGAACAACATTTATGGTATGTTCTCCAAGAATGATCCACCAAAATCTATTAGACTATCCCTAAGCATGTCTTCTGGCATTTGTATTGTCCTATAATATTTTACATTTGTTTTATGATGACACACTATTTTTATTGTCAAATGTGTTTTATGATCATTCTAAATGGAATACAAAAATATATAAACCTTGTATAATGGGATGATACTATCAAAACTAGCATGCCACTCATTTCTACCACATCTATTATAATCATTTTTTACAATTATTCAACTATATTCATTTCACAAATAGAATTGAATTTCGGACATGATCTTCCATCACCCATATGGAATAGTTTTTATGAACGTTCAATAGTATAACTGTTAAAAAATTTATATAAATCATCTCTCATTTACAAATGAGAATTTCTAAATACTCTAGCTTACTCGTTGGCCATTGGTTCTCAACATTAACCTACTGACATGTAGGCATATCAAGATGAACTGAAATACCATTCTTTCTATTCTCTCCCACCATATTTTTTCTATTCCGTACAAATTTTTTTACTATGAACAAACCGTATTTAAAGTCTGTACTTATGAATATGTTGTTCTTAATAAGAAAACTGTAAAACTATCTGATCGTATAAACCCAAAACTGATATCTTTTCACGATTCCATCCCTAAATTACTTCCCCGCCATTGTGTTTTGACCTCATATCAAGACAATCAGAATTAGATGTTTTTGAGTTTTTAAATCTATTGAAAAAAATCATGAAAATAGTAGACTCAATTTAAAATTCTAAACTACCATGTCTTCAAAATCCATGTTTGTGTCTTCTACCATAGACATCAGTTTCAAATAGTTTAAATCCTCTTTTTAATACTAACTATATTCATTTTTCATAAATAATCTACTACAAAATTTCTATTACCTAATGTATACCTCAATTCAATGTCAACCATTTCATGTTATTCTGTCCAAATTATCTCTCTTAAATTCAAATGCATTTGATGAAAATGTGTTTCATTCTCTAAGATCTGTAAACACCATAAATTATATACCAAAAAGATAATGAACCAGTAATTAAATGTGTAGTCCATAATAACAAATTATTTATCTTTTATTATGTAGTTATTCTTAGGAATCATTATCATATCTAACCCAATAGAAACAACATTATATTCATCCCTAAGAACCAGTCCCATCCAAGATCCTACGGAATCACAATACAAATCATAAGACTTTCCATATTCCGAAAATATGATGATCCGTTCATATTTAACACAAAATTGGTATCTTGAAATTTATTTTGATATTCAACATTCTATTATAATGGAATACTTTTCCATGTATAAATTTTTAATGGTGAGCCTGTCCAAGATAATGAATGAACACAATTTTTCTGCTTACTAGAGAGACTAGGGAAACTACTTATCTCATATAAATTCATTAGTACTTTCCAATATCTCAAAACTCTATCATTTTGTATCTATGGAAGAAAAATTCGTAGAAAACATTGATAAAGAAATCAATATATTGTATCTAAAAAACACCCTTTGAGTGTTTTTCAGAAATTTGATGATCTAACAAGATACCAACCAATATTTCCAAGTGTTACTCATGATCAGTCATTATCCTATAATACATCAGAATGTAATATAATAAAAATACTAATAAAAGAATTGATTTACCTTGGAAATATCCAATTAATAAATTTCATATAGATATCTCATAAATTTTATGACTTGAATTAGTAACCAAATACTCATAATTGATATAACTACTCTTCATAGCTATCCTTAGAATATCCCCCCTCCAAAACATTAATAGGTGATATCCTGAAGTCAAGCCACTTTTAGAGAACCACTAGGTTTCCATAAATTAACCATATAGAAAATCAAATGTCTATATAAGGATATTGATACTTTCTCTTAACATTGTTTTTCTTATTGTAACCCACACATAGTCGAAGAGTTTGATCTAGTATTTCCAAAAAACAAAATATGTTCTTCCCACGGTGATTAATTATGGTGATTAAACCATTTCCGTTTTTGGTCACCCAACTAGACATTAAATTCTCTTAATTATTTTGGTTCCTTCTAATTTGATGGATGTTTGTTAGTAATAGTCTTTAGAATGTGATAAATTATAAATTACACTTCTCACATGTGTATAAAAAACTCACTAATTATTTTTAAAACATCAGGAAACTGATAATTTTCATTTGTAAACCTACGATTCTAAATATTTTCCACTGATTTGAATGTAAAATATTCCAACAAGTACAAGAGAGTTCCAATTTTTTTAACAATCAATATTACTCAAAATTAATTCACATTAAGGTCTCCTCTAACGTGATTAATGATTAATGATCAGTTAATATACTGACCCATCTAGTATAACATTTGATTTAATCATTGAACATCGTCAACCAATAATTCCCTTATATATAGTAATATATATCTATATTAATTATAAATAAACCTTTAAAAACTCACCCCATTGATAATTATTGAAAATTATTCCATAAAATGGATTAAAATTATCATGAACCAAGAGTATTTTGATGTTTCAAAATTGAGGGAATCATATCAACCAGCAGATCCATATGATCTTAAACATTAGAATAAATAAACAGAACACATAAAACAAACATAATCAATGATTTAATAAGTGTATAATTAAATATAATCATACTTATCAATATATAAGTTCTGGATTGATCATCCATGTTAATTTTATCAGCTCTATATAATTTCTTACTCGTTGAACATTTGTCTTTGTTAACCTATTGATATTATACAAGTTGAGAAATCATGGTATTCCTAAAATCAACTTGTCCTTTTCAGTTCTTATGATGATATTTATTCTTCTAAAATCATCATATATAATCATTGGATGCTTGAGAAGCCCAATATTTTCCCATCAAACCTGAATGTTGAGCACTATGATAATAGTATAAAACATGACCCATATTTTCTAAATTGTGACTTGCTCTATGTATTTTCATACAATATCATTTAATATTATCAAAAGAACCACTCTAAATGACTGCTAGATTATAGTTCAATTAAGTAGGATTAAATAACGATCTCTTATTATAATCTTGACTCACATCCCCATATTGGAATTAGATTTTCCTTTTCCTCTTATTCATACAATTAATGTTACCACCATTTTCTATATGTATCAAATTTCTTCATCCACCTGCATTGCCTGAAATATCCGTCTCTTCTGCAATTTCTCTGTTTATCATCATTTTTTAATATTATATAGAAAGAACATTAATAATTGAGTATGTCTATTGACTCAACCCTAATTCAAAAATTGGTTCCTTAAAGGATACACTAGCTGCTACTTCTGTTAAAAAAGGGATTAAATTCATAAATTAATATGCATAATTTCCCGCTATTAGGTTGTCTTACTTCACAAGAAAGAATTCATATATTATTGAAATTATGAATATGTGAGCATATAATTTCATATTGAATAATTCTTCAAATTCAACCAATTCCATTTTGTTGTTCGAATTATCAAGAAATGATAAATTCCACCACAAGGGTGATATATCATCCAGAATATATGTTACTGATATCACCTAAACCCCTAGTGGTGTTCTAATGAAATATAAGCTTCAAATAACCATATTTCGCCAAATTTTTTATTTTTACGATTATAAATAATCTTAAATAATTTGTGGATTATATTATAGAACTTAATAGAATGGTCCACTTATCTTTGTTCTTCTCTGATTTCCCCCCAATACATGGCCGTATAATCTTGGAGAATACTTTAAACCTAATATTGGTTCACTAATGGCTCAAGTGAAACTACATTTTAAGAAAAATGTTCTAGTTGTTTCATACAGTTCATACCTATTTTCATTCTCTATAAACAAATAATAACACTACATATTCCCAAATTTTAAAAATATAATTGATATATATTTCAAACATACCACATCAATCATATCAAAAAAGGTTTTCTAAAATTCAATAGATAAATATATCATATAACTTTTTAAATTTCCATAACTGCTTTTAAAAATAGATCCATTTTCAACTATTTTAAAATTTAAAATTTTTTTTTCCATATAATAAATCATTATTTAAAATGATTTATTCACTCATATATTGAATTTACAATTAATCCATGTGATTTTATTCTCATCGGCTAAACCCATGAATACAAGGTTACATATCATCGATGTGTCTTAAAGTAATCATGTACCAAAAAATACCATGTATCATGAAGTCATTCATAAATATGTTAACTACTCTTTCTTATACACTTAATTTCATGTTTTTATAATCCTACTAATTTTAAACTGAAAATATTCAATATGATGGTAGTAAAATATTAATTCCCCAAAAATTTGATACTATTTATACGAAAATGAATACGGATTTTTCCATGACTGATACCATTGGTAACATCATATCCCTCTTCATTGTATTGATATGTGACAAGTGTGCTAATGGCCTTGGGTGACATCCCCAGGAGACCAATGGATATCAATAAATTCGATTGTATTTATGAAATGTTGGAAGATAATTTTTTTTAAAATCAAATACATAAATGAGAAAACCATAACCATCAGACCTATATATGATTCATGACTAAAAAAATAAAAAATAAATGAACCCAACTTAATTATAATAGTATAAATGGAAACCAAAACCGACGAAATTGAAAGACACCCAATTCTTCTAAACCCAAAGGAAAAAAATACACACCAACAGAAACTCCCACATGCTCCATGTTCAATCTCAATAATATATTCCAAATGTATCATGACGCACTGTAAATAAATATGATACCATTCCCTTATGAACGTCTCAATATATATCATTTTCTAACACAATAATGTGACTAAATATGATGTTATTATAAAACAAAGTATGAGTTCCCCAATGAAGTCCCAACATAGGCCACTATGATAGAACATTATATAATTTTTATATGAAAAAGGATAAAATATTTTAAATTATTTTTTATCAAGTAAAAAGGTATTTAAAATCCCAAAAAAATTCCATTAAATGAAATAAAACAATAAATTAATCTATTTGAAATTCTCATTTGGAATAACAGTTATATATCTCCACACTTCCTAATAG
Source organism: Viscum album (assembly GCA_963277665.1). NCBI lineage: Eukaryota > Viridiplantae > Streptophyta > Magnoliopsida > Santalales > Viscaceae > Viscum > Viscum album. The sequence goes on along the minus strand of OY728142.1, from coordinate 439,566,315 downwards.
GCATGCCTCTATGACATTTTGATGACCATGAGGGGTCTCTCATCAATCTACTAGGCTGAGACTAGGTAACCATTACCATGTTTCCCAATGGTAGACACCCCTTCAAATTTTTCACATCAATGAAAATGAACAAAACCCATCCACATAAGACAAATTACATTTCAAACCAACCATTCCATTCAATCTCAATAAAACAGTTATTTTTATGAAAATTGTTTCCAAAGAAATCTTTATTTTCCTAATCAAATTACCCAAATTTAATATAATTCTTTAAAAATTGACATTAAATATTTTTCTAAAAAACTATCTAATTTCCCCCAATTCACAAAATGAGCAAACCACTAGTTCCCACTATTATATTTAAGTGGTTTCTTAAATCATTAAAATGATTTCTAATAAGGTTTCTCAAATTTTGCACCACTGTATAACCTTTCAATGCATTTCAAAACAATTATGAACCACCCAAATGTAACCCACACATCATATATAATTAAAATAAATAAATAAATGTCAATGGACATAATAATTTGGGTGCTACATACAAATAAATGATTATGGGTCTATTAAAGATATCAATTGTGATTTTATTATCTTGTAAATTATCATACTAGGTTATAATGGGATATCATCCCTGAAAAATACCACCATGAAATTAACTCAAGTATGAAAAATAGGATTTTATAGGTTAATCTATAATTGATTAGTTATATACTTTAGACACATTATTCAAATTACTTATTGTTTTAATGAACAATTAATCATTAATTCAATAGTATGATAATTTGATGCTATTAAAAATCAACATTGCTGTAATAGAGTAAGAAAAATAGAAATATAATAAAATAATCCTAGTAATTGAGTTTATGATTAGTGTTCCCCAGTCATGTTTATTTATAAAAGCCACTTTATAAGTTATGATTTCACTAGATTTCCATTTTTATGTTGGTCTTTGAGACTTCTAATACCTATTTTACCATTTAGACATTATATTTCACCGCTGAATTAGAAAATTAAAAAATAACCCATTTTTAATCATTGAATTTTTAGTTATACCTTTGGATAAATCTATTTCCTCTCATTGCATCTACTTATCTCTTAATTTTTTTTTAAAAAAATAGTTACCTTATTGCCCCATTTTCAATACCTAAAACATATTATAGGTCCTTCGATACATTATTCATATTACAACTATCCACAATTTTGACATGAATATAGTTTAACATTACTTCTTTCATCATCTTCATCCCCTGAACATTCACAATACTTTATCCTTCTATTCATTAGTGTCTTGTAAACAAACTACTTCCACATTGTCCGTCATAATTATTGATATATAGTTTTCAAAATCCCATGATTTCAATATCAATATCTCATCCCATTAGGATTGTATTCTGAATAATCACTAATTTATCTAGGTAATTTGTTATCATTTGGATCATATATTCTTAATAAATTACTAAAACCAAAAGGTATTAAAAATAGTGATGATAATTTAAATTATAATAGAATTATAGGAAATAATATAATGAAAATTACAAAAATAATACTTAACATTTGTATACATTATATTAATACCTAATCAAACAAGAATCACATTCAACTAAACATGTGTTTTTCCAGGTTGGGTTTCCTTCAACTAATTCATTAAATAAATATCACAAATTATCATGTGATTTCTATCAATATTTTGAACTCAAAAATAATTTATATTTTTTATTCCCAAATTCAACATATTTAATATCTATATAATCAAATATCAATTAAAATATACATTATCATGTAAATAAGAAACCACTAATCTATGATATCTATTACAAATTTTCAATAATTTTACCTTACCTAAATATATTCAAATCCATCAGAATAGTTAATAAAGTAAATTTGGATTTATAATGAATATAATTCAATTGTTTCTATCCAAATGTAATGGACTGGACCTCTCTGGTCCATTCATTTGTGAAATGTGGTGTGGGAGGTGTTCTGGGTGGTCAATGTGACTTGGGGGTGCATTTGGGTGGACATTTAAGGAAAGATAAAGGGAAATATCTTTCTCATGACTGGCACATGGTTTGGCGAAACTGTGAGGCCAAACCGTGAAAGGTTGGTGTTGGAGGCAGTGGCTAACTCACGGTTAGTGCACGATTTGTCTAAACATGTGGAATAACTGTGCGGGGAGTGTTTTGAAAGGCTAAAGCTAACGCATGGTTAGCGCACGATTTGTTAAACCGTGTATACTAACCGTGGGGGCACTTAAAGATGGATCCTAAAATTGTGGACATGAACTCTTTTTCATCTAAATGGTTTTTTAAGCCGCTATGTGGCCATAACTCAGGATTACCCATCCTGAGAGGTTGAAGAACCTCTCCCAAGTGTTTTGTAGGTGATCCTGTGGCTTTTCTTGGCAAATTGAAGTCGGTTTCTTGAGGTTTGTGATTGTTCATGCTTGGTTTCTTAGATCTATATAGGTCTACTCCTCCTCTTATCTCGGTTTCTTAGATTTACACCCGTTATGGGTAGATCTAAGTGTGTGGATGTCGAATATGATGAGCTTTGGCCATGGTTGTGTTAGGATAGAAGATCTTAGGAGGATTCGAGGATAATCGACCTGGTTTCTTGGGTGTTTTTCGACTTTTGTGGTTTTCCTCGAAAACTTTTGAGGTAGGGGATTCGTGGATTCTCAAATTGTTTATTTTCCATCATATTGTTGGCATGATTTTTCCATTTGTATCACAATGAAATTGACCTAGTTAAATAATTTAACTAGATTAGAATGATTGGTTATATCACATGTTGTTACTTCATACCGTGTTAACGGTTTGCCTCTTGATTTGGTAGATAGTGTGATACCTATACCTTGCTTATTATCATGTTGTTCTTGACGAAATTGATAAATAAGGTAAAGCTGGAATTAATTGATAATTAATTGACTAAAGATATATAGGCATGTGAACGAATCTTGTTGTTTTTGTTGTGGTTGTTGATCCAAATTGATATTAATCAAATTGATGCCGATGTATATGATTAATTCAGTTGGTTGGTAAACCTGAGAACTGTTGGTTCTTGTTGTTTCAAGGCTAGATGCATTATTAAAGGGATATAATCCAAAATTGATGTGATGTTTACTTTCTTACTGCATTTGTTGTGATGTGACCCTAGAGGGGTGTTGTGATATGTGGGGGAATGGAGGCCCTGTGGTAGTGGCTGCGGATGATTCCTAGAGTGGCAAGATGCATCAGTTTATTCATATGGGTGTCAGGGATGACACTAGGGATGAAGGAATGAGATGGATGTGATTGTTGGATGCTTGGTGATTTTTTTGGTTGTTTATCTACTTTAATTTTCCCCACTGCCCAAGGCAGATGGTTTTAATTACACTTTTTTTAAAAGAGGCGATGACACACAGGGTATGCCACATGCTTTCCATGTTTAGCCTGTCAAGGGAGAATGGGTCTACTCTCTTGCTATAAGCAGCAAAGACTCGACGTGTAGTAAATCTACTCACCGTGTTGAGCCCCTTGTGTTTAGTAGCATAGGATTCTTTTTTAGAATGCCTGGGAATATGGGAAAGTAATTTTGTAATGAATGTTTGAATAAATGATGTTAACCCCTGGAGTTGGAGTTTGGTGGATCTTAATGATGAGGTTGAGAACTTTTGAAGGGACAATGGTTTTTTTGGATGTGATGTTAATGTAATTTAATGTTGAAATTGTTCCAGATTAATTAATGTTTGGAGAATTAATTAATGTACAATGGAATTGATAAAAACGGAATGAACTAATCTAATAAAGAACTTAAATGGTTATGTGATTATAGGATACCTAGTCTTAGAAGTGGTAGCCTGGAGTCTGAGAGACGTTAGCTGCAGTTGTTTCTATGTCTAGGTTATTCCCATAATGTGGTTTTGATTTATAGTATATCCTGTACTTTTTGTGTTTCTATACACTACTCCACCTTGTCAGTAAGGGAAATTGGCACCCTGGGGATTCTGAGCCTGGGGGTGGTGTTTTCCCCATCATTCTGTTGGGAGGATGAATGGATGACTACCCCCATTGACCCCGCCCTCTTCTCTTGGTAGATACTAGTTCCATTAGGCATAGCGGTTAGTTTTCCCCATATAAGTGTGTAGAGGGTTGTAATGACTTGTGGTTATTCACACATATATATTCTGGATATAGTATCCTATGGACTATTATAGGTGTAACGTGTATAGGCTGTGATGAATTGAGGATCCTTACTCGGTGTATGAGATGTAATGGCCTGAGGAATAATACTTGACATAGGATACACGTTATGTGAGCTGTGGTGGCTCCCAGAAACTACCTGGTTACTTTTGGTTTTGAGGATAGTGTGCTACTTTACCCAGGTGTCTGCAGGCAAGCCTTTTTGGTGCACATGGTGCAGAATATAGAGCTTAGCCCAAGTGTATATGGGAAAGCCTTTGGAGAGAGATGCACAAGACGTATGTCGTTGGGGAAAAGCAGCAAACCAGTGGGGAAGTAGTAGTGGGGTACCCTTGATATTTTTTAATATATGTTGTATTCTTGTATGCGTTACATGGTGAGAGTTTCCTTAGAGTGGTTGAGAACATAGTATACCTGTTTAGGTGATGTGTTAGTTTTACTTGTTGTTCACTGTGCTTTAGCATGCTTTCATTACCTTTTAACGAGAGGATTCGAGGAGAAACCAATTGAGTATACTGTTATACTCACCCAATGTATATATAAACTATTTTTCAGGTCAGTTGGATAAGGTTGGAGATCAGGCTGGTTACTACTAGCTTGTGGTTGCAGGAGCTGTTCATGCTTGTGCTCGCTGTTTTTTTTACTTTCTTTTGGGTACATGCAGTTTTCCCTTTTAGTTGTAGTACTTTTTCATGAGATTAAATATGTGCACGTGGGTTTTCTTTTATACTTCAGTTATGAGTTGGAGTTGGTTGGTGTCTATCTTATATCTCTCTTCTATATGAGTTCTATTAGAGGGCAATGCCTTCCATTTGTCTGTTTGTTATACCCTTGGTGCTAGTCGCCAACCCAAGGTTACTGGAGGCGAGGCTCGGTGGTCATTATCTCTCATCTCACATTTCCGTCCTAGGATGGGTACACTTTGTGGGGAGGGGGCCGTGACACACATGTGTTGTCTTATTCCCACTCTTCATGTTTCATTAATTTCTAATGTTGATATTTCACAAACATTTTTAGTATTATTTTCCCATGGTGAATCTGTGTCATAATTTTATCAACATTCATGTATCCAATTAGGGAGGTTATTTTTTGGAAAACCAAATACAATAAAAAACACCCAAACCTATGTATGTTATCCTCTATTGAATAATAAACGTACGGTTTCCACTAAATTTATCTCATTTTAATCCCAAAAATGACTAATATAATCCATGAAAAAACTAAAAAATTCTAAAAACTAACTAAACCCTACTCAGATTCCAACCACATACCCCGTACCTAAACTCTTGGATTTTTTGATAAAAAAAGTTGCATTAAATTCTATCATTTATTTAAGGATAAATTAACATATAATTAATTCATATAATTTAAATAATTGAAGAATTTCATATCAAAATAATCTCTTCCTCCGAGAAATGGAATATTTGTTGGTGGTCAATGTTTAGTATGTTCGATAATCATATATAGAGGAAAAATATTTCACAATAATAATGATAATTACTCTATAAGAATAAATGTATAAATGATATTTTCGGAATCTCATATATAATACTCATATCAATAAATATATTAATAGAAATATAACAATGTGGTGAGTGTAGAAACTCAATATGATAAATTTAATTGTTATCCATAATTGATCATTAGAGAGAAAAAGATAAACTTGTGAGAATGGGAGAATAGTCCGTATAGATTAACATCATGATAAAAATATATAACTAGATAAAACACATAGCATAAGGCATGATCTCTCATAACATAAGTTTGAATGAAAACATTAGAATGTTGATCAAATATAATAATAATAATCATAACATTGTGTATAAGCCTTAAAAATTATTTTCCCTCTTTACATCAGTATTTGTCTGACTATTTTTCCTGGAGGTTCGAGCTTTACTTATATAAATCCCTTCAAATATCATTCTTACCTAACTATTTTCTCTTGGTGGATAGAATCATCACAACAAGGTTCCCTTTATCATAAGTGGTGAAAATATTTACCCAATTAACTTGTGGGTTATATCATTCCTTGATATAACTTAATGAAAAGCCATATATATGTATACAATAAGATCAAAAACATTCATTTTTATCATTATTTAATTAACTGAGGGAAATGTGATATGATTCCTTTAAAATCTTTTTATCATTCCACAATATATCTATATTAATAATGATTTTTATAGTATATGAACATATCCCATTTTATTTATTGGGAACTGAAAATAATGCTTCCATATATGAAAAACAACCATTTTTTATTATTGGATAAAAAAACAAATAATATTTATCCATTTTAAATTTCATTAAAACAATGAAATTATTTTATTAAAAAATATTTTTATATTTATTAGGAATTTAAATATTATCCTTTAAATCAAAAAAGAATGATTGATTGACAAAAATATTGAATAATGATTACTTTAAATTATTTCATTTAAAATAGAAAGATACATAATAATTATTCCTTAGAAACATTATATAATAAAATCACATATAAAATCAATAATTTATTTCGAAAATTAAAATATTTACTATTAAAAATATTATGAAAATTTATTCAATTTATTTTAAGAATAAAATATAATGAAATTTATTTGGGAAACCATTTCAAAAAACTAAAAGCAATATCAATATTGAATAATTATTAAAACATCAAGAGAAATCATAAAATATTTTTCAAATTTATTTAATATATTAATAGAAGATATAAATATGGGTCTCATTTAAAATTATTTTTTAAAAACATGAAGAGATTTTTTAAAAAAAAAATAGATTTAAAATAATCATATATAATGGAGTCTTGAATGAAAAAAAATGATTTTTCAAATGACATTTGGAGTGAACGATAGAAATATGACATTGAATGTAAAATTATCTATATCATTTCAGAAAAATAACTATTTTAAAACTATCATCGTATTTTGAGACATAAATCATTCATTGGAGTGGTAATTTTAAATTGGAATATTTCCATAATTAAATAATATTTTCATTTCCAAATTAGAGTGGAGAACATTAATTGAAAGATTGAAAAAAAAATATGGATAAGAAAGAATACAAATTATAGGAAATGATGATTACTCTTAACATCATTGAATTTTATGATGAAAGAATTTCATCAATATAATTTTACCGAAAACAAGGAGTAAAATTTTATAATATAATCAGACAACATAACCAATCCATCTTTTAATACTTTTGAAAATGAAATTAAACACAAAATAATATAAAAAATGGACAATAATGACAGAAATTGTCAAATAGGCATTATATACACTATCTAAAATATAATTTATGCATATTATAAAAATGCTTCAATGATTTAAATTTTGCGATGCAAAACCTTTTATTATAATTCCAGACTTAAAAAAGAATTTAAATCTACTAAATAATCAAAATAAATATCATAATAACTCATTTCAGAACCTTATTCTTAGTAAAACCATTTTAAAAATTCCAGTTTATATCTTTTTAATAAATAAATTGGTTATTTGTAGTTTACTTTCAAAATTGGATGTCACTATTTTTTATAGTCTTTTTTGTACTTTTTCATAAATGAAATGTCAAATACAATTTATAGATTAAAATTTCATTTTTGGAAGATAACTTAAGGTATATGAATATTTAATTCATTATCATATATACTTTTATCTATTAATATATTAATATTTTTAGTCATGATGTGCATAGGATTGATTTATAATGAAATTTATACGATAATTTTAACAATAAATAACATGGTATAATAATTACAATTTAAAATTTTATATTTCTAGTACAGAACAAAGAATAATATATAATATAATAATTAATTTATAATTTTACTAGATATTATGTTTGCATAGTTATCGATGATATAACATCATATCATTTCCCATGTATGCGTTTAAGAGGACCAAAACTGGACCATGTATAATTGATATGAGAGTATGGTTAAAAAAGTTATTATTTTGGAATAATATCATTATTAGGGAAGTGTCATGATATTATATAGACTTTATTAAATAGTTAAACCCTATTTATGTTGATTTTGAAAATAATAGAATACTAGAGTTAAAAAATGTTCCACATTCATAAACGAGGTTGCACACACGTATACATGAGCATATAATCATTTTCTACATAACATGATAATGTAAGATAATAATGTATTATTTTATAATCATAATAATTTTTTATATATAATAATAATAAATTAAATAATTGTTTTTTACCAATCTTATTTTCTTATTATGAAAAAACATATCACCTCGCTTATGGAGTTGGTATCCCGCACGTAACACATGTGACATTTTTGTTTTTTCTATGTAAAATGGAATGTCATGTTAATGAATTTTAAATAATAATAATAAATAATTCATATTAATAATTCATATTTAATTTTAACATATTTTATAATATATAATTTTAACACATGGAATATGAAATAAAAAATAAATATTAAATGTAGTAATTGATAATTTTTACTCTACTATGTTCACAAAAAGATATTGTAAAAGGATTCATGTTATTAAGGGGTGGTATTTTAAACCTAAATTAATAAATAAGATATTTTTATTAATTTTCATCATTTTTATAGGGATGATGTTTTTTAAAATATGTTTTATTAGGTGTGAATAGAAGTGGGGTGGGGAGTCTTCTTTTTAATGTGGTGGTAATGTTATTTTTTTAATATATAAATGTTAATGTCACAATTAAAAGGTAAAATGGATCCAATAATGGAAATATTATTTAGGGGAAATGTTTAATGATTAGAATATCTATTCCATAAATTTTCAAAAAAAAATTCACATGTTTTTATGTGTTTCACTCATGAATTTATCACATATACTATTTTGGTCTTTAATGTATTAATTAGTTTTAAAATAAGTAATTTAATGTTAATCAATAAAAATAATATATATATATAATCAAATTATTTTAAAATAATTATTTGAAACGGAAATTTATTATTTCATGTAAAATGTCAATATGTATGTGAAATTAATATTAATATTTCAGCATAAACATAGAAAACCATATTTTTTGAAGAAAAACACATTTTTTGGAATATGAATTTTATTTTGGTTATAATTATCATGGCCATTAATTTTGAATAAAATAATTGGGTTACTATTAAAAACTGCAATTTATATGACTTAAATATAAATACTAAATTTGATTTCACATATTGAAAATTTAATTAAAATAAAAACACTAAAAATAGGTTTTATCAAAAAAATATTAATAAATTATTTAAATTATTAAATTAGGATTTCTAAAATTATCATAATATTTTTAAAATAAATTATTTCACAAAATAAATGAATCTTTTTATCATAAAATCTGTTTTATATCATTATAAGTTAAATTGACTAAATGATATATTCATATATGATACAGTTTTGAGTAAAAAATATATTTTTAAATATTATCTAATGAAATAATTTCCTAAAAAACAACATAAGATAATATTTTTAATATATATATATAAATTAATCTAATTTGTAAATATGAAAATTAAATAAAATGTTTTTATTTTTTATTAAAAACACCAAAAATGTAGTGAAAATAATTTTCATATTATTTTTTTAAATATTAATTATTCGTATTATTATTTCATATAAATTAATGATTAGTTATAATATATTATTAACATAAAAATTATATTATATATATTTAAGTTTTATGAAATCATATAAAAAATATTTTATGCAAACCAATTATTAATATAATTGATCTCTTTGGTTTTATTAATGCACAAGTAAATAATAATTATTTTTTGTTAAAATGAGAAAATAAAACATTTGTAAAATTAATTTGATATAAAAATGTACCATTTATAATTTAATGTATATATCACCTATATTTCAAGTTACATATCCCCTTAGGCTCTTTGTATAATATATATTCATACTTTATGGAATTGTGGTAGTCACAGTTAGTGATTCCACTAGAATAGATATAAAGTAAATTTATAGGGCCCTAATTTTTTTACGAGTACATTTTTTCTCATATCATAACATTGAGTGTTCATCTGGGTCTTTGTCTTGGGAAAAATCAAGGTAGTTTACCACATTTAAAATATCGAAAAACGATCCTTATAATAGAAACTTTTTCTACCTAATTCAATTTCTTTCCCATTTTTTGTATTTTAACATTATAGTTACTTTCATTTTTTCAAATTTGTTTAATGGATATATTATAATAAAAAATTTATTCACATTAATTTAGTTTATAATTATTTTGTTTTTTATTTTTAGTGTGTGTTGAGAAATCTGTAAAGAACCTAATATAGTTTTTAATAAATTTTATATATAGTAAAATCATTGAGTGTTAAATTCTCCTCTATTACATTTTTTTAATTACTCATTATATTTCTATGCGCAAAAAAAATAAAAAAAATAATATTTAAGAAATATTTTATATTTAGTAAGATTTCCTAAACAATATCAGAGGGAATGACTGGTGAACTAATCATTTTCCATAAAATAATATTATCACAGATATTTGAGTAATTCTCTAATGATTTGAGATAAGTTTATCACAAAATTCAATGTTATGAACTATCTTTTTTTATATTTCAAAATGAATTTACAATAATATGTGTACCAATAAGTGGTTAGGGGTTGATTTCTGATTTTAATTTTCTTTTTCCATTATAAAAAATTACGATCATCTCTTTATAGAGGGATCCAATGTATACATAATACCATATAAAATTAAAATCAAAGAAGGGTAAAATGATTTAATAGAGAGAAAATTTATCATGGCAGAGTAACACAAGTGCGACAAAAAAATCATAAAAACTAATATTTTAAATGAAATATATATATCTATTCATCATGATTGTTATTTTTTTTGGAATATCATAATAGGTAAAAGGAGTAAATATAATAAAAGAATACAACTCATTAATTTATTTATTGGATGATCAATGTTCATCACTCAAATTATTTTCATAACCCTTCTTCAAAGTTGTGGATGGAAACTCTTAATACCAATCATATTTTTAATCCATTATATTAGTGCATTAACACAGACATTTACAATGCTCTCGATATTTAGTACATTTAACTATTGAAGGTACTACAAGAAAAAATATATTTACATTCACTATTTCCACTGAGAATTTTATATCTCTATAGTAATTGGTTTCTCTCTACCCATCATTTCGACACCAAAAATAATATCCAATTATATTCATTCATTAAACTTGGTTCCACTTGTATCATTTTGGAATGATGGAAATTGAGTAATCTTTTCTTCATCATGTCCATCACCAAAAAATCAATGATACTCCATCATTTTATTCTTTAATATGTTTTGAATCAAAAATTTTTTCCTATTACTACACATAAATCTTGATATTTGGTTTGGAATAATCACAAAATTTCTCAATAAAACTCTTATACCATTAGTTTCCCCATTGGAACAATCATTTTAATTCCCATGTAATTAATTGAAATTTTTTACCTAATTATTCATTCATTACTAAATCCTTAATTTGTTAATGTCAGTAATTAATAATTAAAATCACAAGAATATTATTATAAATAATCTCATGAAAATTTCAACCTGAATATTTCATACTATATGACACCATTATATTATCGTTTACATTATAAAAAATCACTTTTTGTCAAATCATGGTTTCATTTTGTTTGGTTATTATAACAATATAATTCATTAAATGACTATCCCAAAATTCGATCTATCTTTCATAAAATATCCAAAATTGGGATATTATTGAAATATATTATCAAAAAATTAAAAATATCCTTTATCTATATGAACGCATGTTAATTAATATATACATAAATTTTTTATACAATCTGTTTTAAATATATATATATATTTTCAGTTTTATATTATTTACTTAAAACTAAATATATTCAAATCCCACAAAAGGGATCATAGAGAACAAGCGAATTTCCAAAGCATATGTCGAGAGAGTTTCTAGGTATATGTGAAATCTTAGTCCCACTCATCATTAACTGTGTAAATATTAGGTTGATGCTTATAAAATAATTTTTAAGGTGATTTCCCATAGGTGAATCTATTTCACAGTCATATCCAGTCGCCGATATATTGACATGGATGTAATTTCATGAAAAACATAACATTTAAACCATTAACAAAACATTAGCTCTTATCCTATATTTATACTTATACCATGTTTTTTCACTAATGTTATCTAACATTTATCCCCAAAAATAAAAAAATAATCCCCTAGATTAAATAATATATTCCTCAAAAGTAACTAAACCATACTTTGATTCAAACTTCGAAACCCCATACCTATACTCCCAGATATTGAGATATGTTAAATTCATTGAAAATGGATTTGATATAAAGTTAGGAAAAATTATATTTATTTTATATAATTTAAATATATAAAACATTAAATAGAACAATAGTATCATAAACCCAGAAAAAAATGATCGGTTTATTTGAGGATAAAATTAATATTCATCATATTTTAGAGTACATGTGATCATTTCTAAATATACATACAATGTGAAATCCCCTTCTAGGAATCTCATACATAAAAATAATTTTAATAACATGAGGAATACAAAAAATAATGGTTTTATATTACAATAATTTTAAAGAAAAAATAGATTACTAATTACAATGATAAGTGATAGAAATATTGTCATGAGATTTATAGGTAAACGTCCACATCCAAGCACATGATTTTTAGAAAATATACCCAGTTTATATGTAGAGAACAATACATGATCCTAAAAACCTATGAATGTATAATAATATAATAATGTGTGAATAAATAATATGAATCTTTTAATAGTTTATAAGGTGTAAAAAAATTCCTTAGAGGATCAATCTTCATTCACATATTTTCTTTAGTGGGCCAGACGTCACATACCCTTTTACCTTAGCGGTTCATGCTTCACCCACGAAATTCCCATGGTTTATAAATTTATTAAAAAAATTACTTTTTATAACAATATATGTATATATATATAACTTCTATTATTTCAAGGTCTGTATTGGGATCAGAATCCATATAATTGAAAAACATACATATATAAGACACAATATCACAAAAAAATAATTTTTCCTCCATCACATAATTTACCTAATGTATAGAAGTGAGATATAAGAAAATCATTCCTTAAAAATTATACATTCCATATATAGAAATATGGTTAATGGTATAATATGAATATATTCCTCAATACAATATTGGGGACACTAAATATGTTTCATTAGATTAAAAACAACCTATTTCGATTTTTGGATAAATATTTTTGATAAAAAAATGAATAATTATCCATGTTTAAATTATTGAAAATCTATAAATATGTTTTATTAAAATAAAATAGTTTGGTCTCAAAATTGGATTTCATAACATTCTTTAAAATCCAAAAATGGATTTCTAATTTTTTATATAAATTTTACATTATTCAAAAAGATAATTTGTAGATGTAAATTTTTTTAATGATTACCTAAAAACACATGAAAATAAAATAAATATTATTTTCAATTATTTAATTTTAAAAAAATTACATTTAAAAATAATATAAATACACATCCATTTTTTTTTATAAATGAATAATAAAAATTTCTATTATGGAAAAATTGTTAAACATTGAATGAAATATTTGTAAATAATAATTCATTTAATAGTGAGAAAAATATTAAAAGTTTTTTTTCAATGTATTTTCCACAGTCAAAATAGAAGATGTTATGGGTCAATTTAAAAATTAATTTAAAAAAATGTGAAGTCATAACTTTTAAAAAAAATTATTTTTAAAAAAATTATTTAGTAATATTGGCTTTAAAATTCCATTGAGGGGTTTAAAATTATATGTTGGGTAAATGATTAAAATAATTATGTAAAAGTGAAATCCAATTTAAACTTTCTAAATTACCATTAATGAAAACGTCATGGTAAAAATATTGGTAAACCATTAAATTTAAAAAAATGTAAAATATAATTTTAAGGATTACTATAATTATTTCAGATCAGGATTTCAAAATTATAATGAAGAATATCATAGATACGATTCAATATGAATTTGAAAAAAAGATAACTAACTTATAATGAATAATTATTATTCTTAGAAAAAAAAATATTGAGATATATGTCTATCAATGTAATTACCCAAAATCAAGGAGAAAAATAATATACATATCATCATAAAACCTGAAAAAAAATCTTATAAAAACCATATTAAATTTGAGGTATTTTTCATAAAAAATAATCCTATATAATTTCACTGAGAATAAACATAATTAAAAGTCAGAGAAAAATAGTTTTTATTAGTGAAATATTTCTTAATTTAGATAATATTAAACATGAGTTTTCATAATTAAATAATGTATTTATAAAGGAATTATTTCACTAAGAAAAAAAAATATAGTATATGAAATACATAGTATATATTTTTATCTGACACTTACTTATTTCTATATTGAAAAACTCTATAGTTTTAGTGAGAGCTAAATTTTTAAATATTAACCCAAAAATTACATATTACAAAAACATTCCAAAAAATCATCCAATGGATATGATTTTATTTTAATTTAAAAAATAGAATAATTTTTTTTAGTTTCTATAATTATAAAATCAAATATTTAAACTATATCATAATAAATATATTGAGAAATTATTTCATAGTAAAATAACATATATCATAAAAACTATTTTTGTAGTTATTTACTATCAATTAATAATTACTATTTACATATTATTCATATTATCAATATATGAAATATATATTGTTTAATTAAATAATGTTCTTGAAAAAAACTTTAAAATAAAATTTTCTAATGATATTATGATCTAAAAAATTTCATGAATTCATTCATAAATAGACATTCCTCAATATAAAATTACAAATTAAACATTTTTAAATGAATGTGATAAATAAAATATCACATTAATAATTAATTGGTAATATAATCCTAATTTCTAGTCACATAACTCTCCATCATTTCTTTATGACATAAAATAATAATGCTTCCTTTTGTGGCAGTCAATGGTAGTGATTCCACAAGTATGGATCTCATGGAAATTATCATGAGATAGAAATTTTCTCACATAAAATTCCTATCATACTATATTTATTTAATCATGTATTGGGATTGGAATTGGGAAACACTTATTATGGACACAATCAATATAAGTTTGGAATATTGAGCTTTATTAGGGATACCTGATTCCATTTCATTTTTTTTAATCAATGATTTCATAATAAGGTATCATTCTTGTATACCCAGTAATAGAATATTTTTATTATGTTGTTTAAAATTAAATATTTTAATCATATCTATATAGATTTCTGTTATGTTTACAATTGACTAAGGGGAAATCTATTTAAAACAATCGATTAATTTAAAGAAGATATATATAGTAAAATATGGATATGTTATATAGGGTCCTTCCAAATAATCTCTAGAGAATTATAATGGCTAAATTAGGGTTTGAGGAATTTTAATATTTATATTACACAAAGTGAAGACATAATATGGTTATTTGGAATTGTTTTTTATGAAGTATCTTACCATAAAACTATTTCTATCTCAAAAAACCATCATGATTAGAGATAATTGCTAGTTATATATTTCTCTAATCATGAATCATTATCCCCATAGAATAAAACTCATGATTTTATATGGTGTATTTTATTAACCATTGTTCTAAACACACAACACACGTATTATTTATTTAATCAATACAAAACATATGCTAGTAGCCCTGTTTAACCAATAAAAATCACTGAACAATAATTTTCAGTGAACATTGACCATGACCTATAGAAATCAACTCCATTACATACACTTAGTTGTTATAAATGATAAATTTTTTTAATTCATAAATATGTATGAATATATTAAAAAACTCAACATTAAACCCAACATCTATGATTATACTATTATGGATCATTTTTTTAGTTACCTGTTATTTTAATGTTAATCATCCCTAAATAAATAAAATATTGAATAGCATATTTTATACGAAACATAGAACCAAAACAAATATAAAATATATTTTTTATTAAAATATATAACTATTGAAACTGAGAAATATAATTAGTGGGTATTAGTATGTTTACAAAAATTATTAAATATATTTTTTAAGTAATATAAAGTTCATCTTATAAAAATTTACTTAGTTCATTCTATATTCAAAAATATTTGTTTTCTAAATGTTTCATTTTTATTCATTGTATAAATATATAATGAAAAAATAGGAATATTATTATTAAATTAGGAGGTTAATAAAATATAATATTTATTTATTAATTATAATTTAATTTGTTTTCAAATATATTATGAATCAGAAATTCTAATATTTGGGAAAAAATATTTTTAAATGATAATATATTTTCATTATATATTATTATCTTATTTAATGGTTTATTTATAAAATAATAGAAAATTATTTTTGAAAAAGAGAAATAATTTTTAGATTAATTATGAAATTAATTTTATTAGGATTAATGTTTTATAAATTTAAAAAATATTTAATATATAAGTTATTTGTGAAAAAAAAATCTTTTTCGAGAACTCTAATTTTTAATAATTTTTTATATAAGAATGTCATAAATATTTGTAAAAATATTTTAATTTATCATAAATTTATTAAATAATTAAAAGTATGTGTTTCAATGTAATTTTTGATATTTTAAATCCAATTTTATAGATTTTATAATATTAAAAAAATGTAATCTACAGATAATATTCTTTTCTAGTGTTTTATGTTAATTAGTCGTTTTAATAGTGATATTTAGTTTTATATAACATTAGAAGCCACATAACAATTATTGTAATAACAATAAAAAAAATTCATTTCAAAAAATATTATTTTACACCACATAGAAAATTTAATATTAAATTACAATTGCTTTAAAAAATATATTTGATGCATTATGTTCACTCATACTATATTTTGTTCTTATAACCCATAGAAATTTGATTCAGTAAAATTATTTTAATATTTGAAATTATCATATCTGAATTAGAAAATAATATTAATTTTAATTTTGATTATTAAAATTAATTTTTAATGTCAAAAGTTAATTACCATGGTAAATGGTTAATCATGGTAACAATTAAATACTGAGGAGAAAATACCTATATCACATAATATTCTAAAAATAATAGGTGTATATTATTCTACAAAGAAATACGATGTCCACTATATTATTTTCCCACTTTGGAGACATTAACCCTTTAATATTGTCATTCCATTATTGAATAATAATGGGGTTTAATATAAGTTCCACATTCTTCACTAGAAAATGATCACACTTCTATGATATCAATCAAAAAAAAATATTTTTAATTTACATTTGAAACATTTCCCTTTTTTTTATCTTGAATCATTTATCCCCATCCTGATCAATTAAGACCATAATATTTCCCACACCCTCTAATATCATGAATGTTTCTAAGAGATGATTAATTATTTTTCATATGTATTTTAAATATCTTCAATTTTTATTCCATACATTATTTGTTTAAAACCACAAAATGATGTATAATATATATAAATTATAATTATTAACGTCATGATATGTTATTTTAATAATGGATATACATAATCATAGATTTCAGGATAGAGTCTTTTGATGTTTAATATATTTTTCATGTTAAATGTTAGACGATATTTTTTTGAGTTTCTCCAAAACATGGGGTATAGACCGATTGTTGGACACTTAAACATCATAAGTTCAAGATAACATTGCAAATAATTTATTTGATACCTATCCTATAAAGGTTTATGGAATTGAACTATAATGATTTTTGAAATCATTCTTACACTACAAAATCCATTTATGTTGTATGGACCACTTTTAACAATAAAATCATTGACCAATGTAAATTTAACTCAAGGTGATTTTTTTGTGTATATTCATAATGGTCTATTTATTCTATATAAAATGTGTCTACTCAATAAATCATTCTGCCCATCCAATATTAGTCATGTTTCTCTTTTGATGATTCTCATCCATTCGATGTGGAGGTTCCTCCCTTGAATCCTAGTTAATCACCATTGAAATTGAGTGTGTCTACTATTATAATAAATCATTTCATTTGGAATTTATTCCACATGTGGATTGATACACTTTTCAATGGTAATGTATTTTTTATATTCATCTTTTTCATTGGTCATGTTAGCTTTGTAGGCCTATTTTTTGTATTCATTGCCCCTATAGTGACTTTCTATTTGATCATTTATTGATATTTTTTTCTGATTTTATTCTAAGGGCCTATCTTTTGTTTGTTATAGTGAAGAAGATATATTTTATTTAATGTATTTTTTGATGTATAGTATAAATGTTATATTTTTTTATGGAAAATTACTATAATATTTTCGAATTGATTCTAGAGTCTCTTCTGAAATCATTTTTTTCCTTTATATATTTTTTGATATCATTCTGGTCTGGTGTAACCTGATTCTGAGGTACGTTTTTCCATATCTTGAATGTTTGTGATTATTTCAAAAAAATTCCATGATTTGGATTTTTTAAAATGTATTTTATTTAAAATATGGGTTTTACGTTTGTTTGTGTTAAAGGAAGTTGGTTATTTCAATGCATTGAGAAATGAGTTGTTAAAATTGGTTTTGATAATAAAACGTTTTTTGAAATTGATTGTGAAAAAACATTTGAAATGATTTTGAAATTTCTTAATATGGGAATCATAGGTTAATTAGTTTAATTTTTTAGCATAGTTTCCCCACTCATTTAGTTATTTTTTGGTTCAATCAATACGTTTTCCTCTTCTCTATATGCACATTGTTCTAGTGATATTATTTTGACACTATTAGGGTTTTTCACTAATGTGGTGATCATATTTTCCATCTTCCTTTATTATATAGACATTATTTCACACTAATCATTGATTTTGAAATTTATTTGTCTTCCAGTCTAACTTGATGATATTTTTCCATTGATTTTCCAATGCATGGACTGGTATTTTATTTAAAATTGATATTCCTAATTTTAATCCTATAAGTTCTTATGGAAATTATTATTATAATATAGTTTTCCTAAATTAATTTTTAATTGTGTAAAAAGGGAAATATTAACCAGGATTACAATATAAATTTCATTATCATTTGTCATTCCATTTTTATTAAATTGGATAAATTTTAATAAATTTTATAGAGACTAGACATTGAACTCATTTTTTGTATCCTGCATAACCTATTTACCTCACACAATTCACAAACCATGAATGGCTTATAGAAGAGATAATATATTATGATGCAAGAAAAGGAAAGGAGTCTTAGATTTTTGCTAATGTTTATATCTACTGGGTGTGGGTATCTAGTGCAGAAATAGGGGACATTTCCCGTATCATCACATAGAGTTGTCAGTTTATGTTACTTGTCCATGATGATAGTCATTTACATTTTTTGTTCAAAGTATTTTGAGTTGAATCGATCAATTTGTTATCATTTGGTTATGAAATACAGATTCTTTTGGGTTTTCCTCCACAGTTCATTTCTACTATTTATATGGATGTATTTTAATATATATTAGGTTCAGAGAAATAATTTCATTGGGTCCATTTTTATTTCCCAGTGTTAGTCACAAGCCTATGAGGATGGGGAAGGTATTTTGGGTCTCGCATAAATATGGTTAAGAGAAAAGATGGTCAAGGTAATTTTGGTCTGGAAGAGACAAAATTGGTATAAGAGAATGTATATTCTCAATCTTGTGAAATAGTTAGATCAAATATAGAATTTTTAAAAAACGATATGTTTATTTGGGTGAGTTTATTTCCATATATAACTATTATAAGACAAAATAAACCATGGGAGATTGGGATGTTTGTCTCATGTGATGAATTCTTGATGTTGATATCAGATAATTCTTATTTATTTCATCTTTGAGAAGAGTTTTTTTTGTTTTCTAATAATTTATATTGTTTTCATTGAGCATTAATATTCCTTCATGATGTATTCAACTGGTTTCATATGAGGGTGCATCAGATGCACCTCTATAGAATCATCATGTAGATCACAATTAGAATGACGAAATCATGTGAGTAGTTTTTTTGTAGACCAAATTAGAACCCAAGTGCAAAAAATAGTTTTTAAGGTACAAATAGTAGCGAGAAGAGTCAGTGATTACTCATATGAATTTCAAAATAAGAATACACCATCCTTTAACTATTTGAATGATCCATAGGATGTAAAGGATTGGGATGACCAGATTGATCAGATTATTGACTTCCAAAATATTCTTGATATCATTGAGCTAATGTGTGTCTTTTTTGGAATCATGCATACCAATATGCAGTTGATGGATTGTATGATTTATGAGGACAGGTTTGTGGGATTAGATTCGAAGAAAAAAGGCCCTCTTCAGTGAATAATTCATTCCAGATTCACTGATGATGGAAACAACCCTAGAGATATTCTCATTGATACAGGGATTGTTATTCATGTCAGTTTACAACAATTGTTTCTCATACCTTTTTTTACATCTATTGAGGAAATAAATAATGATCAGCTAACTCGTTAAACTTAACATAATGTTTTATAACTTGATATCACATTGGATATATTTATCATTATGATTTTTACCTTTTTAGAGATTTTAGATAGTGATATGATGGACGAACTGAACATATTAATAAGAGTTCTATATTCTACACCTTCTATTCCACCCTATAAAATAATTGAGTGGTGTATATAAAAAAAATGAAAAATATGTCTTATGAGAATCATTGGAAAGGTAGAGTATGTTCTTGGTAGCGGGTCTCCAGTCCACCATCATTTACAAACCATGTTGTTCCCATAACATGCTATCTATGTGGAATGGTGGGGAACAACCGATGTTCTTGTTCGGAGTCAATGAATATTTTAAATTCATGTGGCCGCTATAAACATCTCTCGAGGTTATTCAAGGATATGCTACAAAATATTACGGTCAAATATCATTATTGTTTAAATTCCACTACCGAAGAGTCTGATTCAACAATGTCCACGCGGATCCAACCAAAGGCCTTATGACTGATGAACATTAACCTAGTGGACTAGTTTCTATTGGAGATCAATGAGGCACGAGTAAAAGAGATAAGAACCATTATTTTCATATTATATGGAGACTTCATTAATAGATACCGTTGTATCCCAAATAATTTTTTTTATTTTTATGTATTTTAAAATCTAATAGATCTCACATCATTCACCATGGAGTTAGTTACACCTCTTTAGAAGAGGAGAGAATGGGGGTTTCGGTGCCTAGTATACTATTAATTGCTAATAGAATGTTATTTGGTGTATTACATATTCTAAATTTTTATTTTTTGACATCATCGTTAGTATTGGTTTTCTTATCACTTATCATGATGATGCTTATTATTAGAATCAAGGTTTCATGTTTTTTATTGTTGATGGGAGATCTCAGGTGTTTCATAGAGAGTGGTATCCAAGGTGTGGTTTTTGTAGGACCATCCCACCCATAGAACAATTGTGTATTATTAGTTGTTTTAATTGATCTAGATGGGTTTACTCTCCTTTTCAACATTCCATGATTTTTCTTTAATTTACTAAAATTTTCATATATAACATATTTGAAATTCTTCAAGAAAAGAAGGTAGATCATTTGGATAATCTATTTTCATGTACACAGTCGATCTCAATACCCTTTTATTATTTGTCTTCATTCGTGTTTAAATATATCAAGATTCAATTGTATGTTTGGATAGATATTGTGTTTTCATCTTAGTGTTTCACTATGTAATGCCCTAGTTCTATCTTACATGATGGGTGATGAATCAATTTGATTATGTTGGGACTATACAAAGTTGAACCATGTAGTGGTTAAGAATAAGAACCATTTTCCTCATGTGGACAGTATTTGGACCACATAAATAGTGAATTGTGATTTTAGATGATCATTAATCAGCCATGTTATCATAAGATAATATTTATTAATTCTAAAATACCAAAGAGGAATTTCTTGTTCTGTTATGTACTTTAAAAATAACATATGATACCATTTGATATAAAAAATAATCTTTCATTTTTTATAGGTAATATGAACATTCTATACTAAAAATATATTGACACATTTTCCTTCAAGTAACATGATTATATTTTAGTTTCCTATGTCTCTATGTTCGATAATGAAAACAATCTATTTTGGGATTTTTAAATATATAGGAGCCATGGTGTGTATTGAATTTTTTTGAAATGATATTTTTTATTCATGAGGTGATGTTCTTCGTAATAACAATTTTTTAATTTTTTTAATTCAATTCAGTGAATATGATATATATTGTATGATGAGAGGAGTCACTTAATGTTATTGAGATTCAAAGCATCATTGTAATTTTTAGATATTAACATATGTTCATCTAGGATTCATCAAACATGAAATCAAATTTAATTACTCTTGTAGGAATAATGTGATATTTACTTGGGTTGTGTAGAATTATTATAATTTCTTTGAGTTCATATAACTTCTAGAATAGAATAAGATTATAATCATAACTAAGCCTAGTAATAATTATGAATTATTTTATGATACTTATGGTTTTGGTGTTGGTTTTATGCATATGAACGACTATCATGTAGTTTCCTATTGATATTGTCAGATTTTTCTGCAGGATAATATTTAACCTACTCCTGATATGTATATTTCTATATTTATTCATGTTCTTATGCATTGGTGGAACTAGAATTTTTGGGATATATTTATAGTTTTAATGACCATAATATGTTGAGCTATGTATTTTACCAATAGTGATTCAATATCAAACATAGGTAGTGGGTAGAATACTATATAATGTTAAATTAATGCATTTCATTGACCCTGTGGGAATTGGAATTTCATTGTGGATGCTCTTAATTGGATTGTATCATTCAAGGGTATGTTAGAATTAAAATAAGAGAATAACCCAATGAGAATATTTACTTAGTTGAATCTGGATGGTCAAGAATCTGGTTTAGGTATGGTTTTTATAATTATTTAGTTTTCATAATCTCTTCATGATTATATTTTATATACACATTATAAATACAATGATATCAGAGGATTTATATAATACCATTATGAAGGGGATACCATTTCTAGTGGGACTCTCCATTCTAAAGTTATTTTACACTTTTTAGATCTATTTTTAATCATATATATATGAGGAGATTAGGACTGTATACATATTATTGTTCATCAGGGTCCATTCCTCTAGTCACAAAAAAATTATAATGGAATAATATATTATTTCAAGTGTATAGGTATAATGAATTACCATATATATTATGCGACCCACTAATATACGTGACAAAAGTTAAAGAATGACCATATAAAACCTTTTAGTTTCATCATGGAAATTGTAAGGCATCTGTGGGATACATTGTTGGATTAAAATGAAATATCACAGAGATGAATTATGCATTGGTGGTGCATGATGGTTTGATGAAATAATACTATCTGATTTAGATAAGTGTAACCACTAAGGTTAATAATTTGGAAAATATGTATGTGATAAATGTTCTATATTTGAATGTGGTTCCAAATATAATTATTTTGAATGGGGATCCCATATTTACCTCACTATTATCTAAGATTCTCTATGAGTTAGTGGTGATATATGTTCAGTTGAGTACAAGATAGAATCGATAGCCATATGGTCAGAGGGAACATGTTATTCAGATTTTACAATAATTTTATTTGTGACTATATGATGGATTTCTAGGGATTATGGGATATTTAAGTAGAAATAGATTAGTTTCCTTATAAAAATATTTATCCTCCACTGATCATAATAGATCCATTTAATGCTCTTTATGGTATCCTGTGTAAATCACATCTTTCTTGGGAATAAGTGGGTGAAACATCTCTTGTTGTAAAACATCTCGTAAAATATATGCTAGTGAGGTTTTAGGATAAACAACAACAAAAATTTTTATCTTATTGTTGGAATAATTCATATTTTTATCATCTATGTCATCTTCAAAACTTTTCAATTAGTGATCAAGATTTCCGAAATGTTTCTCCTCTGTTGAGACACTATTTGATTGAAAAATTTGGAATGATGGCTCCAACATATGTTAGACAATTTGAAGAAAATGACTAACTTGCGATGTTTTCATATTAGTTATCATTACTAGATTATTTTATAGAAACCTATGATGTTTTCCAGATATGTTAACTTAGAATATACTATCCTAATGTATCTAATGTTTTAGTTAGGAAAATATTGAGTTGGAGCTCAATGCATTAGTTGTTGAGAATATAGTTGAGATTCTTGATTCTCAGGTGTAATCAATGCCTGGGATAACTACCCCATTAGTCAGAGTGTTATTTTGACATAGAAAAAATTCTCTTGTTAATTGGTTTTGTGAAATATTGGTGATAGATTAGTGGCCTCACTACATTCTTGAGCACCCCTCTTCTGGCTGACAATATGGGGATGGAAATAATTATGGTGGAGAGATTGTAACACCGTGGAATTTTTGGTATTTAATTTTGATGTATAAGAGTTTTTATAGTTTTACATGATTAATATTTTTTTGATTTTCTAAAACACATTGGGTGCATAATCCCTTCTATATAGTTCTAGAACATAAGATATAGTTTACATCACAAGTCCATCACTCGGAAGTAGCCATAAGATGGAATAAGACATAAGAATCTTACATGAAGTAAAATGATTTATTATTCTATTAATTAATTATATCATACAAAAATCACTATTATAATGAAGAATCATTTATTGAGTTATATTAAACTTTTCGTGACATTTTTTCAGCCTATGTGTGTTTTGGTGTATTTACACCGTTAACAATGTGTTTATGACCTAATTATTTTGGACCAATAGGACATGGACACACTGTACATATTTTTTTTCCTTTTCATTTGATGCCAAGTTCCACCCCTGATTATAAGGTAGTATTTGAGGTGATTTTGAGTGTCTTATCTCCCTCCAGATCATTTTATTTTGTGTTTAATCCCATTGGTAGTTGTGTCATTTTCCAAGTTAATTATGCCTTCTTATTCTTCATTTCCATTGGTCTTGGAAGTGGTGTGGCAATTTGTTATCATTTCATCATCTTAATGGGGATGTTTTATTTGATGGTAGCTAGATTTTCTATAGATATTCCAATGTGTTCTGGTCCATTGTCGATTACGGTGTGATAGGTGCACGTTTTGTGAGGTATATTGTAATATTCCCTCTTAGATCACAATTTTATTTTAAGAATATGATTTTATAATTATGGAATGTATTATGGGTCCTCATTTTTGTATTTTAATTCCTTTATATGTGGGTGGATAAAATATTATTCCTCTGCAACCTGAGTATTAGGTTACTGGTTCTATACCTAGCCTTTGTTGAATGAATCATGATTGAAACTATTTTTTATATTAGTTAACAAATAAATTTCACAACTGATTTGAGTTCATAAATGGAATACCTATATCATTTGTATTTATCTTGAGATTTGGGTGTTGTAGAATGGGTGTTTCCCAATCCTTGATATATGGTTATTTGAATGAGGTTTGTTAAAAGAAAAGGGTTGTATTTAATTGAATATGAAAACCCCATTTGAATGGTATAGTATAATACAATACCTAGAAAAGATTGGGTACTTAGTTGTAAGGTGTGGCATATTTATATAATCATTTTTATTGTTTGGTTGTTCTCCCATGGGGTGTTATTATAATATTAATGTCTTTTTTATGAACATAATGTTAAAAATATGGTGGGGTTCACCAAGTTAGTGTTCCTCTACTCCTTAGGCCGATGTTCAATGATATGGGTGTATACTAGTGAATTATATAATTATGAATACTATACTAAAATTAAGTATTGTAATCCTTTTCATGATATAATTTTTATTTTCCTTTTTATTATTCTTTCACTGATATAACTTATTTGAATATGAGAAATTCTTATGGAAAAACATCTTCAAAAACAAGTTGGCGGGACTTGTTTTGTAGCTATCAAAAGGTAAATATTTCTATTCTATTCGATATATACATATTAATCATTTATCATTACATATTATCATTAAAATGAGAATATTGTGATTATTTTTATAGATACATGATATGTAACACCATTGTAGGATCATGTTGAACCTGTCTTGCTAACGACCATAACAACACTTTGATATTCCGATTGATAAAGGAAAATTAAATGTAATACAGTTAGAGAATGATAATTCTATTAGTTGGGTAAATATATATTATTGTGAGATGGTGGGACATTTATCATATTATCACATGGAGTAGTAATTTTCGAATAAATTTTCTTGTTTTTGAACTCATACATTGGGTTTGTTCGGATGGTTTTGAGTGGTATCACTCCCTTTGTAATATTAGAACTATGGTATATGTTTCACCTATTCTTTAAAAAAAATATTTTCTATATCATTCGAGAAAAGAAACAAAATCCTTAAATGACACATGATATATATATATATATATATATTTAAACACTTTTTTTCTTCTATCACACACAACACCGTGTTTAAAGAAAACACGTTTTAATATAAAAATAACATTTTTCACTATTACAAATATAACATAGTAGTAAATTAGAGGGTATGTATAAAACTAAAAAAAATAATGTACAGTATATGGTTTAGAAACGATTGATATTAATTCAATTATAATCCATTAATCATAAATATAATAAAAATCATATGAATGAATAGTGAAAATTGTTATTTTTTATGCAAAACTACATTTTGGTTTAAATAATTCAAAGGATAAATGGTTTTAATATTAAATATAGATAAATAATAAATTAATAAATATAATTTAGGTTATTCAAATCAGTTTAATATTATATTTCGATATTAAATCATTTTATATAGAAGAGAATTTTCACGCTGTAAAACCATTTTTTCATCACAAGTGTAAATCAAAATTTAAATTTAATTTTACAACCTATGTGAAAAAAATTTATAAAATTTAATTCCATGATTAGAATCATAATAAATGATATTATATAATATATTCAAATTAAATTTGACTTTACTAATTAGATTAATTATAAAAAAATAATTACCATAGTTACTGTTTAACAACTTTATAGTGAGGTTTTACTAAAAATATATAGGGTAGAATGACCTAAAATTTATCTAATTACAATTATATGGAAATATTTTGACCTAAATTACATTTTATCTATTTATATTATTTTTTGAGACACATTTTCAAAAAATATACCATATAATAATTTATTCCATTAAAGAGACAAAATTTCACACTATTATATTTAAATTTAAAACATGTCTCCACATGGAGACAAAATAAAATTTTCATTAAATATTTACAATAATTTTTATAATGAAATGAAAATTTCATACTTTTAAATTATTTATTATTTGTATCTATTATATAATTACGTTAACATAATTTGAAAAAAAACATTGTAATTATTTAATTAAATGACAAAATAAATGATTCTGAAAATATTAAAAGTAAAAAAAATAAAGCAATTATTTTTTTCCATAAATTGCTCAGATAATTATAAATTATAATAAGGTGTGAAAAAATATATTCAAATATAGAAATTTTTTTATAATTGTAAGGTGAAATTAAATTAATAGTGTAAAAATTGACTTTAATATTATTTGGTACTAATAATATTGTACCAAATGATTTAAAGTTCCAAAAAAATCATATCCTCTTCAAAATCATTTAAATATGTTTAAAATTATAAAAAATATTCTATCGATGGGAAATTATCCTTTGAAACTAATTATATCCACTCTTAAATATTAATATCTCAGTTACCATTGTAAAGGGTAAAACAATGTTTTGAGCATTACATGTGCTTATGTTAAAATTAATTTTCCAAAGATATAATAATTTCATTTTTTATATTTCATTTAATATTTTTATTATTTAAATCATATTACATATTTATAAATAGAGGGTAAAAATTATCGGATTATTCTCATTTATTTCTTCCTCTAAATGGTAAATTACATTAGAAAATGATTTGTTACCATAGTGAAAAAGTAAATGGTAAAAGTAGGGGAACATAGAAGTTTATGAAACAACTTGTTTAAAACATAAGTTTTATTTTAGTGTTTTTTTGGTGTAACTAAACCACATCATACCTAAAATAATTCAATTATCTATCCTAGTGACAAATGGGGTAATGGTGTCTTTCCCTTATTAAATAATATTGTGTATTTAAAAAATTTGACTCTCCCTAATAATAAAAGGGCACATCTTCTCCCTAATATTTTCACAAATCTAAAGGCGTTTTTATCTACAAAAACCTTATAAATAAATCACCAAATACCCTTATACACATTAAATTGTGGTTTGAACTACATAAATACCAACCCTTGGGTCCTTAAGAAGGCATCGAAAGGATGTTTCTCTAACAGATGTGAATCATCTTAACAAGGCTCTTCATCTTTATTTATTCTTTTAAAACAATAAATCAGTTATTAATGACCACAATATAATAAAACTTGTATACGAAATATATTGAGATTTTATATTCTTATGGAATACCCTTTATTCAGTTCCACTTCCATCAAATGGGAAATGAAACATTCAAACGTGATTATGGTGGATGACAACCATACCAATCGATGTAATTTTTTTCCTATCACCGCACATTATGGATGGATATAAGTATAGACATTACCTAAACACACACACACACATATATATATATATATATTATTTTTTAAATTACTAAACCTTTGTAGTTATAATGTTACACATACCTTCCCACCATTTTATCTGTTACACATCAATAATGTTGCTTATGCATAGATGTGGACTACCACCTCCACATAGCGATGTGAAATGTTTTCATTTCATATTAAGATGGATGGTGATAAGGATTAATTTAATTAATATGTGAGATATATATTAACTAATTGTAACAACCCAAGATTTTATAAAAAATATTCTTTTTAATTTCACTAATGTCTTGTGTTGTACGCTACACCAAAAGGAGCTTGCACAACACGCATCCTTGACTTGCCTTGCATTACACGCAATCATGACCTTCCTCGATAGCGTGTGTAGTACGCAATAACGAGTTTCACTAAACAACAATATGCTATTAAAATATTATTAAAACTAGCCGTTATGAATACTAATAACCACTTTTTGAAATTTTGTAAATTATATTTTTTAAAATGGAATTCATTTTTGTATTCAGAATATCGAAATTAAACTAGGGTGAAATTTTGATATTTTTCTGAAAACTTTCAATTTTTGATGAATAGTGAAACCACTAAGTGGTAGTTAAAAAACTGAATTTTTCATAAAACTTAATTTTCCCTCTTTTGTGAGTGGAATTTCGAAAATCTGAGAGACATGGTTAATATCATGTACTAAAATGTGGTTCAATGAGATGAAAATAATTTTTGGTGAATAGTAACTTTTTACTTTTTTTACCACGGTAAAAAGTAAATAGTGTAATTAAGGGTAGAAATGATATTATTATTACCCTAACACATGTCATAATTCTATTGGACAAGTGTAATTCGACCAAAAACAAACATAGGAATAATATATGACCATTTAGGGCCACTTGGATTAGATTAGGACATTTATTATTAATTTAATTAAAGAAGGGTTAAAAGAGTTAAAATCAAAGTTGATTTAATAAAACATTTTTAATATAGTGTTATACATAAGATAAATTCGACTATAAATATTAATTAGAAAGAAAAAAATATTTCCTACATAATGGTAATTTATTTGTAATTTTAGACCTTAAATAATTTAATTTATTTATGACACAACGATGATGCAGTACTTATCTTATTAATGAAAAATTGACATAATTGATGTTATAAATACTCAAATAAATATAATTTGAGACTTTTTATGAATTACACTAATTTTCTAGGTTAATATGACATGTTAGTATTTATTTAATTAACTTTTTTCTAACTTATCATTCTGTTATGATTTTCACAAAAATCAATTACTAAATAGTGTCAAAATTGACATAAAATAGTTTTTTAAAAAAATATTATATTATTAATTGTTATTTTATTCCTAAAAATCTACGGTTTGGTCAAATGACTTACATAAGGTTATATATATTATTAATAAACAACCTGGGGTTCGTTTGGCTTCTTATAGTAAGTTTATTAACCTTATAGTGTAAGGACACAAGAAGACACGGTAAAACTACAATTATTTAACTTAATGTTAAATCTATATGATAAGGTTAAAATAGGATCCTAAACTTGTCTAAATTCTATTGGATCAGAGTATTTAGACCCATCCCTACCTTAGATTCGAAATAAATCAATTTGGAGCTATTTAAAACCGAACTTGACTTTATAATAAAATAATATTTTTAGTTATTCCAAAGGTGCCCCTCTCATCCCTTATAAAAGGGAACCTCCTCCCTCTCTTCCTCACACAACTTTGAGCCTCCAAGCTCGGCCAACCCCTGAAAAATTCTCTTCTCCACTTCCCTAGAAACATCCTAGAGGTTCTGGTCTTCCTCAAAGACCAATTCTAGTTCCCTAAGAGGAGGTCTCAAAGAGGCGCTTCAAAGAAGAGGTAATTTCCATTACCGATTCTTTCACCTTTATTTATTCTTCCACTTCTTCTTCTTAAGTTTTTTCATTATGAAGTAATAACATCAGTATCACTCATATACTGATATGTTATTATATGTATGAAACAATCCTATTTCACCATCTATCCATCCTACGGAAAACGAAATCACCGCGTGTGCATACGTACGGAATACCGTCTCCACGCCGTGGTGTAATCTGTTTTTCCACCGACACCTTACATGGATGGGTATTATGGTGTAAAGAATAACAATACATAGTTATTATAAAATCATAATCATTATGATATATTGTATCATCCACTCCAATTCAATTCAGTAATTATGGAAATTATATCATCGCTCGTGCGTACGTATGGACTACCATCTCCACGACACGATGAGATTTATTCTCCATGTTAACCATTTAAGAATGATTGTAAAGTATATATATGCAATAATAATGAAATATATGACATTATAAAGCTACTGGATTTATGTGTATATATATGTATGTGATCTAATTAATTCGACTCAATTCAATAAGGAAACGAATACAGCGTTCATGCGTACGTACGGCCTACCGTCTCCATGAATGGTGTATTTCATTCCATTTACTGATTTATTATATATATGTATATTATGAATATATAATATATATAAATCATGTTTTATATTATGGAATTAAGTAATCATGATCTACGTAATCATATGAATAATTACAAGTTAAAACACGAATGACAAATGAGACGATTTTACCCAAAACGCTACTTTAACATGAATTTACAAAAGAACGGGTAATATAAAGTCATAAGTGAACCATATATGATATAATAACAATGAATATGATTCTGTAATAAGTCAATGACATTATTTAAATCATTATACAGGACGTTCAGACACTTACGAAGCAAATCGGACCTAAGGTAAGGGAAATATCACAATCTCATTTTTATCCGAGATTGTTTATACTTTAGTATTTACTGGGGTGTATTTTATCATCCACATCCATGTTTCCTCAATATGTAATATTATTTCCATTCACCTAAAATTGTTTAAATCCTATTTTACCCTTCGGCGAGTTTTTAGTAAATGATATGAAAGGAATCTTTTGTCATTTTTTACGATGTACTTTTTTGAGTTTTCCGACAAAAGTACGAGAAGAATGTTTTTTTTAACTAATACGGCATGAATGGATTTTTAAAACATTATTTCCAAGTAGCTTCCATTACAAGTTTTCACGTTTATTTTTAATCAACTTCTTTTAGTTTAAAATTATATGACATGTTAAGAAAGGAAAATGTTTTTGAAGTAGAA
Source organism: Viscum album (assembly GCA_963277665.1). Classification (NCBI taxonomy): domain Eukaryota; kingdom Viridiplantae; phylum Streptophyta; class Magnoliopsida; order Santalales; family Viscaceae; genus Viscum; species Viscum album. Next base: position 439,534,336 of record OY728142.1, on the reverse strand, counting down.
AGGATATTTTCCTCAAGAATGGAGTTCAAGTGTTTTATCAAAATTATTTTCTATCTATGATAATATAGGGTTCTGTTTCTATCCCTATTGTTACATTGATTTGATTATGTGTGATGGAATTATTTTTATGAATTCCTTTATCTTATATGAATTGTTATATGATGTCATGTTGTTTAAGAATCCCATTTCTATTACATGGGTTATTCTATGATGTATGGTTTATGATTTTGTGGCACACATAAGAATGGTATCATTATGAGATGGGTGGAACCTATATCTCCCTCCAATGCATTGGGTAATGATTTTATATCTCATGAGATAGACATGGCTGGAACGGTAGGTTATGCCGGTTCAGTGAAACAGGACTGAAACGAGGGTGACTCGGTTTAGAAAGGGACTTTGTCCACTAAGATAGTCTTGGCAATGAGTCTTGACTAATAAGAAATTATTTTCCATGATTATGTGTTAATTCCACAAAGTTTCATGTTTTAAGTTATGATTATTGTGATTACATTTCACTGCCATGATTTATCCCAAGTTATGAAATTATGCTCTCTTTTGCAGGTTAAGATTTCCAAAAATGTTATGTTCTTATGAAAATGATGTGATTGATATTTCTTTTGTTTACCCATACTGAGAATTTGAGCTCACCCTTTTATGTTTTCTTTTCCCCAGGTTATAAAGAAAGGTATTAGGTAAAAAAAAGAATATCTTTATGGGAGATGTTGAAGATCTTTCACCACGATTAGAAGATTATATTCCGAGTTTCCAAAGACACTAAACTATTACGATCCTTGTGTGTGTGTTTTTGTTATGTACTAAGTATTCCGCAAAAGTAATGTAATGTCCATGTACGTCAGGCTTCGGGACTCTACAGTTGGTATCAGAGGCAAAGGAGGTAGGAATGTATCCGATCCTTGGGAACTCTTACATGTGAGCGTTCGGCGAAGCATGGCTCTCCACCCAAGGGCTTCATGAGGAAATGGCTACCACCGGGGATGGTGGTGTGTCCCGCCCAGGGGGTGTAGCCGCCCATGGAGTGCCCTAATAGGTATCAATTATAGTCCACTGGAAGTAATTCCAGACCGCTACAGTTGGTATCAGAGGAAAGGTTTAGTCAACCATTTGGAAACTAGGATGTGAAAACGTTAGTGAGATCCCTAGAGATATTTCTAAGGTATGTCTAGGGATGTCCCTAAGGATAAGTATACGTATAGGATATAGTCCTAGAACTACGGTAACGATCTTATAATTTAACCTAAGATGTTAGATATTGAGGGTGCTCCCCCTTTATTATGTGGTTTTCCCTAGTATGATTTTTGTCTCTCACACTATTCTTTTTGGGATTTAGAAAATGGCTGGAAACAAGATGATTCACGATAATGGAAGATATGATGGACAATGGAATGATATTCTTCATGAGACACCAAATGAAATGGGATTTTGAAGTCCAAAAATCATTATTATGCCAAATCAGCAATCTCATAATATGATCAATAAAGTAAAGTTTGGTAAGTTTCCTAACTCGGCTAATAAAAGAAAGATGGAGTTTCATGATGATCATAGAGGAAAGAAAGTTCAATTTCCCCTATGTAAATAATGTGGGAAGAGGCATCAAGGAGAATGTTTCAAAGGAACTGGAAGATGCTTTGAGTGTGGTAAAGAAGGAAAGAAATCCAGTAAGTGAAAAGGAAAAGGTTCAGTTAACAGTAGGGATGTGGATAATGGTATTGCTACAACATCAACAATGGTTAAATGTTTTAAATGTGGAATGTACGGGAATTATGCAAACCAATGCCCTAAGGTAAAGTCTCATGAAGAGAATCAGTATGGTCTTATGGGTAGTATTTATGTGGATGATGATGAAGAGACTGCAAATGATATGTGAGATGATAGAATTGTTGAAGCTCGGTCAATTGTTTAAGAATGTAGTGGAATGATTACATGTTTATCATGTGTAATGTTGTATAAGTAATCTCATGCTACTATTGAATAAAGAGACATCTATGGATTGTTACACTGTTGTCTTTCCTTGAGTTTTGAAAGTGTATGATTAATGTTACCAGTATCCATGAAAGGTTATTCAGATATTTTTGGAATGTAGATGATATGCGCATAATGACGGGATAAGGAGAAAATTAAATGTTTGATAGTATTCATGAGCTCATTACTGATATAAGGAAAAGCTTATATCATGGTTTGAGTATATAGAATTTTTGGATTTTGGTATGTGGAAAGAGTTAACTTTTGACAGCATTCATGTTTTCACTAAGGTTTAATGGGTATTCATTTTTCAAGAGAATACATCATTAAGGTATTCAGATAATTGGAATGTGACCAACAAGATATATGGGGGATAAACGATGGTATTCACATGCTTGGTTAACGATATTTCATGTAATCGTTTTCTTTATACTATGAGCTTGGACCGATTTATTTTAGATAATCCTAAAATTATAATTGATTATGTTGGACATAAGTTAGGATAAAACGTTTTTCAATATGATTGATGGGATGTTATAGTAATATAGCTTTAGAAAAAGGACAACCTACAGGACGGGCGACAGCCCATCGCGTCGGACAAGGCTGTGGGAATCGAACCCACAACCGAAGTGCGACTGGCCTTTATCGCCCACCACTGGCCTACAGAAAGTCCCAAGTTAGTAGAAACTAGTTTTATTATATTAAGCAGTATGATATATGAAGTATAAGTCCATTTTAGGAACCATATATGATTAATCCCACTATAGAATGACTTATGTATATTTAATAACTTTTGCTAACCTTTTGTTTGAGACAGATGGAATGACCCGTCATTCTATCACATGATCTGCTAACACTTCACGAATAAAAAATTCAACTTCATTTATTTTAGAGATGAAGTGGAAATTGTTCATGGCACAAACAACAGTGAGATTGTACCAAAATAAAGTAAGTATTTATTCTAATTCAAATTCTTCAGCTTTAGGGAAACGATCTTGAAAAACAAAAATGTTGTCCTAGTGCTCTTATATCTGATTAATCATATGGTACCTTAGATCGTCACAAATTTATGGATTTGTGATTGTTGGATTTTCCATAGCCATGTTCTCTACCACTCTCCATCAGAACATGATGGTTAGATTTTTCTTCCATATCCATATTTTCACCTATGTGGAAACCCAGTGATTAGTTTATTTGGGTAACTGTTACGTTTCATTCTTTTGTTTTTAAATATTGGTTTTGGAATTCCTTTTTACGATGTGGGTTTCTATTAAAGAAACTTTTGAAAAGTAAACCATTTATAACCCCAATGAATTTCGAGGGCGAAATTCATTTTAAGGGGGGTAGAATGTAACAGCCCAAGATTTTATGAAAAATATTATTTTTAATTTCACTAATGTCTTGTGTTGTACGCTACACCAAAAGGAGCTTGCACAACACACATCCTTGACTTGCCTTGCATTACACGTAATCGCGACCTTCCTCGATAGCGTGTGTAGTACGCAATAACGAGTTTCACTAAACAACAATATGCTATTAAAATATTATTAAAACTAGCCGTTATGAATAGTGATAACCACTTTTTGAAATTTTGTAAATTTTATTTTTCAAAATGGAATTCATTTTTGGAATCAGAATATCGAAATTAGCCTAGGGTGAAACTTTGGTATTTTTCTGAAAACTTTCAATTTTTGATGAATAGTGAAACCACTAAGTTGTAGTTAAAAAACTAAATTTTTCATGAAACCTAATTTTACCGCTTCTGTGAGTGTAATTTCGAAAATCCGAGAGACACGGTTAATATCAAGGACTAAAATGTGGTTCAATGAGATGAAAATAATTTTTGGTGAATAGTATCTTTTTACTTTTTTTTCACGGTAAAAAGTAATAGGGTAATTAAGGGTACAAATGATATTATTATTACACTAACACATGTCCTAATTCTATTGGACAATTGTAATTCGACCAAAAACAAACATAGGAATAAAATATGACCATTTAGGCCCACTTGGATTAGATTAGGACATTTATTATTAATTTATTTAAAGAAGGGTTAAAAGAGTTAAAATCAAAGTTTATTTAATAAAACATTTTTAATATAGGGTTATACATAAGATAAATTCGACTATAAATATTCATTAGAAAGAAAAAAATATTTCCTACATAATGGTATTATATTTGTAATTTGTATACATTAAATAATTTAATTTATTTATGACACAACGATGATGCAGTAATTATCTTATTAATGAAATATTGACATAATTGATGTTATAAATACTCAAAAAAATATAATTTGAGTCTTTTTATGAATTCCACGAATTTTCTAGGTTAATATGACATGTTAGTATTGATTTAATTAACTTATTTCGAACTTATCATTCTGTTATGATTTTCACAAAAATCAATTACTAAATAGTGTCAAAATTGACATAAAATAGTTTTTAAAACAAATATTATATTATTAATTGTTATTTTATTCCTAAAAATCTATGGTTCGGCCAAATTACTTAGATAAGGTTATATATATTAATAATAAACAACTTGGGGTTCGTTTGGATTCTTATAGTAAGTTTATTAACCTTATAGTGTAAGAACACAAGAAGACACGGTAAAAGTACAATTATTTAACTTAATGTTAAATCTAAATGATAAGGTTACAATAGGAACCTAAACTTGTCTAAATTCTATTGGATGAGAGGATTTCGACCCATACCCACCTTAGCTTCGAAATAAATCAATTTGTAGCTATTTAAAATCGAACTTGACTTTATAATAAAATAATATTTTTAGTTATTCCAAAGGTGCCCCTCTCCTCCCTTTTAAAAGGGAACCTCCTCCCTCTCTTCCTCACACAACCTTGAGCCCTCCAGCTCGGCCAAACCCTGCCAAATTCTCTTCTACACTTCCCTAGAAACATCCTAGAGGTTCTGGTCTTCCTCAAAGACCAATTTTAGTGCCCTATGAGGAGGTCTCAAAGAGGCGCTTCAAAGAAGAGGTAATTTCCGTTACCGATTCTTTCACCTTTATTTCTTCTTCCACTTCTTCTTCTTAAGTTGTTTCATTATGAAGTAATAACATCAGTATCACTAATATACTGATATGTTATTATATGTATGAAACAATCCTATTTCACCATATATCCATCCTACAGAAAACGAAATCACCGCGCGTGCGTACGTACGGAATACCGTCTCCACGCCGTGGTGTAATCTGTTTTTCCACCAACACCTTACATGGATGGGTATTATGGTGTAAAGAATAACTATAAATAGTTATTATAACATCATAATGATTATGATATATTGTATCATCCACTCCAATCCAATTCAATAATTATGGAAATGATATCATCGCTCGTGCGTACGTATGGACTACCGTCTCCACGACGCGATGAGATTCATTCTCCATGATAACCATTTAAGAATGATTATAAAGTATATATAAGCAATAATAATGAAATATATTACGTTATAAAGCTACTAGATTTATGTGTATATATATGTATGTCATCTACTTAATTCCACTCAATTCAATAAGGAAACGAAAACAGCGTTCATGCGTACGTACAGCCTACCGTCTCCATGAACGGTGTATTTCATTCCATTTACTGATTTATTAAATATATGTATATTCTGAATATATATTATATATAAATCATGATTTATATTCTGGAATTAAGTAATCATGATCTACGTAATCATATTAATAATTACAAGTTAAAACACGAACGACAAATGAGACGATTTTACCCAAAACGCTACTTTAACATGAATTTACAAAATAACGGTTAATATAAAGTCATAAGTGAACCATATATGATATAATAACAATGGATATGATTCTATAATAAGTCAATGACATTATTTAAATCATTATACAGGAGGTTCGGACACTGACGAAGCAAATCGGACCTAAGGTAAGGGAAATATCACAATCTCATTTTTATCTGAGATTGTTTATACTTTAGTATTTACTGGGGAGTATTTTATCAACCACATCCATGTTTCCTCAATATGTAATATTATTTCCATTCACCTAAAAATTTTTAAATCCTATTTTACCCTTCGATGAGTTTTTAGTAAAAGATATGAAAGGAATAATTTGTCATTTTTTTACGATGTACTTTTTTGAGTTTTCTGACAAAAGTACGAGAAGAATGTTTTTTTTAAATTATACGGAATGAATGGATTTTTAAAACATTATTTACAAGAAGCTTCCTTTACAAGTTTTCAAGTTTATTTTTAATCAACTTCTTTTAGTTTAAAATTGTATGACATTTTAAGAAAGGAAAATGTTTTTGAAGTAGAAAGGATATTTTCCTCAAGAATGGAGTTCAAGTGTTTTATCAAAATTATTTTCTATCTAAGATAATATAGGGTTCTGTTTCTATCCCTATTGTTACAATTATTTGATTATGTGTGATGGAATTATTTTTCTGAATTCCTTTATCTTATATGAATTGTTTTATGATGTCATGTTGATTAAGAATCCCATTTCTATTACATGGGTTATGCTATGATGTATGGTTTATGATTTTGTGGCACACATAAGAATGGTATCATTATGAGATGGTTGGGACCTATATCTCCCTCCAATGCGTTGGGTAAAGATTTTATATCTCATGAGATAGACATGGCTGGAACGGTAGGTTATACCGATTCAGTGAAACATGACTGAAACGAGGGTGACTCGGTTCAGAAAGGGACTTTGTCCACTATGATAGTCTTGGAAATGAGTCTTGAATAATAAGAAATGATTCTCTATGATTATGTGTGAATGCCACAAAGCTTCATGTTTTATGTTATGATTATTGTGATTACATTTCACTGCCATGATTTATCCCATGTTATGAAATTATGCTCTCTTTTGCAGGTTAAGATTTCCAAAAATGTTATGTTCTTATGAAAATGATGTGATTGATATTTCTTTTGTTTACCCTTACTGAGCATTTGAGATCACCCTTTTATGTTCTCTTTTCCCCAGGATATAAAGAAAGGTTTTAGGTAAAAAAGAATAATATCTTTATGGGAGATGTTGAAGATCTTTCACCACATTTAGAAGATTGTATTCCGAGTTTCCAAAGACACTAAACTATTACGATCCTTGTGTGTGTGTTTTTGTTATGTACTAAGTATTCCGAAAAAGTAATGTAATGTCCATGTACGTCATGCTTCGGGTCTTTACAGTTGGTATCAGAGGCAAAGGAGGTAGGAATGTATCCGATCCTTGGGAACTCTCACATGTGAGCATTGGACGAAGCATGGCTCTCCGCCCAAGGGCTTCATGAGGAAATGGCTGCCACTGGGGATGGTGGTGTGTCCCGCCCAGGGGGTGTAGCCGCCCATGGAGTGCCCTGATAGGTATCAATTATAGTCCACTGGAAGTAATTCCATACCGCTACACTAATAATTAATATATAAATTTTATGTATTATTTAACATTCATTCGTTCCATTCTGTGTTAATATAGAAATTACACTCTTGTGTACGCACATCCTATATTTTCCAGGAATGGTTTAATTCATTATCACTCTCTATAATTTATGCATTTGTATAAATATATTTATATTAAATATATATAATATTTATTTCATCTTTATCAGTCATTAAATTCTATATCGACGGGAATACCACCTTTATGTACCTATATCCTACATTTACCATGAACGGTTTAACTCATTTTCTCTCTCTATTAGTAGTGGATTAATCTAAATATAAATATTATAAATATTATAATATTTATTTTATTTTATCGTTATTTATATTATATATCAATAGTAAATTTTAATGGAATGAAATTAATCCATCAAAATATACATGAAAAATGAAGCAATTATCAACCGAAATAGTGGTTTTTAAAAAAGTGTTAATAAATGGATCATAAAAGGCTATTGGTAAATAATATATTTTATTATATATATTAGAATGGTTTTATAAAATATTTATAATTAATTGATATTTATTATAAAATTGGATTATATAGAAATGAAGGAAATAAAATATGAGATAAGGGTTTTTTATCTAACATTTACTTCTGTGAGACATATTTCATATTCACCACTAAACAGTTTTTGTAGTTTAAATGCTGACCAATTGATTTTTCATATAATGAATGTCTTTATCATTATAGTATTTAATGTTTCATTTATATTTATTTCCAACATGGTACATACGTTTCAAATGTTAACAATGTGGTAAGTGTTTATTTCATAATATCATCATTATCCAAGACTCTATTTTTAAGTATCCCATGGAGGAATAATTTATTATTTATATATTAAACCTAATATATTTTACTATCCAATGTTTATTAATGAAACTTTATAATAATTTTACTCTTTTACACTATCCAAAACATAAAATATTTTATAATTATATTTTTATTGTATTTCTATCATTCAATGACAACAACCGTTATTTCACATATTCTATTTAGAGAATTTTTTGTAATGATTGCATCCTTATTATTCATTAGGTTGTTTATGATTATTTTGACAGGGTATGTAGAAATTTGATACCATTATCCATATTACACAAAATGATTTGTGATTATATTTATTGATTGTATAATGTAATTACATTTCATATTAAAGTCTCCTAATATGATTTTTTATGTTGATTATGATTCACCAAATTCATGTGTGGAATTAATTGGACTTAGTTAATGAGTGGTGGGTCCATATATATCCCCTTTAATAATAATTATGTCTCAAAATACAAACTAATTAGTGTTTTGGATGATGTTTTAATCATGTTTGAAGAATTCTTGGAACAATTCATCAGGGTAATTTCATATTTCTTGGAAAAAGCCCTCGACATTAGGCTTCATATGTATTAAATTACACATTACATAATTATAAATTCATGTATTGATTTAAATGCTAATTTTTATTTATTATGACATCCATTTATAAGTATATATATCAGGATATTATTTATGTAGAGTTATTTGATCGTCATGTATTCCAACAAAATTGTTCATCATGGTATTTTTTTTGATATAATGGAATGTGTTTAAATTATTTAAATTTTTAAATTAAATATTTATTATTTATTCATGATATCTACTATTGTATACATAACCATTCTAATAATTTGTGTTCCCCCTTTCTTATGTTTCTATTACACTGGATTCTCGGAATGTTTTACAATTTAAATTAAGTTACTTTCTAGGGAGAAAGATAATGATCTCAAATAATTTTTTTATGATTTAATTATTTATTCAAATTCGATTATGTATCTAGTTTACAAAGACTAATAAACTATTTATTCCTTTATAATGTTATGTCTTTTATGATGTTCTAATTTAATAATATAACCGAAAACACTGATCTAGTCATTTTGGTGTATTTGAAGTGGGTATCAAAGTATTTTTAGTAAAAACCATGGGAACAAGATTAATGAAAAAATTGATAATAGAAAATAAACAGATGATATATTTTGAAGACAATTGTATTAGAAAATTATAGTACATTGTTGGATAGATATAATGTTCTTTTTTTCTAGAAACACATCCACAAATGAAAAAAATCAAGTTGAGGATGATATACAATAGATTTACATTGGGTTATTAACTCGGAAATATATGTGTTTGGCTTGACTTGAGAATTACATTTTTATAATAGTGGGCCTAACTATAAATATAGTTTAACACTCTTAGGGGACATGATTTAAATAATTAACATTTTCTTTATGGATATTCATAAATTATTTTAATAGATTATTACAATGAATAAAATATTTTAAGCATAAGGTGTTATAGATTGTTAATAAGGTGTCATGTTGTAGACATGATATCAATGATTTTTCCTGACTATGTTATTTCCCTTTATGATTAGTGTTTTTCACAATATTATTTTATAGTAAATGGATCTAACTATAAGGGAATATGTTAGTGTTGAATGTGATAGACGATGTATTTATTAGAAACCAAATGGATAGATAAATATAATGACTGTTATTTTGAATATAACTAATTATTTATCATGATATTTGTTCAAAAAAATTCTCCATATGAAACTCAAAAGATTAAAAATTTAGAGAAGGATCTAGTTTTATAGTAGATTAGGTGGTGGAGACCATGGAGTAAATAATATGCAGTTATATATATATCTTGAATGTGGGACAAAGAAAACCATGAAATGTATCAATGGAAGCTGAATATTTTTATTTGGATATGACTGCCATAGAGTGATCAATTTATGAGGGAAGCCGAAATGTTTATTCAATACAATGGATTGTAATATTTGTCTCCCTATGATATTATCAAAAAATGAATTCATTAAATGTGGAATGTATTAGAATTGTAAAAATCGATTTCTTATTGGAAGATCTCAAGAAGAGGATAAGAAAGGTTGAAGAAGTAATGTTTTTAATATTGATATTTATGAGAAAAAAATGATATATTAATAGAATGGTCTGTCCTTAGACAGCCATAATAGAATTGTGAGGGTATAATTTTTTTAAGGGCTGTTAAATATATCACCCTAAGCCTTTAATATAATTTTATTATTCTTAATAATGTTTATTATATGAAACACCAAGATTAAGCATCCCATTAAATGTATTTATTTAAATTTAATCTCATACATAGATTTTTTAGCAATAAATGTTGACTTTAAATGAACAACAATACAGTATTAAAATATTATTATTTATCGTTACCATTATAAAATAGCTTTTTAATTAGTGGGTATGAATATGAAAAAATAAAATGTTAAAAATATATGTTTTAAACATATTTAAAATAATTCAATAGCTATATATTCTTTAGTAATATATTATAAATCATTTATAATAAAAAGAAATGTTTTTTTGGAAGAATGTATTTTCTAAAAAGGATATTTCCTTGAACATTTCAAACAAACTATAAAATTATTTTTTAAACACATTATTTAAAATATATCTTAAAAAATGAACATTATTTTATAATTCATCTTTTTAAAATTATCATATGGATAATTTGTTATAATTTTCTAAAAAGTGTGATTATTTTATCGAGTGTGAAATGTGTGGGTTTTAATTCAATGTCGCATTTTCATTTAAATAAAATAAAGTTTATATATAGATTTATAATTGATGTTATATAAAAATTAGTTCATTTATAATATTATGAATAATTTTATTGTTATTTTAATCAATTTAATATTGAATTTTGATATTAGTACATTATATTGTTATGAGAGTTTTTCTTCAAATTTTTTTCATCTCATGTTCATGTTTAATTTAAAATAAAATTTTCAGAGACATTAGAATTGAATTAAAGAAATGTATTTCATATTGGGATCCAAAACAATTAATATTATATAATATGGTAAAATTTATTTTTTGTCTTAAAGAATAGTAAAAATAGTTATAATTAATTATAAAAATTATAGTTTAAACAAGATTATTGTGGGGTTAAACTAAAAATGTAATCATAAAAAATAACCTAATATAAGTATAATTATTATTTAATTGCCATATTTTGACCCCTATCGAATTTGGGTGATTCTTAAATTTTTTAGGACACTAAACCGTGAATGTGAGAAGTATAATTATTTAATTAATGAAAAAAAACATAATGTAACCTTCCCTCTTTTAAATTTCAACTATTAGTTCACATAAGTATAAAATTATTTTTTTGATTAATAATTACTAGTAATTTTGAGATTAGTAAAAAAATTCATGATATTTAATTATTTTAAATATTTATTTTAAATATATACTTTTTGTATAATTAAATTAAATTTTTTTGAAATGCCATCACAATAATTTATTAATTAATAGAAAACATAAATAAATGATACAAAAAATAATATAGGTAATATAAAATTAATTATTTATGGTATTACATTATTTTATTTAAAAAATAATATGATATACTGATGTGAAAATAATATTTTATAACTCCTTATTATTCTTGATTCTTATAATGTTTTATTATTTGAAGAGTATCAAAAATGACTTTAATATTATTTTATACTAAAAAATGTTTTACTAATTGATTAATATTTTTAGAAATTACATTCCATAAAAAGTTATTTTTATATGTGTAATGATATCTATAATATACGATTTAATAAGCAATGGTACATTAAAAATAATTACATTAACCCATAAATATAAAAACATCATATGTTTTATAAAGGCTAAAATAGTGTTTTTCCCACTATATGTGCATGTGGTGAAATTAGTTATACACACACATTAGATTATTGTATTATAAATTTTATTTCATATTTATAACCAATGGTTTCAAATTACCTAATTATTATTATTTATTTATATTCCTTAATGAAAAATAATATATATAAATACATGAAATACCATAGTGAAAACAAAAAAGATAAAAGTAAAGAAACATATATACTAAGGAAAAAAATGTTTAATCCTTGTGTTTTTTAGATGTGTGGATTAAAAATATCATCCCATAAAACCCTATAAATATCAAATTGGGATAGACTTTGGGAGAGAGTATCTTACCATTATTCATTACTTTAGGGTATTTTTAGAAATTACTCTCTTTAGTAATTATAATAGGGAACTTCCTCCCCATCACTTATTAAATCCTCTTAATATAATTGTCTCAAATATATCGAACCTAAATCCATCCACATTATCATAATCCACATTATTGAGTAACTTATCTTTATAAAAGGCCAACATTATGGTTTTTAAAAATAGATCCAAATGAGGTTTCTCTAAGAGAATATAATCATATTAACAAATATCTTACTTTTTCGTTATTCATTTAGAACAATAATTAATGTATTAACTACTCAATCATAATTATAAAAATATCATAAATACTATGATATATTTTTATGTATAAGGAATAACCTTTATAAAACTCCACTACCATATATGGGAAATGAAATTATCGATTGTGAGTTTGGGGGACTAAAGCCTCACAAACCGATGTAATCTATCTTCTATAACCACATATCACATAAATTAATAATGATTTATATGTCATATTTATATTATATCTGTGAAATTACTAAACTTCTAGAAATATAACATCATATATAACTTCCTACCATCCAATCTTTTAGATAATAATAATATTGCTCATGTGTATGTGTGGACTACCACCTTCACATGGAGAAGTGGATTTATTCATTTTATTATGGAATGGTTGGTAATAAAGACAAATATAATAGAAATTTATTTTATATATAAAATAATAATGAATTTGTAAAGGTGATATATTGTTTACATAACATTTATTGAATCTTTAATAAAATGAAAACTACGGTCAAACATACATTTGACTTAGCATTTCATAGAATGGTGTAATAAATTTTTAAAATTAATATTTATAAATTACTATAAACACATATATAATGAATATTTATTTATTTATATAATTTTCATAATTATGGAGAGTATTTAACCCAATATATGTAAAAGGATTGAAATTGAGAAACAAAAGAATACAAGAAAAATGAAGTAATTATCACCCAAATGAGTGATTCTAAAAACAAATTATTAACAAACGAGTATTAAAATATTATATGTAAATTTTAGATTCTATCATAAATATCCTTTTGGTTATTTAATATATTTATAATAATTATGTGTTTATTATATAAATTTTTTGAACATGAAAGATAACATTATACCTCAGGTAATGGTTTCTTGTCTAAACATTACATCCATGAGTCATATTTCATATTCACATAATATTAATGTTTATGGGGTATATTATTCAACATTAATATTTAATAAAATTAATCCCATTATATTCATGGTATGTAATGTTTCATTTTATTTTATTTCCTTCATGGGAATATGGAATCTAAAATTACATAAAACGGTAATGATTTATTTTGTAATCTCATCACTATTCCATATTATTTTTATTCAAGTCTACCTTGGAGATATTATCTAGATTTTATATCATAAACCAATTATATATTCATCCACTATACTTAATAAATAATTTTTCAAGTAGTAGAACAATTTTCACTCCATGGTACATAAAAATAATTATAGAAAATTATTTTTTTGAAAATCCAAAATTATAATTTTTTTTGACAAAAATTATTTTTATTCCATGTCCATGTTTTCTAAAAACATTTTCAAAATATTATTAATAATTTAAAAAAAATATTTATTAATTCAATTTTTAACCATTATTGCATATTAAACAATAATGGAATATTCTTATCATTTTTTATAGGAAATATTTTTATTTCCTTAATAAAATTTGAAAGGAATGCTTTATTAACATATACAACATGAATTATTTTATGCTTATCTTGGAAACTAATTTATTTAAAGAATAATTTTAGTGTTTTCAACGTACTTTTTAATAAAATTTATTATTTCAAAAAGTTATTTTTAATGTGAACATATTATTTTCTTCTTGAAATTTTATAATTATTTTAAATGGTATTTCAATTCATCAATGAAAACCATCCTTATTTTACTTACAATCCATTAGTAATATTTTGTAATTATTCCGTATAGATTATATTACATGATGTTATATGATAATTCTGAATGGGGATGTAATATTTTGATACCATTATCTATATTAATATGAATAGTTTATGATTATCTTTATTAATTGGGGAATGTATTAACATTTAGTAAACTAGTTTCTAAGTATAAAGTGATGTGTGGATTATTTGTCACTGTATTTACATGATTAAAGACTTTGACATATTATGTAATGGTCCAGGCCATATATAGACCATTAATGAATTGGTATGTCTAATTATAAAAACTAGATTGGGTTTCACAAATGCGTTACGCATTAGAATATTTACTATTCACTCCAAGAATTTCACTTCATACTATAAATATAAGTCTAAAAAATTACATTTGAAACATCATGAATATATATATATATATATGAAACATTAAAATTTATAGAATATCCAGGATACTATCAATATTTGGGGGATGTAAAAAAATAGGCCACTACATCGATGAACTCCATCACCTCATCTGGATAGATAATCCAATGGTAATGATTACTCCATTAAACAAATAATCATTGTACATGATAAGGGGAATCCCACAAGAACATATGTTATTCAACCTGTAACTTTATGGGGCCCCACTAAATTATTAGTGGACACGTAATTATCATATTCAACATTTTTCTTCTTTTAAATCGTCTAAATATTCATGGGATTCCATTTCCCCTCATCTGGTACAAGGAACCCTGACACTCAAATCTGAAACTAGATAATTGAAAAATTACAATAATTCCCATAAAATCATTTAATGGATCTGATGAAATGTCTGATTAATGTATTTATTAAATAGAAACTCTACCAAGGATTATTACAATACACATGATCCACCAAAATAGAAAACATAATTGGACAACATTTCCTCCATATTCTGGATGGTCCTCATTAGATAAACATTCTAATATGTACGAAATTAAATACTATAGAAATTCTATTATAATAATCACATTGAATTCCTCACTAGACTCAATATATATAATGATGTTCCCAATTTTATTTGATGATCATTCGATCCCTGTGAAGCATCATTATCCCATCCACACACCACCCTACTATGATATCCATGACACCAAGCTAATGTATCTCCAAAAAAATGAGGTGAAAACATCCTTAAATAGATAATATCCCAAATAGCCTAATATATTCATTGAGATCTATGCGTATTGGTGGGTAAATCCATTAAAAATATCCTCCCAATTTAAATCAGGGACATTTAATGATTTTTTAAAAACATCCATGAACATTATTTTATTCTATGACATAATGATAGACAAAATAAAACATAGTAAAAACCATTATATATCACTTCATCTCCAAACAATAAAATAGGAAAAATCAATGTGTGATACAACATAGATATACCATAATTCACAATAAATGGTGAGCTATATAACTCAAAAACAGTCACCTCCCCTATTAAAAATAAAACAGACAAACCCCCTTGAATCAAAATTTGATAATGATTATACTCTACCCATCACATAATAATATCACAATGAAATATTCAAAATATTTCATCTAAAATGTATTAGTTTAAATACAATATTCACTATGAAATAAATCTATAAAAAAATAAATATCATGTCGAGGTGTTAACATAAAAATAACATCAAGATATACAAATATAATATACTCAAAAACTCTATGTAGTATCATAAAATATTTTTATAACGATCCCTCAGATAATTTATTTATACATGATAATGGTTGATATGAACTTTTACGAGTGATATGATGATCCCACTCAGCAATGACCACCATGTGTTAACCTTACAAATTCAAAAACACACTCATTATGTAATAATTAAACAAACATATATAAAAAATTGATCATTTAAAATAATTAGTTCAAAATGATTTATCTATAAATAAATTGAAATACTCCAATGACTAATGTTTTCGAATCACTAGCTCACATCCATGACACACATCAAACAAACTGGGTTATCATTTTACTGGTATAGTAAATTCATGGGTAATTGTAAGACAATCATCTTGGAGATCGATGTAATGGACCAAAGAGAGTAAAATTTACAATTTTGATGCTCCAAAATCAAATGAAATTGTATAAAATAGGTATAGGTACCCAATATACTATTCCCCTCCCCCTTATTATTTCTATCTCCATAGTGAGTATCTTACCACACCAAAAACCATTACCACACTGTCATAATTGAGGACCACCTCCATGACAACGCTAAACCCTATGACTAATTGTATTTCGAATATTATGTGGTTTCCACATCACAATTCATCTCCCCCTAGATTTGACATAATACTAATGAACATGTTGTGGATAAGGACTATAAAGAAACTGTTATTTTGGATAAAATATAATCATCCCATATACACCATGTATATATAATGAATCATTATTAAATAAAATTTGTTATGTCCATGACCACTATAAGATAAGAATACATAATGAGAGTTCCCGGAGAATGAACATGAACTACTAGTACTAAAAATATTTCAAGAATGATATTGAGGTTATTTGCCTACTAGTGAGAATGTCAATTATCCATCATCTAATAACATCCATTAGTAACTCTACTCCTTAAGAAGTTATTATAAATATCCTCTTGAGGTGATAACTACTTGATGTACATCTTCTCTATCACCAATACCTTGTAATATTAGTATGAATATATATATCTTAAATGTAAATATGGTAACTACATACCAAATATCTGGATCAAATTCTTCCTCGAGATTTCATTATCTAGGTTCCACATAGGAGAAACGATTAAGGGAAAAATGAGGGTTGTCCTCAATTCTACTCCTAAAATACCATATGCTCATATTGAATTTCAAGAGTCCTAGAAAATCTAACCTCTTATTCTCTAAAAAAACATTAAAAATTATTCTGATAATCATTCCATGAAATATTTTCCACATTGAAATCTCTAAGCAGCATAATCCACCACTACTGCATAACTCCACACATTTGAATGACAACCTACAGAACCTAATTTTATATATGATAATGTATAAGATATATAATTTTACTTCAAAACATTCAACTTGTTCTCTACATGGAAATATAACCCACTCCCCATATAATATGAAAAACCATGATGAAGGAACTCATGTGACATCCTATGAAAAGTAACATCCTCCAATACCTGGCTATTTTTCTTACCGTCAACTAGATTATATTGTTTCAACTAGACCATAAATAGAACAAATGAATAATGGGAAAATGAATTATAGATAAAAATTAATGGAAACATCAAATCCTGATAGCATGGAATTCATTAAGGATCATTTCATTATGGTCAACTTTATCTTTCCCAAAAATCTAATAAATTGATACAAAAGTTTAAAAATAATTATAAATGTATCTATCCTTGGTATCTACCATAAAATCATAACAATCTATCCAAGGGTTTCTATAATTCTTAAATTACACGCATTATGTCACGGGGATACCTAATTTCAAATTTCCTAGCCAATCACCTATTATAAGTCATTAAATTAGTTTGAAAAGTAAATGTTTCTTAGCCAAAACTATATAATCCTCACCCATTCCAAATTCAAAACTCCATCTTAAATATATTTGATATAGTTAAAACAAATTTAATACAACCTTCCAACACTATATACCCCACCTCTTCTAGAAATTAAGATGATTATGTATCTCTAAATCCATTATCAATACTCCAGAGGTCAAGAACTAACAATGACAATATAAAACAAAAAATAGGATAAATAAAAATTTTAATCACATGAATATAATATATAAAACCAACAATAAACATCATAATACAAATCAAAAATTGATATCCCACAATACATGTAAATATGAAAAAATAATTTCCCTATAAAAATAGCAAAAGATAACTGCAATGAATGTGACGTTCAAGGTATATCAAAATATCAAGATAGTAATGTATAGATAAGTCTCTAAATACCTTATGAAAAAATAAATATTATTTTTATTTTAGAGAAATAATAAATTGATTCTCAATTGGATTCTTAATAAGACATATCAAAAAAACTGGGAAGAGGAAAACTGATACCCTTGTAAAAAAATAACATACTTTACATGAAATAATACATAGTAAAATAATATCCAACCTCACCATGGATCACATATATAATATTTTCTCTTAGTATAATTACATAAAATTGAATGAGTATTGACGTAAGGATCCTTAAAAACACTTCTACAATGATTTTTAACTCTCATGACCCGACCGATGACATTTTTCTCCACTTATCTCATAACTATATATCCTCACACCTTTATTCCATATCATGACTATAACTATGTAGTATTCATATCCCCATATATAATGTCACAGAATACAAAAAATAACCATGCAATATAGTATCATTATTCATGGTTATAATGATCATGAAGTACAACAAACTCATGACCTCTTCAATCCATGAAGGACCCATATAATGTATCACATCCACTATCAAATCATCATCTCATTAAATAAAATAACATGATTTCCCCTCATACTAATTCTTATCACTACTTTTGTATCTTCACCACAAACTATTATGGATGATAATATGCCTATAAGATATAGTGTGGAAGTGCTAGTAGTTACTCATGTATTACCTTACTATCAGTAATATTTATGAAAACAATTAGAACATAATAAATTAGATTTTGATAATTATAACTGTGTGTGGTGAAGTATAAATTATATTAAAAAAGAAAATATATCATATAACAAATCTACATACATTTTTATATCGCAGGTTCAAACAAAAAAAACTAATTCCCATCATTATCACTACATTGAAACTTACTCAAACAAATAACAACTACCAAAAATATGTTACCGACTTACCAACCTTTCTCACAAAATAATTGTAGAAACATTCATGATTATTCATTTAATAAAATATTTTATCCATTTCATGGATAAAAGTTTTAACAATAACATTAAATTTATTTTCTATTCATTTAATCATATTTAATATAAAATTATTCATTATCCATCAGAAACTTTCATCGTTGTCATAAACTATTATTCTAAATCATTAATAGATCATCATCTATATAGTTAATGAATTAAGGATAGAATGAAGCCATATTTTTTTACACAAAATATCATGTATAAATAATATCTAAATCAAAATAAAATAAATACTTAATTATTGGAAACCATGTTCCATAGGTACATAGAACAATTTACATCATATCCTTTCACAAGATTCATTGAAACATACCGATAATTGAACAAATTGTATTATGCTTCCTTAACTAGATTATCTAGACCATTCACCATACCTTTTATAATATAATGGTCACAAACATTAGGAGTTTTTTGAACCTTATTTAATCCCATGAGATGACTCATGCATTGAGGGGATTCCATTAACTTGTACCAAACCAATAGGTCTTATCTTAAACGGTCCCAACCGATGTATTTTAGGCTGCAAGTATCACCGAAATAAAATAAACAGTGTGTATTATCAAATATCTTTATTGAATAAAGGAAAAAGATTTGTTAGTATTTCACAAATAATAAAATATATTACAAAACAAAAACATTATAAAAAATGGTATATATTTTAGGATATAATCGTATCCATGTAAAATGATATTGATATTTAGGGGAAATTAAATATCAAATAAACATAGGAAATTCAATATTTCATTGGGAATAAAATTAATCATGTCTGTGAATGATAATATTATCCATTCCCAAATAAATGATAAAAAATCTAGAGGAAGAATAAAGATATTAATAATACAAAATATTCTAACTAGAGAAAAAATAGTGGGTTGTTTTAATAGATGAATATAAATAGAATATCTTTAAAAAAATTTAATATAAAATATTTTTCAATTTTCATAAAAATATTATTATTTTAAAATTTAATTTGAAAACAATTGTTAAAAGTACCTTTTTAAATATGAAAACGAGTATCCAAAAAAGATGGTGGGTAAATCTGTATATTTCTTATGCAGTAAAATAAAAAATCCATTTACTAGTAAAAAATGATAGAATAATTATTTATTTAGATAGTGAAAATAATATTCCATTGAAAATATTTGTAAAAGAAAGAAGGGTAAAAATTTCATAAATAAATTCCTCTATAAATTTTAAAAAAATTGAAAAAAATATAGGCAGTAGGGTTTTTAGAAGAAAAGAGGTTATCTGGATAAAGGGTTAATTGAATTTGGGTTTTAGTACAAAACAATTTCAGTAAAAAATAGTGGAAAATTTGTATTATTACATGGAAATGTTCACTAATAACAATAAAATAATAAATTTAAAGGTTTTATTACAAAATCATAAAATAATTTCTTTGATTATGTGTATCAACTGTAAATACACATGAGTTTGTAATATATTCCAATGAAAATAAATTTGATTATAATTTTTTTTCAACTTGGTACCTTTTAAATTGAATCCCCTTAGATAATAAATATTTAAACAAAAAGTATCAGGAATAATGAATGAATCATGATGTTATATTACAACCTGGCAGTATTTAAACCACATATATAAAATTAGGTGAACAATAACAAAGGGATTATTTCAATATAAATATTACAATTAAAAAAATAATTGATATTACATAGATAATCATTAGAAATTTTATTGATGAAAATGGTCATTAAAGATTCTAATGTGTCTTTTACAAGTTTGAAACATTTGAATCATGATACACATCATGCAAACACATAAAATTAAATATTTTATATAATTATACTAATGAAATTATGGTATTATATATAAAATGGAATTCAATACAAAATATAAAAGAAATATTATAGATGTAAAAAGTGATATGAAGTCCCTTATATTGATTTTCATTTCGACTTAAGATTCATTATCCTTCTATATATGGTATTTAATTATGTCAAATTATTTTACTAGAACTATAACAATAGTTATAGTATAATATATTATATTATTTTAATATATTTTTACATGTTTTTCAAGAACATTTCATTATTAAAACTATTTCATGTGTTAATTTCCTTGTTTTATGATGTATGTTTAGACTTTTTATTTTTTTATACTATTAATAGTATAATGATTTCATGATATAAAAAATCTAAACCATAATTTAATTATAATATATATTCATTACATAAGTATTTATAATAATATATATTGTTTATAGATAATAATGAAATGGACCG
The DNA here is from genome assembly GCA_963277665.1 of Viscum album. NCBI lineage: Eukaryota > Viridiplantae > Streptophyta > Magnoliopsida > Santalales > Viscaceae > Viscum > Viscum album. The sequence continues at coordinate 439,512,758 of OY728142.1, read as the reverse complement.
TGAGTGGTGATGGTTAGTCATATGTTTGAATGAACACTACATTCACTTCTTTGTCTTATTAATAGAATGAAAAGTAAATGATATGTTTTTATATTAAAATTAATGTTTAATATATAAGAATTATATTTTACATATTTTTATTAGAAATATCTTTAACCCATTCCACTTATACTGGTAATTAGTCATGTAACATTAATGAGGTGTAGTCCAAACTTCAACAAACAACGTTATCATGTTTTTCACACACAAAAATTATAGAGGTAAGTGTTATTAAAGAATTAAAAAGGAATAAGAAAATAAAAAATATCATATATATCATATATAAAAAAAATTCAACATAATTCCCACCATGAGAGGTGGTAAAGGAAGAACGAATCATCATCATTTTGTGAGATGATCGTTCATCAAACACAAAAACGGTAAGTTTGTTGACCATTGGAAGGATGTGTGTATATGTGTAGGTAGAAAAAAATTTACGAAAGCACATAAGAATATTTAGGATAAATTTTTTATTACATAATCATGTAATAATAATAATTTAAAGGGTGGATAATAGTACAAAATTAATGAGATTGCAGATTTTTGTTACTTGTTATTTAGGTAACACATTTTGGATTGCACTGAAGGGATACAAAGGATAGGCTTATTGAAAGCGGGATAATTATAAATGGGGATTGGAGTGTTGATAATCTATTTGGAAAAATTATGGTCAAGCCATTGTGTATTGATATGTGTGATGAAGTTGGAGAAGAGGAGGCCTTTCTATAGTGGAGGAGGATTGCCACTCTAGTAATTTTTTTTGGAAAAGGATTTCCACCCATGTTATTCACTTGCTAAGGAGATACAATATCGGTAAAAAATCAAAACAAATGAGGGCAGGTTATATATTTTCCTATCTAGTTGATTTTGAACTGGGTTATGGGTAATTTTTGACATTATAATTAAGGTAAATTCCCTTGATAATTATAATATCCTTTAATCTGTGCAATTAATTTTAATTACATTCAATGATATTTTTGGTCAAAAACTATGTGGACCACGTTATAAATTTTAGTTTATTTCTATTATAAAAATATAATTCATTTTTCTAAATTTTAGTCACAGAATTAAATGAAATGAATTCAAATTTTTTCCCACAGACATGATGACATTGTGAATTTTTAAAATAAAAATGTTCAAAATATTGATATGTTTCTATACAAAATTTCAAATTGAAATTGATTCCAATTTCTTACATTGTAATAATTAATAAAAAATATATATAATTATACTTCAAAATTTTAAAATTATTATTTAAGATTATAAATAAGTCATATGTAAAAGTATTTTTGAATTAAAATTAGGTATTTTCACAATTCATTAAAAAATGAAATCTTCCAAAAAAAACAAACAAGAAATGATCCTAACAAAAATATTAATGACCCTGACACCATTAGCCTAGAGTCGGTTCCTTAACTTATTAAATATTAATAGATAAAATACTAGAATCCCAAAGGACTGATCTATTTAGCTGTTTTGGTAGCCATATTACATACATGAACCATAAAATACACATAAAAACATAAAATACAACATATAAAATACTACGAGAATTCCATTATTATACATTATTAACCATTCATAGAAGTCATAATACACATATTTGATTCCTCGGAATATTAAAACATAAGAAATGGGTGAGATCAAATGCTCAATAAGGGTAATATTATAATGTAACCTATTAAGAATAATACTAATAAACAATAAGGAACGATGTATAAGTAAAACATAAGGCATTCAAAAATATTATTGTGAAAAATATATCATGAATTAATAATACAAAACAAAATTATCACATTATCTAGAAAACATAACCATTGATATTATACTCGTCCAGTTATCACATGAAATATCTATTACTAATCTCCTAATGAGTTAATTTATATTTTTAGAGAACATAATTATATCATCATGGTTTTGGATGATACACCATACATAAACAAGTAATACATCATTCAATATAAAAAATAGTTAAACTCATGAGACCTACCAAGTCATCGAGTGTCTATAGGGTGACCCTCCCATCACATACTATGTCTAATTCATTCCTCATATGAAAATGGTGAAACATAAACATAGTAAACATTCATAATCAAAAACTAGCATATTAAATTTGAATACTTTAACCACACACCATGAATTGAATAAATATAGAACATCCACTGTCAAATTAATCATATAACCTTATATAAAATATGTTTAAAGGTATCGTAAGATATCATCCTTAATCTCGCATATGTTCCCCCAAGGACATTTACATATATGAATATAATTTAATAAAATCCTTAAAATTTTCTTCAGAGAAATACCCCGTTTTACATTTAATTCATTTAAATGTTGAACAATTATAAAATAAAATATTTCATTTCAAAATAATCTCATTATCATTTAATATATGTTTTAAATTTTAAGGCAACTTCGTAGTGAAAAAAATCCCCCCATGCCACATTGGTTAAAAAATCAATTCAATCAAATATGTTATAAATTTACTCATTTGGAAAGTGGAAAAGGATTATTTTCAGACCGTTTTATAATAATTAAAATAGTGGAAATAAAATAAATAAAATCATTTTAGGAATATTGTAAAAATATATGGAAAAGCATTTTCTTGAAACATGGACGTGGATAACAATAAATATTCCCTTGTATATGTGTATGTATATAAATTACCAAATAAAATTGAGACATGAAATTAACCCATTCCAATTTATAATTTAACACCCCATGATTTCATAGTAAGTAGTTTTCAATAAATTAATTCAATATATTTCACTACACACAAGGCGGAGTTCGAGCGCACCACAACATACCATATTAGATGATCAAAAAGAAGTTATAAATAGTATTAAATGCATTTTAAATTTTATATACTTCATAAAATTCTAACATCATTTATTTTGTGAATCATAGATATAATATAAAAACTAATTCAATTTTCTGAAAAAGAAGTATTTTTTAAAAAATATAAATTTTGCTTCCTTTTATGTGAAAATACTTTTATAGTCCAATATTTGAAACATCTATACATTCAATTTGACAAAATATACTTCTTCTTAAAAATCAAGGAATAAAAATGTTTTTGGTTAAATTTACGATTCATTTATGATAACTCTCATATTTTGATGAACAATGAAAAATACAAAAATTTAATTGAAAATAATATTTTTAATAAAAATATTTCATGCTGTTAAATATTAAAATTTAATGGTTTGATGTATATTTTGATTTTATTTTTATCATTTAATTCAATGTTTTTCATTTGATGTAATTTTACATTTAAATTAGTCATAAAAACGTCTAAATATTTGGATAGATTTTACTTCTCAAAAAACCGCTTTATAGTTTTGACAACTAGAATTTTTTTAAATTAATTAATAGAATTTATATACATTGAATTTGGAAAAACTCAAATCATTTTTATTTGGAATATCAAAATTATCGTCTCATGATTATCTGGTATTTTTCATAAAAGAATCATTTTTTGATAAATAATAAAAAACATTGCGTAATTGTTTATAACCGACCTTTTATTTAAATAATTGTTATTAATTTAAATTAATTTTAATGTTAAAATAGATACATAATACATATATTATTCAATGTAATTAATTGAGATTATTTTATAATAAATATATATATATATATAATTTTATTGAAATTTTTACTGTCATTTAGTCACCTTTTATGCACATATGAAAATTTTCATAAATTATAATTTTATCACTTCTGTGAATTGAATTTAAATAATATGAGAGGCAGGGATGACATTAGTAAAAAAATGTGGTTCAATGGTATGGATTTTTTTTGTTGAATTGTTACTTTTGAATTTTATTTACCATGTTTATAAGTAAATAGGGTAACTAATAGTAAAAATTATTTTATAATTAAACTAAAACTTGTTCTAATTCTGTTAGATATGTGTACATTGACTATAATTATCCTTAGGGATAATATTTGATCCTTTTGATCCACAATGATTACACTAGGACATTTATTATTATATTGTCTAAAGAAGAGTTAAAAGTGTGAAATTTAATGTTTAATAACCGAACCATTTTCAATATAGGATTATACATGAGATAAATTAGAATATAAATATTAACTATAAATCTAATAAGATTTCCTAAATCATGGTATTTTATTTATATTTTTCTGAAATTAAATAAGTAAATTTATTTATGAAACAATGATGATGCAATAATTACCTTATTAATAAAAGGTTAAAAAATTGCTATTCTGAATATCAAAATAATAGTAAATTGAGACTTTAGATAATTTCCATGAATTTTCTAGATTAATATGACATGTGAGGGTTGATTTAAATTTTTTTTCGATGTAATCAATTTTTTATGACATTAACAAAAACCAAATACTAAATGGTTTCCAAATTGACATAAATGAGCATTTAAAAGAAATACTATATTATTAAATGATATAATATACATAAAATATAAGGATTGACCAATGAAATTATATAATGATATATCTGTCATTAAAGATCCTCCAAGGGGTTTTCTTGGCATCTTATAGTATATTTATTAACCACGTAATATAATAATACATGAAGGCAGGGTAAAAGATCATCTATTTAATAGGTAATTAAATCAAAAATATAATGTTAATAAGGTGACCTAAACATGTCTAAAACCTATTGGTTGAGATTATTTCAACCCCTCCCCACTTTAGACTTGACATAAATCCATTTTAGGCCATTGTAAACTAAAAATGATTTTATAATTAAATAATATCTCAATATTTTCCTTGTAATTGCTTGGACCTCTCTGGTCCATTCCATTACGAAAATCTGGTGTCTGAGGTGTTCCAGGAGGTCAAGGAGACTTATCCCTAACACTTTTCCAATTTTACATTTTTTAAAAGAGTTCTATCAGTGAAACCAATGTGAAGAGTTCCATGGGTGAGATCGATCTGAACAGTTCCATCAGTGAGTTCGATGTGAACAGTTACATCGGTGAGTCCGATGTGAAGAGTTCAATCGATGAAAACGATGTGAACAATTCCAACGGTGAGACTGATGTGAACAGTTCATTCGGTGAGACCGATATGAACACATCCATGGGTGAGACCGATGAGAATAGTTCCATCAGTGAGACTGACGTGAACAGTTCCATCGGTGAGACTAATGTCAGCAGTTCCATCAATAAGACCGATGTGAAAAGTTCAATCGGTGAGACCGATGTGAAGAGTTACGTCGGTGAGAATGATGTGAACAGTTCAAGGATTTCTGAGTCATTATATGAAAAAAATTTCCAGGATCAGAGATTCTAGGATCTGTGAGCCATTCTATGAACAGTGATTCCAGGATCGGTGAGTCTATGATCGGTGAGTTATTTTGTGAACAATGTTTCTAGAATCTGTATGTCAAGGATCAGTGAGTCATTCTGTGAACAGTGTTTCCCGGATCAGTGAGTCCATGATCAGTTATTCCAGAGTTGGTGAGTCATTTAATGAATAGTATTTCCAAGATCAGTGAGTCTAGGATATGTGTGTGTACAGCGTTTCTAGAATTGTGTTCAATATTTCCCCGATCGGTAGGTGTACAATGTTTCAAAGATCATGAACAATGTCTCCAGCTTCCTCCAGTTTTCCCCTTTGACGTTTTCTTTAATTTAAAACACATTCAAGGCCTTGTTTTAAGAGATTTAAAGAGAAATAAAATCTCATAACTCTTATATTAATTTAATTAGGTCCCTAGATTCCTTTAAATGGTCAAACTGTGTGGTTTATTGTGATACAAATTTAATGGTAAATCCTACGTATCTTAAACTACTAGTCCATTAAATATTCTAAAGGGAGGAGATATCGTCATCCCTTGTTTCACCTTTTTGTTCCCTGGTATGAGAATCTCAAACCATTATTTCTTCTCATAGGAGTGGTGTGATAGATCTATAATCCTCAGATAGTTTCCCCTTGATGTTTCTTAATGCTGCATGTATACCCCCTATTTTTGTGCAAGAAGAAAGTGTTGATGCTTCATTGATTCAAGGTATGTTTTATCATCATTCTTTTGGGTTCATCTCCTTCTGTATCTCTTTTCCCTTTTATGGAATGCTATCTTGATGTTCCTAATGGGATTCTCTTGGGTTTTGTCTGGTGCGGTGGTGTCTCTTCATCCTTAGGTCAATACAGTTGTCATATGAGCAGATGATCATGATCCTTTGTGTTGATCGTTCTCGTATAATGAACGACAATAATTGTTTGAGGTAGGGGATTCATTTCTTCTATTTTATTTTATGTGCAAATGTATAGTTAGCAAGTTTTATCCCTCTGGAACACAATGGAATTGATATGATAAATATTTCAAAAAGATAAATAAATTGATATTGACAGTATGTTATTGCCTCTTATTTTTATAGATAATGTTATATCTATGATTTCTTTGTTTAGTATTTTTTTCTTTATAGAAATTGGTAATGGCCATAAATCCATAATTAATTGATAATTTTTTGGCTAAAGATAATGAGTCATGTAAATGAATCTCCTTCTTCTTGTTGTAATTTGATGTTAATCCAATTGGTACAGTAACCATGGTTAGTTATTTGTGAAATATAACAGTTTATGTTTTCTGAATTTGAAAGCTAAGAGTAATATATTAGTTTATCCAAGATGGATTATAGAACTGGTTGTTCGATAAATGATAATTCCTTGTAGGGTTCTGAGTTACCCTCTTGATTGTTTAGGGTCCATGTGCCCAACTGATATGATGTTTTTTTACGGATACTTATGATGTGATGTGATCTTAGATGGTTGTTATGAAATGTGGGGGCATGGTGGCCTATTGGGGTTTTCCATTGTTGATGCCTAGAGTGGCGGGATGCATTGGGTTATGTATATGGGTGTCGGGGAGGACACTAAGGATGATGAAATGGGTTGGATGTGAATTTTTGGATTCTTTCTAATTCTTATTTGTTTTTTACGTGCTTCATAGTCCCCGCTACTCAAGGTAGCTGGTCTATCATAACATTATTCTGAAAGGGGAGAAGATATGTGGGGTATGCCATATGCTTTATGTTTTTAGATTCTTAATGGAGGATGGGTTTATGCTCTTGCTATAGGTGTAAAAGACTCACCGGTTAGTTCATCTAATAATCAAGTAGATCCTCTTTTTTTAGTAACATAGAATGTGCTTCTAGAACTCTTGGATAATGGAAATGTAATTTTGTAAATAAATAATTGAATAAATGACGTTAACCCCTGGGGTTAGGGCTTTCAGGGATGTAATGCTGAGGTTACAATTTAATGGGACAATTGGCTATGGATGAGATGTTAGTGAAATATAATGTTGAAATTGATAATGGTAGATCATTTTTTAATGAATTAATTAACATAATGTTATATAGATAAAAAGGGAATAAATCATTGTAATAAATAACTTAAAATGTTTGTGGTCTAATAGGATACCTAGTCTTAGAAGTTGCATCCGGGAGTCCGAGAGACGTTAGCAGTAGTTGAGTCTAAGACTTTGTTATTCCCATAGTGTGGTTCTGAGCTATAATATATTAGGTACTTTTTTTCATTCTATATGCTACTCCTCCCCGTCAGTTAGGGAAACTCACACCCTTGGGATTTTGATCCCTAGGAGGTGTTTTCTCCAAAATTATGGTGGGAGGATGGATGGATGAATACCCCATTTCCCCCCACTCACTTCTATTTGAAGATACATGTGAAACTAGGAACAGTGGTAAGTTTTCGCCAAATACTTGTGTAGAGGTTTGTAATGGCTTTTGGTTATTCACACAAATAAATTCTAGATATAGTATCCTATAGACTACTACTGGTGTAACATGTATAGGTTCTGATGACATGAGGATTCTTACTCGATGTGTGGGTTGTAATGGCTTGAGGTATAATTCCCAACGTATGATACACATTATGCGAGCTATGGTGGCTCGCAAAAACTACCTGGTCACATTCTTGTGTGTATGTGGTGGTTTTTTTGTATGAGGTTCATGTTGTGGTGCTTCTCCCAGGTGTCTATGGGAAATCATTTTTGGAGTGAGAAGCTTAGGACGAGCGATGTTTGGGAAATTTAGCAAACTTGTGGGGAAGTAGTAGAGGGGTACCCCTGATATTATTTATTATATTATATAATCATAAATGTGTTTCTTTGTGAGAGTATCCGTGGTGAGGATGGGAACATAGTATGCATATTTATGTGACGAGTTAGTTTAACTTGTTGTTCAGTGTTTTTTAGCATGCTTTCATTACTTTTTCACGAGAGGCTTGAGGGAGGATCCTACTGAGTATACTAGTATACTCACCTTATGTATATATAAATTGTTTTTCAGGTCACTGGGTGTAGGTTATAGATCAATCTGGTTTTTACTGGCTTGGGGTTGCAGGAGCTATTCTGATATGTGGTGACTGATGTTTTTACTTCACTTGGGTATTTTTAGCTTTCCTCTATCAGTTATAGTAGTTTGAATCAAATTATAATTTTGTACTTTTAATATCATTTACATTCAGTTGGAGATGGAGTTGGATGGTGTTTATCTTATCTCTCTCTTCCTCATATGTTTTCATAGAGGGTAATGCCTCTCATTTGTGCATTTACTATACCCTTAGTGCTAGTCGCCTACCCGGGTCCTACTGGAGGTGGGACTCAGGGGTCATTATCTCCCTCTTCACATTTCTGTCCTAACAGGGGTACACTTTGTGGGGAAGTACATGACAGAGTAGTATTAGTTGTTTGGTCAAGGGATAGGATGGAGTTTGGAGTTAGGAACAGGTTAGGATGCATGGGTAGGTAGGGGAACATTGTCAGTCATGTTTAGTATGTGATGTAAACAGTGAAGACTGGATGAGACATAGGGATTTAGGTACCCCTATGATCTAATGTGCATAACATTATGTTTATAATGGCTACTAAAGGAAGTGATACTAGTTGCAGGGTAGAGACATAGGAAAGGATCATCCATCATAATTTTCTCTGTATGTGTTTTAATCTGTAGACGTTGAGATAGGTTAACCTAAAATTAATAAAAGAAAAAAATTAATTAAATATTTAATGATGACTATTCCATATTATCATTTTAAGAGATCTCACTGATTTTTATTTTACATGTATGGATCAGGTCAAAGTCATCGTCAGGATCATATTGAATTTGTCCAGCAGGTTGTGCCAGCAGATCGTTGCCGGGTAGAGGATGATGATGACGACACGTGGAGGAGGACACTATGAGAGTTTAAACATCATATTCTATAAAAGAATGAGGGCTATATTTCAGATTCAGTCATTGAATACTGGTTAGAGGTGGTCGAGATAGTAATTATTTTGATCTGTGCTCGGAAGGAGCACTGGGTATCCTTTGTTGTGACGATGTTGTGTGGAGTAGTGTGGAAGTGGTGGTTATTGTTCCTTGGGGATTGTGGGGAGTTGGTGATATTATGGGTGGAGTTCCAAGACAAGTTTATAGTCGAGTTTCTTTCTTCGAACACAAAGTTGTCCAGTCACCTGGAGCTTCTTACCCTTTGACAGGGGAGCTCTAGTGTGCCAGATTATGGAATCCATTTCAGGAACCTTTTACGATATACTTCACACCTACTGCTAGATGATGAGGCCAAGGAGAGACATTTCAAGGAGACTTTGCTTCCAGAGATCCAATGACAGATCACCCCAGTAATGCTGAAGACATATCTTGACGTGATGGAGAGGGAAAAGGTATTCAATAGTACATTGGATCGAACAAGATCATCATGAGAGGGGAGTCTTTAGGATTCCTTACGAAGTAGAGTTTCTTTCCACGAATCCTGGTTTTCAGGGCAAAAGAGTTTCCTTTCGACCAACGGTAGGTCCCATCCCTTAGTATCTCGTTTCTCTAGGGAAGAATCTCTCAGGACTATGCCAAGGGATCCATCACTTTTTCTTCTTCTGGTGATTGAGTTTATATGTAGAAAGAGTGCCTGACCTTTCGTAGAAGTCATCATGCACCAGGTTTTCTGCTCCAAATTCCACCTTTGAGGCAGTTCCAGCTGAGCCAGCATCAGCAGGTTTCACGACCTTTAGATTAGCAGAGGGATTATGGGACAAGAATTGGAAAACCATATGATGCTCCCCTTCCATAGAGTGTAGAGTGTGGCCATGGTGGTGGTTGTTATTAGGGTCAGAGAGGCCATGGAGAAGGTCGTGGATAGATTTATTCTTTAGCGTTACTAGTGTCCGACAAGCTGGACTTTGTTCGTGGTACCCTTTTCTTGTTTTATACCATGGTTTATGCCTTGTTTGATTCAGGAAGAACACACTCATTCATATCACCTACACTTTTATATGCTTTGGGACTTGAGGTAGAGAGGCTTTCAGTACCATTGGCGTTGACTCTACAAGTTAGAGGTATATCTGACTTGTTTAATGTACATAAAGACTGTGAGCTAGTATTGGGGTAGAACCACTCTAGGGGAGATTTCCTATGATTATGAATACAACCATATTATGTCATCCACATCAAGGATTGGTTGTATTCGGTACAAGATATCGTGGAAGGCTTTGGGAGAAATGTTTTGTTCTTCGATGCGGATGGAGAGACAATGGTGTTTGTTAGTGAGTGAGACCCTCAGATGGGTGATATGGGTGTTCTATCCTTATCATCCATATAGGCTGATCTGATTCTGAGTTCTTCATTGGCTCAGTAGTGGGTATTTCATAGGGTCGTAGAAGGTTACCTTAATGTCTTTCCAGAAGATGTTGTTGCATTACCTGCATGAGGGGAGATCATGTTTGGGATCAAGCTAAAACCAGTGGCATCTCATATCTCTATGTCTCCATATAGGATGTCCCATTCTGAGTTACGAGATCTACACATATATCTTGATGGTCTTTTACAATGCAGTTTTGTTCGGCCTAGTGTGTCACCGTGGGGGGCACTAGTTTTGTTTGTGGAGAAGGCTAACAGAATTTTGCGGTTCTCTGTCGATTATCGTCACTTAAAAAAGTCACAGTGAAGAATTGATATCCTATTCCACGTATTTATGATTTATTCGATCAATATAAGGGAGAATTTTGTCTCTTAAAGATCAACTTGTGGTCAGGATATCATCATATGCATGTGAATGATGAAGATAAACTGAAGACTTCTTTATGTTGTCATCATGGATGTTCTATGTTCATTGTAATGTTCTTAGGTGTGGAGAATGATTCATTTGTGTTCATGGGATTGATGAATGTTGTGTTCATTGAGTTGATGGACATGTTCATGGTTGATTTCATCAATTAAATAATTATGCACTCCATATTTTAAGAGGAGCATGTGGAGCGTCTACACGCCATTTTTGGAGTTCTTCGTCAACATCAGCTATTTGTGAAATTGTTGAAGTGTGAGTTTTGGGATCAAGAAGTCTGTTTCATGGCATGTTCTATCCCAGCATGGAGTGGTTGTGGATACATCAATGGTAAAAGTAGTTGTTACTCAGAATGCCCCCAAGACAGTGTCAAATGTGCGAAGTTTTTGTGGTCTCGTATGCTTATACAGAATGTTTGTAGCTGATTTTTGTAGAGTTTCAACTCCTATGACATACTTGACCTGGATGGGTATGACATTAATATGGACTAATCAGTTTCAGGATGATTTCATGTATCTAAAACAGAAGTTAGTAAGTCCTCCATTTCACTGTCTTCCAACTGAGGGAGTTTAGTGTGATGTTTTAAGCAATGCTTCACATCTGGGGTTAGATAGTGTTTTGATGCTACAATGACCAGTTGTTTCTTATCAGTCATAGCAGTTGTGTCTTCATGAACACAACTATACCACCCATGATCTTGAGTTGGTAGCCATGGTTTTTTCCATAATGTTGTGGAGACATCACCTATTTGTTGAGAACTTTGTGGTATTCACCGATCATAAGATCCTGTGTTATGTTTTCTCACAACGTGACTTGAACTTATGATAGTGTTGGTGTATGGATTTTTTACAGGGTTAAAACTTCAAAATATTGAATACCCTAGGAATGGGGAATGTTGTATCTAATGCGCTAAGCGGGAATTCGTGTTGTGATGTAGTGCGTGAATCTGGTGATTCTAGGAGAGTAATGGAACAACTGTGAGCATTACATCTTGATATGGGAGAAGGTGCGGGTAGAGGGTGTATTTTTCAAATGATAGTGCAGTAATCACTGGTGAAATAGGTGTAAGAGTCCCTATTAGGGGATCTATATGTGGATGTCTAGAGAGACTGAATTGATTCCCCTAAGTCCCTTGATGGTTGGTCTGAGGATGAATAACACCGAGTGTTGTATCATGGAAGGATATTTTTTCTTTTGAAGATCTACGAGACAATTCTTAGATAGTTCCATTTTTCTCCTTTATCAGTGCATCTTGTCATGATAATGATGTTACGATCCTTGAGGATCCTGTTTTGGGGGCCGGGGCAAAAGCGTGCAGTTGTGGAGCTTGTGTCTCGATGTTTGGTTTTTGAGAAGGTGAATTCCAAGCAACATGTTCTTGGTGGTATAATCCTTCCATTAGATAAACCTTAGTGGAAGTGGGGGGGACATATCAATGGGCATTGTTACTGGTTTAAATCAATCATCAGGAGGAAATGATGCTATTTGAGAGTTAGTGGACCATTTAATGAAATCATCCAACTTTATAGCAATCATGGAGTCATGCTCTGTGGAAGCTTTGTCGAGGCAATATCAACAAGAGGTGGTGAGACATCAACGAGTCCCAGGGAAAATAATTTCTGATCGAGATCCTCATTTTAACTCCGGGGTGTGGAGAGGTATCCAGCATTATTTTGGTTCTCAGCTATACCTTAGCACTGCATTTCATCCGTAAACAGATGGTCAGATAGAGAGAACCATCCAGCCTCTTAAAGACATGTTATGATCTTGTGTCCTGGAATTTGGATGTTCATGGATGAGGCACATACCCATGGTGGAGTTTTCATACAATAATAGTTTTCACTCAACCATCATTACAGCACCATTTGAGGCCTTGTATCGTCATCATTTCCATTATTCATTGTATAGGACTAAGGTTAGAGAATCAGTAATTTTCAGACCGCAGTTAGTGCAGAATACAGCAGAGACGGTTTAGGTGATTCATGAGAAAATGGTGGCAGCGCAGGATCGTTAAAAATCATATTCCAATCAAAGTAGGAGATCATTAGATTTTGATGTTGGGGATAACACATTTTTGAAGTTGACTCCCCATCATGGGCAGTGGAGGATTGGTCATGGGATTAAGCATTCTCCATAGTTTATTACGCCTTTTGTGGTGTTAGCTCATGTTGGAGCTGTGGCATATTGAGTAACACTTCCCTCACAGATGTGCCGGATACACGATGTTTTTCATGTTTCACAGCTCCATTGTTATCTTCATGATGACTCTCACATCATCGATTAGGGAGAGATTGATGTTGATGATGATACGACCATTAAGGAGCGACCTTTGGAGATCGAAGACCGTAAAGAGAAGGGGTTTCATAGACGTTCTATTCCATTAGTTTGGGTCTTGTGGCGACATGGTGGCATAAAGGAGAGTTTGAGGAAATGTGAGTCAGATATACATGCTCACTACCCAGAGTTGTTTGATGTTTAACTCTTTTCATGTAACAATGTCCTCTTTGAAGTTATAGACCTTTTGTGATTATGATAAGTATTTATTTGGTTACACATTGTGGAATTCTCTCTTTTGAGAGATATCTAGATGGGTGTTGTTAATACTTGTTTTATGTTTTATTTTATTTTGGTTTTGAATTCTCGAGGATGAGAATGTTTTTATAGGTATCTGATGTAATGGAACATACCTCTCTGGCTATTCCATTGTGAAAATCTGGGCTTCGAGGTGTTCCGGGATGTCAATGTGACTTATCCCCAATACATTTCCAAAATTTCCAATTCTGAAAAAGTTCCATCTATGAGACCGATGTTAAAAGAACCATTGGTGAGACTGATGTGAACCGTTCCATGGGTGAGGACGATGTGAAAAGTTTCATGGGTGAGGACGATGTGATCATTTACATGGGTGAGGCCGATGTGAACTGTTCTATCGGGGATCCTGATGTGAACATTCCCATCGGTGAAACCAATTTTAATAGTTTAATTGGTGAGACCAATGTGAAGAGTTCCATCAGTGAGGCCAATGTGAACAGTTCAATTGGTGAGACCGATCTGAATAGTTCCATCGGTGAGATCGATGTAAAAAATTCCGGGATCGATGAGTCATTTTGTGAATAGTGTTTCTAGGATTGGTGTGTCCAAGATCTGTGATTCATTCTGTGAAGAATGTTTCCTTGATTGGTGAGCACAGGATCGAGGAGTCATTTCTTGAATAGTTTTTCCAGGATCAGTGAGTCTATGATCAGTTTGTCCAGGACTGGTGAGACGTTTCCTGAATAACATTTCCATGATTGGTGAGTCCAAGATCAGTGATTCCAGGATCGGTGAGTGTACAGTGTTTTCGAAATCATTTATAATGTTTCTAGGATCGTTAGGTGTACAATGTTTCTAGGATATTGAATTGTGTTTCCAGCTTCTTATAGTTTTTCTCCTTTGACATTTTCATTAACACAAGACACATTCAAGGACTTGTTTTAAGTTATTTAAGGCCAAATAAAATTTCATAACTCCAATATTAATTTTTCAAAGTCATGGGATTCCTTTAATTGGTCAAACCATGTGGATTAATGTGATCCTCTTGTAATAGAAAATCCAGCATAATGGGATTCTCCATGTTCCTTCTGTTTCGCCATGCCCTTTTATGGATTGAAATCTCCATGTTCATAATGGGCTTATCTTGGGTGTTGACTAGTGTGGTGGTGTCTCTACATCCTCGGGTGGATTCAGTTGTCACTGTAGGAGGCCATTGTGATCCTGTTTGTGGATCGTTCTCGTATTGAGAATGACAAGAACCATTTGAGGTTGGGGATTCATTGCTTCTCTTTTATTTTACATGAAACTATATAGTTGGCATCTTTTTTCCCACTAGATCACCATGTAATTTACATAATAAATATTGGAACTAGGTAAATAAGTTGATATCAATCTTATTTTATTGCCACTTTTTTTGATAGATAATGTGATATACATGATTCGTTTTTTTAGCCTTCCGTTATTGATGGAAATTGGTAAAGAACGTAAAGCCAGAATTAATTGATAATTTCATGGATAAAGATAAAGAGGCATGTAAATGAATCTGTTTCTTCTTTTTTTAATTTGATGTTAATCGGAATGGTGCAGTAAGCATGTTTAATTATTTTTTATAGCTTACTTGTTAGGATTTTTTAATTTCGAACCATGAATAATAAATCGGTTAATCCAAGATGGATTTATGAAATTGTTGTTCAATATAATTTAATTCATTGTAGGGTTTTGAGCTACCCTCTTGATTGTTTACGGGCGAATAGACCAATTGATATTATGTTTGTTTTCCTACTGCTTGTGTTGTGATGTGACCCTCGATGGTTATTCTGACATGTGAGGGCATGTAGGCCTATTGTTTGTGCCACTAGTTGACACTGATATTGTTGAGATGCATCGATTTATGCATGTGGGTGTTGGTTAGGACACCCGGAATTGTGACATGGGTTAGATGTGAATGTTTGGATTTTTACTGATTCTTATTGGTTGTTTATCTGCTTTACTATCCCAACTAATCAAGGCATCTCATCTTTCTTAACCTTCTTCTAAAAGGGGTGAAGACATGATGTGTATGCCATATGCTTTCTGGGTTAATCTTTTCACAAGAGAATGGGTCTATACTCGTTTTATATCCAGTAACGACTCGACAGGTAGTTCATCTACTCACCGGGTTGATCCCCTTGTGTTTAGATGCATAGAATGTTTTTCTAGAGTGCCTGGGATTTTGAGAATGTAATTCTGTAAATAAATAATTGAATAAATGATGATAACCCATGGGGTTGGAGCTTACTGGGATGTAATGTTGAGGTTACAATTTAAAGGGACTGTGGACATTAGGTGTGATGATAATGAAATATAATGTGGAAATCAAAAATGGTTAATCAGTGATTAAATAATTAATTAACTTAAAGTGAAACTGATAAAAATGGAATGAATTAATTCAATAATGCTCTTGAAATGGTTATGTACTTATAGGATAACTAGTTTGGGAAGTTGCAGTCGACAGTTTGGGAGTCGTTAGCTGCAGTTGATTCTACAACTAGGTTATGCCTGTCACAAACTGGACCGGGACACCATCTGACCCGGCACCCGACCCAGTCCGTGACAAGGGCCGAAGGGTGTTCCCTATCCCCACGGGCTGGCAGAAGTGCCCGGGTATGAAAACCTTACATGGGAACGATTTACCCGAAATAAAAGACAGAAATACAACTAACATGATGAACAAACTGAAACTTGAAATAGACAACCAAACACACCTTTAAACTATAAATAGGTTTAATGTTTACAATTAAACTAAAACATAAAATTAACAAAAACAAAGATGGAGAACTAAAATTCCTATACCAACTTCCAGGCGAAGACCAACAAGAACTAAAACCACCATCGCTGAGTTCAACGCTTTGACCTAGAATATAAAAAAGAAAAAATTTTCATACACTAAAAGGTGTATTTAGGGTGTGATCCAAAACACAGGTAGGATGTCACCCAAAAAAAGTTTCCATATAGAAACATTAAATGAATAATACATTAGTAGGCTAAATAAATGAAATGAATCCAAATCATGAACAACATTAAAGAAACAATTTCTATAAAAAATCATTCAAATAAGAAAACTTATATAAATAAATAAAGACACCCTTACATTTAAGAAAAACCAAGCCTTCAAGAGTACTCAAATGATACACCATATGTCAATGGTTACTGTATAGTAGTCCAGGAGCACCAAAAGTGGGAGAGGCCCTATAAGTACTAGCAAAAAAAAGAACGAGACAATAGAACATCGAGTCTCGATTAATAGTAGTATTGGAAACACAACAAAATATGTTCTCATGCACAAGCAACTATTAGGGAAACACATCCATAACCTAGTGGTCTCCAATAATCATCTCAGGATTAGTTAGTGTAGTAATCTTCTAACTAACTAAGTGAAACCGGTCCAGAGACACTTCCGTATCAATAGCACTTTAGATCTATTCCACCCATCAAGTACCCAGGTTTCCCCTTTTGAGCTCAAGATGTTCCAATTTCACATATCATGTCAAACATAGACGAACAAAACAAACAAAATGTTACCTAAACCAAATGCCACACTTACACACACACAAATACCATTTGAAATAGTTTTCACATAGAATACTTTACATAACTCAACTAAACCATTTTTGCATCGTTAATGATTATTTTATAAAAATTAATAAATTTTGGAAAGAAGTTCATTAAAAATAGACATGGCATGACTTAAAACACAAAAACAACCCAGACCCCCTTCATGACCAAACACACCCAACACCATATTTAGAACACAACATACACCACATACATCGATTAATAACCCAACCACATAGTTAAAAGGAATTTTTATGATTAAAAATGCAAAAAAAAAATTTATTTAGCTATTCCAAAAGATAAAACATGAATTTAAACACCGAAGACCCACACAACCCCTCTTTTGTACAAAACGCACATGAACTCTACACCAGAACAAAAACTGTGTACCTTGCACATTTTCACAAAACAAAAACTAAATTTATAAAACACAAGTAGACAACTCTACAATGTTTTTCACAAAAACAACCAACCCAACCAACAAAACACCTTCACTTATGACTAAGCACATGAAACGGTACGTTAAATCATAATTAACACAAATTTCTAAAAGTAAATGTCAACTGCGCATAATATTAATCACTTAAAATTGACTAAAGATATGTTTTCAACCCATGAATGCACCCAAACCACATGAAAATGAAACCAAACAGATATTACAAATGGAAGACTCCGAGAAAACCCAATTCACTCTCAAATGAATAAATCAAGGAACATTAAATATTACTAAGAAAGAAAATTAATTCATTAAATAATGTCTAAATACGGAACCACCTACCTCACTTGATTATACTTCTAATAATTGGCGCAAGACACACACGCACCTCATCCACCCCACAAAGGAGTAAGAGGATTCCTAAACAAGGGTATCGAATCCTAACAAACAGTTAAACCTTAAAACTGGTTTCATTTCATATAAAACACCATGGTTTTAAAGAACCACACTTCTATATTAATTCACACTTGAAACCGTTGAATTGTACTTGAGATTTCCAGTTCCACTTGAAAGGCCAAGTAGCACTTTTGTGAAAACACTTTAAAATCCCCAAAGAAAACTCATAAAATCGACCATACTTCTAAAACAACATTTAGGAATTTTCCTCAACCACATGATAATAATGGTTTGCTTAAACAGATTTAAAATTAAACTGTGAATTCGGATAACCCATCACACTTGATGGAAATGAAGATGGAATAAAATTTAGACTATGATAATCAACATACATATGTAATTCCATCTTTAGAAAATCAAACATCATTAAAACACTTAGCAGAAAATATTTTTTCAAAATTAAATTAAGGGAATGGGGTGATCCAACATAGAATCAATGGAAGATGGTACGAAAAGAGTCACCTTTAATGGAAAAGTCCCAAACAAGCATAAGAATGACCCTCCTACCCTAGAATCATGAAAACCCCAAAAATCAAGCCAAGATGAAACCCCCTAGGTTTCCATCAAACAAGTCGCAGAGACGGGGAAAGGGAAAAACACGAGAAAACATGGATGAAGGGGGAGAGGAGTTCGTAGCATGGAGTGCCGACCTAGAAATGTGAGGAGATCATGAAGAAATCACCAGTAATGGAGGTTCGGAGGGGATGTTGTCTGTGATGCAGAGGGGCTCAACAAAAGGGGGAGGTCGTGTGATGCGGGTCAGCCAGGGTACGGGTGTGACATGATCTAGGTGGGGAGAAGGGGTGGGCGGTGACCCGGTGTGGGTGCACCAGAAGGGGATACATCGGAACAAGGTATGACGAATGGACGTAGGTGCGACATGACTGGATGTATCTGGGGTAGATAGGGCCCGACGACGGGGTAGAGAGCTGGGTGGTGACTGTAGATGACAAGAGGGGATCAAGTGGCATGGAACGACAAGCTTCCATGTGGTGGGGGGGTGCTGCAGCATAACACCAAAGGGGAAGGGGCCTGATGGGAAGATAGTCTCGGTGGGGGGAGTGAAAATCCTAGAAAAAAACAGATAAAAATAAATTGGAATTAATAATAATAATAATAAAACTAAATTATAGCAATAATAATAATAATCATCATTATCATAAGATAGTAACAAAATTAATATACAAAATAATAAACTACACAATAATCATTTATATAAGATTTTATTAATAAAAATAATACAATAGATTAAATTATTATCCATGATAATAATAATAATAATCTCAAGTGATAAAAATAATAATATTAGTAATAAAACCATTCTTAATTTATCTTATTTTTTTTAATTGAACATTGGTAAGGCATGCAGTGACCTGGCGAGGTCACACGACGACCCAAGTGAGGCTGCACGGCTTAGACCGCAGTGCGCTGGATGCAGTTAAGGTCAAAACACACGTTTTTAATGAAGAACCTATATTTTTTTTTGTTGTTCATAGACCCAAACTACCCAATGCAAAGAAAAAAAACAAAGACAATGGTTGTGACAATTATCCCTACCATAATGCTTTCTGTCCCCAGAAATCCACAACTAATGTCGAGACTCAAAGAAGAAAACAATACCCCCTTAAGGTCCGAAGCAGATCCCAACAATCAACAAGAGAAAAGAGGTAAACGCATCATTCTTAGAGAAAGTGACTTAAATGACAATCTCAAGAATCTCATATAATGTCTTTTTGATACGTGTCACCCACCTCAAAGATCTAGGACACCACCAGTTGATAGATCAAGTAAAGGAACATAACCAAATGGACATCAAGGGGAACCCCGAAAGGGATCCCAACTATAAAGAACACACCATCACTAAAGGTGATATTGGAAAACTGACACAGCGAGGCCTGAGCAGACTCCCCACCATTATGAAGAAGGGCCAACACTGACTTATTCCAGAAACATTTGTGCGAGACCCACCAGGGTTCTCCCTGCCATTAGAACTGAGAGAATATACAATACATTGAAAATTCCCCGATAGTGACCAAAAACACCACCACAAGGGGCGGGGAGGGAGGGGCCCAACTACTAGGGTATCAAAACCACAACCCAAGACAAACCAACATATCCACATCTCTGGACGAGCACCATTCAAATTTGAGACCAATTCTCCCAAAAACCCTCCATAAGGTCTGCTTAAAGAAGTTACATCCAATGGGATGCAGCCACAGGACTTTAATGTAATGAGACGACCATGTCTCCTCATAGCTAGGGGAATCCTCACGCAATTAAACGGGCCGTTTGAAACAAAAAAACCATAGAGAACAATTTATATTTCCTTAACTATCAATGCCGATGACAGAAATAAAGTTGGGGTCTCTTCCACTCACCAGGTTCCTGACCACATGCCAGCTTCACTCCGAGGCCAATGGCTAGAGAACTGATGTTAGAAGCATCTTCTGCCTCATTGTCAGGTATTAAATACTCCCAAATGTAGATTCTCTTTTTTGTAGACATACGCAACCACACCACAATCGAGATAATGCCGACAACCACTACATACCCTTAAATTTAAATACTTCCTCGCGACACCAACCACCAAAACAAGATATTAGACGATGCAAATGCAACTCCTCTTCACCTTAACTAGGAAAATTAAGATGGAAAGATACATGACGAAAACACCACTCCGAATATAAAAATTTGAACTCCCTAAGAGGAGGATGCACTCCAATGAAAATAGGGATTCTCGTAGGGTTTTATGAAATCAACCCTTTCTCGTCAAATACGATTCATGCTATGAGGTGTCACCAAACATGACCTTCACGGCCGATGGGAGTACTACAAACCGTTCAAGACATCGGTCAGCATCGATTATTCAAACCCACCTTCATCATTCGCCACTACAATTCTTTTCACCGTTTCTAGGGGAAACCTTCCGACGCAACGATGTCAACCTTCATACCCGACGACATAGACAACACAAAGAGAAAAAAAATTACAATCAATTTCCATCATGTCATTCATACCGCTATGAGAGGATCTGCACGACTGAAACGAAAAATGAATCAACTCAGCACAATCTCTAAAAAATGGAGAGTCCTTGCTTTAATCAACAAGAGGGTTGGCCAGCGGCGAATTACCCATAATCACATTTCAATCGCATATTAATACTTTATGGATGGGGTGTGCACTAGTCAAGAAGAAAACCATGGCCCCAATCAAACTGGTCCAATGGACAAGACATAAGGAAATAGGACACTAAACGTGTAGGGAGAACCACAGCAAGGGCTTCCCGAAGCACTTTTCAAAAGAATCCATTACCCACATTCTTGCAAACTAACATACAAATAAGAATTCAGACTCAGGATGAAAATCATTCAAAAAGGATTCTCAGCACAAAACGCCTCACATCCATCATTTCAAGAATACAATGACAGACCACTCAATCACTGGTTACTAAAACATCAAATTTTCCTTTAATTTATTTTTTGAAAATGAATGAAGCTGTTGGATTGTGAGAACACAAATGGTGTCTCATAGGCATCATACATGCATGTTCTCATGCCACATAGGCACCCACCTCATGTCCATCCATGCACTCATCCGCTCGTGCCATTAACCATTTCCCTTTTCATATATTCCCATGAATCTGGTTGCCCATTAGAGCACCAAGGATCAAAACCTGACCTTTCCATTTATCAAAACCAAACATCCAACCCACTCTGGTCAAACCTTACACATCATTTTGTTATAAAAATGCTTCATTTCAAAACATTTTTGAAGACCAAAATTGTTTTACATAAAACCAATATTTCCATGAATCGAAAACAGAGAGATAAGGAATGATGCAAGAGGATACTTGTGTCTGTGGGTGGTTGAGAGATATGGTCGGAGACTATACGCCAATAATGCCACACCCATAGAGAGTATTTTAAGACATCATCCCCAACTCCACATGGCTTTCCAGACCCT
Organism: Viscum album; assembly: GCA_963277665.1. NCBI lineage: Eukaryota > Viridiplantae > Streptophyta > Magnoliopsida > Santalales > Viscaceae > Viscum > Viscum album. The sequence continues at coordinate 439,490,665 of OY728142.1, read as the reverse complement.
GCGAGCTCCCTGAGACTACTGATCCATCTCCCTTTTCATATCCCCTACAAAATATCAACCGCACATACCAAAGGTTTAGACAAACCTCAACGTTCTTTTGTAACTCGAGTTCTGCCACGAGGAGTGCTGTCCATGCACCTTTCTTGTACTAGAACGTCGAGCTCTGACACCCTCAACTTTATTCTACGTGAATCTATCCCAATGGTACATGCCCAAGAGAGAAAACCAGCCTTAGATACCATTTTTTTCACGAACCAGAGAGGGTCTCCATCTGATCCGGCACCCGACCTGATCCACGACAAGTCCTGAAGGGCATTTCCAATCCCCACGGGCAGAAACAAGTGCCTGGATATCAAAACCTTACATGGGAATTATTTACCCTAAATAAAAGATAGGAATACAACTAACAAGATGAACAAACTGAAACTAGAAATAGACAACCAAACACGTCATTAAACAATAAACAAGATTTATGTTTTGAATTCAACAAAAAACAAAAGTGAACAAGAACATAGATAGAGAACTAAAATTCCAATACAAAACTCTAGGAGAAGACCATCAACAACTAGAACCACCATTTCTGAGCTAAACACTTTGAACTGGAATAAAAAAGAAATAGAATCTACAAACACGCAAAGTATTATGTATGGTGTGAGCCAAAAGCCCAGTATGACATCAACCAAAATAAATGCTCCTCATATAAACATTAAATGATTAATACATTTGTAGGCTAAATATATGGAAGGACTCATAATCTTGAATAAATTTAAACAAACAGTTTCTATAAAGAGAACTTTTTCAAATGAAACAACATAAATAAATAAATAAAGACACCATTGAATTTAAGAAAAACCAATCCTTCAAGAGAACTAAAATTCTACATCGTAGGCCGATGGTGAAAGTATTGTAGTCTTGGAGCACCAAAAGTGGGAGAGGCCTTATAGGTACTAGAAAAAAGAATGAATGGGACCCTATGACATCGCATCACGGGGAAAATTAGTATATGAATCACAACAAAATATGTTCTCATGCACGAGCCACTAGTAGGGAAACACATCTATAACCTAGTGGTCTCCAATCTTCATCTCATGTTTAGTTAGTGTTGTAATCCTCAAAATACCTAAGTGAAACCATGCGAGAACTGCTTCTGTATCACTATCATGCTAGATTTTGTCTACCCATCTAGTACGCAGGCTTCCCCTTTTGTGCCCAAGATGTTCCAATTTCATATTTTATTTCAAACATAGAGGAACAAAACAAACAGGATGTTACCTAAACCCAACACCACATTTACACAAAAAAACCATTTGAAATAGTTCACACATAAAATACTTTACATAACTCAACTAAACCATATTCACATCGTTAATGATAATTTTCTAAAACAAAATAAATTTTGTAAAAATGTTCTTTAAAAAGAGACATGGTATTAATTAACAGATAAAACCATCCCAACCCAAATTTTCATACATGCCGTCTTTGTTTTATTTCATTTATTAATTATCTTTGCATTGGGTAGTTTTGGTCAAGGCCCAATATAATAATATTTGTGTTCTTTTTTAAAAATGTTTTTTACCTTAATTACATTCAACACACTGCAGTCAAAGCCGTGTGGCCTCTCTTGGGTCACCGCGTAACCTCGCCTAGTCACTGCATGCCTTGCCGATGTTCAATTCACAAAATACTATAAATTAAGAATGGTTTTAATAATAATAATAATATTTATATCACCAGAGAATATTATTGTTATTATCTTGGATAATAATTTAATAAATAGTATTATTTTTATTAACATCATCTTATTAAGTTGATTATTGTATAGTTTATTATTTGGTTTATTAATTTTGTAATTATCTTATTATTAATGATGTTGTTATTATTGTTAGAATTTAGTATTATTGTTATTATTATTAATTCCAATATATTTTTATCTCTTTTTTTCTAGGTTTTGCGTTCCCCCCACCTAGACCCTCTTTTCGTCGGGCCCCTTCCCCATTGGTGTTACGACGTAGCACCCCCTCTACATAGAAGCCTATCATTCCATGACCCTTGCTCCCCTCTTTTCATATCAAGAGACTACATGGCTCCCTAACTCCTCACCATGCCCCTGCCTACCATGGATACATCCTATCACGCTACACCAAGGTCCACCGAATGGACATTGTTCTGATGCAGCCCATGCTGGCGCACCGACACCAGCTCACCACCATCCCCGTATCCACACCTAGATCGCATCGCACCCTTCCCCTGGATAACCCACATCACAATACCTCTCCCTTTGTTCAAGCCCCCCTGCATCGTAGATGGAAGCCCCTCAGTACCTCTATTATTGGCGATTTATTCATGATCTCCTCACATTTCATGGTCGTCTCTCCATTCTATGAACTCCTCTCCCCCTTCTTCCATATTTTCTTATGTTTTTTCCTTTCTCCGTCACCATTTCATGTTTGACGAAACCCTAGGGGGTTTCAACTTGGAATGATTTTGGGGTTTTTCATTAGTCCAAGGTTTGGATTGTCATTCTTATTCTTGTTGGAGGCTTTTCCATCGAAGGCGAATCTTTCCGGACCATCAACCATTGATTCTAGGTATGATCGCCCCATGCCCTTAATTTATTACTGAAAGTACTATTTTCTGAATAGTTTTTTAATGATGTGTGATTTTATAATGATGTAATGGCATGTCGTTGTTTTTTATCAAGGTGTAAATTTCATTCCATCATTGTTTCCTTGTAGTGCGATGGGTTATCAAAAGTCAATGTTTAGTTTTAAATCTGTTTCAACAAACCATTCATACTATGTGGTTGAGGAAATGGCCAAATGGAAGATTAGATGCATGGTCTATTTAATAAGGTTGCTTTGATAATTTTAATGTGTTTTATAAAATTTTATACATGTCCTTTCATGTGGAACTTGAAATACCAATTATTTTTCAAAGGTTTCAAGTGTGAATTTAAATTGAAGTGTGGTTCTTTAAACCCTTGGTTTTTTATTATAAAATAAACTAGTTTTTGAGTTTTAACTATTTATTTTGTATCGGCTCCCCTTTTTTAGGCCACCTCTTACTCCTTCATTGTGTGAATGAGGTGGAGGTGTGTTTTGTGCCAACTCTTAGAGGGATATTAATTTGAGGCAGGTGGTTCTTTGTTTTGAAATTATTTAATGAATTCATTTTATTTCTTATTAATTTTTAATGTTCCTTGATTTATTCTTTTGGGTGTGAATTGGTTTTTCACAGAGTCTTGCATGTGTAAGATCTATTTGGTTACATTTTTATGTTGTGTGTGTGCATTCATGGGTTGAAAACATATCTTTAGTACATTGATAGTGTTTAATATTATGTGCATTTAGCTTTTCCTTAGTGAAAGGGGTGTTAATTGTGTTTTAACATGATGTTGAATGTGCTTTCTCATAAGTGAAGGTGTTGGGTTGGTTGGGATGGTTTTTGTTGTGAAAAACATTATTGAGGTGTCTACTATTGTTTTATAAAAGTTGTGTTCATTGTATAAAAATGCTGAAGGTGGGAAATTTTTGTTCTGGTGTAGAGTTCATGTGAGTTTTGTCGAAAATAGGGGTTCAATAGGACTTTGGTGTTCAAATTCTATTTTTATCTTCTACAATTGATTAAAAAAATGTTTTCGTGTTTTTTTTTAATCGTAAAAATTCCATTTAATTATAAGATTGGGTTATTAATCGATGTATGTGGTGTTGGATGTGTTCTTGATATGTTGTTGTGGGAGAATGGTCGTGAAGAAGGGATGGTTTGGTTTTGTGTGTTAAGACAGGACATGTCGGCGGAAAATTAATTTTTTTATTTCAAACAATTTTGAGGAAAAGATAGAAAACAAGAGTCAACCACATAATTATAAAGTAGATTAATTGAAAAGAAACTTAATTAACGATGAAAAAATTGTTTAATAGAGTTGTGTAAATTATTTTTGGTGTGGACTAATTAAAATGGTTTCTGTGTCTGTGCAAGTGTGGAATTGGGTTTAGGTAACATCCTATTTATTTTTTCTTCTATGTTTGACATGAAATGTGAAATTATAATATCATGATCACAAAATGGGATGCATGTGTACTAGATGGGTGGACTGGATCATGCTTGATTGTGATATAGAAGCAGCTCTATCCCAGTTTCACTTAGCTGGTTTGATGATTACAACACTTACTAAACATGGGATGATGATTGGAGACCACTAGGTTATGGATGTGTTGGTATACTAGTGGGTCGTGATGAGAACGTATTTTGTTCTGTTTCCCATACTACTACTGTACACCGAGACCCGATGATATAAGGTACAATTCTTTCTTATTTATACTACATATTGGCTCTCTCCCACTTTTGGTGCTCTTGGTATTCTATACACACACCATCAACATACAGTATAGCATTTGAGTTCTCTTGAAGGTTTGGTTTTTCTTTAATGCGGAGATGTATTTATTTATTTAAGTTGTTTTCTTTGAAAGGTTTTTCTTTATATAACTCTATTTATCCAAAGTTGTTTAAGCATTGAAGTCCATTTATTTATTTATCCTGAAAATGTATTTGTCATTTAATGTTTATATGTGGATTCTTTTTGTTGGGTGAAGTCCTACTAGTCTTTTGGATCACACCCTATATACCCCATTGGGTGTATGTAGATTTTGTTTCTTTTGTATTCCATGTTGAAGCATTGAACTCGGTGATGGTGGTTCTGGTTGTTGATGGTCTTCAACTAGAGGTTAGTATTGGAATTTTATTTCTTTATCTTGGTTGTTGTTCACTTTAGGGTTTTAGTTGAATCTTAAACTTTAAACCAGTTTATACATTAAAGGTGTGTTTGGTTGTCTATTTCCAGTTTCTGTTTTTTCATCTTGTTAGTTGTCTTTCTCTCTTTTATTTCAGTTAAATCGTTCCCATGTATTGTTTTGATATCTGAGCACTTGTGCCAGCCCGTGGGGATCGGGAACTCCCTTCGGGCCTTGTTGCGGACTAAATCAAGCACCGGGTCAGATGGTTCCTTATTCTAGATTGTGATGATGCCAATAGTGTGGTTATAAGCTATATTATTTTCTCTATTTTTTTTTGTTTTATTACGCTACTCCATACCGTTAGTTAGGGAAATTGACACCCTAGGGATTTTGAACCCTAGAAAGTATTCTCCACAACATTATGGTGGGATGATGGATGGCTGACTACATCCTTTGGCCTCGCTCTCTTCTCTTGGTAGTGACTTGTGCTGGTAGGCACAACAGTAAGTTTTCCCCTTATATGTGATTAGAGGGATGCAATGGATTTCGATTATTCACAGGCACATGTATTTTGGATATAGTATCCTATGGACTAATATAGGTGTAACATGTATAGGCTATGACAACTTGAGGATTCTTATTCGGTGTTTGGGATGCAATGGTTTGAGGTATAATTCCCAACGTATGATACATGTTATTTGAGATGCAGTGGCAACAAAAAAAAATACCTGGTTACTTTCTTGTGTAGACATTGTGGTTTTGTTTAATGAGGAGCATGTTATGGTGCTTCACAGAGGTGTTTGCAGGAAAGCCTTTTTTGGAGAGATATGATTAGGATTTTTGACATTAGGGAAAAGCTGCAAACGAGTGGGGAAGTAGTAGTGGGGTTCCTTTGATATTCTTTATTATATTATATACTCTTGTATGTGTTACATGGTGAGAGTTTCCATGGTGAGGTTTGGAACATAGTATACATGTTTAGGTGATGAGTTAGTTTCACTTATTGTTCAATGTACTTTAGCATTTTTTCTTTACTTTTTCCTGATAGGCTTCATGGTGGATCCTACTGAGTATACTGTTATACTCACCCTATGTATATATAATTTTTTTTCAGGTCACTTGAAGTAGGTTGGCGATCAATATATTTTCTACTACCTTTCGAATGAAGGAGATCTTTGGCCTTGTGCTTGCTGTAGTTTTTACTTTCTTTTGGGTATTTGAAGTTTTCCCCCTTTTTAGTTATAGTAGTTTACATGAAATTTCATATTTTTAATTGGTATTTATTTTTTATTTCATTCTCAGTTGGATTAGTTTGGTGTCTATCTTATCTCTTTCCTCTGTATGTGTTGTCTTAGAGGGTAATGCATCCCATTTTGGGGTTTACAACACCCACGATGCTCGTTGACAACTCAGGGCCTAGTGTAGGCGGGAAGTGGGGGTCATTATCTCCCTTCTCATGTTGCTGGCCTAGGATGCGTACACTTTTTGGGGAGGGTGTCGCGACATTCCTAAAGTGAATCTCACCTCTCTTATTAATGGTTTCTCTGCCTTCCCAAAAAATCACATCTCCAATGCCATTTGGCTCAGTGAACCCCACCTCAAATATTCTCTAAACTACCCTCACATGAACCTAGAGTAATTTCATTGATCATAAGTACAACCTAAGGATCCCTTTTGATCAAATCAAATGGAGGCACCCGATGAAGAGGTTATAATTTCATCACCTCTTTCATAGTTCTTTTATTCATCCACATATAATTTATTTGTTGTTTCTATACCAAAATAAAAAATATAGTACATTCTAAATAATGTAGAGTTATTATAAATAATTTACAACTCTATTCGTTATTTTATCCATCCTATGAATAACAAAGTCACACTACTGGAAAATAGGTATATACCCACGGTTTTGAAAAAAAACGTGGGTATAGGGTACCCCTATACTCACAGTTTTCCGAAACCGTGGGTATAGGTATAGTAGGTGATCATATACCCACGGCTCTCCTAAACAGTTGGTATAGGCCACCTATACCCATGGTTGTGCCAAAAATCATTGGTATAGTTTTATTTTAAGACCTATACGCACGGTTTTTGGAGAAAACCATGGGTATAGGATATTTTTCGATGACCTATACCGACGGTTTTTGAAAACCGTCGGTATTGCAGGTTTTTTTAAAGACATATACCCACGGTTCTGGAGAACTGTGGGTACAACTTATGACGTGGAAATAAAATTAGGTGGGACACAGAAAAAATTCGGCGGGGAGATATTTTTTCACGGTTTAGATTAAAATATTTATATACATATAAATATAAACCTTTAAATGTTATTTAGCCATGTGGGTCCGTCCGCGGGGTGAGGTTGCTAGTCTGTTCGCGTGGTTCTGGGTTTGGAACCCAGCGGGCTCTTTTTTTGAATTAAAATACGAATATATATATATATATATATATATATAAATATATATTCATATATAACACATAGAAAACCCAGCTTGGTCGGTGGCGCGGTTGCGAGCCTTAACGCGTGTCTCAGTTTCAAAACCCCACGGGTGACTTTTTGAATTTAAATTCGGAGTTTTGATATATATATATATATATATATATATATATAAGCAGATAAACGTACAACTAACAAATATAATGTCCGGCTCGGTTGGTGGCACTCTCGCGATTGTTAGCGCGAGACACGGGTTCAAAACACCACAATCCACTTTTATGAATTTAAATACCAAACATTAATATATATAAACAGATATATGTACATTTAATAGATAAAATACCCAGCTCGTTTGGTAGCGTGGTTGTGTGGGTTAGAGCGAGTCAGGGTTCAAAACTCCCTGGGTACTTTATTTGGATTTAAATACCCCACGGTTTGAAAACCGTGCGGTCTGTTGGGTGCCACGCTGAAATAGCAAGTGTTCCACATGTGACTCACACATACCCACGGTTCTCCAAACCGTGGGTATAGGCTGAGACCCCTATACTGACGCTGTTCTAGCCCACGGTTCCCAAAAACCGTGGGTATAGGCCATTTTTTCAGTAGTGTCACCATACATGCATGCGTAAAGATTACCGTCTCCACATCGTGGTGTAGTTTGTTATTATATACTTCATTATTTGGGTGGGGATAATAATGGGTATAAATAATGAAAATAATAAATACCACAGGTTAATTATTCATTATATAAAAAATAATATCCAATTATGTACTATTTCAAAACAAATAGAATGATATTGTCGCTCGTGCGTACGTAAGACTTACCATCTCCACGAGGCGATGGGATTTCGTTCCCCATCATAACCATTCAAGAATAATATTCATTTGATGATTAAAAATAATTCTTAAGAACATAATATAATTCTATATATGAATCAAATACATCCTATCCATAACAATCATGACATACATAACAAACCGTATAAAAGAAAATGAATTTGTTAACCCCAAAACAACGATACTATTTAAATATCGTTAAAAATGAAATATTAGAAGATCCTATATGATATCATATATATGGATGTGTTTCTTTTATAATTTAATAAAAATTATTTCATCATTATAAAAGAGGTTAACTTACGCACTATAAAGGAAAATTACAGGGTAAGCGGTTTTCATCTCACTTTTTATTCCTAGGAGATTCATACAATATTTTACACTATTTCCTTTTGTGTGGTGTATGTACTACCCATGATTTTATTTTTTGTCTAATATACTTTGATTTATATGTATCTAAATCTTCATTTTATGATCCTTCTTTCATATGGTGTAAGTTTTGTATATTACCAAATTAGTAAGGGAATTTCTAATCTCAATTTCCATTCATTTTATTTCACAAAAATCATCATTGATTATTTTACACCATGATTATGTGTGAAATTACTATTTATTTATTAAGGAAGCAATTTCTACCCCGCTTTTTTTGGATATACTTCTGATACTCATAATCACTCCATTGATAAATTCTCAAGTCGTTAATATATACTTGATAAGAGTAATATTAACTCAATTTCCATTCATTGATTTGATCATCCAAGTCATTGTTGTTATTTTTACTAGAATATGTGTGAATATACTCTAATTTTTTACACTGAATATCCAATCATATTGAGTTTATTTATATTTGTCGTGCATAATAATTTCATTGAGACTTCTATTGTTGTTATGTGTCAAGTCACTTTTATATGGTGTATATACTATAATTTGACAAATTATGTCATGAATACATTTATTCTCATGATATTATAATGTATTTATTACCTAAATTTTTTGTATTTAAGACACTCTCTCTAAGGGCCCAACATTAAACATTAAATAATCTTGAGTTAAATCAATAATTTACATTTATGATATTTTTAGGATTATAGTTTTATAGAATTAAGACATAACTATTACATATCAACTAGAATATTACAAATTATAAACTTCTACTATAATCATTTTTGAAAATAATAAAACTCAATTTATAAAACAAGATTTCTTTTCATTATATAAATCTTCTTGAATACTTCTTTTCTATTACCCTTCCTTATAACCTGTTAAAAACATTTCAAAAACTTGGGATGAGGATAAAAATCCCATTAAGGGTTATAAAATAAAGAAGGAAAACATTTTCCCATCAATAAATACAAATCAACGAATCCCATACATTTCAATCATAACATACCATAAGAAATCATATGATTTATGAATAACACAAAGAAATCCTACATCATAAAGGTAACTTAGGGCTTTCATAACATTCTTTTGTTGTAGTTATCACAGCTACATAGGGAGTCATATTTGGAATACCCGTCATAGTATATTCCCTAAATCTCTTAGGAGAAACATTAATGTTTACCTCCGTGACATTACCCAATGCATTAGAGAGCTATATCGGGCTCACCTGTCCTAGGTTTATCAAGAAACCACATTTATACATAAACAATGCCCAATAACCATAACATAATCATAACACAGAACAAAATCATAAATGAAAGATATATTTCCACATTTAAATCACAATATATCAAATCATGATATTTAAATAAACAATACTTTATCAAACCATTTAAAACATTTAATATAGAGATTTTTGAATCAAACTGTCCCTTACCAATTTGATGCTTTTAAATGAATTATCATTTGAAAACATGAATGTCCATTTAAATAAATCCTAAAAACCATTTTCAAAACATGGTCACAAATGAGAAATATTTTGAAGTATAAATCATTAAAACGTTTAAAACGGTATTTTATTTAAAGAGTTTTTAACAAAATAAGATAGTCTTGAATACAAATAATTGAGGAAAAATATTTAATCACAACTTTATAATATCATGATTATAAAGGGATTCATTATATAATATTCCAAAGGACAGTATATAAATCATATAAGAGAGAACTAGTTCATAACAATAATGAAGTCTCAATGGGATGTAAATTGAGACGAAATCCCTTCTAAAAACTGTATCCTTATATTATGCATAAATCAATTACATAATTATGTGTGAAAAATAATTATACACTAAATATAAGTAGATATTAAGTTTAAATCAGTCAGAGGTCATTCAAAAATATTTATAACATGACATAATCCAATAAGTATATGTTTAACCCAAAGAAATGAAATTGGGTAAACAAGTTCCCTTACATAAATCTGACATCTTAATGACATAAAATTAAAATTCAGAAATAGAGTTGATGAGATAAAAATGATATCTCATCACTTGGACATACTATTTACATCAATAATGATATAGAATAACATATACCAACATAATAAGATGTAAAATAAAAGACATAACAATAAAATAAATAATAATATACCATGGATATATAAAAGAATCATGATAATATATATCAATTGGATATAAACAATACACCACATGAAATTAATAAATTTTGAACAATGGAAATGTCACAAATATTAAAAGTGAGATAAGAAAACCCTTACCTCGTAAAAGACATGACTTGTTTGTTTCTTGTTCTTCCTGAATAATAAAAAAAAGTTAATTTATATCTGATTTAGAACCCTTTTCAGGTTTAATATTCCTTTTATATCACTTATAACCAGGCCATAATCATCATGTAATCATTAATGTTAATAATGGTCGTTTTTTGGTACTTGAGTAAAAAATGAACAAATTATAATTACAGGTTGTCCGTGTTTTCTAGAGTACATTATATCTATAATGGTATTAATGATTTTGATATCATATATATAATATATATCTAGTATATATATTTATTTATAATATTACATCATATTTAGAGGTATGAAATTAAATGCATTGTTCATGGATACGGTAAGTCGTACGTACACATGAAAGCTAATTTAATTTCAATTTTGTATTTAATGGAATGAAAACATAGTGATACATAAGTATATTATAATTAATGTATAATATAATATATAATTTCATTAACTCCATCCGTCATACATCCCACATAGGGAATTAATGAGTCATATCACTTTGAGGGGGCGATAGTCACACTTCCTCATATAAAATTATTGTGTTTACCCATAATGGAAACCATAATGGTATCAAATAAATGAAAAATAAATAAGTATAACGAAAAATTAAACATAATATGTATCATATATAAATGTAGTTCAATCTTAATGGCTACCATGAGAGGTTGTACGTGATAATTGAACAATCATCGCTTCATGAGGCGATAGTTTGTCATCCGCAGAAACAATGTCTTTTTCACCCATTAGATAATGGAGTGTGTAATTTTAGTATTAATAGTTATCATAAAATCATCATATTATATTTAGGATACTATATTTGTTATAATATAAATTAATTAAAAGAGTTTATGGGTTCGATAAGTAAAATAAAAGAAAAAAATTTAAGAGAAATCGTTACCTTTAATTCGGGTAACTCCCTTTGGATTGAAAATAATGACTTCTTGAAGTGAATTATACCTAAAATAAGGCTTATAGGAAGAAGTAAAAGATCTTTAGAGATTCTTTGTGCAGGGGTTGGACGATCTAATGGGATTTAGAGGTGTGATGAATGGGTTATAAGTGGTGTCCTTTTATAAGGGAGAGGAGGGGCTCTTTAGGAATGTTTGAAACGATTATTTTATTATAAAAATATCGTCAGTTTCAAAAGGTCCAAAACTCGTTATAGTCAAAGATAAGATTACTCACATTTGAAATAAAATCATCCAATAATAATTGGATAGGTTTTTAATACTGTTTTAATATTTATAATTATATTTGTTTAAATCATTTATTGATTTGGTATATACTGCATTATTTTTGGGTCATAAATAATTTTATTTATTTGATGTCCAAAAATTATTAAAGAAATACCATGATGTAGAAAATATTTTTATATTTCCAATTAATATTTATCGTCATAAATATAACATATATAACCCTATGTAAAAATTAATTTACTAAAAGATATATGTTATTTTCATTTCTGTCTTTACTTTAATTAATCTAAAGAGTCCTTATCACCCTTAAGTGGCTCCATGGGATCCCTAAATCGACCCAAATATGCCCATCATTTTCCATGACTCATCCAATAAGGTTAAGACAAGTGTTAAGGTAAATTTTTATTATTATAAAATTTTTTTACCTTGAATTACTCTATTTACTTTTAACTACGGTAAATAAAATTGAAAAGTTACCATTCACCAAATATTATTTTCAACTAATTGAAAAAATATTTATTTATTAATAAATACTATGTATGTTGTATTTTTGAAATTAAATTTACAGAAGTGGTAAAATTTCATTAAAATGAACAATATATTATTTAACTACAACTTAGTGGTATCACTATTCATAAAAATTGAAGATTTTCTGAAAAATACCAAAAATTCAGCCTAAGATATATTTGAAATTATGAATTCAAAAATTATTTCTATTTTACAAAATAAAAAAAATTAAATATGAATTAATTAATTTAAAATTTATTTCTGTTGTCAAAACATATATTGTGTTTTTAAAAAAAATATCTATCAAACGATTAACACTTGTTTATATCTAATTTCTAAGCAAAATTAATTCCATTGACCACCATTAGATTAAATGGTAAAAATATAATCTAATTATACTTAAAAACAATTTAAAAAATAATCTAACCAAGTAAATAAATTGTATTAAAAACTATATTTGAATTAAAATGCAGTATTTTGACAATTCATTAAAAAATTAATTTTATCAGAAAAATACCAAAAAAAAATTCCAAATTAAATTTTGGTGTCCCAATTCTAAAGAATATTTTTATTTGTTCAAATATAATTTATGAAAGTTAAAAAAATTATATTTAATGATGTTTCGCCATCAACGGGACGTAAATCGACCATTTAGTGAATATTAAAGTATTAATGCTTAAAATCTAATTCTTTTCTTATATAAAGCCTCTAACTTTTATTGGATAAATGTAAAAAAAATTAAAAAAACATGTATAATAATTTTTTAGTTAGTCATTTTCATTCCCTCCATTAGAACGGATAGGAGTTAACTACCATTTAAAATAATATTATATTATTAGTTTTTAGTATGACCCAACGTTGTGTGCTAAGTAAGATTTCAATGAAACTCATTGTTGTGTATCAGGTACACCATTGAAAAAATAATACCCTTTAATGTCAAATTAATAATTAATTTTAAAATATTAATAAATATTAAAATGACATATTCTTTATTTACATGGGATGTTACATCCTTCCCCCTTTTGAGAATTGTGTCCTCACAATTTTAAAACTGGGCTTGGAAGCTTCACTGAAAGTCCGACAATGGAAAAGGGTCAGTAAAACTATAACTTTAAAAGAATTAAAAATATGTACAAAGGCCACATGAGATAACCCATAATAGGATTCTATGTATGAAAATATGTATATGGAAGAGAGAAAAAACCCTCCAGTTTTGAGGGATAGTGATAGAAAACATGATTAGGGGAATGTTAAGCACTATAAAATGACAATATTATGATGTGTTTAATGGTCTTTGATTACCCAACAGGAAATGTAAACTAACAATGTTTTTGTTTTAAATTCCTTTTCATAATTTGAGTAATTCAATTACTACTTAGAATAAGAAAATAAGGAAATATACTTACCTTAAAGTAGAGATTCATCCTTTAATATGTTTCTACCAAAAACTAATCTTTTTTCTAAAAGATGGGCATTCAAAAAGACATGGACACATAAGAAGAACAAGAATCATCTTCTAGATAATCACATAATCTAAAAATAAAGAAGTGTAAATTTCCCTTGTCTTTAGATATCAACCAAAACCAAAATGGTTAGTCCAAGATCATATAATCCTAAAAAATTATAGACCGTTATTAAAAGAAATGCTACAATTAATCTCTAAAATTCAATGAAAAGTACCCAAAGTTCAAGAAAGACCATTCAAAACACAATTGTCCTTAAAATTATTCATAATTAATCCAAACTAATATTGAAACCCAAAACTCATAAGGATTTAATCACATAGGATTCCACAGTAAATCTTAACATTTAACTCCAAAAACATAGACTACTCTTAAAGTCTCATACCGAAGCATAATTAACCAAATCACAAATTCTCTATGATAGGTTAATAATTTCCATAAATAGAAAAATCACCGTATTTACACAATAAGAATAGATATTCTTCTAGCATAAAATTTCATCCATTAATCCACAAATGTAATCCCACAGTATTCATTTTTTCATAAGCATACAATGTTAGCAAATGAGAGAACGTCTTCCAAAATAACTTTTATCACTTAATAAAAAAATAATTTTCTTACACTAAGGATATCAATTTGATAAAACATAATATCCAAAATCAACATATTCATGATCAATGGGTTGTCACACGGTCTACGTGTTGTCCATTTTTTAAATCTCAAAAATACCCTATCACGTTTTAACCTCAATGGTTTCCTCAATCTTCTCATTTTCATCCTAATTTATTATGTTCTCAACATCATAATTCTTGAAGTCTTATATATATTGTCAATTTTTTATTTCACCACCATATGATAAAATAAAACAATCCGCAAAATAAAGAACATCATACCTTGATCATGGTGTCCACTAGGTTTCATCGTCATCTTGTTCATGTAGAAGAAGGTACATGCATTGAAAAAATGATTTAGAGATGCATAAAAATAATTTGTATCATTGATCCAATTAAACCTTGAAAAACATAGGTCATTAGGGTGTTCATATAAAAATAAAGTGTCTTAAAATAATCATGTGTGACATATAATCTCAAAAAATCTGATAAAACATGATATCTATATAATATTCAGACCGAATTTGAGTTCAAACTTTCAATTAATGGTCCTTTTCAAATACAACAGTTATGTGCAGAGAGAATATATTTTAAAAGTAAATATAAATAGGTTGTGCAATGGTATCCTTCTTCATCACCTTTTTCAAAATTGTAATATGCTTCAAAATATTTTGATAAGGTAAAATATTTTAAAATGCCTTGATAATATTTACCTTTCTAGAAAATATGAGAATATTGTGAAAATATGATTTTTTTAAATACAACCCCAGATCAACGATGATAACAATGTATAATAGTGGTGTTTGATATCTCAAACAACTGCATTCAAGTGAGTTTTATGCTAGAAAAAATTTTACAATCATTCGAACATGAAATTGAAAAATTTATTGCAATCATGTCATCCAGGAGAGATAGGAATGTTATTTGAGATCCTCCCCCTTCCATTTGTAACTGACTTTCCTTGGTTGAAAAAGATATAAAACAAATTTCACTGAAATAATAGACAAATAGACTAACCATGTGACAAAAAAAAACTCATAATCCCTAAAGTTGTTTAAATAGATCTTTAATACCACATATAAGGACCTGGCCTTAAATATTACTTAATATTGAGATAAATCAAGAATTATCATTGAGAATATTTTTAGGTTTAGAGTTTTAGAGAATTAGACTATTACTTTTACTTATCAACTTGAATATTACAATGTAGAAACTTCTACTACAACCTATTTTTCACAACAATAAAACTCTTTAAATAAAACGAGATTTCTTTTCTAGATATATATCTTCTTGAATATTTTCTTTTCTATTATCATTCCTTATAACTTGAAAAAAACATTTCAAAAACATGGAATGAGCAAAAAAACCTAAGTAAAGGGTATAAAATAAGGAAGGAAAACAGTATACCACCAATAAATACAAATTAACGAAACAAATACTTTTCAATCATAACATACCTTATGAAATCATAGGATTTATGAATAACACACAGAAATCAGAAATCATAAAGGAATCTTATGGAATTCATGAAATACATATATTGTAGCTATCACAGCTACATAAGGAGTCACATTGGAAATATCCATCATAGTATATTCCCTAAATCTCTTAGGAGGAGCATTAATGATTACTTCTGTCATGTTACCCAATGAATTGGAGAGCTCTCTCGGGCTCACCAGCCATAGGTTTATCACAAAACCACTAGTATATGAAAACAATGCCTAATAACCATAACAAAATCATAACACATAACCAAATCATAAATGAATGATAATTTTCAATATTATAATCACAACATATCAAATCATGATATTGCAATAAAAAATATATTATCAAACCATTTTCAAAACCGTTTAAAATACTTAACTATGAGATTTTGGAATCAAAGTGTCTCCTAACACATAGAGGATTTTAATTGAATTATCATTTGAAAACAATCATTTCCATAAGAATAAATCCTAAAAACAATTTTTGAAAACATGGACATTAATGAGAAATATTTATAAGAATAAATCATTAAAACATTTAAAATGGTTTTTTAGTACAGGAGTTTTTAACCAAATGTGAGACTCTTGAATAAAACAAATTGAGGAACAACATTGAATCAAAAAATCATAATATAATTAGAATAAAGCTATTCATGATATTATATTCCAAAAAAATGTATATAAACCATATAAGAGTGAATTTGTGCATTACAACAATGAAGTCTCAATGGGATGTAAATTGAGACGAAATCCCTTAAAAAAACTATATCCTTAGATAAAGGATAAATAAATTACATTATAAAGTGTGAAAAATAATTATACAATAAATATAACTGGATATTAAGAGTAAATATATCATAATTTATTCACACATATTTATAACATGATAAAATTAATAAGTGAAGTTTAACCTCAATAATTGAAATTGTGTGAAGATGTTCCCTTACACAAATCCAACAGCCTTACGACGTCACATTAAAATTAAGAAAATGAGTTGATGAGGGAGAAATGAGTATATCATCACTTGTACATATTATATATAGCAATACGGTTATATAAGAACATATCCCAATATAATATGATGTAAAATAAAAGTCATATCAATAAAGAAGACATTTAAAAAGATGAGGGTGAATGGTTTCTTTACCAATTTGGTAACTTATAAAAAAACAACCCAAGAAATAAGGATCATAAAATAAAGATGTAAATACCCATAAATTAATTTTTATTACACCCAGAATACAATCATGGGAAGTGCATACACCCCAGATAATTTAATAGAGGTTGATATAGCTTGAATCTCATGGGAATAAAAATTGATATTAAAACACCTTACCACATTGTAATCGATCAAGTTGTTTGAGAAAAACATTATAACCACCAAATAAATCATAGAATACCAAGAATATAAAGAGAATAATGATAATATATATCAAATGGCAGTACACAATACACCACATGTAATAAATACGTTGTGAATAATGGAAATCTCACAGAATTAAAATTTAGATAAGAAACCCCTTACCGCGTGTCCAACGTGACCTGTTTGTTCTTTAATCATCCTTAATAATAAAAATAAGTTAATTTACACTTCATTAAGAACCTTTTAATGTTTATTATTCCTTTTATATCACTTATTACCATGTCATAGACATTATGTAATCATTTATGTTAATAATGATCGTTTTTTTATATTTGGTACTGGAGTCAAAAATAAACACCATAAAATTACAAGCTGTCCATGTGGTCAAGAGTAAATTATCTCCAGAATGATATTAGTGATTTAGATATCATATATATCTTATAAATCCAGTATATACATGTATTTATAATATTACAAAACATTTAGAGGTATGAAATGAAATGTACCTTTTATGGAGACGGTAAGCCGTACGTACGCATGAACGCTACATTCATTTCAATTTCATATTTAATTGAATGAAAACATAGTGATACATAGGAATATTATAATTACGGTATAATGTAATATAAAATTTCATTAACTCAATCCTCCATATGTCCCACGTATGGCATTAATGAGTCATATGACTTTGAGGTTGTGGTAGTCCACACATCCTCAAATAAAATTATCGCATTTACCCATAATGGAAACTATAAAGGTAATCTATAAATGAAAAACACATAATCATAAAGAAAAAATAAACATAATTTATATCATATATAAATATAGTGTGATCTTAATGGCCACCATGATATGTGGTACGATATAATTGATCAATCATCGCTTCGTGAGGTTTTATTTTTCCATCCACAGAAAGAGTATATTCTTCACCCATTAGGGGGATGTGTGTTTAAGTGTATCTTGGATACAAATAATATCAACATAATATTATATTGAGTATATTTATTTTGTTATAAAATAAAATAATAAAAATAGTGTAGGGGATGGTGATGTAAAATAAAATAAAAGATTTCAACATAAACTGTTACCTTTAATTCTGGGTACTCCATTTGGTTTAAACCAAAAGGACTTATTAAATTGCCTTATTCCTAAGTTAAGGCATCTAGGAGGAATATAAATATCTTGAGAACTTATTTGGTTAGGGGTTGGATGAGCCAAGGGTCTTGAAAGTGTTAGGAATGGGTTAGACATCATGTCCTTTTATAAGGGAGATGAGGGGTTCATTAAGAATGTTTGAAACAAGTATTTTATCATAAAAATATATTTGGTTTCAAAAGGTCCAAACCCAATTAAAGAAATATATAAGATGACTCATGTTCGAAATAAAATCATAGAACAAAAATTGGAACGGTTTGGGATATTGTTCTAATATTTATAATCTTATTTATTTAAATCATTTGTTAATGAGTTAAATACTTCATCATTTTTGTGCAATAAATAATTTTATTTATTTAATGTCTAATTTTTATTAAAAAATACAATGATGTAGGACATATTTTTATCTTTCCAATGAATATTTATTGTTTAAAGGATAACTTATATAACCATATGTAAATGTTAATTTAATAAAAGATGTTTTTTAGTCCATTTTTTTATTTACTTTAAATTATTTAATCTAAAGTTATTTTATCACTCTTAAGTGGCTATATGGGTCCCAAAATCGTAACAAGGGTTCCCATGGCCATCCATTACTCATACAATAAAGTTGAGTAAAAATTTAAGGTAATTCGTTATTATTATAATATTTATTTTACCATTAATTACCCTACTTACCTTTAACCACGGTAAAGAAATGTCAAAAGTTATTATTTAATAAAAAGTATTTTAATTTTATTGAACTATATTTTACTTATTCATAACAACCATTTATGTCAGATTTTATAAATTCAATTCAACGAAGCGATAAATTTTTTTTTAAATGACAAAAATCAATTTTTAACTACTACTTAGTGGTTTCACTATTCATCAAAATTGATGTTTTTCAGAAAAATACCAAATATTCATCCTAATATATATTTGATATTCTGAATTAAAAATGATTTTTTATTTTAAAAAATTAAAATCATAGAAGTTTCATTAATTAATTTAAAATTAATTGTAATTTTCCAAACAACTAGCGTGTTTTTTAGAACCAATATCTATCAAAATATTGAAACTTCTTTATGACCAATTTGAAAGAGAAATTAATTCCAATTACCACCATGGGATAAAATGGTAATGATATAATCTAATTACTCATTAAAACCTATTAAAAATATAATCTATCTGTTTAAATAAATTATATTGCAAATCATATTTTAATTAAAATATAGTTCTTTTCATTATTCTTTAAAAAAATGAATATTTTCCTGAAAAATAACCAAAAAAATTACCCAATGTAAATTTTGTTGTCCTGATTCTAAATAATAATTTTATTTGGTTTTATAGAATGTATAAAAGTGACCAAAAATATATTTATTGGGGTTTCTCTTTCAAATGGAGGTAAATAAACCTTTTAGTGAATATTATAGTATTTTTGCTTAAAATCGAATTCTTTTCTTATTTTAAGCATCTAAATTTTATTGGATAAATGTAAAAACATTTAAAAAACATATATAATAATTTTTTAGTTAGTTATGTTCATTACCAACATTAATATGTCTAGGCATTAACTACCCTTTAAAAATATTATATTATTATTTTTCAGTATGACCCAACATTGTGTGCAACATAAGATTTCAAAGAAACCTGTTGTTGTGTATCAGATACGACATTCAACATAGAATCCCATTTAAAATAAATTAATAATTAATTTACAAATATTAATACATATGAAAATGTAAGATTTTTTATTTAACTGGGATGTTACACTCTCATTGGGTTAGGAACTCTAACTAAAATAAAATGTTATGTGTTTATAAAAACAATTTCATCTAAATCATTCTCATAAATTTCCTTGATTTACAATTGGTTTTGAGGATTTATAGATATGGACATGAATGTTTTAAAATATAAATTACTTTTAAATGTTTCAAATTTGTATGAGACACGTTGATTCCAAAATCAATTTTTAACAGCTTCATGATACATATTGAGACAATGAAATATTTTCAAGAAAAAGTGACTTTTCTATCAAATAGTTTTACTAATTATTTTCATTTATGTTAATATCCTTCATTATTGTTGATTTAGGTTTATTTATTATAATAAAATTATACATATATTATTTAATGAGTTATGTTTGACTGTAGATGTGCTATTTTTATACCATTCATTGTCTGTGGTAAAAATATTGGCATTTCATATGCTAGTTTTCATACAAATGTTCAGAATATGTTTCAACCTCTTCATATGAGGAATGAATTGGTCTTAGTAAGTTATTGGTGGAGCCATATATAGATCCTAAATGAATTTTTGGGTCTCATGAGACAAACTAGTGTCTTGGCACAAGGCCATTACAAAATATTTTTTGTAGGCTTGTCACGAGGCCTTTACTATGTGGTTATTTTGTCTGACATTATTCATTCCATCATTATGAAATTATCTATTTATATTACATGTGATTATTCAACTTGTTGAATATCGATGTGAATAATTAAATAACATTATTTGATTTAACCTTACCATTTTATGCTGAATTTTATGTTTTAAATGCATATGTTTTAGTCTTATACATTGCATTAAATGTTTAGGCTTATTTATGATAGTTTCTGCTACATTATTTTCCATACTAAGCATCTGACCTCACCCATATCTTATGTTTTCTTTTTCCAAGGATTTCAATAAGTATATTATGATTATCCTATATTGGTATAACAAAGGATATGATTGTCTTCCAAGGGGACACACTGTTGTTTTTCTTTATTCCCTGATGTAATGTAAAACATATGAATGTATCTAGTATATCCAAGGCCTTTAACCTAATCAGTCTTTCAGGAAGTGATCTCTTTTGATAATTCTAATGATATGTATGTATTTCCCTAAACCCATTTACCCAGAATTGGTGCATTGTTACATAACATTAGCGTGATACAAGGAATCATTTCCCGAAAGACCAATCAATTTAGTAGTCCTAGAAGTACTAGATACATACATAAGTTTTAAATTACATCATGACGTAAATTAAAATACACTGTGTCCCCTTTTAAAACTCTTATATTCATTATCCAATTCTTTCAAGTTAATTGTAATATACTTTTTTTCATCCTAGTTAATATAAAACATAAGAAAGGGGTGAGCTCAGATGCTTAGTAAGGATAAAAATAGTGTAAAAACATTCATAAATAATCATAAACATTTAAGACAATGTATAAGACTATAAAATGCCTTTTAAAAATATACTTCATCATAATATGGAAAATATAAATCTCAATAATTCCATTTACGTATTCACATAGATATTATACTAGTACAATAATCACATGAAATATCAATATCCAAATTCATAATGATGGAATGCATAAAGCCAGACTTCATAACCACATAGTCAAGGCCTTGTGACAAGACTACAAATAAGATTTTGTCAAGTCCATTTTATGATATAGTAGTTTTTCCCACGAGACCTACTGATGCATCATGGAGCTGTAGTGGGCTCCACCCATCACTTACTAAGTCCAATTCATTCCTAATATGAAAATGATGAAACATAACAGAAACAGTACTATTAATATGGCATCCAAAATGTCAATACTTAAACCATAAATCATGAATTGTATAGAGATAGAACCTATATAGTCAAACATAACTCATTCGAATCAATATGGTCGATTTTATTAAAATAAATTAATCAAAATTGAGAATAATGAATGAAATTCATATAGATGAAAATAATCATCAAAATTATTTGAGTGAAATATCCACCTTTTTATGGAAAACATATAAATGTATCACTATTTATCAAGAATTTGTTTAAAATAGATTTATAAATCAATGTGTCCCATTAAACATTGAAGCTTTTAAAATTAATATTAAATTTAAAACATTAATGTCCACATAAATAAATCTGTAAAATAATTTTAAAACATTGACATTAATATGAATGATTTAGAAGAATAAGTTTTTAAAACATTTAAAATGATATTTTAGTTAGAATTCTAAACCAAATGAGAGACGCTTGAATAAAAATAATTGAGGTAATAAAAACATAATAATATAATGATAATAATGGGATTCATGATATATTATGTCAAAGTACAGTATATACCCCAAATAAATGTGAATTGGAACATAACAACAATGTAGTCTCAATGGAATGTAAGTTGAGATGAAATCCTTTATAATGACTGTATCCTTAGGTTAAGGATAAATAAATGACATGATTATGTTTGAAAAATATAAATACACTAAATATGATTGGATATTCAGTGTAAAAAATCAGAGGAAATTCTCACATATTCTTGTAACGACAACACTAATGACTTGGATATTCAACTCAATGTATAAAAATTTAGTTAAGATTACTCTTATCAAGTTCATATCGATGAATTGAGAATTTATCAATGGAAATATTATGTTTATCAAAATAATAAATAAAAAAGGAGAGTTAAAATTACTACATAAATAAAAAAATAGTGATTTCACACAAAATCTTAGAGTATAGAAATCAATGATGTTTGTGTAAAACCGAATAGTAGAAATTAAAATTTGAAATTCCCTTACCGATTTGGTAACATACGAAACATAATCCCCATGGAAGAACGACCATCCAATGATGATGTAAACACTGATAATTACTGTATATTACACAAACAATACAATCATGGACAGCTCATACACCACAGAAAAGATAATAGTGGCAAATATAACATTAATCTCATTGGAAGAAAAGTGAGATGAAAACCATTTACATTGTACTATTCCTTAGTATATGGTAGGTTAAACACATTTACAATGGTGAAACCATTTTTATTAAATTATAAAAAACGAAATACATAAATATGATATCATATAAGATCTTCTAATATTGCATTGTTAATGATATTTCAGTTGTATCATTGTTTTGGTTGTTAACTGATTCATTTTCTTTTATGTGGTTTGTTACGTAAGTCATGTTTGTTATGTATAAGATGTATTTTATTCATATCCATAATGATATTATGTTCATAAAAATTATTTTTTATAATAAAATTAAAATTATTCTTGAATAACTATGGTGGGGAATAAATCGCATCGCGTTCGTGGAGACGAAAAGCCGTGTGTATGCACGAGTGACAATATAATTATATTGATAGTGAAATCATATATAATTGGAAATTATATCATATATAATAAATTAATAACATGTTATATTTTTTTTAAATTAGTTATACTCATTATTATACCCTTCAAAATAATATAGTGTTTGAGTAACAAACTACACCACGACGTGGATACGGTAAGCCGTATGTACGCACATATGGTAACTTTATTATTTATAGGATGAATTGAATAAAGAATATGGTTCTACCATATTTATAATAACATCATTGTATATATAAGGTAGTGGAATTATTATTTTGGTATGGAAACAAAAAACCAGGTTGTGTAAGAAGAAAATAACTTGAAAGAGGATGGTGAAATTATTACCTCATCTTTGGGTGTTTCCTTTTGAGTTGATCAAAAGGGATCTTTATGTTGTGTTTCTGATCAATGTAATGACTCTTGTTTGATGTGACGGAAGTTGAGAGGATATTTGGTCAGGTATTGGCCGAACCTAATTGCTTTTTTGGTGTTATTTTGAGATAAGGGGAAGTTCTCTTTTATAAGAGGGGTGAAGGGAACTTTAGGAAAAACTGGAAATATAATTTTATAATAAAATCAATTTCATTTACTAATCGATAAAATATAATTTATATCAAGTATAAGGTGGGGATGGGTCGAAAACCTCTTAACAAATGGGTTTATATAAGTTTTTTTCACCATATTAACTTTATCTTTTAGATTTAACTATTAGTTAAATACTTTGACATTTACCATATCTCTTCGTATTTTTATATTATATGGTTAATAAACATACTATAACAAGCCAGTCGAACCCCAAGTGGTACATTATTAATATATATTACCTTATCTAAGTCCTTTGGCCGATCCTTAGGTTTTTAGAAATATTATATCAATTAATAATATAGTATTTTTTTTAAAAAACTTATTTATTTCAATTTTGGCACTATTTAGTATTTGATTTTTTTTGAAAGCCATAGAAACTTTAACAAATCGAATAATATTAATTTAATCATCCCTAACATGTCATAGTAACCATGAAAATAAGTGGAATTCATCAGAAGTCTCAATTTATATTTGTTTTCATATTTATAATATCAATTATTTTAATATTTCATTAATAAGGTAATTAACGTATCGCCATTGTGTCATTTATAAATTAAATTATTTAATAGCTAAAAATTATAAATAAAATAACATTATATAGGAAATATTTTTATATTTCTAAGGAATATTTTAGTTGAATTTATCTTATGTGTAACCCTAAAATAATAATGGTTTAGTTATTAAAACTTGAATTTTAACACTTTTAACTCATATTTAAATAAAATAATAATAATTGTCCCAATCTACTCCAAATGAACCAAAGAAAATCATATTTTCTTCCAAAGGATATTTTTGTTCGAATTACACTTATCCAATACAATTAGGACAAGTGTTAGGGTAGTTATAATATCATTTTTACCCTTAATTACCCTATTTACTTTTAACTGTGGTAAATAAAAGTCAAAATTTACTATTCACCAACAATTATATTTAACCTATCGAACCACATTTTATTTACTGATGTTAATTCTGTCTCTTGTATTTTTGCAATTCAACTCTCAGAAGCAGTAAAAATATGTTTTATGCAAATTTTCAAATGCTCCTACAAGGTGGGTAAATGACGGTAATAAGTTCAATAAAATTTTATATATCTAAACTTATTATATAATGACTACAATGAATTAAAATTAACATGTATAAGAATTATATATTTATTTTGTCTTAAAATTATTAAATTAAATAATTATTTAAATAAAAAGTTGGTTTTTTAAAAAGAAGCAGTGTTTTTCACAATTCATCAAAAATTAAATGTTTTCAAAAAAATTCCAAAACATTTTCCCTATGAAAAGTTTGTTATTATGAATTCAAAAATTAATTCTATCCTACCAAATTATAAACATATAAATTGCATTAATTAATTTAAAATTAATTTACCATTGTCAAAGTCAAAAAGTGGGTTTTTTAAAAAGTAAAAACAATTAGATTATTGACATGTGTTTATATAATCTAATTATACTTCCAAACCATTTGAATACATAATTTAACACAATAAATTATTTCCATTAAAAAAGTTGTCTTCAATTAAAATTTAATATTTTTCAGTATTCATCAAAATATGAACATTATTAAAAAAGTATCAAAAATGTAACCAGAAGAAATATTTCTCTATATATTCGAAAAAAGAATTAAATTTCATTAAATTTCATATCTAAAAGAGTAAAATATTGGTTTTGAAAAGGGGTTTCCATTAAAAGGTGGTAAAATTTAATTTTAATAAAAATAATTTTTTTATCTGAAAAAATGAATTTGTTCTTATATTATGTCTAGGAAACGCATAATATAGATTCTAAAATTATATGGAGTATATAAAATTCAAAATTCTATTAATAATATTCATAACTGATTTTCTAATGGCTAGTTTGGTAAGTCATGGTGCGCTTCAACTCATTGTTTCATATAGCACATGTTATTGAATAACATTATAGAAAATATATTACTTTGAAATCTTGAGGTGTTAAATTAGTCACCCCTTTTAGAAATTCTGTCCTAACAATTTTAAAATTGGCCTTGGTAACTTTAGTGAAAGTCCAACATCGGAAAAATAGTCAATAAAACTATGACATTAAAAGAAAGAAAGAGATGAACAAAGGTCACCCGAGATGACCCATACAAGGATTCATTACATGAAAACAAGGATATAGAAGATAAACTAAGTGTGATGTTTTGATGGAGAGTGATAGACAAAATGATTAGGAGAAAGATAACAAGAAGAAAACCACAAACATGTGATGGGATAAACAGTCATTAGTTTCCCAGTAGGAAAATTAAATGGACTAAGTGTTTTGTTTATATTCCATTCCATAAAGTTGGGGAATTTTTTATGAGATTGACTAAGAACATAAAGAGATATACTTACTTTATAAGTAGAGTTACATCCTTATATAAATTACTACCACAAAATCATCATTTCCTTAGACAATGAGTATTCAAGATGACTTGGTCACACATGAAGCGCTAGTATCAACTTCTAGTGAATCACATAATCCACAAAGGATCAAATATATATTTACATTGTCTTCAAAGATTGAAAAAAAAACAAAATGGTTTGTAAAAGATCAGATGATTCCCAAAATGGATAATCCTTTAGAGAAAAAATACTAATCTTAATTTCTAAAATTCAACCAACAATACACAAAGTTCATAAATACCATTCAATAAACAATTTTCCTTAAAATCATTCAATATAATACAAACTAATATTGGAACCCAAAATGTAGAATAATTTTATTATGCAGTCTTCCACGCTAAATTGTATCTCCAAATAACATCGACAACTCATAATGTCACATAAATAAATTTAATTAACCTATTCACATTTTATCTATGAGTGGTTAATCATTTCCATATATAACCCAAATCGCTATACATCCACAATAAAAACATAGATAAAAATCCCCCATTACTACTAAAATGAAGTTTCATAGTATTCTATTTTCCTTAGGCATATAGTGTTCCCAACATAGTGAACATCTTCCAAAATAACATTTATTAGTTAATCCCCAAATAATTTTACTATACGAAGGATTCCCATTTGATAAGACATAAGATCACAAATAAACTTATTATTGATCAATAAAATCATTTTACAAAAAATAATTTGTCACACTAACTAGGGACTTTACATAGTTCAGTGGTAGGTGATAAATCTCAATGGCGCTCTGGTTGTGGGTTCAATTCCCACATCTTTGTCCAACGTGACAGGTTGTCACATGGTCGACATATTGTCCTTTTTAAAAAACTATATTTTATTATATTCTAAAAACAAGATAAATTCTTCAAAATAATCCTAACATAATTTCACCACAAATGTTATCTCATACCTCACATTTTCATCCCAAAATTTAATAACATTTAATTTCTTCAAATTCATGGATTATATAAATGAACATTGGTATTTATAACTATATCAATAATTGAAAATATAATTCTTCCTAAAATATTATTTTCACATATCAAAAATAGGTATTCACATAAAAGATAAAATTCTTCCAATGTAATCCCATCAACCAAGATCACTAATACTTTTAAACAATTCACCATCCATTTATTTCCACATAGGTTCTTCCATGAACAAGAGGTTATCCTATATAATAAGAAATTCACTTAGGTAATGCCCAGGTCCCCTATATTTTTAGCAAATGACTGTAAATGTATTTTTGGGATCATTTTTTTTCTTCCATAGTACTCTTAATATTTCCACAGCAATTCTTTACTTTATGTCCTTCTTCCGCACAAATAAAGAATTTATTTGTTCCATTTATACAATTACCTAGGTGAATCTTTCTACATTTCATGCATGATGGAAATTGAGATTTCTTTTCTCCATGGTCTCTACTACTGGAGCTCTTATCATTCACCGCTTTTATCTTCTCTTTTGAGCCCAAGAGTTTATTAATATATATGTTATTGATCATATTTTTTGAAAACTGATTTGACATTAACCCAAAATCTTTTACACCTATCAATATTCCATTTCATTGCTCATTTCCACCTCTGTTCCCACCTTGTAAATCATGTTCAATGTTACTCTGACTTCCTTGGAATATTGTCATTGACTAACACAAGAAACCATCGTGCGAGACATAAAATCATTTAGATAATATCATAAAACATTATTTTCAATCCAAACCACCTTAAGATTAACCAAATCTATTTATTCTCATCTTATATTAAATTCAATTAAATAATCTTGAAATGAATATTTGAATTATCCTCAGCATATCCCTTGAGATTGTCATAACCAAGAGTGAAGCAAGTCCCATTGTCATGTACTCCGATACCCCTGGTCAAGCCTGGAACTCCTTGTCAAAATTTTCACTCCTAGGTACATCTTTGCTAGAGCCGCCTATACATGCTCGTATCCATATAGGGATGTATTTCATGGAAATTACACATAATATTAACATTAGAAATTTTTTTGGATGTTCTTCTATACTAATCTACAATTCCTATCTTAGGGTAGTGTTTTCTAAACATATATTTTCTACATATAGCTTCCATGGTTTGTACTAAACTTCCTCGTATATGAACTGTAACACCCTGGCCCCAGTTTCCTAGAATTAGTGCATTATTACATAACACTGGCATGATACAAGGAATCATGTTCTGAAAGGCTGATCAGTTTAGTATCATTGTAAGTACCAGTTACATAAATAAGTTTTAAATCAAATCATGAAATAAAAAAACAACATTGTGTCCCCATTGAACACTCTTATATTCCTTAGCCTATTCCTGCTGGTTAATCATAACATAATGTTTTTGCTTCCTGAGAAAAATAAATCATAAGAAAGGGGTGAGCTCAGATACTCAGTAAGGAAAACAATAATGCAAAAACATTCATAAATAATCACGAACATTTAAAGCAATTTATATGACTAAAAAAATCCTTTTAAACTGAAACTTCAACATAAAATGGAAAATATAAATCAAAATAATGTCATTTACTTATTCGCATGGATATTCTACTAGTGGAATATTCTCATGAAATATCAATAGTCCATTTCAGAATGATGGAATGCATAATGCTAGACTTCATAACCACATAGTCAAGGCCCTGTTCCAAGACTACAAATAAGATTTTGTCAAGGGCTTATGCTAAGACAGTAGTTTGTCTCATGAGACCTACCGATGCATCAAGGAACTATAGAGGGATCCACCAATCATTTACTAATTCTAATGCATTCCTCATATAAATTTTTGAAACATAACATAAACATTCGTATTAAACTAGTATATGAAATGTCAATGCATAAACCATAAATCACGAATGTTATAAAAATAAAACATCCACATTCAAACATAACAAATTCAATACAATATAAAATATTTTATTATAATAATTTAATCTTAGTCGAGAATAATAAAGGATATTTACATATATGAAAATAATCAACAAAACTATTTGAGATAAATATCCCCCTTTTTCAGGAAATCATTTAAAAGTATCAATATTTATCATGAAGCTATTTAAAATAGTTTTTTTGAATAAAAGTGTCCCAGACCACATTGAAACATTTAAAATTTATTTTAATTTTAAATTATTAATGTCCATATAAATAAATCTATAAAACCATTTTTAAAACTTGTAAATTAATGATAATTATTTAAAAGAATAAAATTTTAAAACATTTAAAATGATATTTTAGTTAGAGTTACTAACCAAATGAGAGACTCTTGAATAAAAATAATTGAGGTAATAAAAACATAATAATATCATGAGAATAAAGGGATTGATGATATATTATTTCAAACCACAGTATATACCCCAAATAAATGTTAATTGGCGCATAACAACAATGAATTCTCAGTGGAATATAAGTTGAGATGAAATCCTTTTTAAAGACCGTATCCTTAGGTTAAGGATAAATCAATGACATAATTTTGTGTGAGAAATATAAATAAAATAAATTTGTTTGGATATTCAGTGTAAAACAATCATAGGAAATTCACCCATATTATTGTAACAACAACACCAATGACTTGGATGTTTAACTCAAAGAATGAAAATAGAGTTAAGATTCCTCTTATCAAGTTCATATCGACGACATGATAATTTTTCAATGGAGTGATTATGTGTATCAAAGGAATATCCTCAAAAGGTGAATGTAAATTAATACATAAATAAACAAATAGTGATTTAACAAATTATCTTAGATTATAGTAATCAATGAAGATTGCGTAAAACCGAATGATTGGAAATTTATATTTGAAAAAACCCTTACTGATTTGGTTACATACGAAAAATACACCCAATGGATTAAAGATCATCCAATGATGATTTAAATACAGATAAATTTATTTATATTATGAAAAAAATAAAATCATGGGCAGTACATTCACCACACAAAAGCTAATCGTGGAAAATATAGCATGAATCTCACGAGAATAAAAGTGAGATGAAAACCCCTTACCTTGTACTTTTCCTTAATATAGGGTAGGTTAAACTCATGTATAATTGTGAAATAATTATTACTAAATTAAAGAAGAACCAAATTCATATATATGATATCATATATTATCTTTTAATATTTCTCGATTAATGATATTTCAGTAGTATCAATGTTTTAGTTATAAACTAATTCATTTTACTTTATATGTTTTGTTACTTAATTCATGTTTATTATGTATAGGATCTATTTTATTAATATCCATAATGATATTATGTTCTTAAACATTACGTTAAATCATAAAATGAAAATTATTCTTGAATTATTACGATGGGGAATGAATCTCATCATGTTCGTGGAGTCGGTAAGCCGTACATACACACGAGCGATAATATCTTTATATTGATGTTGAAATCATATAATATTGGATGATATATAATATATAAATAATCATTAAAAAGTAATAATTGTTATTTAAATCAGTTATACTCATTATTATACCCATCCAAATAATGAAGTGTTCGAATAAAAAAATTAACCACAACGTGGAGATAGTAAGCCGTAAGTACGCATGTATAGTGACTTTGTCATTTATAAGATGGATAGAATAAAGAATATGGTTATACCATATTTATAATAAAATCACAGTATGTATAATGTACTGGATGTTTTATTTTCATATGGTAACAATAAATAGAAAGATAAAGTGGAAGAAGAAATGAACATGAATGAGGGTGGTGAAATTATTACCTCTTCTTTGGGTGTTTCCTTTTGAGTTGATCAAAAGGACTGTTTAAGTTTGTTTTATGATAAAATTAAGTAATCTAGTTTGATTTTATGGATTTTGGGAGTATACATGGGTAGGTGTTTTCAGGTCCAAATTGATTTAGAGGTGTGATTTTGAGAGAAGGGGATGTGCCCTTTTTTAAGATGGGTGAGGGGCACTTTAGAAAAGCTTGGAATATTATTTTATAATAAAACCAATTTTCAGTTTCTAATTTATTAGAAATGATTTTTTTCAAGGATAAGGTGGGAATGGGTCGAAAAAATCTCAACATATAGGTTTTAGATAGGTTATGGTCACTATTTTAACCATATCTTGTAAATTTAACTCTTTTTTATATAGTTTTATATTTACCGTGTCTCTTTGTATTTTTATATTACACGGTTAATAAATATACAATATAAATACAATCGAACCATAAGTGGTCCATTATTAATTTATATAACCTTCTCTAAGTCATTCGGCTGAACAATATATTTTTAGGAATATTATATCAATTAATAATACATTATTTTTTTTATAAAAACAATTAGGTCAATTTTGACACTATTTCGTATTTCATTATTTTGAGAGCCATAAAAACTTTATCACTTAGAATAAAAATTATTTAATCAACCCTAACATATAATTCTAACCTATAAAATTACTAGAATTCATCAGAAGTCTTTATTTATATTTATTTGGATACTTATAATATCAAATATGTTAATATTTCATTAATAAGGTAATTATTTCATCATCATTCTGTCATATATAAATTAAATTATTTAATTTCTAAAAATTATAAATAAAATAATAATATGTATGAAATATTATTATATTTATAATTAATAATTATAGTTCAATTTATTTTATGTGTATCCCTATTTTAAAAATGTCTTAGTTATTAAACATTGAATTAATCACTTTTAACTTTTCTTTAATTAAAATAATAATAAATTTTCTAATATAATCCTAGGGTACCGAAGAGGATCATATTATATTCCTAAGGTTTTTTTTGTAGAATTAAACTTATCCAATAGAATCAGAAATGTGTTTGGATGCTTATCATATCATTTTTACCATTAATTACCCTATTTATATTTTATCGTGGTAAATTAAAGCCAAACCTTACTATTCCTCAAAAATTATTTTCATCTTATTGAACCACATTATACATACTTATTTTAACTTTGCGTCTCATATTTTTGAAATTCAACTCACACAAGTGGTAAAATTAATTATTATGCAAATTTTCAAAATCTCCTAGATGGTTGGTAATAGACAATAAGAAGTTCAATAAAATTTTATATATCTAAACTTGTTATAAAATGACTCCAATGAATTAAATTGAACATATATATGTATTATGTCTATTTTGACTCAATATAAATAAAATAAATAATTATTTAAATAAAATTTCATTTTTAAACAATAATGTTGTGTTTACACTATTCATCAAAAAATGAATGTTTTTTAAAAAATACCAAAAATTCACCCTAACAAAATTTTGATATTCTGAATTCAGAAATTAATTTTTTTTTACAAAATTAAAAACAAAGAATTTATATTA
Source organism: Viscum album (assembly GCA_963277665.1). Lineage (NCBI taxonomy): Eukaryota > Viridiplantae > Streptophyta > Magnoliopsida > Santalales > Viscaceae > Viscum > Viscum album. Next base: position 439,457,786 of record OY728142.1, on the reverse strand, counting down.
ATAAATTTAAAATTAAATTTACGTTTTCAAAACCAAAAAGAGTGGTTTTTAAGTAAAAACTATCGAAAAATTGACATGTATTTATGTAAAATTTAAACGTGAAATTGCTTATAATTAAATACGTTATACTAAATTTTAAAAATAAAATGTAATTATAAATTTTATCCACTCATATGCATAATTTATCTCTATAAATTTTTAGATGAAAAAAGTTGTTTTCAATTAATTTTTTTTATTTTTCAGTATTCATCAAAATTTGAAAGTTATCTGAAAAGTATCAAAAATATATCCAAAAAAATATTATGTCCCGATTTTAAAGAAGTATTTAATTACATTTAATTGAATATATTATTTTTTCAAATATTGGTTATAAAAATGGTTTTCCATTAAAAGGTGGAAAATTTTCATTTAAAAAAAATAATTCTTTTATCAAAAAAAATGAATTTGTTCTTATATTACGTATATAAAACACATAATATGGATTATAAAATTATATGGTGTATATAAAACTCAAAATTCCGTTAATACTATTCATAAACACTTTTTGAACCACTAGTTTGGTAAGTCTTGGTGCACTTGAACTCGTTGTTGCATGCTACACAAGCTATTGAAATAGTTTAAATAAATTAACATACTATGAAATCATGATGTTTTACCATGTAATAATGCACTGACTCAAGGTGAATCGGTTTGGGGTGTTATAGTTGGTATTAGAAAATTTTAGTACAATCATTGGGAACTATATTTAGAAAAACTCTTACAAGATAAAATTATCCTATAATGGACTTTGAGGATTAGTATATAAGAACTTCCTAGAATTTTAGTAATATAGATATTTTTTGATTTTACCAAGAAAACATCCCTGAATGGATACGAGAAGGTAGATGAGACTTTGGAAAATATGTATCTAGCGGTAAAACCTAAAAACACCAATTTTATCATGACTCGATCAGGAACTGGTGCATGATAATTGTCCTTGATGCGCTCTTGGTTACGACCCTCATGGGGGATATGATTAGGAAAATAAATATTTTATGTAAACAAAATTTGATGGATTTTAATATAAGATAATAATAAATAACCTTGGTTAATCCCAATGTGTTTTAGATTATAAATAAGACGTCATGATATTCTCTAAATGATTTTTTGAGTATTGTTACTCACACAATCCTTTCAAGTATTAGACAATGGCTAGATTCCAAGGAAGTCATAGAAACATTGAACATGATGTACAAGGTGGTAATGATAATGTAAATGAGAAACTAAATGGAATTTTGATAGGTGTAAAAGATATTTTGTTTCTCATGAAGCAGGTTTTCAAAAATATTATCAATAACATATACATTGACCAACTCAGAAACTCAACAATGAAGAGAAAGGAGAATAATGATAAGAGCACTAGTAGTAGAGAACACGGAAAAAAGAAATCTCAATTTCCATCACGCAGGAAATGTGGAAGAATACACCCAGGAATGCGTCTTAAGGTAATAAAGTAAATAATTGCTGAGGAAAAATGAAGAGTACTATGGAATAGAATAAAAATGATCCTAAGAATCAATTTACAGTCTGTTGTCATAAGTGTAGGGGATCAGATAATTACCCGAGTCATTTCCCTATTCTATAGGATAACCACTATGTCAAGGAACATCCTATATGGAAATAAATGTATTGATAAATTTTTAATAGTATTAATTCTCTTTATTGATGGGATTACATTGGAAGACTTTTCTCTTACATGTGTAACCCAGAAAATTGTTTTTAGAAAATGATATTTAGGTAATAATTATCTATTCTTTTGTAGATATAGTTATAAAGAACCAATTGGATTTAGATGATCCTTGAATTTTATGAAATTACATGTTATTAATTTTTGAATAAAAATGCGAGGATTGAGAAAAATTTTTTGGTTAAATTATGTTTTTGTTATTTTGGGGAATTTATCTCATTTTGTAAATTTTATAAATTATTGTTTTTGAAAGAGGAAAACATTCTGACTATGTTACAACCCATCACATTGGAAAACACAATATGAATTGAACCCACAACCAATGTGCGGCGAGGATTTATCACCTACCATGAGATGATGTGAAGTCCCATGTAACATTGAGTTATTACTTTTTGTCAATTTATTTTAGTGATAAATAATAATTATATTTTGGATTTAATGTTTTATCATATTGATATCCTTAGTATAGGAAAATGAATTTGGCGATTAAGTGATAAGTGTAATTTTGGAAGTCATTCGCCCTTTTCAGAACACTTTATGCCTAATAAAGATTGAATACTATGGGATTTCATTTGATGAGTTATAGTGTATTTTTATTTTGGATGAATTTTTTTAATAGATATTCATTTTATTAATTGAAATGATTAACCTGTCATAGAGAATATGTGATTTGTATAATTACACATCAGTATGAGACATTAATATTAGTTGATATTATTTAGAGATAAATGTTAATATTTACTATGAATGAATATATAATTAAATTATTCTGATTTTTTGGTTTAAATAATAGCTAGGATTATATTGATGAATTTTATGGACCAATGTTTATTGAATGGTATTTATTGAAATTTGGGTATTGTTTGTTTAATTTTGGAAATTAAGATTATTATTTTTTTCTGTAAAGGATTATCGATTTTGGGGATCATATGAACTAGTACTAACTATTTTCATTTGGATTAATCTCTAAAGACTATTTATATATATAGTCCATCCTTTGTGGATTATGTTATTCTCTAGAACTTGATTCTAGCACTTCAGGTGTGACCAAGTCATCTTGAATACTCATCTTTTGGAGAAAATATGAGTTAGTGGTATAAATTTATTAAAATATGAATATCTTCTTGGAATTTATGTATAGATCATTATGTTCATAGTCAATATAATAAATAAATACCTCAACTTTATGAAATGGAACATAAAACAAAAAATTACATTCGTCTTGTTTTCCTACTGGGAAATTAATGACCATTTAACCCATCACAAGTTTGTGGTTTTCTTGTTGTTAACTTTTTCCCGATCATATTTTCTATCACTCTCAATTATAACATGACTAATAGTTTTTCTTCCATATCCATGTTTTACAAAATTTAATCGGAGAATGGTTTATGTATGGTGACTTTTGTGCTTTTCTTTATTTCTATTGAAGTGATAGTTTTATTGACTCTTTTTTCAGTGTGGGACTTTCAATGAATGTCCCAAAACCAATTATAAAATTTTGTTGATGTAGTTTCCAAAATGGGTATGAATTTAACACCCGAATATTTCATAGAATGTTATTTTCTTTAAATTAATTCAATAGCATATGTTACACACAACACCGAGTTCGATTGCACCATGACTTTGCAATATAGACATTCAAAAAGCAGTTATGAATAGTATAAATTGAATTTTTAATTTTACATATTCTATATAATTTTAACATCCATATTTTTTGTCTCATAGACATAATATAAGTTCAAATTCAATTTTTAGATAAAAGAAGTATTTTTTAAAATATTGCAACTTTATCGACTTTTAATGTAGATCACTTTTTAAATTCAATCTTTGAAACTTTTTTGTATTCATTTTGACCAAATAAACTTCTTCATTAGAATTCGGACAAAACAATTTATATAGGATAAATTTTCAGTGCATTTCTGATAACATTATTATTTTGATTAATAGTGAAAAATACAAACTTTTAATTGAAAACAAATATTTAATCAAAATAATTTACAGTGTTAAATTATAAATATGATTAGTTTTGAAGTATAATTAAATGATATTTTAATAATTTAATCTAATTTTGGTCACTGAAAATAATTTTACATTTAAATTCAATATAAACACATATTAATCTTTTGAGAGTTTATATTTCTCAAAAACCTGCTTTCTTGTTTTGACGATAGGAATATTTTTTAAATTAATTAGTACAATTTATATGTTTTTTATTTTTTAAAATATGAATCATTTTTTAATTTGGAATATCAAAATTATATTTTGGTGAATTTTTGGTATTTTTTTAAAGACATCCTTATTTTGATTAAAAGTGAAAAACAATGCATTATTGTTTATAGCTGACTTTTTATTTAAATAATTATTTTTAATTGAAATTTAATTTAAAGTCAAAATAGATACATAATACATATACTAGTCCAATTTAATTCATTTGATTCATTTTATAATATGATTAGATATATAAAATTTTATTGAATGTTTTACTATGTTTTACTCACCTTCTAGGAACATTTTCTAATTTGCCTAAAACATAATTTTACCACTTCTGAGAATTGAATTTATAAAATCTGAGAGACACAGTTGATATGAGAAAGTAAAATTATGTTCAATATGATGAAAATAATGTTTTATGAATAGTAAAATTTTATTTTATTTACCACAGTTAAAAGTAAATATGGTCATTAAAAGAAATAATGATATTATAATTACCCAAACCCATACCCTAATTCTATTGGATAATTGTATTTAGACCTAAATAAACCTTAGTAATAAAATCTTTTCCTTTTGATTCACTTGGATTAGATTGTGACATTTGTTATTATTTTATTTAAAGAAGCGTTAAAAGTATTTTAATGTGTAATAAATAAACCATTTTTAATATTGTGTCAAACGGGATATAAATCAGACTATAAATATTCATTAGAAACCTAAATAGATTTATTAAATCATGGTATTTTATTTAAATATTTTTTACATTAAATAAGTAAATATATCTATGACACAATGATGATGAAATAATTACATTATTAATTATTGATTAAAATAATTTATTTTATAAATATCAAAATGATTATAAATTGAGACTTTTTATGCATTCCAAGAATTTTATAGGTTAATATTACATGTTAGGGTTAATTTAGTGTATTTTTTCTGTAATTAAAAAAGTTATTATGGCTTTCAAAAAAACCCACAAAAAAGTGTCATAATTGACATAAATGTATATTTTAAAAAATACTATATTATTAAATATAATATATTCATAAAAGTATAAATGCTCTGCAAAAAGACGTATATAATGATATATATTTCATTAATGAACCACCTGATGTTCATTTGGCATTTTATAGTTAGTTAATTAACCATGTAATATAAAAAAACAAGAAGACATGGTTAAAGATAAATGATTTAACTAGGAATTAAATCTAAAATACAAGGTTAAAATGGTGACCTAAACATACCTAAAACCTATTGGTTTGGTGTATTTAGACCCATCCACACCTTAGACTCAAAATAAATTTATTTTTATCTATTATAATCCAAATAATATTTTATAATAAAAAAAATATTTCCAGCTTTTCCTTATAAAAGGGTACTCTCCCTTCTCTAAAAATCGCACCTCTAAATACATTTGGCTCTGAAAAAACCTACAAAGATATCCACTAATATACCATAACATGAACCTCGTGGCCTTAATTTGATCATAAATCCATCCTATGAATCCATTTTTATCAAATCAAAAGGAATCATTTGATGAAGAGGTAATAATTTCATCACCACTTTCAATGATCTTTTCTTCTTTCCGATCCAATTTCATTCATTTTTTCATAACAAAATAATATCTATAGTATCTTCTACATAAAATTATTTTATTAAAAATATTGTAAAACCATATTCTTTATTCTCTCCATCCTATGAATGAAAAAGTCACCATACGTGTGTACGTACGACTTACGATGTCCCCGTCGTGGTGTCGTTTGTTATTCAACATTTAATTTTTTGGATGGGTATAATAATGATTATAAATGATGTAGATAATAAATATGACATGTTAATGATTCTTTATATATAATTTACCATCAAATTACATACTAATTCACCACATATAATATGATATTATCGCTTGTGCGTACGTATGACTTACTGTCTCCACAAGGAAATGAGATTTCATTCCCCAATGTAACCATTAAAGAATAATTTTCATTTTATGATTAAAAATAATGAATAATAATTAATATCATTCTGTATAGGAATCAAATGCATCCTATTTATCAAAATCATGACTTATGTAACAAAACATATAATGGAAAATGATTCAGTTAGAATCCCAAAACAATTATACCACCGAAATATCATTAACAATGAAATATTAGAAGATCATATATGATATCATATCAATGTATGTGGTTTTTGAATAATTTAATAACAATTATTTAACCATTATATACGAGGTTAACCTACCCTATACTACGGAAAGTACAAGGTTAGGGGTTTTCATCTGACTTTTTATTCCCCTGAGATTCATCCTATATTTGAATATATTTTGTTTTAGGTGTTTTATGTACATCCCATGATTTTATATTTTGTTTAATATACATTAATTTATGAGTATGTAAATCTTCATTTCATTATTCTTATTTCATGGGGTGTATGTTTCATATGTTACCAAATCGGTAAGGGAATATCAAATTTCAATTTCCACTCATTGGGTTTTATGAAAATTTCATTGATTATTTTACTCCAAGATTATGTGGTGAATCACTATTTATTAATTTATGTATTAATTTACACTCTCCTTTGTGTGGATATAGTTTTCATATACATAATCATTATATTGATAAATTCTCAAGTAATCGATATGAACATGGTAGAAGTAATCTTATCTCAATTTGTATTCATTCAGTGAAACAACCATGTCATTAGTGTTTTTTACAAGAATATGTGTGAATTTAATCTAATTGATTTACACTGAATATCAATTCATATTGACTGTATTTATATTTTTTACACATAACTATTTCATTGATTTATCATAAAACTAAGGATACTATCTTTAAAAAATATTTCATCTCAATTTACATTACAATGGGACCTCGTTGTTCTTATGCACTTATTCACTTTTTATGGTGTATATACTATACTAGATATTGAATATCATGAATCCATTTATTCTAAAGATATTATAATGATTTGATTACCTTAATTATTTTTGTTCATGCATCTCACATTTGGATAGAAACTCTAAATAAAATAACAATTTAAATGTTTTTAATATTTATTCATCTAAATAATTCTCATTAATGTCAATGTTTTAAAAATGGTTTGAAGGATTTATTTATATAGACATTAATGATTTAAAATAAAAATTACATTTCATTGTTCAAAAGTGGTATGGAACACTTTAATTCAAAAATAGATTTTTAACAGATTCTTGATATATAGTGATACATTTAAATGTTTTAAAGAAAAAGGGTTTATTTCTCTAAAATAGTTTTACTGATTATTTTCATTTATGTCAATATCCTTCATTATAAATGATTGATGATGATTTGTTATAATAAAATCATCCATATTGTATAGAATGAGTTGTTTTTTACTATGGATGTGCTATTTTTAATACCATTCGTGGTTTGTGGTTAAAATTTTGAAATTTCATAAAATATTTTTAATAATAATGTTTATATTATTTTTCATCTTTTTCACATGATGAATGCACTGAACTTATTAAGTGATGGGTGGATCCTGCTATAGCTTCTTTATGGATCGGTTGGTCTCATGAGACAAACTGTATATTAACACAAGGCCTTCAAAAAATCTTATTTTTAGTTTTGGCATGAGGCCTTGACTATGTTTTTATGATGTTTGGTATTATGCATTACAACATTATGAAATCAGCTATTGATATTACATGTGATTATTAAACTAGATGAATATTCGTGTGAATACGTAAATGTAATTATTTGATTTATCTTTTCTATATTATGATGAAGTTTAATTTTAAAATAATTGTGTTTTTTTCTTATACATTGCTTTAAATGATCATGCTTATTTATGATAGTTTCTTCAATATTGTTATACCTACCGATCATTTGAACTCACCCCTTTCATTGGTTTTCTTTTTCCTAGGATGTGATGAAGTTTATTATATTAACCTTTTGGGATAGGCTAAAGGATATTCATTTGTTAAAATGGGACACAATGTTGTTTTTGATTATTTCATGATGTAATGTAAAACATATGTTTGTATCTAGTACCTCCAATTATATTAAACTAACCAGCCTATCGAAACATGATCTCTTGTGATCATGACAATGTTATGTATTAATGAAACAATTTTGGGTAACACGGAATGGGGAGTTACATATAATCAATAGAATCGTATATACCATGAATGAAATAAAATTATATAGATATTAAAACACCATAACAGTAATATTAATTGTCAGAAAGTGAATTCATGTTTTTATATACACCACACATAAGAAAAAATTGGGGATTATGGAATGTATATCACAAAAATTAAAAATTAAGAAAAATTTTCATTAACTTATGTGTTATTTAGGTGAATATAATTTAACCTCATGTATAATGGATTTTATCATTGTACTAAATTATATGATAAAATTATTCATATTTATTGAAATATATATAATATTCTTAGGTTATTTTATCAACATTTTGTTGATAATATGTATTTATTACCCTTGTTCCAGGTTTTAACTACTTCATTTCCATAACCATGTTTTTTCATAACTGTCTCAGTTATTTGTTATAGGATATAGATCTAACGTATGTAGAAATATATTAATGTTATTTTTTTAATATTTAATAAACAAATAAATTTTTTAATCACTCATACATTTATATCATAGAAAATTAATCACATCGCGTTGTGGAGATGATTGGCCATACATATGCACAAGCTACAATATAATTCGCTTAATTGTAATGAGGGAAAAAATAGGATGATATATTAATTATAAATAATCTATATAAAATAATATTTTTTATTTATATCCATTATATTCATCATTATACACATCCAAATAGTGCATTGATAAAAACAAATTATACCACAATATAGAGATGGTAGTTTGGATGTACACACACATAGTGATAATATTTTCCTTAGTATAGATAAAAGGAGTAATATGGTAGTTAAATAATCATAAAAAATATCATAACATATAATATAGTATTTTAATTAATTTATTATATAATAACATAGTAATAGGATTTAGAATATGAAATTAACTAACATGAAATAGAAAAACAATTGCATCTCTTACAAAGATCATCCATTGGATCACCTCATAGGGGAACTTGGGATGGTATTATTTGAATATAAGGACATCCATAACTTAAATAATAATTTCGGGAGGAGAAATGAGCAGATTTTGGTTGATATATAAGGATCAATTTTTTCCGAGGAAGTTAGGGAGGATTATTCATTTATAACAGAGGGGAATGACACTCATGAATTCTATTAAAATATTAAATTAAATTAAATTCATTTTTTATTATAAATATATCCAATGTGTGTTATTTAAAAGTTATGATGATTATGTTTCAAAATAATATAAACCAATTATTTTATAATGGTTTAGGTCACAATATTTATATCATATTATTGATTTAACCATTTGTTAAACACTTTTACTCTTACCATGAAAACATGAATTTTTTTAATCTCTACGGTTAATATAGTTGAGATAAAATAACCATAGAACCTAAAATGGATCCTTGATGACATATCTATCCATATTATATTAAATTTTCTTAATTTTTGATTTTTATGAATTTTTTATTGTTTAATAATATATTATTTATATTAAAGTATCATTTATGTCAATTTGGATACTATTCATTATTTGTTTTTTTATATCAAAACAACATGATAACTTCAAATAAAAACATATAATATATCACTAACATGACTATGTTATCTATAAAATTTATTTATGATATTAATTATGACAAATTATATATATTTTAATATTTTAACTATCATTTAATTTATATTTACATTACATAAAAAATTATTACATCATTATTATGAATGCCATAAATTAAATTATTTATTCTATAAAAATTAAAAATTAATTATATTGATTAATATAAATTTATTATATTTATAATAAATATTTATATTCTATTTAATCTTCTATATAATTATGTATAAAAAATGGAATAATTATTAAAAATTGGAGTGTGACATTTTTAACTTATCATTACATTAAACACAATAGAAGGTCATATTTCTACCAATTTGGCATAAAAGGGTATAATTCCACCCTAAAGATTATTTTAGTAAAAAAATTATCAAATTAAATTAGTAATTATATTAGGGTAATTTTATTCTATTTTAATATTATTTTTACTATAAATTACATAATTTACCCTTTATCAATATAAAAAAAATTGGCAAAGTTCATTATTCATATAATCTAAAAATTTATTTGATTCTATTAGACACTATTTACCATGCATATTCCAACCATTTATGTCTATTTTTCTAAATTCAATTCAAGGAAGTGGCTAAATAATGATTAATAGTAATCCCATAAATGTGGCAAAGAGGCAGGTAAAAGGAAACAATCAAAATTTTAATAAGTTATTAAATCAAATATAAATATAAAAATGAATAAAATAACATAATTTGGATTTATATATTTATTATTTATCTATTTTGACGTTACACACAATCTTTAATAAAAAAATAATTACAAAAATGATATGTCTTTTTTTAACTACAATATAGTAATTTTCACTATTCAACAAAAAATAAATATTCTTAGAGAAATAAAAAAACCACTATATCATTATATTGATATTTAAAATTACAAATTGAAGTCTATTTTAAAAAATATAATGTTTTTAAATTTTAAAAATTTTGTTTCAAAATAATTCCATTATTTTATGGATGTAAATTTACCCCATAAAGATATGGTTTTTATACATTAAACCGAATTTATTCTTATATAAATATCTATGAAACACATATGATAAATTTTAAAATGATATGGAATATAAAATTTTTTCATAGTATGGTCAATACATTTCATATACTCTATTTAAATGGTCAGTTTAATCGATCATGGTACGGTCGAACTATGTGTTGTGTGAAATTCAAGCTATTAAATTTAGTTAAAAACATATTGTGAAATCATTTAGTGTTACATTTTTCTCTCCTTCAAAACCTTTATCTTAAAATTTTAAATTTACACTTTTCAAATTACTAGTTGATACATCAAAAAGAATTAGAAAAAACCACCGTGAAAATAGGGTTAAAAAGGCATAGACTTTAAAATAATGGATGGAAAGTACAATGGTCGCTGAAGATAACATATAGTAGGGTTACATGTAAGAAAAAAAATGATATTGAAGATAAATCTAACCATAATGTAATGATGGATATGGATATAAAACATGGTCAAGTGAAAGATACCAATAATAAGCCTATAATTCTATGATGATCTAAAAGAGCATTTTAATCATAAAAAAGGAATATACTTGGATAAATATTTTCAAGATATTTCCCCTAAACTTGAAGGATTCATTATCATCATAGACTTAGAGCATAGTTAATAATACTTACCTAATAGGTATTACTTCATCCATTAATAAATTTCCTCCAAAAACTCATATTTTTCTCCAAAAAATTGAGTATATAAGATTAAATTTTATGCATAAATATTTTATGTCATCTTTTACAAATCAAATTATCCAAAATGGTTTAACTATTTATTTCTAATATCATTATACATTAACCAAAAAAAATTTTAGGGTAAGAAAAGTCAAATCCTAAGAAATAATTCTCCAAAATTCAAATGTAAAACCCCAAACATCAGCATATTTCATTCCGCAAATAATTATCCATCCTAAAAAAATATAGAAAAAAATTTAAACCCAAAATTACTAAGGATTTTATCGCATAGTCTCCGAAATAAAATCAAACACTCTTAATTTATTATTAAAAATAATAATTTTCTAAATTTCATTCTCTCAATGGTTTTCTAATCATTTCTATCAACAACTTGATTCATCATAATTCCAAAAGAAAATAAAATTTGACTCCAATATAAATTCATTATTTTTACGTAAATATTAATAGATTCCCAAAATAGAGAACATCATCGAAAATAAAATTAATTACTACCGAATAATTTTTTATCCCCAATATTATCAATTTGATAAAATAAATTTTCCTAAAATCAAAATTTTCTTTATCCATTAGATATTTAATCTATCTAAAAATATTTTATCCTAATTACGACGTTACGTAGGCTAGTGGTAGGAGATTCCCTCTTGTCACCCTTCAATTATGGGTTCAAACCATATGCCCTTGAAGGACGTGATAGGTTGTCAACCACATGTGTGTTTCAATTTTTCCTAAAAATAAATTAATGTATATTCGAAAATAATTATAATGTAAATTCATAAAATATATTTAATCACTAAATATATTTTAACTATCATTTTAAATATACATCCAATATATAAATATTCCTTAAATTTATTCCCATATAAGACATTCCTTGTCCTGGAGTCTATCCTATAAAATATGTAATTGACATGGGTAATTTCATGGTTCACCACATTTAAGGTAATGAACTAAAATTGGATTCATTAGATCTGTTTCATTTTCATCCATTGTACTCCCCATTTTTTATTAATAATTCATTGAATTATGTCTTTATTTCTCACAAATAATTCATTTATCCATTGCATTGAGACACTTTCAATGGTTTTTCCTTCCACATTTTATTCATGATTAATGTAAATACATATTTTCTCCATATTATTCCCCACTAAATCTTTTAAAAAACCCCATCATTATCTTATTTTATGAGTTTGGGATTTCGTTAAGGTATATGGCATTACTAAATTTCCAGGATAACTATTTAAGAATAATATAAACTCTTTCACTCCAATAAATATACCATTTATTTTCTCACAGTTTCCACATTGCCCATCATGATCTGTTATAACATTACCCTTTAATGTTCCTTCTATGGACTAAAACCAAAATGCATCATGTGAGTAACAATATTCATATTGAGAAAAATGTATAATAATTTATTTAAAATCATTACAACTTGTTTTCTATATAAAATACCTTAGGGTTAACCTAGGTTATTAATTTCCACTTATATTTAAATATATAATAATGGGTTGTAAATAAAATGCGATTTACACTAAAAATATAACCTAGGAGTGTCAAACCATGTGTGTAGTAAGGCTCATTGTTTTTTTCCAGGTTATATCGAGTTAGGCTCGATGTACCCTTTCATATTTATTTACCCTAATTAAGATTGTTTGAGAACCACATCCACATATAGTATACATATAGGGATGTACTAAAATGAATACCCACATTATTTCTATCTAAAATCTATTTAGTATGTTCTTATATACATATCCTCAAATTTTAACATTTTGTTATGATCTATTGTTTCTGTTTTCTAAATATTAATTCCCTAGTTTTTACTAAACATCCTATAATATCATCAATAACAACCACAACCATAGTATCAAATAGTCGGTTCCATACATTATTACATTTTTTATATACGATACATAAATCCAAATGGACCGACCCATTTAACTGTCTTGGAATTTATATTAAATACATGAATGTTATATTTAACTTTAAAACATAAAATACAACATAGAAAATCCTTTTATAATGCCTTTAATCTCCAATCAAAACCTAAAATATCAGTCATAACACACATCATGTCATCCATTGAAGAATAAATCAAAATAAATGGGTGTACATACATTCTTTGTTAGGATAAGCATACCACGGAATATATTATGAAAAATAATCCAAAACATTATGGAAAGGTATATAACTAAAACACAAGAATTTCAAATAAAGTCTTGAGAATAATATATCAATAATATATTATACCATATAAAATAATCATATGAGCTAAAAAATAACCATGGATATTTCACTAGTAGAAAAAACCAATTTAATATTAATAAATAATATCATAATGATAGAATGAATAATGTTAGGCATCAATAACAATACCATTAAGGCTTTGGAAGTGATACCATACCTAAACATGTGCGACCTCAGTCAGTACCCAAACTAATTTTCCTCATGATACCAACTGGTGCATCGAGGGGCTTTAATAGTCTATGCTGATCACTTACTATGTTTAATTCACCCCTCATATGTATAGTGTGAAGCATAAACATCATAAACATTCATATTGATAATCTAGCATATGGTATGTGAATAATTCATCCATAAAACAAAAATTGTTTCAAAATAAAACATACGGAGTCAAAATTATTATAAAACCATATATAAAATATGGGATAAGGTATCATAAATATAATATTTAGTCTAAAATAACATACAAAAATGGGTTTTTCATAAATAAAAAATTCTAAAAAAATAAATAAAATAATTTTAGCAAAATTACATTTTTTTCTTTGAAATCATTTAATAACATAGCTATTATAAAAGAAAAAATTTCCTTTGAAAATATTCATTTATGCATATAAGGAATACTAAGAAATTTTAACGCATAATGACTGTGGAAAAATCTGCTAACACCGCATATGATAGAAAAAATATTTTTTCCATTGAAAAACTCATAATGTTTCTTGTCTCAAAAATAGAAATGTATTCCCTCTAAACAATTTTATAAAAAGTGAAATATTTGAGAAAATTACATTACAAATTTATATAAAAATAGTAAAATTTATTTTGAATTCATTTTTTTGAAACATGGAAGTAGATTATGAAATATATTCTTTCTTAAATACTGACATATAAACAATCCTGAATAAAATTGAGATAATGAAATTAACCCTAAAACCTTTATGATTAGTAGAATCATATGCACCGTGAATCAAATAAATTTATATGAATATTAAAATACCACAATATTCCTTATAATAGTTATAAAATTAATTCATGCGGTGTATATACACCAAAAAATATACAAGCGGTAAATATGGGATGTATCCCACAAGAATAAAAAGTGAGGTGATTTTCCATTACATTAGGCATGCTTTAGTAGAAAATGACCTCACCTTATTTATAATATATTTAATCATATTATTAACTCATATATATACCTTATTCATATTTATTATATAATATATGATCTTATTATATTATTTTATCACGCATTTTTTTATAATATTGCAATATTACAATTGCTTCAGGTCTTATCTACTTCATTTTAATATGCATGTTTTGTCATGAATGTCTCAATTATTTTTTATAGGATATAGAATAAAAAATAACATGAATTATATTAAGGTTATAAATAAAATATTTAATCCTTAAATACATATTTATAATCATTTTTTACTGGCTAACACAGAAAATTTATCATATCGTGTCGTGGAGATGGTAGGTTGTACGTATGCATGAGTGAAAATATCATTCGTTTAATGGTAATGTGTAAAGGAATTAAATGGTATATTAATTTTTAATAATAAATATAAGGTCAAATTTATTATTTTAATCCATTATAATAGTCATTATACCAATCCAAATAATATAGTGATGAATAAAATTAGACCACATCATGGAGACAGTAATTCATACCTGCACACACATGTTGATATTGATTTTTGGGATAGATAAAATGATTAATATGGTTATCCATAATCATAATAACATCTATTAATAATGAGTATACTTTTTTTATAACTTTTATATGTAAAAAAGAGCATAAGAGTATGTAGAACAAAAAATGAACTTAAATGAATTGGTGAAACAATTGCCTCTTTATCAGTTGACTTCATTTGGATCACCTCTTAGGGACTCTATGGTTGGTCTTTTTAGAAGTCCAAGATCCGAAAAATATAACTAATAATGTTGGAAGTATAAATCGGTAGGTATTGTCAGTATATAAAGCTTAATGTGGTGTGAGGATGTGAGGGTTAGTGTTCCTTTTTACAATAGAGGGCATGGGTACTATTGAAGACTATTAAAATAATGAATTGGTACAAAATTATTTTCAGTTTCAAATTAAAAAAAGTGATTTATTTCAAATCTATGTTGATTTTGGGTTGAAATCCACCCAACCAATTATTTTTATACATGTTTTTGTCACAATATTAACCACATCTTTTAGCATTAACCATTAGTTAAACCCTTTTACTCGTACAATGAAAACATTGATTTTTTACACTTTAGGGTTAATATAGTTAAAATAAAATTTCAAATGAAAAACCAATGGACCATTCATGAAATATTAAAACCCAATTATTTTTATTTGGCCTACTTTTAGATTTATATAATTTTAATATCAATTAATAAATTATTAGTTATTTTAAATTATTTTTTCTATCAATTTTTATAATATTCTTTATTTATTTTCTAAAATATTATAACAAAAAGATAAAATAAAAAACACTTAAAATATATCAAAAATTATTTTAAATAATGTTAATTTTAATATTTTCAATATCATTTATTTAAAATTTTCATTAATTAGTCAATTACTGCATCTTTATTATACAAGGATTTAATAAAAAATTTCTTCACCAAATAATAGAAATAAATTTTCATGATAAATATAAAATTAATATAATAACAATCAATATTTATAGCAAATTTTACCTTTTGTATCACCATGTATTAATAATGAAGTACTTATTAAAAAATATGAATATGGCATTTTCAAAATTTCATCAAAATTAAATATTATAAATGTCATATTCTAACCCAATTTCTCAAAAGGTCCTAACTTTAGCATAAGGAATATTTTGGTTGAGACCCTCTTATCAAATGAAATTAAGAAATGTTTTTGCTAAAATTTATACAACTATAATTTTATTTTTGTCTTTAACTATCAGATTTACCCTGAAATGTGGTAAATAATAAATTTTTAAAGATATTATTCATAATATCCAAATGTTATGTTGACCTAATTAGACTATTAATATCACACATACAACAACTATTAATTTGAGAATTTCTAATGTTAATTTACAATAGTGGCTAAATTAAGTCAGACACTAATCCCGAAGATGTGGTGAGAATGTCTGTAAAAGGAAACATTCAAAAGTTCAACAATATTTCATTTCTAATTTCCCTATAAAAATGATTTCAATAACCTATGTTGGATTAAAATATATATTATTGATATATTATTACTTTAAAAATCATTTCAATATTTGATAATAATTTGAAATAATGGTCTATTTCTTAATTAAAATGTAGTATATTTAAGAATTAATCAAAATATTGTATCATCTTATAAAAATACTAAAAATATACCCTCACAAAATTTTGATAGTCAAAATTCAAAAAAGTATTCTATTTTGAAAATTAATATTTATAAATTTCTAACATTTTGTTTCAATATATGTGTGTCATTTATAGTATTAGAATTACCCTAAAAATATAGATTTTATGTCGAAATTAGGTTTGTTCTTTTATAATTTTCCAAGAAACACATAATATAAATGTTAAAATTATATGAAATATACATAACTTCATAATGTGGTCAATAATTTTCCTAAACGCTATTTAAACTACAAGGTTAATTGAACATGGTGAACATGAACTGATTATTGCGTTCTACGAAACATATTGAATTTATTAAAAAAGAAAATATACAACAAAATATTGGGTTGTTACATATTTTTTATGTTTTAATTTCAAATATTGGGTTTATTTTTACATCCAATATCTATAAAAGTTCCATGAATGGGAATTAAAAAATGTTCTCCATTAAACTGGGGTAAAACATCCTTTATAAAAATATAGGGTTTTATGTATAATATTGGGTTTTTCATTTAATATTCTTATCATATACATTGGATGAAGGTCAAAAATATTTTATTAAATATATCACATATATAATAAATTAATATCATGAACTAATTTAAAATAATTTAATTTATTAGGATAAAATATATTTGTGACCAAAAATGGTTTTTTATAAAACAAATTCAATTTATATTCTATTGGTTTTTGTATTCATTTATAACTTATTTGTTTCTAATGAATTAGTTTTATATTTTACAAACCATATATTTCATCATATAGATAATACTACTCGTAACTAGTAGTTTAATAGTTTGTTTATATCTAATTATATTGGATAATATTATTTTAATTATACCTTGTTCTTCGGTAACACTCAGTCTTGCATTTAGTGCAAGATATCAAAGAAAGTATAACTTCCATGTAACTCACCCTAACTTGGTGTTGAAAGGATTGAATTATATAGAATATATTAAATCTATTTTAAATAGAAAATATAATATAAATTCTATGGATTTTATATCTTTTTACTTACTTGGAGATGTGTGGAATACATGCTATCAAATATAATTTTTAAATGTTAATTTTGGGGCATTACATTATCCCCACCTTAAATAAATTTCATCCTTACAATTTAAACACTATCACGGTAATATAATTGTTGATATATACAATGTTTAAATCACACACTATAATAAGGGTTTGTAAAAAAATATATTAGAAATATAGAATGGGATGTTAAATAAATCACATGAACTAAAATATTATTAGATATCTATGTCAGAGATCCTTAGTTGCAAGTAGATACATGTACATGGACAAAAAACAGAATTATTTATAGGTAGTGATCAAGGTAATAAATCATAGAATATTGAAAGATTAATGTAAGGGTGAGCGTCTTAAAGTCATAAATTTCTGACTATTTGAAAAAATATCAGTTCAACAACAATAGAGGTATTAGGAAAAAAAATTAAGATCATTTTTCATCATGTTGATCAATTTAATTACTGCCAATGAATATAAGTAAATTTTTATACATCAAACATTTTTATTTCATATAAAAAAATTTATATATTTTTTTTCTCTGATCAAAATATATTTTATACCTTACATCATGAAATGGATATCCAAAAATTAACTTTTTATTCTTGAATCACTAAAAATGAATTTAATTGATTGTAAGGCTCAAAAAAAGTGGCAGGTATAAATATTTGTCATTAAATATTTTACAAAACTAATGTGGTTAACACATTGATCTCAAAACCTAAAAGTAGCACTATTGGTTTATCATAACTATCTAATTTTCAAATTATATAAATTAAAAAATAACATATTAAACATGACATTTAATAGTTCAATGGTTGGAATTAAACCATTATCCTCAATCGGTAATGGGTTCAAGTCCCATGGTGTTGCCAGATTGGGTGGTTTTTCACCCAACATTATAGTTTTCATTTTCTAAAATAATATCCATATTATTTAAAAAAATAAATAATATGGGAATCCTTAAAATAAAATTAATCAATAAATATCCTTTAATATTTTTTAATAAAATTTTAATACAATATTAATTCATCCATTTATTTCAACATATATAATAACTTGGTCTATAGTTTTTTTAAGATGCAATTTCCTAAAACCAATATCCATTTTTTTAGCATCAATTATCACATTGAAAACCCCATAGAATCATTTTGAGGATGTATAAATATAGTCACATTATTTTTAATCTAAAAAACCGTAGGATTAACCTAGTTTATACTTTAAAAAATCCATAATAATGGCTTCAAATGAAAATGTGAATTATCTTATGCATATACCTCAAGAGTGTCATGAAAGGTGCCCAGTAAGGCATGTTGTCGTTTACCAAAGTACACTTAGTTAGGCCCGACAGACCTTGTTAGAGTTTTTACCCCAAGGTACATCACTTGTAGAATCACATCCACTTGTAGTATTTATATTCTCTACCCTACCAAAATTCTATTATTTTATATAAACCTATCTTCATTTTCAATATTAGTTTTATTATCTCTATCCTATGTGTCCAAAATCATGTTCCAAGGATTCAAATAAACTACCTTTGATAAAAAATATATTGAATAAACCCTATAAATCCCAGATCCTATGTCGACTACCATTACTTTTTAATTATTACAGGATAATGAAACATTTAGAACCGATCTATATAGTGGTTTTGGTAAACCGGATACATACATGATTCTTTTATTAAAAATTAAATTAAAATGGTACATATTTATATTATATTTATAGTATTATATATATATATATGTCATATATGTTCCATAGTTATTTTTTAAATCATCATTAATACCATCCATGTATTGCGGGAGGAAATCACATTACATTTAAGAGGGAGTAGTGCACACATCCACAAATGATGTTATTGTATTTAAAAAAATGGAAGACATGATGGTATTTAACCTAAAATAATTAACAATGCATACTAAAATAATAAATATCGTATTTATCATATATAAACATAGTTTCCACTATAATTACACCATGAGCGGTGATAATGGATGAAGAACCAATAATCATTTTGTGATGTGACAGATCGCTATATACATAAACTGTAGGTTTTTTTCTTGTTAGATTGAAATGTTTGTATGTATAGGTCCCATAATTGATATAAAAACATGTAATTATACAAAAACATAATAATATTAAATTAGTGATTGTAAAACTAAATAAAATTAATAAGCTTTATCATGTTTCTTACATCTTAATTGGGTAACTCATTTTGGTATGAACCAAAGTGCATCCTTTTATGAATTTCTTCCCAATGTTATAATGCAAGGATGAGGTGAGAATGTTTTAGGATCTATTTGGGAAAATATTAGTTGATCCAAATTTTCTTGAGAAGTGTGAGGATGTGGGAGGAGAAGAGGCCTTTTTATAGTGGTGGAGGAGTGGCCCTCTTGAAAATGATTTGAAAATAAATTTCACCCCCATTTATTCCATGTCAATTAAAAATAATAATTGTCCAAATTATATAAAATTTAGTATAGGGTCTACATATTACCATGAAACGACATTTGGGGAAGTGTATATGTCATTTAGGACTTAATTATAAGGAGGGTCCTTTGTTAAACATAATTTTATATTAATCATTCTAATTAATTTTAATTGCACTAACTATTATTTTTGGAAATTAATTCTATGTCTTACTTATTTTAAATTATAAATTATCATAATTCCAAATATGGAATCTATTTTTCCAAAATTCTAATAACATAAGTGGGAGTATTAATTTAAATTTAATCCCAAAGATGGGAAAATAGTGTGGGTTTTTATAGTAAAAATGTTCAGTTTTTTTCTATGTTTTTATATCATTATTCAATGTAAATTTTTTTATAATGATATAAATTTGATTAATTAATAACAAATTAAGAAAAATAAGCATTAAAAAAATATAAAATTATAAATTACCCTTATAAATAAATTATATTGAAAACTATTTTCGAATTAAAATTATATATTCTTCACCATTCCATAACAAAATTAATCATTACTGAAAAATATCAAAAATTTAGCATAACTAATTATTTTTTGATTTCAAAGATGGATTTTATATTTATTTTTAAAATATATAAATTTTCCCTAAATTTTATTTAAAATCATTTCCCCTATAAAACATCATAAATTAATTTTATAAAAAAAATATTTTTTACATAATATTGGGTTTATTCTTATAATATTATTATCTACCCTATTAATTAAATAAAAAATGATTGATATATATATATATTAATATTATATAAATCACTAATTTTAAATTATTTAATTTATTTGGATAAAAGACCTTTAGAAATCATAAAAATAGTTTTTTATAAAAATATTCTATTTGTATTCAAGGAGTTCTTAATTTAATTTCTAAATAATTTATCACCAATAAATTAGTTTAATATTTTTTGGTTCATATATTTTTATAACTTACCTCGTACTATTTATAGCCACTAATTTAACAGTTAGATTATTTCTTATTATATAAAATAATAATATTTTTAATAATATATTTTTGTTCGGTAAAACATGGTCTTGCATGTAATGCAAGCTATCGATGAAATTTGTTCTTGTTTGTAAGGCATGATAACTCGATGTTTCGTTCATTTCAATATATATATAATATAATGAATATTTTAAAAATAGTAAATATACTATAAAGTTTCATGATATTATATTTTCTTACATTCTTGATGATGTATCTGACATATTCTATCGAAGATAATATTTTACATTATACTTTTAGGGAATTATAGAAATCCAAAAAACAACCATCCTACCAAAAAAATATCTTAGTCTATCAAAACCAACTATAAATAGAAGCATATATAATGTCTCAAAACACACATATTTTGTTTCATAGGGCTCTGGGAGAGAAATATGTTTTTCATAAATTTTAATGGGCTTCATATTATATACTAAAATAAAAAAAATATCAAATCAATTCATGATATTTCACATTCATGTCATAATGGTGTTAAATCATGTGGATATCCATAAATAAAATCAATATTTTTATTTATGTTCTAGGTAAAAAACAATATGATCATATATACTCACTATCATTAATGACTGATTAATCCTGACTGAGTGTCTTCCTTATTCATAATTTTTACACCCCAATATTAATATAATGATATATCACGGAAAATTTACAATAATTGGAACGTAATTTATCTTATCGAATATCCTGGCCCATAAAATGAACACTTCATTTCTATAATAAATATATAAAATAACACCATAAATCACATTTTATTTATAGATCCTTGATTATCATAGCCAAATATACGTTAATGTCACAACTATATAGTTTTATTATTGATATATGTAGGAAAGAATTAATGTAATAACACCTTATTCATTACCAATGCATAAATTTATACATTATAAACATAACCATTCATTGTCTATGACTTATAATTTTTTTTACTAGAGGATCCATTCTATATATAGATATCAAAAAATTAATATATCTCATCTCATTTCGATAATCAAAACACTTATGATCAATGTTCTTCCATTTCAAAGATTTTTCTAGGTGATGATGATTAATTTAATTTGTTTTTATTCCAATGTCCTACATTAATTTCCTTATAGTCTCCACACTTCCATGTAGAATTTTATACCATGAATGAATTGAAATATACTATAATACTTTTTAAAGGACTTGATTCATATTTATTTTTTCATGAAAAACACCACTTATAGAAATTTTTATATGATTCATATTCCTTATGAAAAAAAAGAAAATAATTTGGACATGAATGTATTCTTTCAGAGATCATTCCCATTGAATAGAACATTAAATTATCTTGATGTGTTCTATAAGGATGATTATTATATTTAGGGAAAATATCATTTTTGATAGAGTAGTTCTGTTTTATTATTATCACTTCTTAAAGTGAAAACAATAAAATTATGCTTATTTTCGGTAGATAAAACAGTTTTCTATATGGAAGAACCACCATACAATGACATATGTTCATAGTTATTTAACTTGTCAAAGGCCATTCAAAAAATGAAAAGGCCATATTTGAAACATCCCTAAATTATATGCCCAGTTTTATTTTAAACAATACTTTATTGATAGGTTATGTTATAGGAAACACAAAAATAAAATTGCTAATGAAAAATTAGATGATAATTATTAATAAATTTAAAACATTAATAAAAACTCTAGTAATCAAAATTATTTTAATCATTTAAAACACATACATTTATAAGATATATAATTATTATGAATTAATGATAAAAAGGAGTTCTTAAAAACTATTTTAATATCCATTTTTATTCTAAAAAAATAATAGACCACTTTTTAAAAAAATTATAATAATTTGTAATTCTTAAATTGATTAACTATTATATTTAAATTAATTTAATTATTAAATAATGTAAGAAAACATAATGATTGAAGGGAATTTTTTTTATAAAAATATTTCTTCTCTATTTTTAGCATTTACATCTAAAATATAAGTATATAAATTTCTTAATTTGAATTTTATGAAATTAGATTCATTTTTTATTGTTAAAATTAATATTTCAATATTTAATTTTTCGTATTGTTATTAAATTTTATATTTTTAGTTGAATCGTAAAAAATAATAATTTTGAAAATATTTTCACCATTATGACATTATAATTATATAAGTCATAATTAATTTTTTTTTTAAAAATGTTTTATGAAAAAATATTTTTATAATTTAATTAAATTTGTTTAACATATTTATTCTGAAATTAGAAACCAGAGGAATGAATTTTGAAACCTGAGTAATGTGTAATTATAATATGACACTATTTTTTGACTATTCTCATAAATTATATATTTAAAAAGTGAAATTAATGTTTGATTGGTTTTTAAATCACATAAATAGAATTTGAATATTAATAATCCAAACAATTTCATTGGCATTAATTCTATACATGTTGTATTTGTAAATCCATTTTGTATTCTTGAAATAATTTTTTCTAAAATACTATTTTTTCTTATGTTCTACATATTATATTAAAGGTAATTTTTTCCACATCAATAGATTTAATATTTTAAAATTTATTTTTGTATTTTCAATACAAATATTAAATTTTTATAATATGTATCTCTCTACTTTTATTCTTTATATTAATTTACAATAGTAATAATTTTAGTCAACATGGTATTAGTCAAAAGGATTAAAGAAGATGTTAAACTAGGGTACATGGATTTAAATATTTCTAAAAAATTATTAAATATGATTTTATGGGGGAGTTTATAAATTTCATAATCTTATGATAGGAAATATTTCCTCATCGGGCCACCTCATGATGGGAAATACATCTATATCATTTTAATGTTAGGATTAATTGAAAAATTGTCAAGACAATCACATATAAGAAATAATTTATTATCGTCAATTATGGAATAAAATTGATAACCCCAACTCAACAATGAACTACTAATATACCTCCGAAACATCCTTATCCACACCATATAGCTTATTTTCTTACTTAAATAACAATTTAAGAATCAATTAGGTGAATTTGAGTTGTGATCATCCAAATGGTATATTCTCTAACAAATCTCTTTAATGATTAAATTTTATTAATTTTTCTATAAATATTATATTAAAAAATCATATAATTACCTAAATTTCATTAATATACTAAAATAATTATGTTAGTTATACAATAATTGTTTTCTTTCCTTCCATCCAATTGAAAATGAAAACATAACTTGTGTGTATGTGAAGGCCTCCGCCTCCATGGATGACATATTTAATTTTTCATTACTACCATGCATGGTTGGTCTTGAGGTTGTATTTGAGGAATAAATAATATATTTATAAATAATAAAATAATTATATATATATAATATTATCCGTCTTCTTGCTTTTATATCCTTTGAAATTTTAAAATAATGTTCATGGGTACCTATAGATAACAACCTCCAAGAAATAAACTATTTCATTTTTCATTACCTATAAATATGCATTGTTTCATGAATGGATTGAATAAATAGTTAATAAATATACAACATTATTGTGTTTTGGATAGATCATTCTAAAACACAATCAATATTATTTAAAAATAATGGCCATCATGAAAATATGTCAACATAAAATGTGTATAATGTGACACTATGTAACTTATAACCTATTATATATATTTCTTATTATCTAATTAATATACCGATTATTCAATATAATTTATCAATTTGAAAACATGTTTTTGATTTCATTAAAATTATATCTAATCTATAATACCAATTTATAATACTATATTCTAACTCATGTCGTCAGTGTAAAAACATCTTTTTTTGTTTATTTATACAAAATACATGAATGATGTTATAATTTTAAGGGTAATATTGATTATAAAAAATAAAATATTTGAAATATTTCAAAATAATGGATAATTTAAAATACTGTAAAATTATTTAATAATGAATCATACATCATAATAATGGAATTAAATGGAATCAAATATTGTTAATTTATATTGTTGAAAATATTCTAATCTTGAATGATTCATGGAAATGAAAATATTTTATAACAAGGAATTTTTTTTGTTTTTGGAATGGTATTGACCATATACCCTATAAATTATAATTATAATAAAACTCTTTATAAATGATTATTTAAAATTACAAGGATATCAATGTATTTTAGATACAATAATCTAAACAACCATAAAACAAAAAACATGAGAAATAATGATTTATTACCAAAGTGAAACATGAAAAAATTGAATTGTATGAATTATAAAAATGAAATGAAAATGAAAATGGTTCTACAAAAACAAAAAACAAATATTATTTTATTATTCAGGTGGATATAATTTATAAGTTGGGATTGATGACTCCAGGATTGTGTTTTTTAAACTAAGTTTTACTGTTTCACTATTAATTATTTTTACATTATATAATCATTATTAAAAAATTTAAAAAATTTCTTATTTATACTCAGAATGAATTATTGAGTTATATTTTTATTGGACATGGATTTCCCTTCCAATGTTTTTATTTGAACATTTTTTTACCTTTTCTATAAAACACATTTTCACATTATTTAAAAAAGTATAAAAATAATATTCTTATGGTTATAAGAGGATTGTATTTTTCTTCCATTGTAGCTATTATTTTTTATCATGATTCCACCAAAGGATTCTAGGAGTTATCAATTGAAATCTAAAAACCAATATTCTATTAATATTAAAGTATTATTTTTTACCAAATAAAAATATTATATCTCTATGTTTTTTATAGTAAATTTGGATAAATATTATGGATTATAAACTATGGGTTTTGAGCTTTATAAATAAAATTTATGACATTATTTGTATTTTTTTTATTATGGTTCATGGAAATAGTATATTATTATGGTAGTGTCTATTATCATCCTCTAATGCATTAGGTATTGTGGAAAGAGTTACCAGCTTAAAGTTACTCCTATGAAGTGAAAATTGTTAAATAGACCTACGTCACTCCAATAATGGCTTAATGATGACGAATCTAGCTAACAAAAATTTACTCTCATGAATAATTATGAATTAAATAGGTAGTTTATTAAATTTTAAGGGTTACTAATGTAATGATATGATTGTGATGCCCAAAATAAATTAATGATTTTTTTCTCCTTTATGGATTCAAATAACATGTTTTATAAATCAATATAGGAAATAAATTTGATTTCAAGAGTTAGTGATTATTTCATTTTAATGTTTATTACCTTAAAATTGAATGTATTATATGTTTTTATGGGTTTTTTGGACTATTTAGTTTCTATCAATTTATTATCCCTTAATGATATATATTTTCTTCATCTCATTTTTTTAATTTTTTTAAAGTCTAAAAGGGTGTGAAAATAGTTATAGAATGTTAACATAAATAATAGTGAAGAATTTAATTGAATTATGAAACTTTTTAAATAAATTAATTTTAATGTAAACCAAAGAACCTATTTTTTTTCAAGAAAATGTCCTTTTTGTGACATTATTATTTCTATAATGTATAGGTTTTCTAAATTTTATAAAACTATATTCCTAAATGATCAATGGTATACAAGAAATGTCAAATTACTTTTTATTATACTTATGAATATGTTTTGGTTATCTTATCTTTTGTTATATTTGTAATCAAATGAATGGTTTAGATAAGTTTATAGTTCAGGATACTGTTAAATGATGATCATTAAAAATTATCAAGGAATATATTGTTGTTTAGGTATTATAAGTTATCAATCATCTATAAACATAAAGGTTATTATATTAAAAATAATAATGGTTTTATATTGTTAAACTAGAAGTGTTGATTATAATACAAAATTTTTACAGAGAAAAAAATATTCATTCTATTCAAAAGATATATTTTTATTCATTTCTTTGATATACTCGTAATAACTATTTTTTGAATTTAATTGATGGAACATGATGGATCCATGTAAACATGGGGTGAAAAGGTAAATAAAAAGGCTGTTTTAATAAAAAAATTGATATATTTAATATTGAGGAATATTGTTGATATTCCTAAAAAAATCCATGTTATGAATAAAAATATAAATATAGAAAAACATTATTGACCAAATAAAAAGTGTAAAATGGATTTTTTTGGATGTTCATATGATACCAAAAATGGAGGTAAAATGATTTAACATCCCACATGTCAAGAATATTTGAAGAAGACCCAAATATAATGTATCAAAAAAACATGAAAAATTTTTACATGTATAAAAGAAGGCCATAGAGAAATAAATTTTCAATGAAAAATAGAGAGTTATGTTATTATAATAGAGGGTAATAATTATCATTCTAAGGTTTAAATTTAATTATTTTAATTTCTGTAGTAAATGAATTACTTTGATGAGTTTCATTTTTGTAAATCTCGATAATGGGACTATCAAGATTATCTGAATAAAGGTTTAGAATATTCCTATTCCATTATATATTAATTTTAAGAACCATTTAATAAAATATAAAATATAAAATTTATTTTAACTATTTTTCTTATACATTAATTGGAAATGTTATTTTATTAACTTTGATTAAATTTACTTCATGATTTATATTTATTATTATAGGAAGGAAAATTGATGGAAAGGAATGTAAAATAATGGTTAAATGTCTATGAATTAATTTTAATGAAGTAAAAAAATAAATATATATAGGGTTTTTAGGGCGATGATATATTGGAATTTTATTTGAGGGTTTATTATTTGAAAATTATATCATATTTTAAAAGTTATAGATACCATTTTTGATACATAACGTTATTTAATGATATTTTAGGAGAGTTTTATTCCGTTTTAATTGATGAATGAAACATGATTAACCCTTATCTATAACATGTTATTTATTGGAATGGTTATTTGAGGATGAAAATAATTCTATTTTTGGAACATAAGGATAAAGTTAAATATAATCTTTTGAGAAAATATAGTCACTGATATTGATGTAGTTATGATTTATTAGTTTAAATGGTAATAATATTTAGGGTAACATTAATGTATTAAAATGAATTGAAAATTATTAGGTAATATTGGAGTTGAGGTTGTGATATTATTTGAGGAAGATATATTGGCTTAATATTTAGAAGAATATATATTTTCTAGTCATTTTTTTAAACATAATTTTTAAAGGATAATTATATTTTTGTGAATATATGATTAGTGACCATTAATTTTTTAAGTTTATTTATAAGGTATTAATGTTAAATGGGAATATAATTTCAATATTTTTTGAAATGATATATGATCATATTTCTCAATTTTTTTGGTTTTTGATTTTGGTCATGTAAATTATGAAGAGGTATTGAAATTTGTATAATTATTTGAGTATAAATTCTAGTTTTATTACATATATTCATGTATTGGATATTCAATTATTACTTATTCATATAAGGATTCATTCATATTTATTAAACCCACATTTTTTTGATAAATAGATATGAATAGGGGAATTAATAGCCTCATTTCATGGATCACATAATCATTTAGCTGTTTTTTTTCATGTTTCAATTGTGAAAAATCTATATAGGTCAATTATTATTGTAATTTCAAATGATTCAAAGGTGAAAATTTATCAATCACACAACTAAAGGTTGAAATATTCCATATATAATAGAATGAAATAAAGTAAGAATATTTTCTTATTTTTTACCTAAGATAGTAAACTATTTACCCAAACATCAGATGGATGAAGATAAATATATCAATTATTATATGTAAAAAATAACTAAGAAAAAATGTTATTATTATAGAATATCATTTAGAATTATGATTCTTATAGGGATACATATACAATGTCAGGAATATTTACTAGATATATAGTACAATTTCTAGTACTTTCTTATAAATTACTTAGTGAGATAAATATATATATGAATAATATTTCATGAAACAGTTATTTCATTTATAAAATCTAAAATTTCGATGACTTGATTATTTTAAGAGATGAAGAATGTAACACCCTATTATTTTAAAACATATTTTTATTCAAATAATTCTATTTTTTATATTTTATGGTTCACACAACAACAAACATCAATTCATCACCACAAATTTGACCAAAATTATTAGTAAATATATGAGAAATTTTAAACATATAGTAGTTAAAAATATATAAACAAATTTAATATTATTTCATTTAGAAGATAAAAATTTTAAAATGATATAATGACAAAAAATTATTTTTCATAAATAATTGTATTAAATGTGTTGAGTATTTTATGTGAATAAATTAAATAATCAATTTTAGATGGATAATAAGATAATATATAAATTTTCAATTTATAGATTAATATATTAACATTATTTTATTATTTAATTGATATGAAATAATATTAACATCATATAATTTTTAAAATTACATTTTTTTATAAAAAATTTATTTCATTATAATTTTAATTATCAATTAAAAACAAATATAGAAATTTTATAATTTGGTTTTGATGAAATTCCCATACGGTTAATATTGTTTAAATTTATAAAAAGATTCATATTTGAGTGAATAAATAAAAATAATTATTTCACAAATATTACTACTTTTCTATTATTATAATGAAATAAAAATGACTTGAATGTTTCATATTCCATTTTATAGAAAAAAATGAACATTTAAGATTTAAAATAATTCATTAAAAAAAATTTGATTAATTTATAAACGTATGATTGGAATTTTGAAACCAAAGTAATGTTTTATTCTAAAAATGAATTTTTTTTGAAATTTTCCCTTATGTTAAGTATTTAAAAAAGTTAATTTCAACTTTGGTAAAGTTTATAATTCACCGAACTCTTATATGTTTTTAATAAACTAACAAAGTTCATAGGGTTGAATTCAAAAATGATTTTTTATGTTCATTATTTATTTATAAATATTATTTTCAAAAATAATATTTTTCGATGTATTTTGTATTATTATATTATATTTAATTATTAACATTAATAGAAAAAGATTCATGTAAAATAAAATCCATATTCTGAATCAATATATAAAAAATATTTTATTTGAATGTTTACATTTTTATTCATAAAACAATGATGCCATAATAAAAAATTTAGTAACCACATTATGGGATAAACGGGATAAAATAAGTGTAAAAATAATGGATAAGGAATGAAATATCTTTAAAACATACATAAAATTGATTTAATGAGTTTTTCATTATCACATTTATCCTGTATTTTTAAATTTCACCACCTGGTTCCTCATGACAATGAGAAATATATTATATTAGGAGTTTGGTGGTACTATTATAATCTAACACACTCACACACAGTCCAGTAAGACAGTTCATATCCCCCAAATGGATAACACACTCAACCGACCTCTTTTATCATATAATTAATCCGAGATCGAAGGACCCCTAGGCATGAATCCCATTTTATTTCTCATAGGTCCCCAATTAGATGTCTTGAAGTCCCCAATTATATCATGCATGCATCATCGCTTGTCAATCATGTCAGTATCACTACCCCCCTTGAATTTCCCAAAGGCTCATATGGCCCATAGGCCCGAACTGGTGGCTTGAAGATCCAAACAGATGAATAGTTCTATCGACTATAATACATTTATAGGGACTAAAAGATTACTTCTCTACTACCTCATAAATACTCCCCCAATGGGATTTGATCCTTGGTTTCATGCAGGATTATAGGTTGTACAAACCACTCATTTAACAACCAAACTACAAAACACGTACATGGGTAACGCTCGACCCCAATAGGGGTCCCCGAACAAGATCAGGGTGAGCTACCCATTCCACAACTAGGAATTGAATTTGAATCAACTTGTACATAATAACAACTATATCTGAGTCTGGAAGGACTTGAGCCCATGGATGTTCCCATGGAGATCCAGGGGTACAACTAATGGGTAACACTATGACAACTCCCCATATGAAAAACATGTGTATATTTAACTCTCAACATCTAGAGGCCCCCCTGAATAATCCCTCGGTGCATCGCATTTTCCCCAGCAAGGCAATGTTTTTGAATCTCCCATTGAATAATACACATAGTTTTTGAGTCCGATGGGACATGAGGATATTTCTTCTCCCATAGAGAGTGAGGGGAACAACTTGTGGGTACTGATTAGCAAACACCCTTTGGGATAACATAACCATGTTAAATAAATCTATAATATTTTAAATCAATTTTTAATTATAAAAATGTCACTCCAATCACTGATAAAAGTTATCTTAATATACATACTTGTCCATATACATTTGGCATTCAATATCAACAAATACATAGACATGTAACTACACAAAACCATTATCCATGTCATAAAGATTCTTTTTTTCCAAAAATTCCCATCCGATAAACGATAACATTTTTTCCAAATGATATTATCGATTGATGATTTATAATTTCTAACCAAAATAATTAGGGTTTGTTCTTAATAAATATTCTCCAAAACATATATTACCATTTTAACGTAATGCAATGTGTATAATTAATATATTTCAATTATGTTATTATATATTACAATAATTATATGATTTTCTTCTATATAATGTAAAATTAATACATTACACATGTGTATGGGAAAAATATCATCCCTATGGAATTGATATTTCATTTTTCATAACCACCTCACATGGATAGTTATAGAATGGATTAAAGAAATAAATATGATAATTATAACAAATCATTTATTCTATAAAGATAAAACATTTATTACATTTATTACTTTCTATCTATTTAATAATTCAAATGATTCATATGAATATGTCCGGACACCTGCCTCTAGGAAATTACATAGTACATTTTTTTACCTACATAAATTGATTTTTAAACCAGTGGATTGAAATAATAAATTTTTAATTTTTAATATGATTAATGATATAAATATAACATTGAAATAATACTATCATTATTAACAATGAATGGTCACTTTAAAAATTGAACCCCTTAAAATGATTATACAATGATACGTGGTTTGTAAAAACCTCTTACCTTTATTTTTAGTTATATTCATCTTAAAATAATTCTTGAATCTAATTTATCAGATTTATTACATTTTGTTCAAATAATTAATCATTTTACAAAGTCATAATATCACACTACACTAATATATTTTTACCCATTCAATTGCTAAAAATTGTCCTCGTTTGAGTCTATTTTACACCCTACATAAATAACATTATAATGATTATGTCACAAATAGTTAAATAATAAATAGATACTAGTAGTATTATGTAAAATTATTTTTTTAATTATGTTTCATATTTCATTTATAATGAGTTATCATTCACTATGTTGATAATAAATATAATGAATTATTGTTATTTTAAAACGCCAAAAAAATCAGGTCCTGGAGGATTTAAATATCCCTCTTTTTTATGGAATTGTAAAGAGCCATTTCCTTGAAAAATATACATATAGAGATAAATAGATAACTGTAAAAGTGAAAAGAGAATATTATGTCACAATATTATTGGGTATTCCTTTTTTAACTATGTTCCCACATCAATGATTTTTTATGCTTTACATATATATAAATGGAATGATGGATTTATTAACAAGATAAATTGGTTTCTTAAGAAATTTCCTTTGGATAGGATGTTCCAATAAGAGGAAAATTTTATCAATTTCCCAGAATTTGTGTACCATGATGGTTTATATTGGTGGTATTAGAGAGAAATAATGTTTAATGTTTAACAAATCTCTCATAAATAAGTTAAATTGGAATATTCTCAACATAAAGTGACACACGTTCTTTTTATAGTTGTATATTAAAGATGAAACCTGAGGGAGTCTCCCCTTATTACCTTACATATTTGGATTCACCCACCACGATATCATATTATAATGATATTTTGTATTCTTTGATATATATATTTTTTCAGGATTATATTATTAATTACTATAATATTCATTGGTTTTGAATCCCTCTCAAGAACCAATATCAAACACCTGAGAACCCCAAACATATGATTGTATCTAACTGTAAAATATCTTTTTCTATGTACTATAATATCATTTTGTTTTATTATGTATCTAAAATAAAAATATAAAACCTCATTTATGTTGACTTTCATGTATGGATATCCATATATGGAGGTTATTTCATTACCAAATAATGTTATAGAACCATGTTCCACAAAAATTCCAATGTCCCAAAATGGATGGTGAATTTTTGGATTCCATTCATTCTTCTTTAAAATAATTGGTTATTAAAGAAGGCATGAAATAAGGTCCACCCTATGGATTATCAACACTAATATCTTAGATTTTATTTTCCTTTGGTATTTTTTATTTTCCATGTAGATTATGAAACATATTTTCACCATTTTATAAATTACCCTTTTGTAAAATGAATTTGGAATTATATCAATGGGGTCATCATGAAAAAACTGTTAAATTGTCAATAAAATTAAGATTTGGTGATTTCAGTCATTAAACATATGTTCAATATACAATTTCTAACATTTCTATCTATGATGTTTGAGTTGTGTCCATGAATATTAGGAATATGATTAATGATGTTATTTACTATTTAAAAAATAAATTTGTTTATTATATGATTTTCTCAATAAATAATGGTTTTCAAAAACTAACAAGAACCAATGTGGTTCCATGAATAATGAATTATTTTATATGGGTACTGTTTCTGTTCTTGGTGTTGGAGGAAGGGTCACAAAACCATTTAAAATGTAGTAAATTATGTAAATTACATAAATTCAGGATTGGATAAATGAGTGTGTGGATGGAGAGGTAATTAATAATACAAGTTTATCATGATTTGCGGGGATATTCTGGAATTATTGATTCAGACTTAAGTGATTATTTTATAGAAATAATGTATTTCGAATTGCTTAAGAGGCTGAATTTCAAAAAATTATATTTTCATCTTCATTTTCCATGACTTTTGGATGGATTAAATTGTGGATAAAATCATACTCCATCATTATGGGGGAGGCTTAAAATAAATAGTCATCAAATGTTTCAGAGAGGATTCTTACATAATGGTTTATTTTCCTAAATTAACTCAACCAAATTAAA
Source organism: Viscum album (assembly GCA_963277665.1). Taxonomy (NCBI): domain Eukaryota; kingdom Viridiplantae; phylum Streptophyta; class Magnoliopsida; order Santalales; family Viscaceae; genus Viscum; species Viscum album. The sequence goes on along the minus strand of OY728142.1, from coordinate 439,423,309 downwards.
TAGAATTTCAAAAACATAAAATTATTTCTGAACAACATTGTCGATATTCTTTCCAAGATTTTTGTTTATAAGGTCTTCTTGAGGTGGTTAGTTGTGTATCCCAATTATATTTCAAATTATGATTTTACATATATTATTGGTAATTGTACCCCATAATATGTAAACATCTATCCTGAATTTTTCCATTTACAATTATTTAATTTTTGTTCTGCGAAGATATTTTAATGTTTTTAATATTTTGTTAAGGAATATTTCTGAAAAATCACCATTTCATAAGATATAAAATTATTTTATTTCTTGAAGTATATAGAACTTATTCTAGGAAACTCTATATATTATGAAAGTATTTTGATGACACTTCTTATTGCTATAATGTTACTGAAGGTGTTTTTAGGATTATGAACTGAGAACATCCAAAACAACCATGATGAACAATATAGATTTATCAGTCAAGTGATACCTGAAAATAAATGGAATAATAAGGATAACATAGAAATGAATATGATAAAATTTATGTAGAAATTAAATAATCAACACTATTATAATATTCATGATGGTACAAGTTATATGAAATGATTAAGACTGTAAGGTATGTGATTTTTCATCAAACCCATATTTTACTATTTTATTAGGAACTCATTTTATCTAATATCTTGGTTCAATTAATATATTCTAGATTGATCTTTTTTAACTTAAAAATAAATTATTTTGGTCTTATTCATTCATCCTTGAGTTTTTTAAAAATATTTTAAAATTAATCGTTTATATGTTTTCAATATTAATAAATTATAATTACATTACAAAAGTGAAAAAATATTAATTTTTTTAATTATTATCACATGATCACATTTTTCGATAATTATTTATTAGAGAAATTTCCCTATATGTTTCCATTATTCTTAAAATAAATTCACATAGCTAATTCATGAGAATTCATTTATTTTTAATACTTATCAAAAGAAAATGGAATTTATGTTTATGTTAATTTTATAATTGAATTCTCTAATGTTTAAAATTTCAAAGAAATGTTTTTAGGATTTTTATGAAGTAATATAAATATGTTATATTTTTTAATCCATGTTATGGACATGTGATAATCTGTAGAATGATGGTTGGTTCATTTATTGCCCTCTATTATATTAGGTAATGTGGATGAAGTTCACTTGTCATGAGTTACTCCTATTAAGTGGATAATGATGAATAGATATATGTAACTTATATGAAGATTTAATGATGATTGAGAGAGATGACCAAAAGATACTCGTATGGACATGTTTCATTTATCCTAGTAGTTTATTCAATATTATGAGTAATTGAATCAATAATATGATTTTGATTTTAAAAGTAAAATTAATGATTATTCCTTTCACTTTATGCTTTACCATTATTTTTTATTATTAGTTTTATGTATATAAGTATATTTCAAGGGTATTTTAATATTTAAGATCGATGATTATTATGATAATATGGAAACTAACATATAGGTTTTTATTTTTTTCAGTGGCCTAATTAGTATCGTGAATTTTTATATACCTTACTGAAATATTTTTATCATCGTGTGTTTTCAAATTATTTTCATATGGCTTATGGACACCTATGAATTATATTAGCATTAAATATATAGAATGAAGACAAGTCTTTAAAGAAGAATGTATTTAATGAAATATATAGGTGTTTAAACATAAAGATTGTTTTTGGTAAAAAAAAATCACACTATGTAACTCTGTTCCCTATGTGATATATGTGATATCCTAATTCTCTAAAACACTCAACATATAATATTAAGTGAATTTAAGAAATTTAAAATAAATTTTTATTAAACACATAAATACGGGTTGTATAAATAACAATTTTATAATATTCAACTATAATTTTCAGTTCTTCGATATTATAATCATCATATATTACAATTATACTTATATTATCTACAGTCCATTGTTTTTCATAGTCACTATATATATTCAATTCTTCTCCAAGATTTTTCTGATATTTGTATCTTTTAACGATTTCTAGACAAGTAATATGTTCTTCTAATACATCATGATTTTTTTCGCAAATCATAAGAATATGAAAAAAGGGATTTAAGAATTAGAAATTTGATGCTCTTTTGAAAATATATTTAACTCATTAACCTGATCCCCATAATATTTTGTTAGACAATTGTAATCCATCCATTTTTAATTTGTATTCATCACATTGTGTATAAAAAATCATATTTAATATCAATAAATATACAAATATTTTGTAATCGATGCAATGATTTTATTTAATTTATATCCATTCTATTTGATTCCATAGTAAACCTATAGACTCCAACCATTATAAAATATTCATAATTTTGTAAATTAGTCATTTTATAAATAAAAATATTTAGATTATGTTTTATTCAATATTAATATTTAATTTAATTATTATTATTAATATGAATGATTTTTTATTTTTAAATATTTCTATTTATTTACTTATCTTTAACAATGTTCACATAATTGATATTAAATTTATTTTTTTGTCTATTTATTTTTTAAAATTATTTATTTACATAACATCCAATGAGTTTCATGAATTTCATTTTAAACCATTTTATTCTTAATTATTGATATTTTATTATGGATTTTTTTAAATGAATCCTTATTTAGTTAATTTAATATTGTTTCTAGTATCTTTATTTGTTTCAATAAAAATATTTCTTTTATATTCCATGAAATTAGTCAATATTTTATGATTTGAATTTTTTAGGTGATTAATATAAGTTTATTTTTCAATCCTGAATAGAAAAATAGACAAATATTTTTATTTTTTTTAATTTTTTATGGATAATTATTACCACTATATATTTTAAAATTGTTAATTAAAAATATTATATTTCACCAAAACAAGATAGATTAAATTATTATGTACATTATACATAAAATCAAACTAAATTTTGTTATTAGGAGGTTAATTGTAAAAAAATAATTTCTAAATCTAAAAATTTCTTCTCACATATATTTTAATAAAAAATATATTATTTTGATCACATATCAAAAAAATTACGTCCATTAATAATGAAGATCATTATGTAGATCCTAAAACACATTTTTATCATTAAAAAACACTCCAAAATTTATATTATTATTTAATGACATAAATTAATAATAATAATAAGGGAAAAATTTAAACCCTTTATTATTTTGTAAGAAATAATTATCATTAATCAAAAAAATATAATTCAAATACTTATAGTGTTAATATTATCATAAGAAATCATACGTGTAGGGTGATAGATACAATATACAACTACTTTTTATGGGGTGTTTAAATTTTTAAGAAATAAAAAATGTCACTGATGTTATTCAAAACATCAACATTCAAAATTCGGCAATATTTTTAAAATAAATATATACACATCCTATATATATTTATAGAGTTAGTATATACCATCAGTGTAGATGAACACCCCCACAAAATTACTTTGCTGATTTTCAATAAGTAAACAAAAAATATGTTGTCTATTTGGAACAATTACCAAAAAAAGAAGTATCCAAGTGTTATAGAATTTAAAAAATCATCAAAAATTAAATAACCAGGACATGAATAGTTAATTAACAATAAATAAAATTTCATATTGACGTACCTTCAGTTTTGAGAATCTAATTATCCAAAATAATTCACATACTGAAGAATGGTGTTCAGATTCCATAATGGCTATAATAATTGTATGAGGAGGCTATGTGCCTAGATTTTTTTAAATTATTCTACACTATCATCCTATATTTCTCAAATCACTGACAAATATTACATTTATTAGTGACAAATAAATAAACGTAGATTAAATTAAATTTAGTCTACATTAATTTTAGAGATGAATAATGTTGACATATATAAACATTAACATTATTACTGATACAACATGGAATTAATCAAATGATACCTTATGAAAAAGAGATTTAAACTAACCTAACCTTCAAAAATATTGAGTCAATATTTTTAAGCGTGGGGATTTATAAGTGATAATGTTATAACTAATAAATATAATAGAAGAAAAATGTAATATATTATTAATAATATAATTTATACGTCGGTATGACTATTTACATCTAAAAATTATTATTAATTTTGTAAATGTATAAATAAATATTATCATATATTATTGAATAATTAAATTCCTATTTATAAAGAAAAAATATTAACAACTACATTTAAATATAAAAATAAAAATAAATTACAATTTATTGGGAGCTATATAATATTAACTGTATACAAAAGATATTAATTACTATTAATTTTATATGTATTTTAAATTATATTTAAAAACCTAAATTATTTATTTAAATGAATGAATCTCTATTATTATAGAAATTTATACTTGTGTTAAAATATATTAATAAATATATTTCAAATTTAAAATGATTAATTTCATTATATTTGTAATTGATATTAAATTTATTATCATCTTAATATAAAATAATACTAAATTATTATTTTATGGGATTATATATATATATAAGTAACATTTTTAATAATATAATTTATTTAATCAACTACATGATATATATAATTAATAACAAATTTTTAAAATTTTCATAATAATAATTAAATATAATATTATTTAAAAAAATAAGTGCGTATTTTTTTAAAAATATATCACAATTATAGAATATTGTGGTCATTATAATATATAATTATTTGTACTTATAAAAAAGTATAATCCTAGTGATAAAAAACGACATAAGAATACATGTATACAATGTAAATTATATATATATAACATTTATAGTTTCTAATTATATTTTATGGTTCCTATTTTTATATAAGATATATTTTTAACTTTATAAAATATTTATAATTTTATAAATGTATTATTAATTATATAAATGAAAAGTTAAATATTAAAATATTAAAATTTTCATTTCAAATAAATAATTTATAAAAAAATATTTTTTTAAAAATATATATTTTTCATACATATAAATATAAATACATATTATATTATTGAATGTGTTGGGGTTACAAGAAATGAAACAACACACAACCATGTGTTAGCAAGGACAAACCCCACTGCCCCCTCCAAGGGTTGATAGGATCTATAATAATCCAATTACAATTTTATAGATATAAATATAATTTTTAATAAATCCATATAATCTTTTTAATATTATTTGAAAACACTAATTTATAAAATAAATGAATAAGTTCTTGATATTAAAAATTACAAACTAATACTTAAAAAATTTAATAAAAATATATTAATTTACATAGGATTGTTTTAAATATATTAGTAATTAATGAAATATTTAGGATCAATAGTATATAGAATAATTATACAGTATTGTTTTTTATGAAAATATATATAAATTAAAAATGTAAAAGTATAATATTCTTTTCCATATTAATGACAAATTTTAATATATAAATATTCTTAAAACTATATAAATAATCATATAATTATAAAACTAAAAGTAGACATTTTAATAGTTATAATTAAATGTAATTTTAATTTTTAATATATAGATATAATCATTAAATTTAGGGATGTATCATATTGATTATTTAGATAAAATATAACTATAAATTAATTACTTATTGTTACTTTGATCCGCAAGACAAATTTATTCACAATGTGATGGTTTCAAAACACACCTATTGGTTTTTTAATTATTAAAAAATATAAAGGGTTGACTAGTTTTATTGATGTGGATGAAGAGTAAAAAGTGGTGATCTTTGGGGATCAAAACAATAAAGGTATTTTAAATCGCTTTCAAGCATCAAAGAACCATAATGATTCCTATTTTAGGAATTTTTCTAAATGCAATAATGATTTTCTAAATACGATCATATAAAATAGAAAAATGTAATTTTTCAAGGAAAAACCCAAAATTCATGTGTATCAACTCAATTATTTCTAGTTCTAATTTGTTTCTTGACTGGGGATTCCATTGTAATATGAAATTTACAAATTTGAGGAACTTCAAAATTTTCTTATCTGTGCATGTGGATTTGGTGTTTGTAGAATTTCCTCAATTGGCAAGTTTGATTTAACATATTGTATTTTCATAAGATGAGATGAAAAATAATTCCTATTTATTTTGATTTGTTTATTTCAAAAAAGGATTATTAGTATTACTATAATTGGATCCATTCATAGATCTTAATTTATCTAGGAATTTAGTGACCTGGTTATAGATTAGAATCAATTTATGTATGTTATTTTTCCAAAACCTATAAATGCTGTGGGATATTTCCTTAGCTATTAGACATTTTAATTGTTTCAATAAGGTAACATAGACTTTTCATTATGGTAAAAAATTTTTAGATCTGGTGAAGGTTGATTTCAGTTATCCTAACATTGGAACTTTTTTTTGCTTCTAGTTACTTATGACGTGATATTTCAATTGATTTTGAAAAAATTTCAAATATGTTTGATAAATTTATTTACCTCGGTCACCCAAATGATATTTTTCAAATAGTTTCTAAAATCATGAACTTTAAAATTTTTGGAAGCCTGACTAAATGCTACAAAATTATGGTTCACCGGGAGTGGTCATGTCATTATGATTAGTAGGATAATAAATCATTAAAAAGTAAGAAATGGTCATAGGAAAATGATTTTTCGCATAATAAAAAACATAGATATCCTATATGTAAAATTTATAATACCCTTTATTGAAGGCTATTGTATGTGATGTAGAATTACTATTTCATTATAATAATTGATATTCTAATAAAGTTCGTTGTAGGAATTTGATAGAATATATTCTTTTACATATTACTGACAACACTTAGTGTAACATCATATTACATTTTTATCTATTCTTTCACCCCAAATTTTATTAGTTGTTGGTTTAGTTTCATTTAATGGAGGTGAAATTTTAAATTTTGGAAATTTTGAATCTTTCTAAGATAGTTCAAGACAAATTAGTATCAAAAGAGGTTGATCTTCTTATATTGATGTCATTATGCAGTTTGGTATTCATGTTGGGGCATATTAAGTAGTTTTGATTTAGTTTCTAGCCAACTCTAACTTCAATGAACCTTAAAATAACAAGCTGTTGTTTGGAAAAGACATCGTGAGGATTAGCACTATTATTCTTCCTATATTTTATTTGGATAGAGAGAAATAAAAATCATGTTTTCCTATCTGTTGGGATTTCTTTTCCTTTGTTTCTATTTTAATGAGTTAATTTGATGTTTCCAATATTGTCTGATGATATTTTGTAACATCATGCCTCTGATAATTTTCATGAATTGGATCTAGGAGGATTTCAGGTGATGAACCTCAGTGAAATAATACTGTTGTGGAGATGAGTCTTGATGAAGTTATCGTGAATACTATCCATTCTCTAGGACTAACAACACTATATGATCTTATTATAGGTCCAGTTTTTTATGCATATAAAAATGTTGTCTGTGATTAATATTAAGAGTTCCATTTCATTAATTCATTACAGTTCCAAGGCTCCAATTGTCATCAAGAGGCAGAGGAAAGGTTGAACGGGATGGATTTATTATTCTAGTTCATATAGATACATGATGAAATCAAGTTGGAGTGTACCACCTTAAAGCTGGAAGAACTATGAAGAAGATGGTGGGACACGACATTGATATAAAAGTATCATTCAGGATTATAGTGTGAATAATTCATGTCTCTATTCCCCAACCAGTTCTATCTATAATTGATAATGTTTCCAAGGCTGTTGATTTTTTCAAACTCTAACAATCATACATGATAGTGACTGAATATGAAAACATTTTTTATGAACTTCTGTAGTTTTCACCAGATATTTTTTGTGAATCATATGATGAAGACTCGACGGTTAGAGTTAGGAATTTAATCAGATATACATTCTTAGGTTTTATTGATAAATCATACATCTTATAAAAATGGGCTCATAGTGTGTTGATGGTCAAAATAGACATGGATTGTATACCATTGTTGAAGATAGATCAAATATTTCATAGTTGTTTTTTGAAACCATTAATGGAAATTGGATTTTTGGTGATTATCATGGTTTATCTCAACAATAAGATTTGTCTATACCTCATATATTTCATAGATTTATACCAATTATTAGATACTAGTGTAGAAATTCTCAAAACCTAAAGAGGGGTCTCCCTGAGGCACCCATGATATTAGGCACCGACGGATGATAATGTCACTAAAAATAGTTATGTCATATCAACCCCACTCCAAATATCAGATCAAGATAATTGGAACCTTCAAAAAATATGTTGCAATCATATGATTCACGAAAAATGGATTCTGGCCATAGGTATTTGGAATGATGGTTTTTCACATAGTGGAAAAATCACTAGAAGAACTAGATATGGGTCATGCAACCATGAGTGGTACTATCACTGTAGCTTCATTATTAGTGACTTATTTATTTGTTATGGGTGTATCACATTTGTTTATTTCATCATCTGTGGTTAATATTCATAATAATCTGATTGACATTTTGACTTATGGAGTGGATATTACTACACCCCTTGGATCAAAGATAGAGTAGGGCCATCATAGTCTTATTAGTGTGTTCTAATTTTTATATTATGAGCTTTCGTGGAGTTTTCTATTTCATGACATGAAACCAACTAACATCCAATTTGGGATGGGTTGTCTCATTAGTAATAAATAAGCGATTTATTTTTATTGTTGAAATGTTTCCTTTAAGACAACCAATTAGGTGTTTCTTATATTTAAAAGAGAGTGGTACCCAAGGACAAGTACAAGTAGACCTTATTATATTTTTTTGGGGAACATAATATTAGTCTTTTCATCAGATCTAATGAGAGAATAATTTTTTGTTGAACTCCATCTAGTTTTCGTTGAGTTTCACATTTTTTCCCCGTATGACTTCTCTAATTTTACACTTGTAAGAAGGCATAGATTTTTATTGACATTTTTACCTGTACTCAAAAAAATTATATTCCTTATTACTACATAGAAGCAGCTGAAATGAATGATATGAAAAATCAATTGGATTATTATCTTGAGAATGGTTTTCTATGCCCATGTATGTCACCTTTAGTGATGTTTGTTCTCTATTATATTAAAGATTATGGTTCACTTCTCTTTTTTTGTATTACCGAAAATTCAATTGACATATTGTAAACAAACTATTTTTTATATGTATTGATTATATGTTTGACAAATAGAAAAGGGAGAACTGGTTTTCTAATATTTACCATCAATATGGTTACCATCAGTTGAGAATAAGATAATAGTATATTTATAAAAACACATTTTGGAGAAGGTACATCCATTATGATTTCATTGTCTTGCCTTTTGGTTTAACAAATCCCCTTGAATTGTTTTTGTTATTATTGAACCGATTTTTCAATTAGCACCTGAATTCATTAGTGGAATTATTTGTAGATAACATCCTCATTTAATTTATGTTTGAAGAGGATCATATGATTTATTGGAGAGAATTTATCAAATTGATGTGAAATCACTAATAATATTACAATATATCGAAAAGTTATTTCTAGATTTAGGAAGTGATGTTCATATTAAATGTGGGATCAGTGATGGTATTTTAGTTGGTACACAAAATGTAAAAGATATAATTACATGGGAATAATAATAACCTATTGTTTAGACTCAGATATTCTTGGGATTATCTTGGTACTATCATTAGATCATTAAGCATGTCCCATTGTTGGATTCTATATTGTCTTCTATAACATGGAAAGGAGTAAGGATTTATTAGGATGAAAATTTTAGGAAATTTTTTTAGATGAAATGTCGTTTAGTTACTTCTCTGATGATGAGTCTCTTATAGGCTGGGTGGGGATATATGGTCTTATGTGGTGCATCAGGATAATGTTTTTAATTCAAGATTATGATTTTTGAACATGTATTTTCTTATGGACTTCCTCATCTTAGGCCACATGAGAAGATGTATCTGAACTAAGAACATGAAAACATTGATTTGGTGAACACAGATAAGATTTGGTGGAGTTACTTTTCAGGAGAAATGTTTACCATGTTTTCATACCAAAATAGATTCTATTATATCTTCCCTCAAAAATATTTTAATCACTCTTAGATATGTTGGGTGGAATACCTATAACATATTTACATTTACATCACCTATACCATGGGGAATGGGAATTTCAGGATTGGAACATGATAGATCACATTAAACAGTTGAATATTGGAGTTCAGATTTTAGGGAAGAGTTTTTTATCCATTTTCTAGGTGGAATATTCTCTTCTCAAAAATATTCTGTAGAAAAACCACATTGATGAAATGTTCTATAGAATTGGAGATTATTTTGATGGTTAGGACACCAAATATAAATGTTCATTCTACACTAAGGGAAATATATTCTATCAGATTATATTTCATTTCTAGTTAGTTGTGAGGAAATATGTGATGAGGGTATTTGTATTATTCCCTATGGGTAGTGTACCCAAGAACCATGAAGATGTTCTATAATGTACGGCATGGATTTGGGTTGGCATGTAAGATACAAGTGATTTATGATTTTGTAATTTATTATTAAGAATTCCAACATGTCATGGTAGAGCACTAAAAACCTTTAGGTTTTTTTCATCCACTTCTAGTACTGACTTAGAAGAGGGATGACATATTAATGTATTTTGTTGTTGGTTACCATATACCATGAATAATGAAGAATGTGATAATGGTTGTGATTGGTTAGTTGACTAAATCATCTCACATTATATATACATGTTATACAACCACTTTTGAGGAGTTGGGAAATCTCTTGGTGAAAGTGATTGTTCTCATTCATAGAGTTCCATCTTTTATAGTCTCTGATAGGGATCCAAAATATACATCCTATTTTTTGGAGAGAACATTAGCAGGAACTAGGATATCATGTTCATTTGAGTATTTCATACCATCCATAGATTAAAGGAAATACATAAATATATTTAAATATTCTTGAGTATATTTTATGCACCTATGGTCTCAACTTTGGGTTTCTAATATCCATTTCCGGCTGATTGAGGTTTATTATTACAATAGTAAGAAAAATGTAATTAGAATGAATACTTTGAGGCCTTGGGTTCCTAGTCATGAATATCGTTATTTTGGTAGACATATATTGGTGAATGTACCTTTTTTGTACCACTATTCATTTGAGAGATACAGCAATGATTCAGTTGAATCTTGCAAGAATGATAATTCCTTGGATGAAGTATATGTCTTATGTTGATCATCATTTTAGAAAATTGTAATTTTCAATTGGTGATCAGGTTTTCTTGATGGTTTCACCATAGTTGGGTTATCAATAGCTTGGGAGGAAAGGGAAACTTTCTTCTTATTTTATGGGACCTTGTTTGGTTAGTAAAAAGGTTGGGAAAGTTGATTACAATTTAGCACGTCCACCCCACCTAATGTTGATACATAACATGTCGCATGGATCTCACCTACAAAAGCATTTATTTGATCTATTTCATGTTTTAAGTGATTTGGTAGCACGGTTTGGATTCTCATGTCGGTTTTAGAAGGTGGAACTGATGACAGAGTATGGGACTCATGTTGTTGATATGGAATCCCTTTATTATTATTTATTGGGAAAGAACATTTCTATAGTGGGGAGGTTGTAGCATCTTGTTACTATATATAGGTATTCATAAACCCCTTGTTTGATATGGATTTTGATGGGTTACATTTAAGGGATATTTTGGTCAAAACATTGGATTTTTTACCCAGACAGTGGATTTTGTGTGGATGGTGTAGTGTTTTAAAAACTATACATCCTTCTTGATGTAACCTAGAACCTTTCCAAAATGGGCTCAATGTTAGGGCCAATGGTTTTTCTAATCATACAGTATTTCATGGCTAACCAAGCGTATGAGAAATAATTAATTTGATTTTTTAAAATCCAAAAACCCCTTTTTTAGGTTTTCGACTCACATATTTCAACATATTATTATTTCTTCTTCTAGGGGAGATCCCAAGTGGTTATTGAGGCCCCTCTACACCCTTCTAGATGAAAATAGAAGCTCTGGGAATGTTATTTGGTCTTATCCATGTTAGATTCATCTTCTCATTTTCTTTTCTGCCTTATCTCTCCTTTCCTCTCCATGTTTCATTATATCTCCTTGTTGTTAGAAAATTTAATATTTACTCTTTTATATCATAAATTTAGAGACGATTCTTGGATCATAATTATTTAAAATCACTATTGATGTTTCATATTTTTTTATTTTCATTTTGAGATCCAACGATCCTTAAGTAGGTGGTTCTATTATGATGACTAATTTTTTTAACCATGAATATCTTAATTTAAATTTATTTATTTTATTTATTATAAATTAAATTTCATTATATTTATTTATTAAAAAACCAATTCCATATAACTAATAATTTGAAATTGTTTTTGTTATAAATTTGAAGAAAAAAATACCAATTCCATTAAATTTGTGTGTGTTTTCAAATTGGACCGAATTTCATTAAATTAAAATTTGGAATTTAATTTCATAATTTTAATTGTTAAATTGATTATTTAAAATTGTTTTCCAATTTTTCTTGTGAAAAATGGATTCAAATGATTTTGATTGAAACCCATTATTTTTATATTGTAAATTAAGGTTTTTATTACAAATATATTTTGTGGTTTTAATGGAAAATTGGAAATTTTGAAATTGAATAATATGAAGAAATGTATTTTAGGACACCTAAAAATAAATTTCCAATCATTAATTTGTATTAAGGCACATTAAATTTGTGGTAGTTGGTTAGTTATTTAATAAAACACTCTATAATTTATAACCTAAAACATACCTAAATGTTTTAGGACACATCCTTGATGGGATGGTCGCATGTCATATCTAGTCAGTATCATGGAGGATGTGTGTACACATATTTTAGTGATTACTATTTGAGTGTGAGGGAGTCTTGTGGACTAGAACTATCAGACCTATTAGTTGATGAAAATGTTGCACACTTGTTTCTATTTGAAATATATATATCCAAATAATTTAAAACTATTTACCATGACTTAATAATTTTTATAAAGTGTGTTATATAATTTTTTTTTGATATTTGTTTAAATTGATTCATTTTTTTGGAAATGTAAATCATGATTTATATAAAATATTATTTTTAAATTCCATTCCAGTATTTTTAAATTGAAATCATTATTTGGTTAATAATAGATTTCATTTTATTGTGGAATCCAATTTGACAGAGTATTGAGATTTTTTTCTCACATCCTATATATTCCTTCATGTTTTTATAGACCATATTTATCTAGGTTATAGAAAGGGTAAGGTTCCACATTGATGTGGTAGTATCTAATGATCATTTTACATTGATAGTTTCATTCATTTGGACCTAGGTTTTATTCCTCTATTATAGTGATATGTGGTTTCACTTTGAGCTACTTTTTCCAGATTATAAAATGGTACAATTATCCTTGTGGAGATGTTTTTTATATATACTGACTTTTTTATATTTATTTTACTATTTTTTTGAAAAATTTATTCTCACATTCATATATTATGATCCCTAGTTCTTGTTTCCAACCCTTGAAATTTGGAACACCCTTCAGGCTATGTTATGATCAGTTCAGTTATTGTGTTACATGGGTATCTTGACTATTTTGTGGAACTTTGGGTATTGTTGAATATTAAGTGGAAATTAATAAAGAAAAGGTTCATTCTAACCTTATTAAAGAATGTTTTAGATCTTCTAGTGTGGGGAAATGTAAAATCCCATTTCTTTGGCATCCAATTATATGTCACTACAATGTACCTATTAAAAGGATCTATTGATGGATTCTTCTTTGAATAAGAGTGGGGATGTTTCTTACCATATTATGGGATTTAAAAATAATATTATCCCACCATAATATAATAGGTTATATAATAAATTTATGGTCAAACCACCTATTATATCTATTTTGGATGGTATCATTTCCATTATGAATGTATGTACCATGTGAAAGGCGTCAGTTTTCAATGATGTTGGTGAAAAACATAACTCTTTTAAAAAATTTTCCCAATTCATGGGAGCAGATGAAGCTACTATCACTAATAATGATTAGGAAAATTATGAAGGAGACTAAACTAGATACTATTATGGTAAGGACCTACCAAAATAAATGTTTACAATATGTAGGATGATAGAATGACTATATAAAAAGGGATGGATCAGAATTTGTCATTTTGTAACAGTTTTTGATAACCTTAAAAAAAGTGTGAGTTCATACATAATAATAATAATAGTGGGATCTCATGGGCGGATGTTGTTAATGATGGCCATAAAGACTTTTCATTAAAATATCTCAAGCATATGGATTTTTGGAATTTCATATCTATCTAGGATGAGAAGATACATAGTGAAACCACCTATATAGATTCGAATAAGTACAATTCTTCTACTAATGGAATGATTTGGGGATATAAACAAGTCCTCGAGGCCAAACCATGCATATTATCTATAGTTGGAATATATTCTAGAGATATCCACAATATTAGGATATTTAAAACCACTATCAAGGTTGAAATCCATTATTTTATAAAAAATAATCCTAATTTATTCAATATGATGATGTATACTGACTCGCATAAATTGGGAAATATCTATCTTGAAGGCTTAGAGATGACTGGTTGAACAAATAAGAGAAGATGAGATCTTAACATAACAAATGATTGATATTTTTATTCTCTGTAGTGGGATATGGCTATAATTGAGGGGGTTGAACATTCCAAGAATATTATATAAATAATGTTTTTCTATATTTCAACCCTTAACATCATTTATAAAGATTAATACACGATGAAACCCTCTCTTGTAGATGATTTCACACTTCTGAACATTCATGGGGAAGAATATAATGATGATTAATGTTCAGAGTCTGAATATAATAACTCATCCAATGATGGAATAATTTTTCAATGTGAAAATAAAGAGAATATCGATTTGGATGATCATAAAAATTGATAATTAAATCTCCAATGAAAGAGATGTGGAAAGTAGAAAAATAGTGGTTGTTCTCAATGTAAATAAAATACACATAAAGGGGATAACTAATTGGATTACTATTACAGTCCTTTAATGAACCAACCTAGAAAATTCATCTATCAAATTCTAGATTAGGACCAAAAAATAACTGAGTAGTCCCCCCCAAATAAAACAAGCATCAAGGATATAAATAATAACCATTAGGACTGGTTTCTACCTTAATAAATCATCCAAATAGGGAATAGTAAAAATGGGACATGAGACTCCCCAAAAAAAATTGACATAAAAAAGAATATATAGAACATATTAAAAGCCTACATTCATGGATAAAAGAGAAAAATGGAAGACCAATGTTTCCAAAAAAATGATACAATAAGTGCGGCAAAACCAAAGGATCGATCACTAACCCTTGTATGAATACCTTTTCACATCCATAACCATGAATAAACTCAGTTACTAGCTGAGAGTGGTCTTAAAAAACTTGAATATAATTTTACATTACCTTTGGACCACATACCAATAAATCTGATTGTGTAGGTTGTGATATTATGAAATTAATATACCATTATTATCCAATATCAATTACTTTCTAAAATAAATGATTTATGTTGGTTTAAACAACAGGTCATGGTAATGTAGCAATTAATTTTCTACACAAAACATACATATATAAGTTGTCATAAATATTCACTTCCTCAAATAATCCCACTTGTAAAACCATTTCACAAAGATCAATCATTTTCAAAATAAATGAAAATATCCAAGGAAATAAAAACATCTTTCCTAAAAAACAACACACCATTGAAATAAATCCCTCCCATAGTGAAAAAAAACATTTCAAAATTATCTTCCCCAAATACTGTCACTTTCAACAAAACATCCCCCTTTATTTAAAATCTCTCACATACCCGTCTTTAATTAAAAAAAGGAATCCTTGAAAAATAATCCTGAGGAAATATGTAAAACAAATGGACGGAAGAAAAATATCCATAAATAACAATTAACCACATGAGAATCAATTAATCATGAATGGTAAATCAATTTAATGAAAAAAACACAAGAACATACATATAATAAGGCATCACATATTAAACAAAGCCCTGAGGAGACACCATGAGGTCGAATTCAGTAGCAAAAAACACTAATAGGTGGACCCAGTATTGGCATGTAATGACACACATCAGTAAACCAGATCACTCAGAGTAGTCTCCATGTTAAAAATACCCTTAGATGGGTGATAAATAAAACTATATAAAACAACCCAATTATAAAAATAAACATGGATAAAAAAAATTCTTCATAGCATATATCTTCCTCAGTCTCCCTATGGAATAATAATGGATGTTGGGCATGATCCATTGACATCGTCACATGATAATGACAACACCCAGGGTGTAACATCACAATATCATCGTTCACACCTCATAGACTACCCCTAGAATGATCCATGAAACAAAACACGTCAAGAATCACACCATAAATCATCTATCACATGGATAAGTATAAAAACAATTACATCACAATGTGTCTCAATAAGGGCACAATAAATATCACTGCATAATGTTCCAACCAAGATATAAATTATATCATATATTAGGAAATAAATTTTTATATATTTTTAGAATTCAAATACAATTCTTAATAATGAATTATCAACCTCCAAATAATTGATAGAACATGAACAACAAAACCAAAATATTCTAGGCGAAATTTAATTCTATAAATATATAATCCATTAAAATAACCAATTTCAAACATGGAAGAACCCTTTTATGTGGGAGGCAAAACCACCCCCATTGAATGTATATTTTTTATTTCAAAATAAACCAACCTATATTTTTCACCATTGAAAACTAACATTTTCATTTTTTTAAAACATGTAGAATATATAAAATAAAACAACATAACAAAAAGTCATTTTAATTAGTAAGTTCCAATTTTTTTACACGTGAAACCCAAACAATGCTAATGATCATATATAAAAATCAAATATAGAAGAATCACAACACAATTATCATTTGTAAAAAAGAACATGGAATACACTAGAATTAATATAACTCATAGATAAACAGAAATTATATAAGAACAACAATATAATGTATTTAAATCTTGTTGTCTTCTATGAAATCCAAACTAATTTAACTTTGGGGATATATCACCACCATTAAAAACAAAAATCATTAATTTATTACATCCATGTCCAATAAAATTGGGAAGTACTGACCAAAAGTGTTATATGGAATCTATATATAGAGATAAACCCAATGAATGAGTGGTGATGAGACTAAACATCATGAAATGGGTGAAGGCCACCAATAAATCATATTCTAACAACTGATGTAGAGATTTCTATGAATAGAAAAACTAATGGGGTGAATTTGGATTTTGGGATTTGAATGATGGAGTCTTGGGGAGAAAACCACAATTAAAAAGTATTGATGGATGAAATTCTAAATTTTGGGAAGGTTAAATGGGTTACCTGAATAGATTTCCAAACCACGAGGGAACCATGTGGATTAAATCTGATAAAAGGTGGACAAGCTACAAACTTGGGCCAAAATTTTGAAAAATGTCTAGAATATCCATGCAATCCTTTAAAATCCCTTAGAACAAAATATTTCAACCTATAATACACCAAAAGTAAACAAAATAAAAATGATAAATATCAATACCAATAATTTTATGCCACAGAATTTCACAAACTCCCCACCTTTCCACCTTATATTCCTATAATTAACACAAAAATATTATAAAAACAATATTTATAGGTCAAAATCATCCCAAGGAGGACTATATTCCTAACTAACATCCCAATACTTGAAACAAAAACACGAGTCATGGATGACCAATCAACTATGAAACCCCTACTAAATAATCAAAGAGAGACCCTAAATAAAGGAATTTTGATATAAATTCCAATGATATTTGTTAAAATAACTAATATCATGGAAATCCTGATTACCATATAAGCCTACTAAAACCCAACAAGATCATTAAAAAAATATAAGCATAGCTTCTAGAAAAATAGAGGTTTCTTGAACCAAATTATCACACCCTTAATTAAATGGCATCCTAAATGATCACTTTATGAGAAATAGACAAGATCTTGGAGACATGAAAGAGGAATACCCACTAATTCAGGTTTCTCTACACTAGAGTAACATGAG
This sequence comes from Viscum album, assembly GCA_963277665.1. NCBI lineage: Eukaryota > Viridiplantae > Streptophyta > Magnoliopsida > Santalales > Viscaceae > Viscum > Viscum album. The sequence goes on along the minus strand of OY728142.1, from coordinate 439,405,219 downwards.
ATAAGTTCACAAAAAAAATATCCTCGCAAAATATAAGGTTTTCCCTACCATAGCCACAATTTATATCACCAAAAGATAGCTCATCCCTATGAATTAACAAAAGGTCATTATACATGATGAAATTCTGGATTTAATAAGTTCTATGAGTAAATGGATACTTAACACTAGTCTCCATTCCATTTAAAACAAATATAATATGATGGATTGACCTATTCATAGAAAATATATGTGGGAACCAAAAAACACACAAGAATAACATAAGCACTAAATTTTTTAAAGGGAAAAAAATTCAATAAAGAGGTATTAGAAAAATTAACATTATAACGTGATACATTCCTCAAAAATTAATGAAAATTCTCTATCCCAACCATTCAAATCAGCATACAAGGGTGTCTAGATACAAACATTTGGAATACCTTCCTATGGTAATAATATCAGAAAACACAACATTGTTGCATCCAAAACCCAACCGGAAATATATATACAGCAAAACAGTCCATGTATGTACATTTGGATATTCCCATGCTGAAAATAGGTGATAACAAAACATCCACATGAAAGAATGACTAATAAAAAAAAATATATGAAAATATACGAAAATGGTGTCTAAAAAATTTGGAATTACAAAAGGGGATGTTCCCAAAACAATTTCAACATCGAAATATCCAATCAAAGTGAAAAATATGAATATGTACTAGAATATATCTTGGTCAGTAAATTCTTGTTTTGATTCATGTCTATCTAAAAAACCATTTTACGTGACTAGAAAAACCTCATTGATGATGGTTATTCGCTATTATGGGAAAAGAAGGATAAATGATCCTAGAAATACTACAATTGAAACACCGAAATGTATTCAACTTTTAAAAAAGAAGAATAATATGTTATCAATATTCCTTTACATCACCAGAACCTTCCAGCCTCCCCTTATTTCTATCAAAGTATTCATTACCAGCTCTATTGGGAATTAAAGAATCACCAATCACATTTTTACCTTATAAGATTTCATAAAAAACAATGAACCTATAAAGCACATATACATATGTAATATTCCTAATTGAATCACTGATGATTATAGTTCTATATAATATCCTAGAATAATGAAACAAGACTTCTTGAAATACTCAGTATAAAACTCTTCAGAGAAAGAAACTAAGACGATGATGTGAAAAACATAGTCCCTCATTGAACGATCACCCTAGACGATACCCAAAAACTCAATTTCATTTTTTTAGTATAATTATTTAGTAGAAACCCACTAAATTAAAGATTCCAGGAAATATGTGAATGATATATCCTCTAAAATTTTGTCATGAATAAAAAGAATCCATTATTTCAACTCAAATCCTCTAAAAATGTATAGTTAACTTCACCCTTGAGAATATATGAGTTTATATAATATAAAAATTATCATCAACCATTATTATCCAATATGTAAACTCTTTGTATCCTCAATATAAATATGTGACTAGAGGATAGTGGTTCAGATAATATCATGCAATATCTATGACTTGGTAAGTCTATTGCTCTACCACTCCACCATAAGTCTAGGTGGGGCTATAGATTTCAAGTGTAACACACGAAGTTTGTATAAAATATTTTTATTCAAATAAATTAATTATATTTATTTCATTCATTCCACAATATACCAATTTAATATTTATTTACAAACTACACCAAAATATTCTATCACTACACGCAACATCAATATGGATTTCATTACATGCATCCCCGAGTTTCTAATAAATAAAACAATATTATTATAGTTACTTAAATGAGATAGTTATAATATAGATTTTAAAATTAGTGATATGAATTGTAATAAATATTTTTAAAATAATATTTATAATTATTGTATATGAATAAGATATATTTATTATATAATATATAGTTTTTAATAAAGTAATTATATGTTTGAAGATACAGTTTCTTAAAATGAATTATTATTACATCATTTTATAAGAAATAGTAAATTAATTTTAGTAAGTTTTAGAGAATAAAATTTATAAAGGAAAAGTAAATAATTAATTTATAATGTAATAATTTGATTAGTTTTATTATATAAATTTTCAGAAAAAACATCATTTTTTATGTGTAGTGAAAAATAAAAAATTTGAATTCAAAATCAAATTTTATTCCAATTTGTTTTCTTGAGAATTTATATTTTAATTTGGTTTTAAAGTTTAATTACATCAATTTTTCCTCAATTAATCCAATTTTTTACATTTTAACAAATTTCAAATTCAAATTGGATATGAAAAAGTGTTTTAACATTTAAATTATTTCCCTCAAAAACACAAATATTAGGACATGTGTGCATGATTAATTTAAAAAATCTTTCTGCCAATTTTCTAATTAGTTTTTGGAAAAATGAATTAATTATATATAATTATAATAATTAATAATATCTAATAATTGAATCATTGTTATTTTAAAAAGAAAATGTATGAATGTTTTTAAAATTAATTACATCGATTTTGGTTAAAACATTATTGCTTATTTCTTAATCATAAAATTAATATTTCAAATAACCTATAACCATGAAAAAAATCACTTCTATGTACATATAACAACCAATTAACCTCATGTCTCAAAAATTTACAATTATTTTAGTCACACTATGTAAGGAAGACCTCTCAATAGTGTTTACCATTTTTAATTTACCTGAATTCCACTCCTCCTCTGATATAAAGGGAAAACACCACCCATCCCCCTATTATTCACAAGTACCATGACATTTGGATCATCCACCACATTCCCAAATCTCTTAAAAAATCAATTTATTTCTAAAATAATCCCTTTTTATGAAATTAGACCAAGGAGGCCCTTTGGTGAAGACCAAAAAGAGATACCCAAACAAGAGGGAACATCCTTCAACAAGCTATTTTCTTTTATGTTCACTATCCACCCACTAATTTATTATTATTTCAACCTTATATTATATCCTAAGTATCCAAAATAAAATTATATGTTTTTATTTATGTTTTTGACCAACACTCACACACACTTCAATCAAATGTGATCTGCAATCATCATTTCTTCATACAAGAGACTATTTCCTTGTCAACCTATATCACTCATGTCATGACTCGTCCTCGGGGCTAGTGTCGTGACTACCCCAAGCCAGCCTCCCATAAGCCATGGGCTGGCGACTAGAACCAAAGGCGTAAACCCCAATAAAAGGGAAGGAATTTGCTTTATAAAATAAAAGAAACACCACAGAGTAAGCAAGATAAAGTAAACACTAAGTAAACTGAGTACAAAAGTAAGTTCTGGAAAGTAAATGGGCTAGAATACAAACCCAACTGAAAGTATAGTACAACTGATAAGAAAAGTACAACAGCTAAAAAGTAATGCAGCAACCACCGAGATGTCTTCATAAAATCCCACCTGAAGGGTGGGTATAGATGGTCTCGTCAACACCTCGAATCCGTCCGTCTGATCCGTGTACGTCCCGCCTGATAGTCCACCTCTGGAAACCGATCCTCTCCACAAGACTCAACCACTATCAGCGCTGTCTTCCATCTATATCCAACACAACATAGTGCGGGAATTGCCCATGCAGGGGTGAGTATACGATACTTGTTAGGGACCCCGAGACCCCCCGAAGGCCTTCCAAAATCTAAAAAGGATAAACCACAAAGGTAATATACAAATAAAAGTATCAACCAACTCTACTTGGGTATATGCCCATACATATACCTAAGTCATCAATTCCAGTTCGACTCCAACTCAAGAGGCCAAGTACAACCCAGTCCACACAGCAAAGCACAACCCAATCCACACAGGAATGCAATTCAATCATATCGAATATAATGATTGAAAGTCAAGAGTCATCTCACATAGGTATACTACTCATGAATAGGGGAGGAGATGATATATGTAGCCTCTGAATCATCTCTCCTGCCGAATCCATGTAGGATCCTAGTACATAAGTCGTCGCTGCCAAACCCAGGTAGGATACTAGTATAGTAACAATCATTGACCAACCCACGTAGGATCCTCGTATAGTCGTCATCGCTGCCAAACCCAGTGAGGATCAATGTACAGACGTTCTCGCAGCCGAACCCACGTAGGATCCAAGTACAGTCGTCATCATCGTTACAGTCGCAGCCAGCTCTAGGGTTCCCGCAAACTGCACACTCGATTCTGTGAGGGTCCGCTCCACGAGCCAAGAGGGTCAATACATCAACTGTCACAAATTATATAGTTTATGTATCCTGAAGTTCCATCACATCAATATGAACTCAACATTATAGACGACGCGTCAATCAGACGACCGGTCTGAGAGATATAGGTTTTTCCGCCCTAGGGGCCTGATTGGTTTTTAAGCTAAAACCATCCCTACCGTACTCCAACTGTTTTCAAACCTCAAGTGTAGTAATCCAAAAGAACCTTATCACTAAGAGAAATTCAACGTATTTGACAGCACGTCATTCAGACGTCTGGTCCTTACATTGTAAGCGTTTCGGCTCCAAGGGCCCGGTTCTATTCGAGTTCGAACCAACCTAGCCATACAAAAACTTCACCTAAACCTCTTGTGTAATATACCGCAATGTACGTCTCGTTCCAAGGAATTTTAAGAAACTGATGGTGCATCAATCAGAGGTCCATAGCTGAAGCTATGGTCATTTAACCGAAAACGTTCCGAAAATAGGGGGTTTGGGCCCGATCCGACCTGGCCTAATACCCCCTGGGTCGGCCCGAACCGGGTCGACCCAACCCGGGTCTGGGTCCGGCCTGGCTTTCGCAGCCCAGCCCGGCTGGGCAAGGCTGGCCCCACCCGTGAAGCCTGCGGTCCAGCTCAGAATCTAGCCACTGCATGGCGCTAGCCGAGCGGGACACAAAGGGGCACGACCCCTTTGTTTTTGAAATGGCGGACCCCATGGGTTCCACCCTAAAAACCTGTCGGGGGGTTACACGCCCCCCCTGGTTTCTGGTAACGGCCAACCTTTATGGTCGGCCGGTTGTGATCCATCGCGGGACCCAGAAGGGTCCCGCCTCCTTGAAATGCCACCGGTCGGCTCAGCTGGCCACCCCTTGCTGGTCCGTCACGACCTAAGTCTGTGACTCATCTCACCAGCACGGGGTGTCAGCTCCGCGCACCACCGCCGCGGACCACTCCGGGCCGTGGCCTCTTTTGGGCTCTCCGCCCCGGTGCGACAGTGCCGCGCACCAATGTCGCGGCCTGCTCCGGCCGCGGTCCACTTTTTCCCCGCGTGGTGCAACGACACCGCGCCGCCTTCACCTCAAATGTCAACGAAGATCAACAAGTGAAAGGGGAGGAGAATCAGCCGTTTTTGTGCGGTCCGATCTCCTCCCGTTACGATGGTATCAAGTGGCCAATCTTTTAGCTATGAAGAGAAAAGATTAAAACATTAACAAAATATAACCCCTACCTCGTAAAGATGTTCGCGGTTGTCATGCTCCGCGGATGATGGCGCCGTTTCCATCATCGTCGGTGTGCGCCCGAGGAAAAGACATCTCCACTTTTTCTCACATATAGAAGAAGATGATTGCACATCGTCGGAGAGCTCCCGCGTCGATGTCCCCTCACTTTTCGCCGAGGAAGAAGATGATGGAGAAACTGGGGTCACTAAGACATTCTTCATTGAAGAGTATGACATTCTTCAACGAATGGGGGGCTTGTTTCTTTCTTTACACAAAGGCTCTCTCCCAAAATCATTACACAACAAGCCAACACCCAAAATATAATGAGTCTTCTCTTATTTTATTAAATCATGCCATGCATTCAAATTTACAAAATTGAAACAGTTATTTCAATTAATTGAATAAGTGTGTGTCGGCATGAATTAATGTGTGAGAGTGGGGAGTGGAGGAGTTGCCCAATTAAATACCTGGGGTTTTCCAACATTAAACACAATGTGTTTAATGGGGGGCTTAAGGGGTTTATGGAAGATCAAGGGTTTAGGTCATGTGTGGGCCCCTCCCCACAAAATATCCTCCCATGGTAGGTTATGTGGGTGTGGGACCCACCATCAACTCCCTTTGGGAGAATTTAACCACCAACCATTAAAATAAAATTGTGCCACCAATTTTATTTATGTTAAACTATTTCCACAAAAAATTAATTCCAATCCCGCTTAAAATGCAACTACAATAAAGGTCTACTGAAGAAATTATCGGCGCTACGAACTCATCGGTGCCCTCGGATTTCAATTCTGAGCACCGGTTCAAAAGATAGAAAAACCCACTCGTTCGTTCACTAAACGTACCCAGGCTATACTATGAAAATTGATTCCAGGCACACCGGGCCTTAGAATCAGGTGCCGTCAAGAAACTTTGTACTCGTAAAAGCCCAATGAATTTAAGAAAAAAATTCCTTGATATTTATGGGTATTTACAACTCATTCTTATATTTCCCCCTTTCAAGGTAGGAAAAAATAATGAAAATTCTATTTTTATATAATATATACAATATTTATGATATATTTATTTTCAACATATTACTATATATTATATTCCTTAAATCATACCATTTTATGTAAATATGATAAATTCGTTAGTGGATATGTGGATAACCACCTCCTCAAAGCGATGTGATTTGTTTACACATTTTCATAGTTTGTATTTATAATGGGGTTAATGAAAATATTTGATATATATGACATAATAGTTCTATATGAAGCTTAATATATACATATAAATATATATGTATATATATATATATCATTACATTCTTAATTCACCCCAAAAAAAATAGAAGCATCGTTCATGCGTACATATGACCTACCGTCTCCATGAATGGTATATTTAATTTTATATCTATATAATTTATTGTTTATTATAAAATAATTTATTCTAACAAAATATGATATTTATTTCCTATTTCCATTCTATATATATTCAAATATTTAAATAAGTTAGCAGACCAATAATATAACAAATTAAAACACATAAAAAACAGAGTGGTTATTACCCAAAACATAACATTAACATTGAAGTATTAATAAATGGAAAATACAAGGTAATAATTAAATAATATATGGTGATATAAAAATTAATATGGTTTTTATTGGTTTATAATATCCTTATATTTATTATATAAGTGGAACTAATGTGTATTAATGGATTCAAGACATAAGGTATGTGGATTTCTAGTGTCACTTTTATTTCTATGAGACATTTTCCTTACTCACCACATGTTTCTTCTATGTCTCTTATTTGATTACCATTCATGTTTTCTATGATTATTATCCTTAATATTATGGGTTTTTATATTTCCATGTAATTATATATCCTTTATGGAGTTTATTTTAAAAAAGGTACCAAATAGTTAAAGTAATATTGTCTTGATTTTCCTTCTCTGAGACACATGTCTTGTTACACACCTATATTCTTATACGAGGATTATAGAATGAACTTTTAAATATTATAAAATTAATATACATATTTTCATGATATTTTTAGAATCCTATTAATTATTTTTCTCTCATTGGTAAATAAATTCAAAGCAACTAATGTGGTATGAATCTTTTACAATAATCTCATTGTTTGGCAAGATTGTTTATTATTACTCTTCAATTAATGAAATATTATGATACATATCTCAAGAAATATAATGTTTTTTTGTTTTACTATAATTATTCAACATGTCTTTATGTATATGTGTCACTTTTTCACTCTTTTTACATATGATAATAAAGATAATGTTTTCAAGAAAATCTAATCGTATTTCTCTCTTCGGTCTGAAATCTGTTTTACAAAAAAAATAATGCTCTAATTTTTTTTTCAATTTCATTGAAATTATCCATTAAGATCATTTTCAAGGAAGGTATATTAAAATTTTTTTTATTGTTTCAAACTACATTTTTAAGGATTCACATATATTTTCAAAGAAAAATCTTTTCAAAAATATTTTATGTTTTACAAAATCATTTTTCAAAGAAGAAAATATATTTTATTCAAGAAATGTTTTTAAAATATCATTAAAAATTAGTTTCCACCTAATATTAAATCCATTTGTGTTACTCAAGAATTTCCAAGTAAGCGATCAAATTGTTCCATTCAAAATTTTCCCTTGAATAGTTTATGTTTAAATGGAATTATGTTTTTGAAACCGGTTTCTCTTTTAAAGGTAATATGTTTATGAAACCCGCTTCTTCTCATGAGATATAATATGATGAAATGATTATGAAACCTATTTATATTTGACTATTTATTATATAATTACATTTTTATGATACCAATTTTTGTTAATGTGTTATTATATTACTTTTTATTAACTTATGAAACACATATGAATAATTTACTTAGGATATGTGTGGGGAATATATCTCCTTCCAATGCATGTGTTGAAAATTCATATCTCATGAGATAGCCAGGGTTAGATCTAGTAGTGACCATGTTTCAATAAAGGACAATATATGCTAAGATGTTCATGATAGTGATCCTTGACTACTATGATGGTTATTATTGTAAACTATGACTGCCACGATGGTATGAAGAGTGGTCTCATACTACTATGAAGGCCATCACAATGATTTCATGACAACTATAGTGATATTTTTATATAATAATGTATCATCCATAATTCCATGTGTTATTTCTATGTTACTATTTCATGGATTATTCTCTTGATTCCATTATAATTCATGTCTTATTAACATCTAATCATTATTTCATGATTCATGTTAATGATCATTGATATATACGGAATGATCAAATAATGTGATTATCAAGTTCTCATGCAATTATGGTCAGGTTTATTCTAATATATCTCCCATATTTACCCTTATGTTTCTATTAAAAAACATACCTATCTAGATACTACAAGTGGATGTGTCTCTAGAACATATGAACATATATGTAAGAAATCTGAAAACATCTTATTGAGAATGACTCAAACGGGAACTGGTGTACAGTAATGGTCTTTACATTACATGTCATTTATCGCTCCTGGAGGATTTGCATTTGAAATTCACAAAATCTTTTCAATCCATCATGAGGGATTTAATTATAAGTTGACTATAAGTATATGAGGGCAATAAAAGTATTCATTGAATAAATGTGTTTTCATAATTTAGACATTATATATCTTATTTTCATGATTATATGGTTACTTTATTTGATTATAGTTTCTTACACAATTCTTTTTGTTTTCATCAATGTATAGAACCAGATGAAACCACATCAATGATGAGTGTTAGAGATAGTGAAATGATTTTTATTTTAATAATCATAATGACATGGGATCTATAATGGAAAATATATTTTCTATGTTCACCTAACATTCTCATGAAATGAATCATGATGGACTTCCATAAGAGAAAATGATGGAAAAACATTATATTGAGATCTTTTTTTAGGAAATGTTCATCATCATTTAGTGGGTATTCTGATCCACCTGATGCTGAAAAATGGATCAGTATCACTAAAAATATAATATTGGTTATCCAGTTTTTAGAACATGACAATTTATTTTTGGATATATATTTATTATAAGGAAAATAATACAGGTGGTTGACTCTAATGAATAATACCAAGATGTTATATTATATTGAATACATGGATTGGGATGTGTTGAATATATTATAATTTAATAATTATGTTACTTGTATTATTTATAAAATTGATTATATGGAGTTTTTTGAGTTAGTGAAAATGTATTTAATTTCCAATAAATTCAATGTACAGTTTTAGTTTTATCATCCACCCTAAAACTGAAGTTGAATGGTTTTCTTCGGGCTTAAGAACAAATATTGGAAGGGAGTTGGAAAAAAGTGATATTAATATCTATGAATAGATTAGTTTTCAATTAATATTGAAATTACATATCAATACCATAGTTTTGAAAATAAAATGAAGATGGAGTTAAAAGGAAAATAAAAAAATCATGAAGTGAAGAATATGATAGTTATATTCTTCTCTATGTGTGGAAATCACTATGGAGTAAATTATCATAAGGTGTCAAATAAATGTTTTATGATTGGGTGGGAAGTTCATTAGACATTTGATTAACAACGTGATGTGAAGATTTTAGATAAAAATGGGAATGCAATGAAATCTATATTGAATATACCTCCCCCACATCACTTCTATATGTGTAACAAGAACTGGAAACATGATAACTAGTGCCCAAACTAATTTTGTGTTATGCAGATCAAAATTAGATACCTATTAATCTGAGGGAAAAGGACAAATATCATGGGATAGATGTTTTTTTATGATGGATGTGATAACGATGTGGTAGAAGGTAAAAAACCATCTACTCTTGAATTGCTAATTTATTATTTGATTTTTTATCTTCCTACACTTTCATATCATAATAATTTTATAAGGGTATTGAGATTCAACCAAAAAAATTTGATGTGGAATTATTAGTAAATACCCCTAGTGGTATAATGATTTCATCTCAATACTATTATCCCTCAATGGTAGATTTTTTTCATATTGTACCTCATACAAATATCAACATTATTATTTTAGATGAATTTTATTTCATCTTAGTTAGGATTGGATTTTTCTTCATAAATCCCACATCAGTAATAGAGGAAGGAAGGTTTTGTAATATATTTCTAACCAACTTATGATTTTATTATAATGTGAAAAAATTTATGAACTTCCCATGGTAATTTCATCCAACATATGGGTCATAATTCCAATTTGGAATAGATATTAATCTTACATGGTTTGGGGAAATCAAAATCAATGATATGCCTCTTATTGGAGGATTCATGGATGTCTTTTTGAAATAGGTTTCTATTCTTCTACAAAATGTGATGCAGATTTCCAAATAGAACTCATACCTTCTTCCAAAAAAATTGTAATACATTAAATATAATGGCCCCAATTGAGTTGGTGGAATTAAATAAAAAACTCTAAGAAAATCATGATAATGAATTCATTAATCTAGTATTGTCACATTATGGTGCATCTATTCTCTTTGTTAAAAATAATTATGTTTCAATGTGACTATCCAATTATTATTGTTTGTTGAAGAAGATCACAATCAAGAACAATTATCCTCTTGACATTATTTTTTTTTTGATCAACTGTGAGGAGCTGAATACTTTTTGAAGATTGACCTTCAGTTAATGTATTGTCAATTAAGTGTCAACAAAAAGTATATACCCAATACAACATTTTTAATAATGTATGGACAAAATAAATATAATGTGAAGTGTTTTTTTCTTACTAAATACCCTATTATATTCATAGATTGGATGATTAGTCTTTAGATATTACCTTGACTAGTTTGTGGTAGTTTTTTAAATGATATTCATTTATATATATATAAGAGAATGGAATATAACTATTACTAGATGATAATTTATCTAATGATACTATAGATGGAAATTATATGAAAATTTTACAAAGTGTGAATTTTTGGAATAGAATGTTTCATTTTTTTGGTCATATTATCTCAATATATGGTATTGTAGTAAATCCATCAAAGATATGGGCTATTGAATGTTATCATATGACAATCATGGTGATTTAGATCTATATTTTTCTTATTTTTCTAAGATATTATATATTATTTTTTGGGAATTTATCATCAATATCATATTCCTTGACCTTTTTAACTCATAAGGGTTCAAGGTTCTTCTAGAAAGATGAATGTGAGGAAAATTTCATGGAACTTAAGAGAAGGTTAGTGAGAGAACATTTGATTACAATGCCATATATTGGAGATTGGATTGTAATATATAATGATATATATAACAAGATATTTTGATGTTTTATTGTGATAAATAATATGGTTATAGACTATGTATCAATAAAATTGATGATTCGCGAGAAAAATTACCCAACTCATGATTTGGAGTTACTTGTGCAAATTTTTTCATTAAAGATATAGAGGAATTATATTTATAGATAAAAGTATCATATATATATATAGATCAAAAAATTATAAATTATATATTCACATATAAAGTGTTGAATGTGTAAAAAATAAGATGGTTATAGCTGATAATGTGCTATGATTGACCAAATCATTACCACCATAGGAATGTGAAAAAGGTGGTTTATGCTTTCTGTTGAAAATGGCATGCTATATTATCAATGATGATGATAAAAAAAGTTAAAATATTTATATATTTGAAAATGGTGGATTGAGAAATTAATAATGAAGGGGGAAAATATTATCTTTCTTTATAGAATGTTCAAACCATTATTCATTTTAATATTAAAGAAGTGAAGAAGAATGATGTATAATTACAGAAGAATGATAGAAATGATCTATGGATTAGTTTTTATTGGAAAGGAGTGATATGGTTTGGGAATCTTGTATGTGTTCTATCCATACTAGATTTGATGACGTTGTTTCTAGAGGAAGCTCATAATTCACTATTCTCTATTCATCATAGATGTAATAATATGTATATAGACATTAAATAATAATTCTAGTGGAATAACATAAAGACAAATTTTTCATAGCTTGTATCTTAGTTCTTGGTATGACAGTAAATTGAGGATGAAATCCAAATGACTAAGGGGAAATTGTATCAATGATAATAGATAGAATAGAAAATGGATGACAGCACTATCTATTTTTTAATTGAAAATCCCAAAAACTATAAAGGGATAAATGATATATAGGAGGTAGTAGATCTCTTTAAAATTTCATCAAAATTCAAAAATATCAATTAATAATTATATCTAGATTAGATGGTCCAAATATACATTAAGGTTGTTGTAAGGATACATGTATTACCTCATTCCGTTTTATCTAACTGGGATATGAGGCTTACCTCAATATTTTAGAGATGTCTTCATGAAGAACATGACATAGAATTGAGTTTCAACACTTATTACCTTCCTCGGATGGATGGACAGTGTGATAAAAAATTTCAAACTCAAGAATATATTTCGATAACATATTCAATGGATTTAAATAGTAGTTAGGATGATCAACATAAATTGATTTTTTATTCTTAGAATAATAGCGTTCCCTCCAGAATTAAGATGGATCCTTGTAAATCCATCTATATGGTGAAATGACGTGATCCATCATGCAAGGATAATGTTAGTGAGACAAAGCTATTGGTATTTGAGATCTCTGATGATATTTTCAAGAACATTGGAAACATTATTCAGTATATCAAGGAAGAACAATGAATCGAAAAAATTAACTCTTATAAACATCAACATGATCTAGAATCTGATGTTGGTGAGAAGGTGTCTCAAAAAATATCCCCAGGAATAAGGTTATGAGATTCTGGAAAAAGGGAAACTGAACCCAATTTATGTCAATCCATTTGAAATTACTAATCTTATCAGGATGGTCACATATCACATAGAACATCCTAAAAATATATTTCATTTCCATGACATTTTCCATGTATCTATACTGAGAAAATACATACCTGAACCTTTACATGTACTAAAATCATAGGTCATACAGCTAGATTATGATCTTTATTATGAGGAACAACCAGTTAATTATATAGATCATATAAATAATGTTTTAGGAAACAGAAACACCCACCTAGTCATTTCTTATGAGAACTCCCATTCATAATATTATATGATGGATCTTAAGGATATTATAGGGTATCATTGTCTTAATTTATTTGCTTTAAAATAATGAATTTCAAGGGTAAAATTCAATATAAGGCAGTAGAAGGTGACAACCAAATTCTTTACGACCGTTTTCCCGAATAAATTAATTTTATTTGATGTATTATGTAAAATTCTATAATAATCCATGCTTTATTTTTACACTACAACAAGATAACCTTGCTCTACAAAAAATAGTAACTTGTCTTCCATCACACACAATAGTGAGTTTCAACAGTACAACATTTAATTATTATAATTATTTAAACAATGTTGTTATAACACAGCTATCAATATTATTAATATGGATAATATTAATTTATTTTGAAATAATATTAAAAAAATTATTTAAAAAATACATATTGATAATAAAACATTTAATTTTTTATATTGACATTATATCTTAAAAAATACTATTTTATCAAATGAACTGTTATTTTTCCATTTTGTGAAAAAAAAGTTAAATTATTTTGGGAATAATTTAGGAATTTATTTTGATAAAATAATATTTAAATTTTAATTTATAATTTCAGAATTATATTATGTCTAGATTTATGTTTTTCTCTGAAAAAAATATTTATTTGATGAATAGTGACAAATACAGAATTTTTATTCAAACAGATTTTTCATCTAGTTTGTTTATATTGTTAAATTATAATTTAAATTTCATTAAATGTTTAATTATATAAAATTTTCATAATTTAATCCAATTCTGGTCATTATGACAAATTTAACAATAGTATTTGATATTAAACAATTTCAAACTTTTAAAAAAATTCCCTTGAAAACCCCTATAAGGCCACAAACTTAATCCTTACTTATTCTTTAGTTATTACAAGATTACACATTGAGGATCTTTTCTGGTTTATAGTTTTAGAGAATTAGATCATAAAACATGCATTATATTCCATAAATAAAAAAAGTGGTTACATAAAAGATAGTATTCATTTTTCCCATCAACAAAATCATATTTAAAATAAAACATGGATTCATTCTTGACACATCCTTGACACTATAATCATATCATGTACCTTTGCCTTGACCTGTGAAAAACATTTCAAAAACGTGGGATGAGCATAAAAAGCTCAGTAATGGATATAAAAATATGGAAAGGAAACATGAGTACATATATACATAAGAATGATATCATAAATTACCCATAAAACATAAGCACTTTAACATACATCATCAAATCATGAATAAATCATAGAAATCATATGATATAAAGGTAACTTGAGGCATTCATAACATTCTTACGTAGGGAGTAACCTTCTTGGTTATGTTTGGAATACCCATCATAGTATATTACCAAAATCTTTTCGGAGAAACCTTAAAGTTTAACTCCTTCGCATTAACCAATGCATTGGAGAACTATATCGGGCTCACCCTCCCATTGTTAATCACGGAACCACCCATCTTCATAACAATGACCAAGAACCATAACATAATCGTATCACATAAAACATGCATAAAAGAAACATAACATTTCCAATTTTTAATCACAAGATATCAATACAACAAATTGATATAAAAAAATATGAAAACCATTTTCAATACCAAAATATAAGAAAAGTAAAACATGGTATTTATTTTTATTTTAAAAAAAAGGTATGGCTTGTAGAGGATGCTGAAACTCAAATAATGGTCACGGTGGAGGAGAAGTCGTTGTCGCCGCATACGTACGACAAAAACATTCCCTTTTGTTGTTTAGTAAAACTCTTTGTATAAAAAAAGATTCATTTTGGATAAACGTAAAATTCAAATGGGTTTATACACAATAAAAATAAGGTTCCATATAAAATAAAATATGCCTCAATGAATGGAGATTGAGACGAAGTCCCATACCTCGTATCTGACTTGACTTGATCGTCCATTAATCTCCTAAATAATAAACATGAGTTAATTTCTACTTGTTTAAGAACCTTTTTCAAGTTCATTATTCCTTTTATATCACTTATTACAATGTCATGAATACTATGTAATTATTTATGTTAATAACGGTCGTTTTAACGATCATTGGTACTTGAGTCAAAAATAAACTCTTTATAATTACAAGTTGTTCATGTATCCATTATATCCAGATTTATACTCATGATGTAGATATCATATATACCATTTATATCCAGTACATACATGCATTTATAATATTACATAACATTTAGAGTTAAGAAATGAAATGCACCGTTCATGGAGACGGTAAGTCGTACATTCGCATGAAGGCTACTTTCATTTCTATGTCATATTAATGGAATAAAAAATAAATGAGAGATATGTATATTTTAATTCGAGAATCATATTCATCATTTAGATGTAACAAAAATCATATATATCCAGTATATATATGTACTTATAATAGTACATTACATTTGGGGATAAGAAATGAAATGCACCGTTCATGGAGACGGTAAGTCGTACGTACGCATGAACACTACTTCCATTTCTATTTCTTATGTAATGGAATTAAAAAATAATGATACATAATAGTATTATAATTATAGTATGATATCATATATAATATCATTAAATTTATCCTTTATACGTACCACATATGGTATTAACGAATCAAATCACTTTGAGGGACGGTAATCCGCACTTCCTAAAATAAAATTGTCGTGTTTACCCACAATGGAAACCATAAATGTATGAAAAAAATGAAAAATACATAATCATAAGAAAAACATAAACATAATATATATCATATATAAATATATTGTCATCTTAATGGCCACCTTTGAAGGTGTTAGAAGAATATTGAACAATCATCGTTTCGTGAGGCAGAAATTCGCCATCCACGGAAACAATATACTCTTTAACCATTAGATGTAGGTGTGTGTAAGTGTAGCTCGAATCCTTCTTATAAAAAAAATCCTAGTATATTGAAGATACTGTTTTTGTTACAAAATAAATGAATAAAAAGTGTTTACGGGGTTGGAGAAAAAAAAATAAATCATAAGAACAGAAGAGAAGACACTACCTTAAAATCGGGTAACTCTTTTTGATTTGAGCTCAAAGGCTTTCTTGGGAAGACATATGCACAAAGTGAGGCTTCTAGGAGTAAAATAGGGATGTGGAGAGACAAAATGATCTGAGTTTGGCCGAGCCAAAGGCTTGAGAGGTGTGGGTAAGGTGGTAGAGGTGGGGGCCTTTTATAAGAGGAGAGGAGGGGCACTCTTGGAAAGTTACAAAATGTTACTTTATTTTCAAATGAGTTTCAGATTTCAAAGGTCCCAAATTGATGTATTTTGAGTCCAAGGTGATAAGGGTTCGAAATATACTCATCTAATAGGTTTTTTACTTGTGTAGGTCTTAGATTTTATATTATCCTTCCATTTTATTTAAATCGTTAAATAATGAGTTAATCGCTGCATCATCATGATGTCATAAATAATTTAATTTATTTCATGTCTAAAAATTATGAAAAAACTACTATGATGTAGGGTAGATTTTTATCCTTCCAATGAATATTTATAGTCTTAAATATCATTTATGTATAAATAAGTAAAAATGTTTTACTCAGTTGATACATTCTTTGTTATATTTAACTTTTTTAACAATAAAAAGATAAAAAGTCAATTTCACACAAAAGTGATTCCATGGGGTGCCCCAGTCTGGCACAAGGCATTGCACGGTCGTCCATGAGACAACCAGTAGCATTAGGACACATTTTGGTGTCATTTTGTATTATTATGATATTATTTTATTATCCTTAACTACCTGATTACTCATTAATCAAGATAATTAAAGATAATTACTGTTGTTACTATTCATAATGTCCAAAAAAAGAGTCTTGATTACATAATTTGGACCCCTTGATTCCAAATATGTAATCCATTTTACCAAATTCCAAACACATAAATTGCAATAATTTATTTAAAAATATTTCTTGTTGTCAAAACAAATAGCGGGTTTTTTTTAAACAGTATCTATGAAAAGTTTAGAATTAGTTTATGCCCAATTCCAAATCGATATTAATCTTAATGACAACCATTGGATTAAATGGAAAAAATATGTTCAGATTACACTTTAAGACCAATTAAAAAGATAATATAACCATATAATTAAATTAAATGAAAAAGCAGTTTTGATGTAAAATGCAGTATTTTTCACTATTCATTAAAAAAAGAACATTGTCAGAAAAATACAAAAAATTTATCAAATGTAAATTTAAATGTCTCAATCATAAAGAATATGTTTATTTTGACAAATAGAGATTATAAAATCTTCAAAAGTTTGATTTAATAATGGTTTTCCATCAAAAGTCAGTAAAACAATCTTTTAAAAATATTAGTTTATTCCATGATTAAGATTGGATTTATTCTCATTTTAAGCCTATAAAACACTATCTAATTCATAAATAGACATAGATAAAAATATCTATTATTCATTACTTACTTGGTATGTTACATCCTTCGCCCCTTTAGAAAATTGTTCCCCCGCAATTTATTTACTTATCGAATAAGTGGGGGTATTTATCCCTCGTTGCATTTTCAGATTCCCATGTAGCCTCTTCAATCATGTGGGTTTTCCACAAAACCTTTACCTGATGAATCAACTTATTCCGTAACACTTGCTCCCTATGGTCCATAATCTGGGCTGGTTATTCCTCATAAGATAGGTTCTCTTCCAGCTGAACTACCTCTGGACTCAAAACATGATATGGATCTGGCATGTACATCCTTAACAATGAAACATTAAAAACATTATGTACCTAAGATAAACTCGGAGGTAAAGCCACTCGGTATGCAACTGATCCAACTCACTCTATAATTTCATGTGGTCGAATAAACCGTGGAATTAACTTTACTTTCTTACCAAATCACATCACACTTTTCCATGGTGATACTTTGAGAAAAACATGATCACGTACCTCAAAAGAGAGACCCTTCCTCCTATTGTCCGCCTAAGTCTTCTGCATGCTCTAAGATATTCTCATGTGTTTCTATATCAACTGAACTTTTTCTGCCAAATATTCTACCAATTCTGGTCCCATTAGCTTCCTTTCACCCACTTTATCCCAGAAAGCTGTAGTTCGACACCACTTCACATATAACGTCTCAAATGGTGCCATCTATATACTGGAATGAAAACTCTTATTGTATGAAAAATCAACCAAAGAAAGATGTTGGTCCCAAATTCCATGATAATCCATCAAACAAGCACGTAGAATATCTTCCAAAGTCTGAATTGTTCATTCTGATTTCCCATCTGATTGAGGATTAAAAAGATGTACTAAAATTTAATTCAGTACCCAACTACTTCTGAAGGCCTTTCTAAAAGTTAGATGTGAACTTGGGATCACAAACAGATACAATAGAGAGAGAATCTCCATGTAACCAGACTGTCTCATTAAGATATAAATGGGAAAGTTGATCTAGGTAAAAAGTATCTCATATAGAAATGAAATGAGAAAATTTAGTCAAACGATCAATAATAACCCAGATTTCATTATTAACTCGAGATATCTTCGGTAATCCCACACCAAAGTCCATGGATATATTCTCCCATTTCCACTCTGGCACTAGTAAAGGCTGAAGCATCACATTCGATAACTTCTTCTCTGCTTTAACCTGTTGACATGTCAAACACTTCACAGTAAAATCAACAATATCTCTTTTCATTCCATCCCACCAGTAATACTCCCGCAGATCTCTGTACATCTTAGTACTGCCATGATTAACTTAAATCAGAGAACTATGAGCTTCACATAACAACTCTCTCTTCAACTGTGAATCACAAGGCACACACAATCTCTTCCCAAATCTCAAAACACTATCATTATCAATGTTGAATTCAAGAAACTTACCTTTCTGAACTAGCTATACTTTTTTCTGCAACTCACTGTCTTGATTCTGTGCTTGCTTAATTTTTACGGATAGAGAAGATTTCACTAATACCTGAAAAATAAACAGAAGGACATCCGGAACCAACGACTTCTATGCCAATATTCATAAAATCCTTAACCAATGGATCACGTTCCAAATGAAACATTGTTAATGAAGCATTACTCTTTCAACTCAAAGAATCAGCCACTTTTTTTTTTTCCCGGATGGTAATTAATTGTAAAATCATAATACTTGATTAATTCTAGCCATCTCCTCTGTCTCATTTTCACTTTTTTCTGAGTGAATATATACATTAAGCTTTTGTGATCGGTATATATTTCACACTTTACTACATACAAATGATCCCTCCAAATTTTTAAAGAGAAAAAAATAGCAGGTAATTCCAAATCATGTGTAGGGTAATTTACCTCATGAGTTTTCAACTGACATGAAGAATATGCAATTACCTGAGCATTCTGCATAAGGACACAAGAAAGTACATTCAATGAAGCATCACTGTAGAAAACAAAATCAACATTCCTGGAAGGAAGTGCCAAAACTGGAGCATTCACCAATATTATTTTCAATTCCTGAAAACAATCATCACATTCTTTTGTCCTAATAATCTTAACACCCTTCCGAGTTAGCTTAGTCATTGGAATAGAGAACCGTGAAAAATTTTCAACAAACCTTTAGTAGTAACCTTCCAAACCCAGAAAACTACGTATCTCGGTTACATTTGTGGGTCTTGGCCATTCTTCAACAACTTTTATTTTTGCAGGATCGATAGTTATCCCATCTTTAGAAACAATGTGACCAAGGAAAGAATTTTGTTGTAACCAAAACTCCCACTTTCTAAATTTCCCATACAATTTATTTTATTTTAAGGTTTGCAAGATAACCCTTAAATGACTTTCATGCTCCTTTTTACTTTTAGAAAACACAAAAATATCGTCAATAAAAACAACCAACATTTTTTACCTGATTCAACTGAGCCATCACTACAAAAAACTATTTAGTTCTGATTCTAACCATCTTAATATACTGATTTGAAATGTCATTTCCCTCTGTATGCCTTCCCAGAAAATCTGTTCTGTTTCCTCTATGAAAAACCATTCTTAACACAGAAATATATTAGGTGAAGCAACATGGTAATCTTCAAATGCTTTATCATTTCAATCATACCATAAATTAATTTATAATTTAACAATTTTCTACCTTATAAATTTATCTAAACCGACCTATGATACCAACTATAAGGCCCTGGCCTTAATCCTTACTTAATCTTGAGTAATTACAAGATTACACATTGATGATCTTTTCAATTTTAGAGTTTTAGATAATTAGATCATAAAACATGCATTACATTCCACATTTAAACAATGTGGTTACATAAAAGATAGTATTCATTTTCCCATCAACAGAAACATATTTAAAATAAAACATGGATTCTTTCTTGAAACTTCCTTGACACTATCATCATATCATGTACCTTTCCCTTGACATGTGAAAAACATTTCAAAAACATGTGATTAGCATAAAAAGGTCAGTAAGGGATATAAAAATATGGAAAGGAAACATGAGTACATATATACATATGAATGAAATCAAACTTTACCCATAAAACATAAGCACTTTAACATACATTATCAAATCATGAATGAATCGTAGAAATCATAATACATAAAGATAACTTGAGGCATTCATAACATTCTTACGTTGGGAGTATCCCTCTTGGTTACGTTTAGAATACCCATCACAGTATATTCCCTAAATCTCTTCAGAGAAACCTTAACATTAAACTCATACGCATTACCCAATGTATTGGAGTGCTCTATCAGGCTCACCCGCCCTTAATTTATCACAGAACAACCCATCTTCATAACGGTTCCCAAGAACCATAACATAAACGTTTCACATAAATCATGCATAAAGGAAACATAACATTTCAACTTTTCAATCACAAGATATCAATACAACACATTGATATAAAAAAATTATGAAAACCATTTTCAATACCAAAAGAAAAGAAAAGTAAAACATGGTATTCATTTTTCTTTAAAGAATGGTATGGCTGGTAGAGGAAGCCGAAACTCAAATAATGGTCACGGCGGCAGAGAAGTCGTTGTCGTTTCATACGTACAACAAAAACATTCCCTTTCGTCGTTTAGTAAAACGCTTCATATAAAAAACATTCCTTTTGGATAAATGAAAAAGTAAAAGGGGTTTATACACCGTAAAAACAAGGTTGTGTATAAAACAAAATAAGCCTCAATGAAAAGAGATTGAGGCGAAGTCCCAACCTCGCATTCGACTTGACTTGATCGTTCTTTAATCTCCTGAATAATAAACATGATTTAATTTCTACTTGTTTAAAACCTTTTTAAAGTTCATTATTCCTTTTATATCACTTATTTCCATTTCATGAACACTATGTAATAATTTAAGTTAATAACGGTGGTTTTAACGATCATTGGTACTTGAGTCAAAAATAAAATCTTTATAATTACAAGTTGTTCATGTATCCATTATATCCAGAGTTATACTCATGATGTAGATATAAAATATATCAAATATATCCAGTACATAAATGAATTTAAAATATTACATAACGTTTAGTGGTAAGAAATGAAATGCACCGTTCATGGAGACAGTAAGCCGTACGTACGCATGAACACTACTTTCATTTCTATGTCATATTAATGGAATTAAAACTAAATGAGAGATATGTATATTTTAATTATAGAATTATATTCATCATTTACATGTAACATAAATCATATATATCCATTATATATATGTACTTAAAATAGTACAATACATTTGGGGATAAGAAACGAAATGCACCGTTCATGGAGATGGTAAGCCATACGTACAAATGAACATTACTTCCATTTCTATTTCTTCTGTAATGGAATTAAAACATAATGATACATAATAGTATTATAATTATATTATGATATCATATATAATATCATTAAATATATCCTTTATACGTACCACATATGGTATTAATGAATCAGATCACTTTATGGGGGAGGTAGTCCGCACTTCCTAAAATGAAATTATCATGTTTACCCACAATGGAAACCATAAAGGTATGCCAAAAATGAAAAATTCATCATCATAAGGAAATCATAATCATAATATATATCATATATAAATATAGTGTCATCTTAATGGCCACCTTTGAAGGTGTTAGAAGAATATTGAACAATCATCGTTTCGTGAGGCAGAAATTCGCCATCCCCGGAAACAGTATGCTCTTTAACCATTAGATGTAGGTGTGTGTAAGTGTAGCTCGAATCCTTATTATAAAAAAATCCTATAATATTGGAGATACTTGTGTTGTTACAAAAGAAATGAATAAAAAGATTTTACGGGGTTGGAGAAGGAAAATAAAACATAAG
Source organism: Viscum album (assembly GCA_963277665.1). Classification (NCBI taxonomy): domain Eukaryota; kingdom Viridiplantae; phylum Streptophyta; class Magnoliopsida; order Santalales; family Viscaceae; genus Viscum; species Viscum album. The sequence goes on along the minus strand of OY728142.1, from coordinate 439,382,460 downwards.
AATGCAAGAGAATACACTACCTTTAAATCGGGTAACTCTTTTTGATTGGAGCTCAAAGGCTTCCTTGGGAAGACTTCTGCCCCAAAGTGAGGCTTCTAGGAGTAAGAGAGGGATGTGGAGAGACAAAACGAGTAGGTTTTGGCTAAGCCAACGGCTTGAGAGGTTTGGGTAAGGTGGTAGATGTGGGCGCCTTTTATAAGAGGAGAGGAGGGGCACTCTTGGAAAGTTACAAAATGTTACTTTATTTTCAAATGATTTTAGGATTTTAAAAGTCCCACATTTATGTATTTCAAGGATAAGGTGATAAGAGTTCTAAATATACTAATCAAATAGGTTTTTGGAATGTGTATGTCTTAGATTTTATATTATCTTTTCATTTTAATTAAATCGTTAAATAATGAGGTAATCGCTGCATCATCATGGTGTCATAAATAATTTAATTTATTTAATGTCTAAAAATTATGAAAAAAACTACTATGATATAGGAAATAGTTTTATATATACAATGAATATTTATTGTCCAAAATATAATTTATGTAGACAAAATTAAAAATGTTTTACTCAGGTGATACATTCTTTTTTATAAATAACTTTCTTTAACAATAAAAAAATAAAAAGTAACTTTACCCAAAAGTTATTCCATGGGGTCCCCAAGTTTGGCACAAGGCATCCCATGGTCGTTCATGAGTCAACCAGTAGCATTAGGACACATGTTGGTTTCATTTTTTATTATTATGATATTATTTTATTATCCTTAACTACCCAATTACTCATTAATCAAGATAATTAAAGATAATTACCATCGTTATTATTCATAATGTCCAAAAACAAGAGTCTTGATTACATAATTTGGACATTTGGATTCCAAATATGTAATCCATTTTACCAAATTCCAAACTCAGAAATTGCAATAATTTATATAAAAATAATTCCCATTGTCAAAACAAATAGTGGGTTTTTTTGAAACAATATCTATGAAAAGTTTGGCATTAGTTTATGACCAATTCCAAAGTGAAATTAATCCTAACGAACAACATTGGATTAAATGGTAAAAATATATTCATATTACACTTTAAGACCAATTAATAAGATAATCTAACCATAAAATTAAATTAGATGAAAATGCAGTTTTGATGTAAAATTCAGTATTTTTCACTATTCATTAAAAAATGAACATTGTGAGAAAAAACCAAAAATTTACCCAATTTAAATTTCAATGTCTCAATCATAAATAATATTTTTATTTTGAAAAATAGAGATTATAAAATTGTCAAAATTTTGATTTAAAAATGGTTTTCCATCAAAAGGTAGTAAAACAATCTTTTAAAAATATTAGTGTATTCCATGCTTAAAATTTGATTTATTCTCATTTTAAGCCTCTAAAACACTTTCTAATTCATAAATAGACATAGATAAAAATATCTATTATTCATTACATACTTGGAATGTTACATACCCACTGTCTAAACATGTGCGCATTATTAATATAAAATTAATTTCAACAAATTATATCAATATAATTTGATAAATTGGATTCCATATTAAAAATAATAATAATTCATAAATTTTAATAATTTAAAAATTGGTGTGTCCCAAAAATATTCATGAAAGTAATTAAAATTCATTACGAAGTTTAATGAGAAAACTAGATTACATTGTGGTTAAATTGTATTATTAAAAGGAAAAATAAACTAGACACATTTACAAAATCCATTAGTTGTAAATATTTCAATCAATTCCCTCTATGATCAAAAATTTAAATTATTAGAGGAACATGACATAAGTGAGAACTTTCAATAGTGTCATTATATTTATATTTATAAGAATTAAACCCCTCCTCCACTATAAAATGGCACTCAACCACCCCAGCTCACTTTTTCACCTCAATAAAGAAATTTTTTCATCCAAAACCAAAAAAACACCCGCTAAAATTTCTCTTATTAAGCCTAGAATCATTCATTTGGTTATAAATCCAATGAATGAATCAACTTGGTGAAAACCAAAATGAGTTATGAGAAGAAAAGGTAACATACTTCCATAATCTTTTTGGTTTTATTTTAATGTAACAAACCATAAATTATTATTATATCATGCTTATATAATACCCTCAAAATACAAAATATATGGATATACAGTTATGTAAAGGGTTCTACCTACAATCACCTACACCTCAGTCGAATGGGATATTCAATTATCATTTGTGTGTATGGTGGACCACCACCTCACGAATTGATGTCATATGCTCTTCTATTTCACCCTTCCTTGTTTGGGAATAATGATGCAATTTATATTTTCCATGACATAATAAAAATATTATATTATATAATTATTCTTTTGCAATTATTATATAACACCTACCTTTATTCCTTCCATTTGTGTAAATACGATAACTTTTTTCACTATTCTATGGAATTCCATCTTCTCAAAGAGATATGATTCATTCACACATTACAATTAATTTATTAAGGAAGATTTTAGTGAATTTATATAATGTACATTAAATTATTGTTAAAATTTAAATATATTAAATATATATATATTTATAATTTACCTCCCTTTTTTCAGCACGACAACAAAATTGAAAAATCATTAATGAGTTTGTACAACCTAGAATATCAATGAATGATGTTTTTAATTTATTATTTGTTTATTGTTTTCATTATTAAGAATAAATTTATAATGAATATATATTATATTAGCTTTATTTTAATTACCCTAGATACGATGAAGTCATGATTTGTGTAAGATGAGAAAAATTAACATATCAAAACACATGATAAAACAATGTGGTTATTATCAAAAATGTAAAATTAACATGAACGTGTTAATAAATGAGTAAAAAGGAAATAAGAAAATAATATATGGTATTTTATAAATTATATTGTTTTTCATATATTTATAATAATCATTTGATTTTTACAAAGGAGGATTGAACAAGTAAGAAGAGAGTCCTGATATACGGTAAGGGAATTTCTAGTGTCACATTTATTTCTTTGAGTCTTATATTATATTCTCATTTAGTTTCTCTTGTGTGATTTATATATTTCCCATGAATGATTATTATTATGGTTAAATATATGGGTAATTTAATATCCATTTTATGATCTCTCTTTCATGGGAAAGTGTTTTAAATGTTACAAAATCATTAAATAAATATTGTCCCAATTTTCTTTCATTGAATCATATGCCATGTTTGGCACCTATATTGTTATTTGAGAGGTATAAAATACCCATAGACATTTAATATCATGAATCTAATTATTTTCATGTTACTTTACACATCATGTAATTTCATTTCTTACATGGGTAGTTTAATTCATTGTTACCAAAGTTGTAAGAGATTATTGTAATAATGCCAATGTTTACTAGAATTGTTTATGATTATGCTTCTATAGATGAAATATTATGAACCATATCTCAATAAAACACCTTAAGTCTATTCACCTATGTTTATTAAAGATATATTAATGTATTAGAACCATTTTCAAATATTTGGTACTTAGGATAATTAATATAATGTGTTTAGGAAAATATGAACTTATTTCTCTCATCGGTCAGAAGCATTCTTTTCTCATAAAATGATTTTTTCAAAAAATAATTCAATTTATTAAAATTATATCTTATGTTAATTTTTTGAGAAGATATATTTTTTTAAGAAAAAATGCAGTTTCAAATATTTTATATATGTTTCAAATAAACATTAAAATAAAAAGTGTTTCAAATTTTTTTATGTTTTAAAAAGATGTTTTTCATTACATAATGGATATATTCTTTAAGAAATTCTTTTTGGAGATATTTCAAAAAAATTACATCTAAGATGACATATATTTGTGTTACTCATTCCTTTTTTAGTAAATGATCCAATCATTCCATTGAAAATATCTCTTTTAACGGTATATGTTTTTAAGAAATTATTTTTTTGAAACACATTGCTTATTCATGGGTCATATTCTTATTAAACCTGCTTCATTTCATGGGTTATGATTTGATAAAATGATTATGGAAAATGTATCTTTTTATAGTTTATGATATGATTACTTGTTTATGATACCCATTTCATTTTGGGGGTTATGATATGAATTTTTTGGATCATATGGAACATGTCTATATAATTTTATTATGAGATAAAGTGGACTTATATCTCCATATAATGAAGTGGGTAATGATTTATATCTCAGGATATATAAATGGATAGAATAGTGATTTAAATAATTTTAGTGAATGATTTAGTCCTAAAAAATGGTATTAGAAGTGAAAAATAACTACAATTATAGTCATGGGAGGGAACCATGACTACCATGATGGTATGGTTTGTGATCCCATACTACTAATTTTTCCTTGGAAGAAATTCATTGACTACTGTGGATATTATCTTATATGGTAACATGTTTGTCACAGTTTTGTGTCTTATTCCTACATTATTCCTTCATGGCTTATGGTCTTGATGAACTTATGATTCAGGTATTATGCACAAACAAATCTTTATTTCATGATTCTTGTTAACGATCATTTATATATAGGGTATGTTCTTTTAATGTTATGATTACATTCATGTACCATTATACTCATTTTTATTCTTATATATCTCTTTTGTTTACATATATTAATAATCTAAGAGAACCTCTAGTGTTTCCATTCCCTTGTTTTTGAAGATATGAATTATTTATTGTATCTCTAATAATTATTCTTATCCTAAATAACCTAGTGGGATAGAGAGTATCTCACATATATTGTAGTGTTTATGGTTATTTCTGTCCAATGGAACTAATATAATATGTCCTTTGAGTGTCTGATTGTGTTTTGTATTATTTATTCCACATAAATTGATGTAATATTAACTTATGATAAGAGAGGGCCCCTAAAGAAATGTAAAATCTAGGATCACTAGTAAAAATACCATTGGAATTCTATTCTTGAATAGGAGATTCATTTGTGGGTCTGTCATTTTGAATCATCCCAAACCAAAAAAAAATTATCACACTACCAAATCAAATAAAAAATACTAAAAAATTAGAGGATAACCACAACCAATCTTTGAAAATAAAAAAACACAAAAAATTTCTATGTAATGGAATCAAAACCTCAATGCGTCTGAATTGATTTTATAACCCAATTTTAAATTTCACCCCAATATATATGGAACTGTTGTATACCATACACACAATAAATTTTGAGACAAAAAAAGCCCTAAAATCATTTTATTCTAATGAAAAAACATATAATGTGGTTAAAAACATGTTATAAAAACACCCCAACTTACTAAAAACATTTCATGAATTCTTTCATGTATGAACATTTGACAATAAATCTTTAAAAACTAACACAACCTAAAAACATTCCCCTGAGATGAAAAGGACTTCTTAGAAAGAAACTGTAGAATCAAAAATATGTATTTCGAATAAAATTACACATCTAAATAATAAATTATATATCTATTACGTCATTCAAAAGACAAAAAACCACACATAAAAACCAAAAAACAAGACTAATTAATGAAATTAAGGTCTAAAACAGATAAGGTTTAGAAAAAAATAGTATGAAACATTACCCACAATACATGGATTGACCATACAGTTTTTGGTACTATGTGAAAGCTATAAAAGTAATATTTTATATTTTTAATACTGTTTTTCACGGGCTACATAAGGTTTCACATATCATTATCTTCAAATGTGTTCCACCAGGATTCCAACAAATTTCACCCCAAGAATGTATTTTTCCAATACATCTTCTAGAACATTCATGCAACTATGATAAAAACTCATAAACAATATATATATATAAAACTAAAAACAATTCTAATTATAAATGAAAATTCACGAATAGCCACTGAATCATGAGATCCATCCCATTGATGAGCTATTGAAGCACTTCTCTAGACCTACCACCCATGTTTTGGTAATCTTATTTCCCTTATACACAAGTATCCTAGAAAATAAAGGCTTTTTTGAAAACCCATAAACCATTTCATGAAACCTAGGCCCATATACCATTTACTAATGAACCAACCCAGTACATCCAATGATAATTTTCTTGATCCATCAAACCACATAACCAAGTATTGTATCCAATCATCCCTGAGTAGACAACAAGTATTAAGGGTATCAAAAATAACCATTGAGAAATTTTTACCCATAAAAAACATAGAAACATGAAATTGAAAATACATAGATAAGAGATATGCATAGAGACATATTATATAATAAATAATATTAATTTGATCACCAAAACTATAAAGGAGGATAAAATAAATAAATTTAACATCTCTTAGTCCAAAAAAACAAGATCAATATTTTTCATAAAATTTATTAATCGATCTCTAATATAATGTGACTCTATGGTCACCAATATCATCCAACAAATACCCACTTCTCATGGGAGAGAAGTCATTATAAAAACAAAAGAAACCATTATAATATAGGAATACTAGATACCAACTATCATGAGTATGTAGGGTGTGATATGAAGCCAATTTGATACCTCCTTTTGTAGATTACATAAAACTTTTAAAAGAAACTATTTATGTTGTTATAAAATTCTGGAATTATAATAAAATATTTCATTTTCTACATAGAAAATAAATAGAACTAGTTTTAAACATGAAATTTGTAAAATTTTACCATCTTTAAAACCATTTCTAAAAAGTATTTTTCTCCAAGAAATAGAAATTTTAATGGAAAACAAAACAACTTTCCTTAAAAACCAACCACCATTAAAATAAAAACATTTTACGGATTAAAAAATTAATAATGTATTCTAACAAAACACTAACAGATTGAATAGAAATTCCACCTATTTCATTAAATGGTCTTATAAACCATAGATTAAGGAATGTAAGGAAACAATGGTAAATAATTATGATGTAACATTCTAAATAAATTTATTGTATACCAAAATAAAAGAACAATGATGAACCATATGAGAATAAATGAATCATGATAAGTCCATCAGGTAATAAAGAAACATTCCAACACATATAAAAAATCATAAATGATGATATAAATAGAATAAGGAAACATCATTAGTACTAATGGGACAATAAAGGCTTGAATAGATAGTTATATTTCTAGTAGGATAACAACCACACATTAGATTACCAAATCACTCTAATATAGATTTCATGATGATAATCTCCCTATAAAAGTGTTGCATATTACTAGGGGATAGGTCATTTGAAACAAAACCTATCCAAACAATGTCACACTACTCCCCACATTGTATCCTCTATCCATCCATGGAATAATAACTGAGGGGGCCATAAAAAAGGGATTTTATCACATGGACACAACATTACCCTATATATAACCCCAAAATCAAATCTTTCCAACCTCCATCACTACCCCTGAACACGCCCCCAAATTTCACACAGAATGAATAAAATCATAAATTAACCATCACAGGGATAATAAAAACATGAACAACCACACAAGGGGGAACAACAAAGGGAATATTTTTATCACCTCAAAACATTCCAACCAGGCCTTCACTCATATCATATAAATTTGAAAATACCTTTTGAAATAATATTGGTATTCAAAAAAATTCTAAATAAATAACAATCAATCAAACAAATAGTAAACCATTGAGTCAAACAAAACTTAAAACAAGGGAAGCATCATTTTATTTCATAAACAATGCATACATTAAAATAAGAAACACATTTAAAACTTATAAACCTATTTTTGAACAATAATTAAATTACGACAATAAAATTACCAATAATGTTTTTAAAAAATATATATCATTATCGTTTAAAACCAACAATACCATTTTATCAAACATGTTGAATTCATAAATTATAATTTCACATAAAATATTGGTTTAAAAATTTTTGTTTTAGTTAATTTATTCTAGAAAACAAATCTGTGTTAATTATAATTATAACGTATGACATATTGATGAACCAAAAATTTTCCCTATGGTATGCGTGAATTATTAATTCTAGAAAATCAATAAAACACTTAAATAAATTAAAATGAATCAAAAAAACCTACCACAATGGTGGACCCTTTTGGCTGTAAATTAAACCCTACAGAAAGGAACTCTTAAGAGGCCTTGAAACCATTAGAAACCATATCCACCTATTTTTAGAAACCTTATATATGAAAATAATCCAAGACCAATCACTTTGGATAGATGTATTTGAGAGAAATAGGGAAACCCGATGAAATAGAGCTGATGAGAACATATCTCTTAAACTGATTAAAGAATGTGCAATAAATCACCATGGATCTAGTATAGAGAAGATTATAAGGGTATGGAAATCAAATTAGAGGTTTTTGTATAATGGTGTTCTTATGATAGAGGATTGGGGTGAAAGAATCAATTATAAAGAAGGTGAAAATACCAAAATTAACACTTTTGGGAAAGCCCAATGGTTTACTCTTACTGTTTTCTAAACCACGCAGAAACCACATTGATCATCACAATTAAGAGGTACATGGACTTCACAATTTTTTATTATTGTTTGGAAAAAATGAACCCCAACCATGAAATCAAATAAAATACCCCAAAATTCAAATTCTTTATCTCGGATGACCCCATACTCATGGGAAAAACAACTGTAAGGTATCTAGTAAAAGTGTTACACCTGAGGGTGTCTTAGATTTTATCTTCTAGTTATTGTGGTGGTGTCTGAGGCACATCACCAAATACTGTTCCAAATTAATTTTTTGTCTTTTCATATTATTTTTTTTCTAAAAATATTAGACCATGTGTTTGGGATTTTGGAATCTATGGATTGAGAGTTTATTTATTATTTCATAATTAAAAATTTAATTCTTTATATTAATTTAAATTCTAAATTTAAAAATATATTAAATTATAAATATTATTTCACTTTTAAAATTCTGTAAAATTTTTAAGTATTCATTTTTAAACTAATAATTATCATATATGACCATATTTATCAACACATAGATGTGTGTGTGTGCGCGCACCATTAAAACTGAGGGACGCGTGTGCTTGTTTGTGCCTACAAGAGGTGAAACAATATAAATATATATATGAATATAAAAAAATTTATATAAGGCATATAAAAGTAATTTAATTATAATTTAAATTAAAATTAACATAATTTATACATAATTAATCAATATTTATATCTATAAAAATATAGAATCTGTATATTATAATAATTTTATTGGGAAGCTTTCTCACTTGGTAAAGAGTCTATAAATTCTCTCATGAATCCCATATTCATATTTAGATGTGAATAATTTTTTATGTAATATAGCATGATTGTAGTACCACAATAGTGAGAGTGTTATAGAAGACATTGTATTAGGTGTTCTATTTCAATTGTACTATTCACGTAATTTGTCCATCCATTAAAGTTATTTTGACATTCCAGTCCCTATGTGTGATAGAACTAGGCTGAGGCATGACATTAGTATTTTCCAAGAATATACACATAAATGTGGGGGGTGTTACAATTCATGTTTCTAGCCTTTGAGACATCAGGACATCTGTAAAATGTATGACTGCAAGCACAACTTGAATTTGAACCTTGTATATCCGGCCTTCAATCGATGTAAGAATTCACCCTCAACCTAGTAAATATGGATATTATGTAATAATTAAATAGAAAAGGAATTTTTTATATTTAGCCTAATATGCAGTATTAATATTAATATTTTAAAAATAGAATTTAATGAAAATTTCTAAAATTTAAATATATAAATTAATAAATTAAATTATAAATTAATGTTACAAATATTTAATTTCAATAAAATTATATAAATTTTTTATTTAAAAAAAGTAAACAAATATTTTATCTATGTTGATACATGAACTGATAATATTTACATTCATCAAAACTAAATAATAAATTTCTAACAGTGCCACATTTAACAATTATAAAATAGTACAAAAAAAGTCAACATCTATTAGTGAATTCTATTAGTAGTTATAAAATAATTATTCTAGTGCATATCAAAATAGTGAAAATGATCAATGATTAGTTTTATTTATTTCTTCAGTTCTGGTATTAAATAAAGTGTTATTTAATATAAAAATATTAAACATATAATAAAACATTATTTATTCAAAAATAGTATATACAATACATTATTTTTTGATAATATAATTTTCATTAAAAAATATATAGTGTATATAGAATAATTTATTCTTCAAATATATAATTATGTTATTATATATATATATATATTATTCTTAAACAATGTTATTTAATAATATTATATTTTATATAATATTATATATGTTAGTTTTTAATCAATAAATTTTTACATGTAACATAATATATATTACATATTACATGTAATTTATATAATTTATATTATATATATATATCAAATATTTTTTGAAACCAACTTGAAATCTATCCCTCGAAAACTAATATCTCAAAATATTATAGACGGGTTCAATTTTTTTCCAAATTATTTTTTGGTTGTTTCTTGGATGGATTTGTAATGCGTCCTAGATAGATGGCAGAGTAGATTATTTAGAATAAAATTTAAAAATGTCACAATGAAACAACATTTATTGGGATGGATGTTAATCGGTCCCCAATAACCCGACCAAAAAAATATACATGTATATTATAAAAAAAACTAATATATAAGTATACATTATAGGTATAAAAATGTGCATGAATGTACATATATATATTAACATAAAACTATTTTTATTAAAATATATGTTATTTATAAATATTTAAAATTTACATCTTAATTTATATATATATATAATATTTAATACTTATTATTACTATAAATTATATATCAATAAGTTATATTTATATGATATAGTTAAATTCATATAATATTGTGATAATATATAAACATCAAATTATTTTTATTATATATATATATAATATTACATATATATTATAAGTGGATCTATTTAATAATTCACATGCATATAAATACACATACACTGAAATATTACAATTAGAATAAATATATATTTAATGACTACATATAATTTTATTAAAAAGATTATTCTATATATACTTTATATATAATAAATTATAATTTTCATACATTTTTATATTCATCATAAGATAGGATCAAAATTGGGTAAAACATTAATATATATAAATATATTGTATAAAGCTAAAATGGACACATATAGATATATACATATTTATATCATTTTTTAAATATTTATTAATATATTACAAATTAGAATTAATATGCATACAAAGTTATATATATAAATATTATAATTTAACGTTAATACAAATTTTTATATATCATTGTGTGTATTTCCATATTAAATTTGGGAAAATTTTAGTAATTAATTAATATTATATAAATATTAATTTAACAGTAATTTTACTAATGTATAATTTGTAGATATATATTATTTCCTTAGTAATATACATTCATCAATGTATATTAATTTTTTTTTCAAAAAATCAATATATATAATAAAAAATACACTCAATCAAATATTTGTGTGTATATTAAGCTTTTTTATAATATTTACTGTATATATATTACTAAAACAAATATATAAGGCTAATAAAAATATATATATATACAAAAACTATATATATGAATAATATTAAATAGGATTATATTTATAGTAATTAAGCTAATAATATGAATGAATTCATACTTACATACAAATACACATACACATACATACATACATACATACATACATATATACATACATACATACATACATACATACATAAATACATACATACATACATATATACATACATATATACATACATGCATGCATCCATACATACATACATACATACATACATACATACAAACTTACATACATACATACATAGATACATACATACATACATACATACATACATACCTACCTACCTACATACATATAAACATATATACATAAATACATATATACATACAGATATACATATATGCAAACATACAAACATACATCCATACATTCATACATATATAAATATATACATATATTTAATTAAATATCCATCATTTTTATTATAATAAAATTATAATTATATTAATATATTATATTAAAATAATATATATATATTTTTATAGTATCATTTATTTATTAATTAAATATATATATGTTTATATGAGACCTATTTTAATATTCCCCAAATACGTAAGTGGTACAACAAACCTAGGAAATATTTTTAATTTTTCAAAAAATTTGTCTACCACTAACAAATCTTGGACCTATTATAAAGGAATTTGAACATTTTCATAATATGTTATGGAATATGCAACGAATCGGGATATTTTTATCCCAGAGTGTAAAAGGAGGTTAATAATTGATACATTTTAATTTATGATTCCTTGAAATTGAAGCTAATTTGCCTCCTATTAAATATTTCTTTCCCAAATGAAAATAATTATAATGTACGTCCATAAGAAGAGAAGTATTTGCAAGGATCACAATTAAAAAAAAATCTACGTCTTTGGGGTGGTTTGGAAATTATCAAATACCCCACAATCCACTAGAAATAATCATTTTGTGTAGAATAAAAAGAGTCAGATAAAACCATTCATTATTGTAGAACATTAAAGAAAATACGCTAGTCTTTGTGAAACCTCAAGAAAAATTGGTATAAGAAAATAATTTTTTAACAAGACATGTTACATGTGCTTCTTAAGAAAATTCCACAAATGTATTCCTAGAAAAACTAAACTTTAATTTCTCCCCCAGAAGCTAGAAAGAACTACTTAGACATTGTTAGGGAATACTCATTCAATATTATTTAGTGTGATTATTCCACATCAAATTATTCCCAGTATGAATCTCTTAGTATGATTCTTCCCAGTTCGATTTTCCTGGTCTAATTCCTCCCACTATAGAAAGTATATTACCTTTTTACAATGTTGTAGAGAAATTTTTTTACCACTTCTATTCTGAGTATAAAAACTCTGTCCAAATATTATTATTATGAATATCCTAATATAATTTATCAATCTTAATATACAACATTTCTATAATTCTTTGAAAAAATTATGAAAAAATTCTCCATCAATTTATAAAAACTCAATATGATAATCAAAGTATGATTATCCATCCCAATATGATGATCAGTTATATATGATAACAAGATGAATACTATAATCAACCAAAATGATCTAATCTTTCCTCTTCTCCTTTTACATCTTTCCATCAATGCTTCTTCATCAAATATAAATATGGAAACAACAACATCAATATGAAAACTTATAGCTTATATCTCTTATGTGGTTAAAAGTACATATATTTCAAAAATTACAAATTAATTTTTCTTTATTAGGTTCCTAAAATATTTTTGGTGGGATTATTAGATAAAATCCCACTCAAAAAAATTCCCCTTAAACTCCACCTTCCGTCAATTGAAGATGGATTTTTGAATTCTTTAAAGCATATAACTATTCTCAAACAATCCTGATAGATCTAAAACCATCATATCAAGACTAATTTTTATTAAAAAGATTAGTTTGATTCTTATTTTTCATTATGTTTCCTAGTAGAGTTTTTTTCTTTACAACTCCAATTATGATTGTTTTATTACAAAATCCGGATAACATTTTTTAGTATGATTTCATTGGTACTAATTATTATGTATTCTTTCCTTAGTATAAATTATGCAGTATGTTTTAATATGTATACATTCTTTAGTAAAATCTTATTTCACCTCATGATCAATCATTTTTTTATTCTTGAGCCTCAATAACATCTCTTTCTTCCTGAGCCCCATCAACACCATTTTATTCTTAAGCCTTAGTAAAATATATTTATTTCAAAGCGTAATCAGTATATTTTTCTTAAAAAGTGTAATCAATAATTTACTTTATTATTAATTCAATAGGTTTAAGCTAATGTAAGTTGGTATATCAATAAAAATTTAAAATATTAAATAATCATTATAGAACCATAATGATACATCATATCCACATTAAATTATAATAATATCAATATTTTAGTTTCCCTAGTCATACATAATCGAATTTCAAATCATTTTTCACATAGATGATTAAATAGATCCAAACAGGAACATGCATAATTGATTGGATAGTATATGTATATCAGTATTTCTTTTTAAAATAATAACATTATTATAGATGTGTAATGATATTATTTATATGTATTTAAAATGAATAAATATATTCAATGAGTGTATTATAATAAGAAAATACTACAATAAAAATTGAGATATATGATATTCTTGATGAAGGTTGTACACACTTACAACAATGCAACATATTCATATTCTATAGAATTGAAAAAAGGTACATAATGATTAATAATTTAAAAACCACAATAATTTTATATCAATCATATTAATCCTTTAAATAGTTTTTAACTAATCTTGTATGGTTGTTATGAAAAATTTATCACACCACATATGAGGGCCATAGTATACCTATAACAAAATCATCATTTTTTTATTCAGAAAATTGAAACAAATGTAATAGATTATTATAAAATTCAAAAAAGAAATATATGGATTAATAATAAATAGGTAATTATAATATAATGAATAAATTACAACTTTAATTTTGGTAGGAATAAATAAAATAATGGTATAAAAAATACATGAATTAATTTTTTTTACTAATCTTCTTGAAAAACAAATTTAAAAAAAATTAATCATTTTACTCAGTGGTTTTTAGAGGAAAACAATAATTAATATTTTTATATTAATTTTTGGTGGGAAAATGGGTGTATTTTTCTTAGAAATAGGTGGTGTTGGGTGTGGATATATGTTAAGTATCATTGTTTAGGAGGAGGAAGTGTCATTTTTTGTAATAAATAAATGGGAATGTCATTATTAAAAGTAAAAATAGACCAAATAATGGGATTAAATAGACAGGTTATATCTCAAATATCTTGAAAATACATTTTCACAAATGATGTAAATGGTTTTAATTTTTTATTAATGTATTTTTCACATTTACTATTTTGGCCTTTACCATGATAATTAGTTTAAAAAACAGTAATATAATTTTAATTAATTAATATAAAATAAAACTAATTTCATAATTTTTAATCAATAATTAAAAATATTAAATTAATTTTATAAGATAATATTTCTAAAGGTAATTGTAAATAATTTTAAAATATATGCATGAACATGTAAACCTTATTTTAAGAAACAAATATAAGGCTAAAAAATATATTTTTGGAAAACATTTCAATGATGCTGATTTTAGGGAAATTTATTTTCTTATTAGTAAACGGAGGAGAGTTTTTTTAATAGATATAATTAAAAAAATATAATTTCAAATGTTGAAAAATTAATTAAAATAAAAAAATTATTAATATGTATTATTGGATACATATTTATTAATTTGAAAAATAGTTAACCTCATCTTTTTAGAATATATCATAGTATTTTAATGAAATGTTTTCAATAAATTAATACAGTTTTTTCAACAAATTAGTATTATATTATTTTTGTTAAACATACAACTTAATATAGTCAAATACAATATTGTTTACTTAAAAACATTATTTTTGACTAATAACCTAATAATAATTTATTTTAGAAAAATAAAAAAAAGTATCATAATGGAAATTTAGTATTAGTAATTAAAAATTAATGATAATTTTGATTTATTAAAATTATAAATATTTTCAATCAAATTTCATTAATATAAGAATAAAAATATAGTGAAAATAATTTTTATAGGTTTCTATTTAAATATTAATTGTCCTTATTCTTTTTCCAGATTAATTACTATTTATTGTAAATATATTAATTAAATAAAAATTTTAGTTAACACATATTTTAACTCAAATGGGATAATAATAAAATTTTATAAAGAACACCATTATGTCTAAAAATGATATTTTTGTTTTTTTGATTCACTAGTAAATAATCATTCTTTTCATTTAAGAGTAAAAAAAATATGTAAATTACTTATGATTAATAATGAATCACATTAGTAATTACATGTATATATTATTAAAATTTCTATTTACATATCAACTCAAGATCTCTAAATAATATCTACTACAAAAGAAATATCAGGTGGTAGTCACATGTAGATATTCTCCAAGCATGGATATTATGGATATTTCTATGAGCATAAATTACTATCAAAAAATATTTTTCTTTTAACATAATTTTAATATTTGATCATGGGATGGGTCGCGGGAAAATCTGCTGAAGCTACCCCCTTTTGAAGCTCTTAAAAGTGAACATTAATTGGTATAATTTTGTAACCCGATTCCATTTATTTAATTTCATTGTTTTATATTACCGATTATAATTAAATAATTTAATACCCACAAATTTAATATATATATTATAACTGTCAAAATTAATAATTCTATGGTTTCCTGATTTTTTTAATCTTATTTTTTTTTTGATTTCAAAAATATATAGGATACATAATATTTATTTAAATAAATTATATATATATATATACTTAAATCATGCACCATTACAATCTTCGAGCAAAAAAAATTATTTTCCTCACAATTAAATTTATTAATCAAAAATAGAATACAAAAGGATATACCTGGCTCATGATTTTATTTTTAATGAGATTTTATCTTTCCTGTCACGGGGACGACTAGGGAACTCATCCATTCTCTTATAATAATCATATATTTGATAATTAGTAGCTCTATAACAAATTAGGATAATTACCCCTCATAATTTAGTGTTAATATCTTTATATAGTTACAAATTTGTCCAAATTAATTTATCTTCAACCATATACCTATTTTTGATCATTCGATGCGTTAGTAATTCTAATCATGGAAATTATCATGGTCATTATATAGAGGGATCCAACCCATAACCAATCAGGCATCAAATTCATTTCAATGAAGCATAATAAGATTTTATTTATATAACATCTATTGGGGATGATTTGTAGACATGGGAAGCATTAATCATATATACTCAAGTCATTATTTTTTTCTAAATTTACATCTTCAAGTTTATTAGATGGTCATTAAAATCAAAATAGGTATTATGGATTACATTGAATAATAGAATACAAAACTTTTAGTCATTAATAAGATGGTCAATTTTCCACACTCTAAATCATGTTTAGATTCCGCTTTTCTATCTGTTTTTGGAAACTCCTCAAGTCTATAATCCCTATTAGCCTTTAGATTATTTCATTGAAATAAATATTTCCTATTTAATTAATTAAAATATTAGTAAAACTATTGGAAAAACACTTTTTTCATTCAACTTTTCTATTTATCTCTTCCAAATTCCATGGAAATTGTTTTCCATGTAACATTTATTTCCATAGCTCAAACATATTCTGATTATTTTGAGATATTATCCTTGGTTATTCTTATCAAATTTTCAAAACAATGAAAATTAAATCATCATATCTCCATTATCCTCATCACCTAATCTTTAATGAGACTCCATCATTCTCTTCTTTGGTATGATTGGAAGCTCAACAATGTTTATGTCATTAATGATAATTCTTAATATTTGTTTAGTAATAATCATAGAATTTTTCAATATATTTATTATTCAAATATGTTGATCATTGGAAAAATATCTTAATTTTACATGTATTCTATTGAATACATTTTTCCTTCAGGATTGGATCATTTATAAAATGAAAACAGTTAAATGTGATTAATGATGAAATTACATCCTAAAAGAATTATCGTAAATGATATTCTAAAAAATTGATCCTCAAAATATTATAATATTAAACCCCATTATGTTTCAATTACGTTCAAACTAAATAATAATTATTCAACTACTACTATCTATTCATTGGGTTCTCTTCGTAATTAAATTTCTTAAATGACATTCCCAAAATTATCATGAACTTTCATAAAATATTCCGAACGAAAAATTACTGAAATATATTTGCTCAAAATTCAACATATATGTTATCCCTAAAAACATGTCAAATAATATATACCCTAATATATGAATATTTATGGTTTAAATTAATTTTCCACATACATTTTCCTATTAAGTTTATTAACCTAAATATATACAATCACTCATAGTGGATATAAGGCCACAACATTAAATCATTATGAAATGTTGAACAGAGTTAATAATTCACATCGAGGATCTTTTCACGTTTATAGAATTAGAGAATTAAGTCATAACATATACATAAAAACATGACTATTAAATTTAGACACTTCTAGACAGTATCCATTTTTTCATAAAATAAAAACTCTTAAAACATATATATGTCTAGTTCCATGTTTTAGACAACATTACTTTTCCTTGATCCCATCCTTGAGCATATTCACCTCTAAGTCCTGTGAAAAGCATTTCAAAACATAGGACAGTCATAAAAATATGAGTAAGGGTTATATAACAAAGAAAGAAATCATTAGTTTTCCAATAAATATATAACATGAGATATTTAACATATCTCATGAAATCATAAAATTTATGAATAACACATTTTAATAAAAAATCATTAAGGTAACATGTGGCATCCATAACATAATTACATTGTATCTTTCAGAGCTACAATGAATGTTACATTTAGAATACCCA
The DNA here is from genome assembly GCA_963277665.1 of Viscum album. Taxonomy (NCBI): domain Eukaryota; kingdom Viridiplantae; phylum Streptophyta; class Magnoliopsida; order Santalales; family Viscaceae; genus Viscum; species Viscum album. The sequence goes on along the minus strand of OY728142.1, from coordinate 439,364,030 downwards.
TGATAGTATATTACCTAAATCACGTAGATAAACAGTCAAGTTTACCTCCATCACATTACCCAATGCATTTGAGAGCTATATCGGGCTCACCTGCCCAAGCTTTATCAAGGAACCACCCATATACATAATCAAAGCCCATGAACCACAACACATAAAACATCTTTAAAGGAAAGATAACATATACACATTGAAATCACAATATATCATTTCAATATATTGAAATAATAAATAGTTTATCAAAAAAATCATTACCAAAATATGTAAAAATTTTATATGGTATTTATTTTCCCTTAAAATACACTACAACTTGTTAAGAAAGAAATGATCTAATAATACTCGTGGTATCAGAAATGGGCATTTTCACCACATACATTATAAATAAACCTTATTTTTTGTCTTTTATTAAAACGCCTTGTAGAAAAATATTCCATTTCAATGAAAAGAATAGTCAATTGTGTTTTTACACTGTATAAAATAAAGTCATGTAAAAAACAAAATATGCCTCAACGAAAGGGGATTGAGATGAATCCCCTTACCTTTTGTCCAACTTGAGTAGTTCATTATTTAATCTCAAGAATAATAAACTAAAGATAATTTATACTTTATTAATAATCGATTATTAAGTTTATTATATTTTTATCACTAATTTCTTTATTATATACATTATGTAATCATTTAAGTTAATAATGGTTGTCGTCTCGTTATTTGGTACTTGAGCCAAAGTGAACTTCTTATAATTACAAGTTGTTCATGTTGTTAAAAATAAATTATCACAATAATGATATTAACTATTTACATATCATATATATCATATATATCTAGTATATATATGTATTTATAATATTATATAACGTCTTGAGGCAAAAAATTAAATGCACCATTCATGGACATGGCAAGTCATACATACGAATGAACACTACTTTCATTTCTATTTCATGCTTAATGGAGTGAAAAATAATTATACAAAGGTATATTATAATCCTAGTATAATATCATATATATAATTTCTGTAACTCTTTCCTTTATGTATTCCATGTCTGGCATGAAGGATTCATATCACTTTGAGGGGTTGTAGTCCATGCTTTCACAAATGAAATTGTTGCGTTTACCCATTATAGAAATCAAAAAGGTAATCTATAAATGAAAAATATAGAAGTATAAACAAAATAAAAATATAATATATATCACTAATAAATATAGTTCTATATTAATGTCCAACATAAGAGTTGGTAGGAGAATATTGAACAATCATAGTTTCGTGAGGTAGTAGTTCGTCGTCGACAAAAACATTATGTTCTTTACCAATTAGACAGAGGTGTGTGTAAGTGTAGTTAGAAACCATTTATAATAAAAAAAACGTACTATGAAAATGATACTTGTGTTGTTATAAATTATATAAATAAAAAGAGTTTAGTGGGTTGGAGATATAAAATAAAGAAATGAACTTATGAGAAGACATCACCTTTAAATCAGGTAATTCTCTTTGGTTTGAGTCAAAAGGATTTGTTGTTGTACCTTTTGCCTATGGTTAGGACTCTAGGTGGAAGAGAGGTATCTTGATAAGTTATTTGTTCGGAGTTTGGAAGATAAGAGGGGATTGAGTGTTGGGTGTAATGTGTTATAGGTGAGAGAATTTTATAAGGGGGAGGATGGGCTCTTTATGAATGTTTGAAAATATTAATTTTTTATATAATGATTTTCTGTTTCTAAAGCTCCAAAACCCATTAAAGTCATATATAAGAAGACAATTGATCGAAATAAAATAATCAAATAAAAATTTGGATAGGTTTGGGAAATTATTTAAATTTTTATAAAATTAGTTATTTAAATGATTCATTAATGTGGTATGCACTACATCATTATTGTGTCATAAATAAATTTTTTTATTGGATGTCTTAAATTATAAATAAAAAAACACGATGTTGGAAATATTTTTATATTTTTAAATAATATTCATAGCTGAAGAGATACAATATATAACCCCATTTAAACATTGATTTACTAAAATACATATGTTTGTTTCATTTTTGTCATTATTTTAATCAATTGATATAAATTGTCATTATAACTCTTAAATGGCTCCATGGTGTGCGAAAATCAACTCAAAGATACCAATGGTTGGAAATATATCAATCAACAGTATTAGGATAAATGTTATAGTAATTTAATATTATTATAATATTATTTTTCTCTCTAATTACCCTATTTACCTTTAACTTCTGTAAATAATTGTCAAAAATTACTATTCACCAAAAATTGTTTTCATCTTATTGAACCACATTTTACTTGCTAATGATAACGAAGAATTTTGGATTTTTAAAATTCAATTCACAAAAGAAGTAAAATATCATTAAAATGAAAATGTTGGTTTTCTAACAACTATTCAGTGTTTTCACTATTTATCAAAAAAATAAAGGTTTTTTGAAAAATACAAAAAATTCAGCCAAATCTATATTTGATATTCTTAATTAATAATTGATTATTTTTTTGGAAAAATCAAAACATAGAAGTTGCATTACTTAATTTAAAAATAATTCTCATCATAAAAACTTACTTTTACGAAATAGTAACTATCAAAAGATTTACATTTTTTTATGTCCAATTTTAAAGTGAAATTACATCCAATGACCACTATTAGATTAAATGGTACAAATACAATCTAATTACACATTAAAACCAATTAAAATTGTAATCTAGCAATATAAATAAATTATATTAATTGTCTGTTTTAAATTAAAATACTATATTTTTTACAATTCACTAAAAAATGAATAGAACATAATAGAATGCTCAAAACTAGATTTAATTAGGTTCACCATAAAAATGCAGTAAATCAACCATTTAAAGAATATTAGTGTATTTATGCTTAAAATCATATTAATTAGCCTTTTAAGCCACTAACTTTCATCGGATTAGTGTAAAAAATTTACCAAACATGTAATATCATTTTGTATTAGTTCTTTTTCATTACCGCCAATACCACGTCTAGGTGTTAACTAATATTTAGAATAATAATATTATATTATTATTTTTCAATATAACTCAACATTGTGTGAAACGTAAGATTTAAAGGAAACACATTTTTGTGTATCGGGTACACCATCGAACATGGTATCCCATTTTAAGTAAAATTAATATTTCATTCACAAATAATAATAAATATGATAATGTCATATTCTCTATTTACCTATGATGTTATGTCATTCACCCTTTTAAAAATTGCATCCTTATAATTTTATTCAATTATCAAAAAAATAAGGATTTTTATCCCGCATTGAATTTTCAGATTCCCACATTGTCAATTCAACCAAATGGTTTTTTCCCACAAAACCTTTACCTGGTTAATTACCTTATTCTGCAACACATTCCCTCTTCAGTCAGGAATTTGGATTGGTTGTTCCAAATAAGTGAGCTTCTCTTCCAACTAAACTACCTTTTAGATAAAAACATGAGATGTATTTGGAATATACGTTCTCAACATTGAAACAAGAAAAAAATTGTTCAAAAGTTAGTTAAAAGGCACACATATTCTCCCACTTGTAATACTCCCAAAGATCTATGTACATCTTATTACATTTAGGATAAACTAGAAACAGAGAACTATGAGATTCACACAACAACTCATTCTTAAACTGTGAATCACAAGGCACACATATTCTCTTTAAAAATCTCAAAATACAATCATTATCAATGATAAAATAATGAAACTTACAGTTCTAAACCATCTAAAACGTTTTCTACAACTCACTGCCTTCATTCTGTGCCTTCTTAATTCTGTCTACTAGAGATGATTTTACTGACACCTAAATCAAAAAAGATGAATTTATTACACCAAAAACATATATTCCAAAGATCATCAAATCTATATTAATGGATCTTGTTCCAAATGTATCAATGTTAATGTAGCATTATTTTTTCGACTCAAAGCATCAGCCACATTATTTTTCTTTCCTGGATGATAATGGATCGTGAAATCCCCATCATTGATTTATTCTAGTCAAATCCCTTGTCTCATTTTCAATTATTTCTAAGTGAATATATACATCATACTTTTCGGATCGTTATATATTTTCCACTTTACTTCACATAAATGATGCCCTCTAATTTTGACAGAAACAATAACACCAGTTAATTCCAAATCATGTGTTGGGTAATTTAACTAATGACATTTCAACTAACCTGAAGCATAAGCAGTTACCTGATCATTTTTCATTAGGACACAACCAAGTCCTTTCAACGAAGCATCACTATAGATAACAAACTCACCATTTCTGGAAGGTAATACCAAAAAAATATCATTCACCAATGTTTTTATCAATCTCTCAAATAAATAATCACATTATTCTGTTCAAATGAACCGAACACCTTTTTGAGATGACTTAGTCAGTTGGCTAGAAAACTATGAAATTTTTTCAACAAACCACTATTAAGAACCCACTAATCAATGAAAACTATGAATCTATGTGTTGTTGGAAGTTTTTTCCCATTCATCAGTGACATTTGTTTTGACATTTATTCCATCCATAGAAATAATTTGAACATGGAATGAAATTTTTTTAACCAAAATTCACATTTACTAATCTTTAGATATTTGGATTCTTTTCTTTTATTTTTTCAAAAAAATCCTTATAAGACATTCATGTTCCTCTCAACATTTTGAATATACCAAAATATCATCTATAAACATAACAACTATTTATCACCTGAGTCCACTAAGACATCACCACAACAAACTATTCAATTCTGATTCCAACCATCTCAAGTAGATAATTTTGAAGATCGTTTCCCTTATCATGCCTTCCCAGCATAGTTGCCCTATTTTCACAATGAAAAACCATTCTGAACAAACATATCTTAGGGTAAGAAACATGGTAATCTATAAATTTTATATCATTTAAATCTGAACATAAATTAATTTGTGGATATTAATTTAAAAATACACTTACTTATATTGTTATCTAAACCAGCCTCTGATACCAACTATAGGGCCGCAGCCTTAAAACATTACGTAATCATGAATTAAGTTAATATTTCATATCTTGGATATTTTCAAGTTTAGATATTTATATAATTAGGTCATAACATATAAATAACAACTTGAATATTACTCGTAGACACTTATACATAGTATCTATTATTTTTAATAAATAATAACACATAAAAATAGAGTCATGTCTCGTTCAATGTTTTAGACAACATGGCATTTACTTGATCCCAAACTTGACCTTATTCATCTTTAAGTCTTATAAAAAACATTTTAAAACAAGGGATGAACACAAAAGGATCAGTAAGGGTTATTAAAAAAAGAAAAAATTAGTTCATTAATATATACATAACATATCCTCTCTAACATATCTCATCAAATCATAATATTTATGAATAACACATAGTAATAACAAATAATAAAGGTATCTTGGGAAACCTATAACATATATAAGTTATAGCATTCATAGCCATGTAGGGAGTTCAATTTTGAATAACCATCACAGTATATTCTCTAAATATCTGAGGAGAAATATTCACGTTTACCTCTATCAAATTACCCAATGCATTGGAGAGCAATCTAAAGGTCACCCTCCCTAGGTTTATCACAGAACCACCCGTTTTCATAAACAATGCCCATGAACCGTAACACCTAAAATAATCATAATGGAAAGATAACTTTTCTACATTGAAATCACAATATATCATTTTATGATATTCAAATAATCAATACTTTCTCAAAACTATTTTTAATATGAAAATTCATAAAAATGGTATATTGTATTTTTTTGATAAATAACACTATGGTTTGTTATAGAAGCCAAATATTTAATAATACTCACGATGGAGGAAAGGGTCATTGTCACCACTTACATTAAAAAGTAACATTATTCTTTTCATTTAGTAAAATGACTCATACTAAAATATTCCCTTTGAAAGAAAAAAATTCAATGGTGTTTATACACTTTATTGAAGAACGTCGTGTATAATAAAATATGCCTCAATGAAAGGAGATTGATTCGAATTCCCTTACCTCTTGTCCGACTTGATCCGTTCATTTTGTAATCTCCTAAATATTAAAAAAATGTTAATTTATTCTTGATTAAGGACAAATTTCATATTTATTATTCTTTTTATATTACTTATTTCCATGTTATAAACATTATTTAATCATTTATGTTAATAATAGTCGTTTTGTCTATATTTGGTACTTGATTCAAAAATGAACTTCTTATAATTAAAAGTTGTTCATGTGGTCAAACATCCATTATCTCCATAATAATATCAATTTTTTTGATATCATATATATTGAGTATATATGTGTATTCATAACAGTACATAACATTTGGAGGTATGAAATTAAATGCACCATTCAAGGAGACGGTAAGTCATATATACATATGAACGCTACTTTCATTTCTATTTTGTGTTTAATGTAATGAAAACAAAATGATAAATAGCTGAGTTATAATTAAATTATAGTACAATATATATAATTTCAGTAAAATTTTCCCTTATATGTTACATGTATGTCATGAATGAGTTATATCACATTGAGGGGGTAATAGTCTGCCCTTTCTCAATTGAAATTATCACGTTTAACAATTATAGAAACACTAAATTTTTTATATCTATGAAAAATAAAAAAGTATAAATATAATATAATATATAATATATATCACATATAAATATAGCTTCATCTTAATGGCCACCATTATAGGTGGTAATAGATTATTGAACAATCATTGTTTTGTGATGCAGTAGTTTTCCATCCATAAAAACAATATGTTCTTTACCGATTAGACGGAGCTGTGAGTATGTGAAGTTTGAATCCTTCTCATATCAACAACCTAGTAAGTCTAGGATACCGGTGTTATTATAAATTAATTGAATAAAAATATTTTAGGGTGTTGGAGAATTAAAATAAAACAAACGAACATAAGAGAAGTTATTACCTTAAAATCAGGTAACCCCATTTAGTTTGAACCAAAATTATTTATGGAATTGTGTTCTTCCAAAGGTAAGGCTTCTAGGTGGAAGAGAGGGATATTGAGATATTATTTTGGCAGATTTTGGACGAGCCAAGGGGCTTTATTAGTGTGATTAATGGATTAGAGGTGCAGGCTTTTTATAAGGGGGAGGAGGGGCTGTTTAAGAATGTTTGAAAATATTATTTTATTATATAATGATTTTCAGTTTCTAAATGACCAAAACTCTTTAACGTAAAAGATAATATGACTCTTGTTCGAAATAAAATCATCCAATATGAATTGGATAGATTTTGGATGTTGTTTTAATTTTAATAATCTCATTTATTTAAATCATTCATTCATGAGATAAACACTAGATCATTATTGTGTCATAAATAATTTTATTTATATGATGTTTAACAATTATTTATAATATTCCATGATGTATGAAATATCTTTAAATTTATAATAAATATTTATAGTTTAATAGATAACATATATAACTCCATATAAAAATTGATTTAATAAATGATATATGGTTATATCATTTTTCCATACATTATATTAATTAATATAATGTGTCATTATCACTCTTATGTGTCTTCATGGGGTCCCAAAATCGACCCAAGGATACCCATGGTCAGAAATGTATCAACCAAATGGAGTTGGAAAAATTTTAGGGTAATTAAATATTATTATAATATTATTTTTACCATGAATTACCTTATTTACCTTTAACTGTAGTAAATAAAAGTCAACTGTTACTATTCATCAAAAATTATTTTCATCTTATTGAACCACAATTAACTTAATTATGGAAACCATGTATATCGGATTTTTTAAAATAAATTTACAGAAGTGACAATATTTCATTTGAATGAAAAAGTATATTTAACTACTACTAATTGTTTTCACTGTTCACCAAAAATTTATGGTTTCCAAAAAAATACATAAAATTTTCCCAAATCCATATTTGATATTATAAATTCAAAAATGATGTCAATTTTACCAAATTTAAAACATAGAAGTTACATTGATTAATTTATAATCAATTCCCGTTGTGAAAACAATAAATTGTGCTTTTATGAAATAATTACTATCAAAATATTGACACTTGTTTATGTCCAATTCCAATGTAAAATTACATGCACTGGCCGAAAGTGGATTAAATGGTAATAATATAATATAATTAAACATTAAAATAAATTAAAAATATATCCTAAGAATATAAACAAATTATATTAAATTGATGTTTTGAATTAAAATACAGTATTTTTCACAATCCATTAAAAATTGAATTTTATCATAAAATTACCGAAAATTTTCCTAAAGTAATTTTTGATGTCACAATTATTAAAAAATTATTTTTTCAATTAGAACATATAAAAGTGACCAAAAGTATATTGAAAGAGTGTTCCCCCTCAAAAGGCGGGAAATCAACCTTTTAAAGAATATTAGAGTATTCATGCTTAAAATCAGATTCATTCAAATTTTAAACCTTTAAATATTATTGAATAAATGTAAAAACATTTAACAAACATGTATAATAATTTATTTGTTAGTTATGTTTCATTCATTCCATTACAATAGCTTGGAATTAACCATTATTTAAAATAAAATAAAATATTTTTATTTTTCAGTATAACTAACATTGTTTGCAACATAAGACTTCAAAGAAACTCGTTGTTGCATATCGAGTATGCTATAAAACATAGAATATAATTTAAAGAAATATTAATATTTAATTAGAAAATATTAATAGATATGAAAATTTCATATTCATTATTTACGTGGGATGTTATAATGGATCACAAAGAAAATGTGTATTTCCAAATCATATCAACCAAGGACTGTATATGTTTGTATGCAATATTTGGATAACTCATTGTGTAATATGTGAAGATTGAGTTGATATTCAGAAAATTACTATATTAGTGATTTCCCGAGATGATTCTATTTTGTAGTCATATCCACTAATTGGTATGCAGAAATGAATATAATCGATAGAAAAAGCTCATACAAAACAATCTACAAAAATTTGGAATGTTATCCAATATTTATAATTATCGTTAGATTTTTCTTATAATTATATTATAATTATCCATTAATTAATGAAATTAATCCATTAAAATAACAATACTATTCTCTATAAATATTTACACCTAGATTTGTTTCCAATGAAGTCACCCTTGACCCATACTCTAAAATCTAATGAAAAAAATAATTAAATATGGTTGGGGAACATGATGATATAAACATATATTTATTTATATAATTTAAATACCATAAACATTACATCTCCCAATAATGTAATAATATTGAGAACATAAGGTTCAGTTTCTTGTTGATCAGCTACATATACAATATATTTTATAATACTTGTGAACATTTCTCCATAGTCATAGAACTCTAAATCCCCTTTCTAGAATATCATACAAATTAATCATCTTCATAACAAGAGTAATAAAAACATAAGAATGTTTTTATCTTATACACCTAGTATGAGAAACAATATATAATCCCAATTTTTATCATAAGTGGGAAAAAGGTAAGCATGTGAGTCTGAGATAATAATCCAGATCCTAGAAAATGATATTATGAAAACAAAACAAAATAAAATATGTAACGTAACATATGATCCTTCATATCATATGTACATAGAAAACCATTATAATGATTCAAAACATTATTATATAAATCCTAAAATAGTGTTTAAGGTATCATAACCTATTAACCTTCATGGATTAGGCTCCACTCACTTATTTCCATTGGTTGATAAAACATCCGTAACCTGTTTCCCTTGGTGGATCAAACTTTACTCAAATATTTCCCATTGGGGATAGATTTATCAAAAATCATAACCCATTATCTGATGATATATAAATTTATACCCTTTACATTGGAGAGATGTTGAGTGACCATCCATCACATTCTAGAAAACCATATATATGTCTTCCACCATATAATAAAAAATCATTATTTTTCATCAGTTATCAAACATAGTGAATACGGATGGGTTTCATTAAAAAATATCCTTGAACAAAATATATAACATTAATATAAATAAGTTTAGTTGAAGAATAATAATATATCCCGTATTGAAATATTAGGATCATTATAGGATATTTTATTATATGAAAAAACATACTTTTATTATTATTTTATAAATCACTTTGATATAAAAATATAATTATCCATTCTGAAATGACTAATTTTTTAATAATATTGCCTTAAAATAGTATATTTTTACGATTAAAAGGAATATAAAAAATTCCTTTAATTCAAAATAATGTTTTTATAAAAAATTAATAAAATAAATATTATTTAAAAATGATTTTTTATGACATAAAAATATTAAAGATTTATTCATGAAAAACACAATAATTTAATGTACTTTTTAAAATCATAAATTTCATTTATAAACTCTATATTTTAATTATATAATTCATATTAAAAATACATCATTTTATTATAAAAATCAATAATAATATAAAATATTTTTTAAAAAAATTAAAATATTGAAGGAAAGATTTGAAGAATAATTCATATAAAATTGATAAAAAACAAATATTAATTTTTTAATAAATAATGTACTTAGTTATAAAATATTAGGTTATGTGTCCCCTTAAAATGACATTTTCAAAAATGTGATGTAAAAACTTTTGAATACATTTAGTTCTAGAGATAATGATTAGAAATTGAGTCTGTAAAATGGCATGAAGCTTTTCCAAATGAAATATGGAATAAAATATTAAAATCGTATCATGAAAGACTAATAATCTTTATCCTTATTAAATAATTATTACTAAAAACCACATTTTAAGTCCTGTGGTAAATCATTCTTTTAAAAAAAGTAATGATAATTTTAAATAGGAGAATAAATAAGACATTTTTATTTTAAAATAATAAGTGAAAATATTAATCATATGATTGAATATAGATATGAAATAAATATAAATCATTAGTATAAAATTGGAATTGTTCATAATATAAAGAAAACAATTTTAAGAGAAACGGTCATCAATTTTATAACCAAAAATATAAGGATGAAAATAATATTAATATCATCATAAAACCTAAAAACAAATTTCAAAATTACCATAGTAAAAAAATATTCATAATGATATTTAACTTTGATAAAAACCCCTTGTAACAATTGTAATAATTAATAATAATCCCTTGATAGATTTAACAAGATATAAAACACTCAATACCATTAATAAAGCATGAAACATGATATAATGATTCAAATAAGTGGTACATACAACATACAAATAAGATAGGTGTATAATACCCAAATTATTCATTGAATGAAATTTTGAGTTGAGAACCCCATTAATTTTATCGTGGAATTCCATGATAGTATTTTAATCATCTATATAGTAAAAATTTACTAATAACATAATCTAGAAAATAATTCGTAGTTATAAATTTTTTGAAATTGTTTGATAATCAATTATTGAAAATAATTTATTATGCTATGTATTATTTTCATCATTATATGTTATTAAGTTTTACTATTAGTTTTGTGATATTTTTGTTAATATTTTATCGATTATTGTTTATGGATTCAAATTAAATCAATCAAATATAAATAAATGTATTGTAATATATATTATATGAGTATATAGAAATTTTTTATTTCTTCTAATAAATATTTCATCCATAATTCATAAATATGAGATTTATAACCATCTTTTTTGATAGTTTTAAAAAAGAAAGAATTTATATTAATTTTAAGTCAAAAAATAAACTAAAACATTTTGAACAATAAAAAAATTCAATTTTTTTTTATTCCAAATAAAAATAGTATTTTTTTTCTATTTTCATACCTTATTGAAATTTATATTATTCCTTATATAGGCTATTAAAGAGACCCACTTACGCATGATCTTTGTATGTATTTATCATAGAATTACAGAATCGAGGAAATAAATTATAATTTAAAATTTTTAATAATGCTTAAATTTTTTTATTATTACATTAAATAAACATTTAAAACCATTTATGTAATTTATGTAATTTTTTTATAACAAATTGACCACATCTCTTATCGCGGTGGCAACCCACACATAGCACAATAAACGTTTACATTTTTATATATAATGTCAAAGTGTTGGTAATGATTATTAAATCATAATAATAAATTTTTTGATATTATAAATAATGATATAATTATAATATTTTAGACAAAATATATCATAAATACATACATTAGGAAAAAAATAATTGAAATGAAAATGGGGTAATTTTTAATTTTTCTCTTTCATATTGAAAAACCCCTTTTGAAAAACACACTACAATTGAATTGGTGACACTTTGAGAAGTCCAAAATCACTATGATGTGTCTAAAAATACTAGATATATATTTTATCATATATAAGGATAACTAAGGGTCTTTAGTTGTGAATACTAGTGTAGTGATGAATAATCCTTCTATAAGTTGAGGGACTGTCATTTTTTTGTAATATATAAAATGCAATGTCAATTTTCAAATGTAAAAAAGGATCTAATATTGATTGGTACAATATAAGTGAAATTATATTGGATGAAAATACATAAAAATGCATTTTAATAAATATTTATGACAAGTTTTTAATTGTTTTAATCAGATATGTCAATTTTACCATTTCTGTTTTTACCGTGGTAATTTGTTTTCTCCCATGAAATCTATTAGTATCGAATAAAAATATAATATAACTAAATGAATAATTTTAAACTTTTAATTAAAAATATTAAATATTTTTTTTTGAATAAAATTAAGATGTGTACGGAAAATTTATTTTAACATTATCATATATTACATGTAAATCCATATTTTTATGGGATAAATTATTTTAATGCTTGAAAATTTATATTTGGAAGAAAATTATCAATTTTATTGATTTTAATTACATTAATTTTTTTAATAATTTTAAAAATTGGTTTTATATTACTTAAATAAATTTCAAAAATCAACATAGAATGAGGGAAAAACATAAATAAAATATAAATTTAAAAATAATTTTAATTAGAGATATATTCATTAATTGAAAAAATGTTTGACATAAGTTTTTTAAATTCAAAATAGTATATACAAATGAAATAGTTCACTATAAAAATAATATTTTTGACCATTAAATATTTTTTCTATGTTTTTTAGTTATACTTACTTCTTCGTGTTGTAATTAACCATACTATTTTAGTAAAAACTTATATCTCACAATTCACGTAAGAATAAAATATTCATGAAAAATATCATAAATTAGTCATATGATAATATCAATATTATAAATAAATAAATGTATCTAAATTTTTTTGTTTTTATTTTCCTAAATTTTGAAGATAATCATTTAAATAAAATCAGAAAAATATATTCAAATTTCATTTCATGAGAAAAAAAATATAACATATTATATATTATTATTACACCCTACAAAATACTAATTAGTATTAATATATTAATCATTTCAAAAAAATTAAATACACATTTATATTCTTTAAATTATTTTTTTAAAATACATTTAAAAAAAATTACAATAAATATGATATAATTGGTTTCATCAGTTAATTAGTAAAAAAACGTACCTTTTATTTAAAAGTAAAAATGAAAAATTTGTACAATACATGTGGTAGAAAACATATCAAATTAATAATTACAAATTTATATGATCATGATTTATAGTTACATATCCCACCAATATTTTATTGTATGATCTAAGAATAATATAACCTTTGGTGGTAGTCATGGGTGGTGATTCTAGTAGCTTGGATGTCGTGGAAATTTTCATAAGACTGAAGTTATCTCATATAAAATTTCTCTCATACTGTATTTATTCGAGTTAGAAGTGGTATGGTATTAGTAAAACCCTTATGGAGAAAACAAAATTATATTCTTAGAATAATGATCATCATAAAGGATATTTTAGTGAACACCTTCATTTTCCTTCCATTTTATTCAAATATTTCATAATATGGTTTCATCCTATTATACCCAGTAATTTAACAGTTATATTTTAATGTTAAAAGTCATGATTTTAATGTATTAGTAATTATTTTATGTTTAGAGTTTCGTATAGAGAATGATATTGAACTCCTATGAATTATTTAAAAGAATGATATATAATAAAATATCAAGATGTTGTATTGGGTCACAATAAATAATCGATGTATTGTAATTTAATTATAAAGTGGGATTTCTTGAATTTTAATGTTTCAATATAACAACCTTATGTCATAAAAAGTTTAGTTGGAATGGTTTTATATATTTTACTTAATCGTGAATCATTTTTTACAACATAAAAAATATGCATGATTATATAGAATGATTCATCAAACATGTTTTTAATCATGAAAATATATTACCATATAATAACACTCATCATGTGTCATATTTAATTTAATTAAAAATTTTAATAAAGATAAAACACATTTATGATTTGTTTGATCAAGAACCATTTCAATAAAATAACCTTATTTCAATTATAAAATAAACAAAAAAATAGTATAAATTTAATATGAACTCCAGAAATCAACAGGACATAATCCAAGGGATCAATATAACTGATCAAAAAAATATGTTACTCCAAAAATAATTAATTAATATATAAAATCCTCTACATTATACATAATATATCACTTTTCCATGAATGAAAATAAATAGCACATTACAATTTAAAACAAGAAAAAACCCTAAATTGAATGGATAGAGTGAAAGAAGTCCCACACGGGATTGGGTATGCTCCCTAATCCATTTAATATCATCTCTTGAGATATTAATATTTACCTGATACAATTTCAGCCTATATAATTATGGTCCCACAAATGAAATACTATAAATCAAGAAAAAGTGTTCCATAAAATCATAAAAAATTTCACTATAGATTAAACACTATAAAAATATAATTCTTAAATATTTCTACCTAAAATCATTTATAGTTTCCCAAAATAATAATGGTTTTTGTTCAAAAAAAGGCCATTAAAAATCATATTTTACATGCAACATCAAACTGAGAAAAAATTAAATATATATTATTTAGAAAAAAATTATACACTTAAAAACATGGAATCGAATTATAGGGTATGAATATGAGTGTTCCAATTATGAAATATTGTTATAAATAAATATAATTTCCATTTTATAAATAATTACATACTATATTTTATGATAAAAATTATATATTTCATAATGTTTTATTTTTGATATTATTTATTTCATAAAAGAAAACTAAATATAGTATTTTTAAATTATGAGGTTAATAAAATATAATATTTCATTAATGAATTCTAAATTATTCAGTTTTTTTATATAAATTATGGATAAGAATGACTAGCATAAAAACTATATTTTCATAATAAAAGATATTTTAATTTTATTTTATAATTTTATTTAAAGGATAAATTCGAAAATGTTAAAACCTAAATTGGAAGAAAATTACAGTGTTCCACGATTAATCATGAAAAAATTATCTTAGGATATAGTATGCGAAATTTTTAAAATCATTAATTTTTATAGATAGAGTGAAAAATGACTCTTTTAGAAAAACTATATCATTTTAGAATTTATTATATTGGAAAGTCATAGATGTAAAAAAATATTTAAATTAGTAAAAATTAATTTTAAATATTAAAATTGTGTATTTTGGAATATTTTTTAATCATAGAAATATCATCTTCAACATTTTAGAATATAGGTAACAATTCATTCCAATCAAAAAAACTATTTTCAAGTATGTTCATTAAATATTAAATTTAAATACCGATATTTAATTTTGGATTACATTGGAAGACACATAGAAATTATTTTATTTATTATTAAATAATTTATATCCTTAAAAAATCATATTTTATACAACATTTAAATAGTATTCTTAAAATAACCATTTTCGTAAAACATAGTTTTTTTGTGTTATGTGAACTAATATTAAATTTTTTTTCCCTATATCAAATAAATTTCTCATATAATATTATATTAATATTTTATAGTTGAATAACCATAATAAATTATAATGTAAATTTCAATTCGAAACATTTAAATTTGTTACCATGGTCAATAATTAATTACAATAGTAAAAGGTTAATCAAGATAAAAAATAAAAATCATTGAAAAATATAAATAAGTCACTAAATATTCTCCAAATAAATAGTGGATACCATTATTAGAATAAATAAAAAATAAACTCCATTATTTCCCACTTTTGGATCCGTTGAACCTGGAATAGTTTCATGCCATTTTTTGAATAATAATTATTACTCTCAAAAGTTCCATTTTCTTCAATTATTAAAGGTAAACATCTACCACTTCATAACTAAAATTTATAATCATTGTAATCATGAATAAATTATAATTTCATTTTCAATTGAACCATATCATGCATTTTTTATCCCTAAAGAAAATAATATTTCCCAAACAAATTTAAAATCAATGAATATTCCAAATAAGAAAACAATTTCTTCTATATAAGTGTCTAACATCTCATTTGTTTTTCACCCATAATGAAATCTTTTCCAACCCAAATTCTGTTATAATTTATTGAGTTCAATATTATTACAATGAATAATTTTTAAAATATTAACAAAATAGTAACATCCTTTATTTTATAGTGAACTAATTCAATTTCTACGATTTTTTTTCTGGTTCATGGGGATTATGAGATATTTTTTAGAGTTTTTACAGATCATGGGTTGAAGAGTTCTTACTAAACACTTTTATTTCATATGTTCAAGATTAAAATATACATTTTTAAATACACACCATTTATAAGATGGTTTACGGCACAAAATTTTGTGAGTCGTATAATATTTTATTATTATGTAAATACTTTTAACATTTTAATACTAATACTTATGATGTAAAATCACCAATTGGGGTATATTTAACTTGAAGAGATTTTTTTTTCATGGACCTAGTTTTTTGACTCATTAACCCTTTATTGTGGTCTTTTTGAAAATTTCTAGATATGTTGTGTTATATTATTATATTTTCTGGTCATTTTGTGGTTTTGGTGTGGTAGGTGATTATTCATTCAAGAATATTGTGATCTACCCTCTCCACCATCTATTTTGTTTTTGTGTAATGTCACTATAAGATGTGGTATTATATTGTATTACATATGTTTCTATCTATGTTATCCATCCTATGTTAGATAATCTCGTTGTGGTAATGTGAAAACCATGTTTAAGATAAGTGGTACCATCTCTATCATTTTTTAATGAACTATGATTTATTTTTTTATAAAATATTTTATAAATAAATTTTGAGGATTTATTTGTGTGTATAAATGGATTATAATTGAAATATGTTGTTTCCGTTGGATTTGGGTAAATGATAATAGTTGTGTTCAAAGAATTGTGAATTGTTTTTTAAAAGAGTGATTTATAAAATAGAAGGATTTTTTTAAAATTGTTTATGAAAAAAATTGGAAATGATTTGGTAAATATAAAACATTGGAATCAGTTGGTTATTAAGTTGGAGTTGTAGCATCAGTTGTTTATACATGAAATTATTGGGGGGTTGGGGGTTGGGGGGTTACTCATGGGGTGTTCTTATACTCTCAGGTCCCATTGTTCTAGGGACATGATGTTGATATTTGGGGAGGGTGGGTCACACATTGGGTGTTCTTATACTCCTTAGTACTATGTTATAAGGGCTTGAGTTCACACTAGTATTGAATTTTGGTACTAATAGTCTACTATAAAAATGTGTTTTGTCTTTAAAATGTTTTCATTTTTATATGGTTCTGTAATGTTATGGAATTGATATACATTATTTGAATTTTCTAAATTTTTATAGAAATTATTCTAGGAATTTATTTTCTAAACTTGTTTTTAAAACAAAGAAAATGGGAAATATTTACACAAATTTTTATATAAAACAAATAATCATTTATCATTCCATTTTTTCTTTAATTTGAACTTATTTTATTTTTTTAGAGACCATATTTGGATCAATTGGGTGGTATCATAAAAATCTATTTTCTCTCACACCATACACACCCCTTCAACAGGGTGCAGAAATAGGTTTTAATTTGGATGTTGGAAAATTCAAGGTGTTTTAGTGTGTTGGTGAGGATTATTTAACTATTTTTGTGTATATGGTGGTGATATTATGGGTATTTTCGCTAAAGACCACATATAGTAGTTAGTTTATATTAAATTTCTTTATTCATAGACTTGTAATTTGAGGATTTTCATACTATTATGTGTTTTATCACTTCTTCTTTCAATTTTTGATTATGGAATATATTTTAATTTTGATTTTATTCTTCCTTTTATTTATAATATATATATACACATTATTTCATATATCTTAGTTTGGGATAAATCAATCCATCTTTTAATTATTGATGCTTAGTTATAGTTTTAATCCCATGGAGATTGAGAAATTTGTTTTAGTTATTTATGCACTTTGTTTCAGATCATATATAGATAGGTTATTTGGTTCAATATATGGAATTTTTAGTTTCATAGAATGGTTATTCAAAGTCTTGCGATGTTAGTATATGGGAGATAAGATTATTGAAACATGATATGTTTGTTTGGGTGAGTGTTTCAACATCTATTGTAGTGATGAGAATCAATTTACAATGGGATATTCAAATGTGGGTATCATATATTGGCTTCTAAATTTTATTCTCTTACTATTCTAATGGTTTTTTATTTTTAAATAATATTATTCTAGTTTTTTGATTTACGATACTGATGTTTTCAATGCGGTAAAAATGTTTTAAATTTTAGTTTTACTCATTAACTTTAACTAAGGTGAATTTCTAATGAGATCATGAAAGTTTCAAGGAAGTTAGGATCATGTTTAGTGCCTAGAGGCCTATTTTCTTTAAAATGATGATCAGCCCCACCATTGGTAGAAACAATTCATATACGTCTTATTGTTAGGAGGGGTAGTGCCAGATTTGTAAGAGAGTATAAAATGGTATATTATTTTCCCTAACAATTCGCCAAGGGTTGCATGTTTGTGTGGGAAAATCTGTAGTTTTAATCATAGGAGTTAAGAATGGTTTTATAGCCATTTCCCATACCACTCACATTATCCAGCTGAGGTCTCTCTTGAGGTAGTGATGGGTGCACTGTAATGACCCAAACTTTCATTAATGGAAATCCCTCTTAATCTAATTAAATGCCTCTTTATGTAAAATTTTAATATAAAATTTCAACTTCATTGGTTTTATGTTAATAATTGTGATTGTTTCTAATATAGTCATTGAACGGTGATCACCTAATTAGTATAAATATAGGGCTTTAACAGATCCAATTTACTTAGACAAATGAATTGATGACCGCATCTAGTAGACGTGCAAAATAAAAAGCACATTTTTCATATCTCAGATAGGAGGTGGAGTCATTGGGCTTCTCTCTTGACCAATCCCAAGTCGAGGTTGAATATGTTAAGCTCGAGCGGGACCTCCTACGAGAGAAATGGAAATTGATAGAGATTACCATCTGAGAAATGTTATCTAAGCCACCCCAAGATTCTATCACCATCGCACACCATGCTCTTTGGTCTTATGTGAGTGTTATAAGGGCTTATGTAACCGGACCTTAGCACTATGGTTATGTACATTATTTTTGTATATAATAATAAATATACTTTCATTTTATTATTGTTACCTAGTAAATAGTTTTTAAAGCTCAAATAGTATATTTTGTTAAAGTTAAACTAATAAATATATTTTGTTGAATTACAGGATTTTTGAATTAAATAACCTTTTAATAAAATCATAATAATATTATTACTTAATTTTTATTAATTATATATGATCATATAATTTTATGAATGAAATCGTAATTTTTATTAATGTTTGAAAGGCATTTTTTTCAAAGCTAATGAATTTTAGATAAATGTCATTTTTTATTTCAAAAGTAAAAATTTACATATTTAGAAAATTATTTAGGAAAAATAAATGTTATTTCTGGAATTAGGATGTCGAAATTATCCAATGGTCATTTTTTTATAATTTCCTGAGATAGTCAAATTTTTGTGTAAAAATTAAATACAGTTTAAATATATAATTTATTCGATGACATCATAATGACACCATAGTGATGTAATAAAATACTATAAGCTTTATTTTCTCCCAATATTTGTTTTTCCGTTAATATAATGTGATTTTGGGTTCATTTGACTTATTTTACAAAGCATTAATGGACCCTTCAACACTTATTAAACATCTTGTCTTTTTAAATTGTTTTCTTTAAGAGTGCGACTCACCTCCACATAAGAAACCCCATTATTCTAATAAGTTCAGAATTTGTCCTTATAAAATATTTTTTTCCACTTCCCTTTTCTATAAACCATGGGAGAAAACCATAGTCTGGTTTGTGGTTGGATTTAATTTAATGCGAGGTGTCCCAAACCAAAATAATAACAAATTCTCTCAGCGTTCCTATATAAACCCACCCACGCTCCCACTTCCTCCCCACTCAATGCCTTTAAAGTTCATCCAACATCTTCCCTAATCTCTCTATAATCCTCCCAAGGTGCCCCAACCTCCCAAGAATCCTCTCTCAGGCCTCTCTCAAGCCTTTGGAAGCACACGTCCATGTAAGGGTTTTTTCTTCCTTTCTCATCTTTGTCCAATTATTTTAATGTTGTTATGCCATTTTAATTTCAATTATAAATGTTGTGGTATGTTTTCTCACCTCCCCCATACTACCCTATTTATGTTTTAATGATGGGAGACCCCTTTGTCTCTCATTAAATGCCTCCCATGTACACCCGTTACTTTGCTGAAATTCAGAATGAAATGTTTCTCTCTTCTTTTACATTCAAGCAATTATTTTGTTTCATGACTCTAAATTCCTTCACAATTATTGGAAAATGTATCTCTATGACCCCCATATTTTCCATTTCATGTAAATATTATTGTACTCTCCTTTCTATCTCATCAACCATTTTTATGAATCGTTACGTCACGTCGTTACGCTGTCGAAATTGCACCAATTTTCTAAGCCAATGTAATTGTGTAATTAATACCATGAAAACTTATCTATCAAGGTTATTCAACTTAATGAACATTTAGTTATTTATTATATAGTTGCATGTATGAATTCCATATTACATTATCTTGTAATAAATTATTTTTTTTATGAATCCATGTTATATGATCCATGTGGCACACTTATGCTTGAAATGAAATGTTTAAGAATGGTGCGCCCTTATAGCACTCCAATGCATTGGGTAAAGTATAATATCATGATCTGTATGTAGAATTAGTGTTTACTTGTGATAATTCTTTTGAAACAAGGTTTTACTTGTGCTTCATGTGCAATGAGGATTTACTCATTCTCTATGTGCAACGAGTCGGGGCTCATGCTAAATCCATATAAAGTGTTGTTGCCACATTTCCATGTTATGATTATCATGATTCATCCTGAATTTATATTTATACTTATATTGTGATGTAATGATATTCTAATTTTCTAACATGTATTATATTGCTCATGTTACTCCATTTTTATTCCATTATTGGGCATTATAGCTCACCCTTTTTTATGCATCACCTCAGGTTATCCCATGCAATTTTAAGTACGAGGGAATGTACTAGTCTTGTGAAGGATGTTTTCAATAATGATGTTGTTTATTCTATTTTTAAGTATTTATGTAATAATCCAAATCCCCAAATACACTATACCTCTCTATATTCGATGTTATATCAAGTGAAGATTATGTAATAAATTATGTTTTAATTGTGTAATAAAAGTTTAGGGTTGTCATAGTTGGTATCAGAGGATAGGTTTAGTTATTTTTGGGATTAGGATTAGAAAAAAATAGTGATTCCTTAGAGACTGTACTATGTATAATAAAAACATAATTATGTTTTGGTGAGTATTGAGTACAAGGTTTATCTAACAAATACATCCCTTTCTGGATACGAGCATGTAGAGTCGGCTCTAGCACATATGTATCCTAGACATAAAACCCGAAAACACTACTTTGAGCTATAATTGAATGGGAAATGTTTCAAAACAATGGGCATTTTTCATTCTCGGTTACGACACCCCCATATGATGTGATTTTTTAAATTCACAAGATTAGTATGAACCATTATTAAGGGACAAAAAAATTCCCTAAGAATATATGTTAGAAAGTAGATCATGAATAACACATACTGAAGCCAATAGATTCATATGTTAAGGAAATAAAATTTATTTATAAGTAGCCAGTTTTGTCCTTGTATTTCCTTTTATGTGTTACCCCTATAATTCCTTTTATTCCAGACAATGGCCAGTAACAGGATGCCTTGGGAAACAACTGATGTGAAGATCAAGGAAATGATTGTACTAATGAGATTCCCAATCCAATGGGAGCGGGAATCGCTAACGTTGTCATGCATCTCTCTTAGCTAACTCAAGATTTCAATAGAAACATGAGTCAAGAAGAACAGTCAACCCCCCAAGAAATAACAACTTGCTATCAAGAGATTCATGAGACAACGGTCTCCTACTTTTAATGGATCATTTGGTCCCTCAATGGCTGATTAATGGATCAACTCCATTGAAAAGATCTTTTTTGTCCTTTAATGTTCTAAGCAATAGAAGGTTCTCTTGGATGTTTATCAAATGGAGGGTGAAGCTAATAAATGGTGGACATTGATCAAAAATATGAAGCCTGAGGATGATATTGAGTCGTTGGAATGGAAGGATTTCTAGAAGATATTTTTCGATAACTATTTTCCGCCCACCCTCCGGCTTAATATGGAAAGGGACTTCCTTCCCATCATGAAAAAAGGTGATGAATCTGTTGGAGCGTATGAGGAAAACCTCACAAGGCTTGCACAATATGCTTCTGGATTTTTCATTACCACTGAATGAATAGTTGATCGCATATTTGGTGGGATGAAACCTTGCCTCTAGAACGTGTTGGTGATCCATGACTTCGACAGCTATGAGGAAATTGTCTGATGTGCCCTCATGGTTGAAATGGAGATTGTAATATCTCAGGGGTATCATGGGGATAAGAATCATATGGTGGACTTCAATTCTGGTGGTTAGATGGATAAATAAAATGGTACTACTAAGATCCAGCACCGCACTTTCCAAAGGAGTGGAAGGAAGCATCCTGGAAATTGCCTAAAGGGGACAAGGAAATGATTTAGGTGTTGAAGAGAAGGGAACCAAGCTATTAACTGTCGGAAAAAAAGACCATTGGATATGACAGAGGAGAGGAACCCTCAAATCTAACCTCAAAACATCGTTCATTTCTACAACTGCAATGAACCTATGCATCTGTAAAATCAGTGCCCTAAGCCATGGGTTTTCTGAGGCAACCAACAACCTCCAAGGTAACAAGGGCGAGCTTTTCCCATCACCACTAATGAAGTGAACCCCGACAACGAAGTGGTGGAACATACAGTATTTATTCATTCATGATTTGCGAACATACTTTTTGATTCAGAATCTAAGAATTCTTGTATATCTGAAAATTTTAGTAGAACAATCACAGCACCACCACAAATCCTGGAAGTGAAGATGTCAGTGAGTACGAAAAATGGGAAAATCATTGCATCCCATAAATTTAACTCCACTCTTATCATAATCTAGGGATTAAACTCCCTAGGGAACCTCGTCATACTCCCTATAGTGGAATTTGATGCAATTCTTGGTATGGATTGGCATTCCTTATATAGAGACAACATAAATTGAAATGATTGGGAAATCACTCTCCATGTGGAGAATAGACACATGATTCATTACAGGTGCAAGGAGGAAGATGAATCTTCCATCGCTCCGTCATCTCAAGCGTGGATATTACTGCCCTATGAGCACGTGTATCTAGCTCTGATTATTGAGTCTATGGTGGAAACTATCCTTGAGGACATTTCTATTGTGAGGGAATTCTCTGAAGTGTTTCCTAATGAATTGCATGGTCTTCCTCCTAGAAGATATGTTTAGTTCTCAATTGAACTAATACCTTGTTCATTGACAATATTAATGACAAAATGTAGAATGGATATTGTAGAGCTTGAGGAGTGGAAGAAACCACTACAGAAGAATCTAGATAAAGGGTTTATATTCCCAAGTGCTTCACTATGGGGTGCAACAGTACTCTTTGTCAAGAAGATGGATGAGTCAATGCGCCTTTACATCGATTATCGTGAGCTCAACAAAATCATGATAAAGGACAAGTATCCTCTCCCATGAATTGATGACTTTTTTTATAATCTTTGTGGAACATAATTATTCTCCAAGGTGGATTTGTGGTCGGGATATTATCAACTAATGGCGAAGAAGGGAGATATCCCCATGACTGCTTTTCGTACAAGATACGGTCACTATGAATTCATAGTAATGCCTTTAAGACTCACTAATTCTCCAGAAATCTTCATATACATGATGAATAGGGTCTTTAGATATTTCCTCGAAAAATTTGTGGTTGTCTTTATAGATGATATTCTGATAAAATTCAAATTCAAGGAGGATCACGAGAGGCATTTGAAAACAGTAATAGAGACCTTGTGGAAGGAGAATCTCTATGAAAAGTAAATCAATTGTGAGTTCTTGTCGAAGGAGGTTTAATTAATGGGGCATATCATTCCATGCAACATGATTTCTTTGGATCCCTCCAAAACAGATGCAATTGAGGGATAGCTGAGGCCAAAATTAGTAACGGATATTCGTAGCTTCTTGGGGTTAGCTGGATATTATCGACAACTTGTGAGAAATTTATCACGATTTTTCAACACTCTTAACAAGATAACTTGGAAGGGAGTATGGTTTTCATGGAGTGATGAATGTAAAGAATGCTACAAGGAGTTAAAAATAAGGCTTATCACTACGCCCATTCTCACTTTACCCACAAGTTGAAAACTTTTTGTGGTATTTATTGATGCTTCGAAGAAGGGCCTGAGATGTGTGTTGAAGATAAATGTCAAATTCATTTCATATGCTTCCAGGAAACTGAATTTTCATAAACAGAACTATCCAACACATGACCTTGAGTTGGCTGCAGGGACATTCACTTTGAATATTTGGCGGCAATATCTCTTTGGTTAGAGGTGTGAAATATATACGTACAACAAAATCCTCAATTATATATTCACACACAAAGAGTTGAACATGTTCCAATGAATATGGTTAGAGATGATCAAAGACTATGACTGGTCAATCCATTACCACCATGCGAAAGAGAAAATTGTGGCATTTGACCTTAGTAGAAATGACCTAGTGATTATATCATTGATAAGAAATTAAAAAGACCCAATCTTCATAGATTTGATGAATATAGAGATGGGAATCATAATGAAGGTGACATCATCAATCCTTTCACAAATGATTGCTCAACCGTCACTTTTGGAATGGTTAAAGGATGATCAAAAGGATGATATGGAAATTCCAGAAAAAGAGGAAGATATTGGAAAAGAGAAATCCTAATAGTTTAATGTTAATGAAGAATGAATTGTGAGTTTTGGGAAATGACTTTGTTTTCTATCATGTCTGGTGCTGATGAAGAAACTTTTGGTTGATGCACATAGATCAAATTTCTCTATTCACCCAGAAAAAAATAAAGATGAATTGAGGTCTCTGAGAGCATTATTGGATGGATAATATGAAAAAGGACATAGTTGAATATACATCAATGTGCTTCATGTGTCAGTAAGTGAAGGCATAGAGGTATAAGTCTAAAGGTATGATGCAACCATTACAAATACCATAATGGAAATAGGAGAACATCACTATGGACTTTTTCACCGAACTTCTGAAGACACACAAAGGCGACAATGCAATCTTGGATGATGTGGATCGTCTTACAAAGGATGCACACTTCATTTCTTTTCGGGAGGATATCTCATTAGATCAATAGGAATAAATATATATCAAAGAAGTGGTAAGGCTGCATGGAGTACCACTATCTATTGTGTCCAATCGAGATCCAAGATTAAACTCTATGTTTTGGAAGTGTCTTTAACATTCTCTTAATACTGAACTAAACATCAGTATGGCCTATCATCCTCAAACTGATGGCCAATCCAAGTGGACTATCCAAACACTTGAGGACATATTGGGAGCGTGCTCAATGGACTCTAAAGGAGGATGGGTTCAATATCTTCCTTTGGTGGAGTTATCTTATAATAACAGTATCCACTTGAGCATCAAAATGGCATCATATGATGCCCTATATTGGAAAAGGTGCAGAAAAATGTCGTGTTGGGATGAGGTTGGTGAGCGTAAGCTGTAGGGACCAGAAATGGTTTAAGAAATGGTGGAGAAGGTGAAAACCATTAATCAGCATATCAAGGCAGTCCAGATTAGACAAAAGAGTTATGCAGATAACCGTCGATGAGACCTTGAGATTAATATAGGAGAAATGGTATTTCTATGCATATCTTTGTGGACGAATGTCATGATGTTCGGAAAGAGAGGTGAATTAAGTCCAAGGTACATCAGCCCCTTTGAGATCCTTGATCATTTCGGGGGGGTGGCCTATCAACTAGCACTTCCACCTACCGTGGCCATAGTACATGAGGTATTTATTGTATGCCTCTTAAATAAGTACATACTGGTCCCTTCACATATACTCTCTTTAGAGGTGGTACAGTTAGAGGATTATCTTTCATATGAGGAGCAACCAGTGAAGATCATAGATCATAGTGAAAAAGTTCAATGAAATAAGACAATTCCTCTCATCAAGGTGTTGTTGAGAAACTAGAAGTTTGAAAATGTGACGTTGTAATTGGAGGAGATGATGATGCAGAGTTACCCACATCTGTTTTATTTTGGGAAAAAAATTCGAGGGTGGAATTTTTTAAGGGGGGAATATTGTAACGACCCAAACTTTCATTAATTGAAATCCTTCTTGATCAAATTAAATTCCATTTTAGGTAAAATGTTTATATAAAATTTAAAATTCTTTGATTCTATGTTACGAATTGTGACTTCTGCAAATATAGCCATTGAACAGTGATCACCTGATTAGTATAAATATAGGGATTTAACAAATCCAATTTAATCAGACAAAGGAAGTGAGGGACTCATCCATAAGTTGTGCCCCATACAAATCCCATTTGTTAGAGCTCGAAAGGAGGTGGCATCATTGGGTTTCAATATTGACCAAGCCCAAGCTAATCCTGAATATTTTAAGCTTAAGAAGGACTACCTACTAGAGAAATGGATGTTGATAGTGATTTCCTCCCGAGCAATGTTATCCGAGCCACCCCAAGAGTATATCACCATCGCACACCATACTGTTCAGTCTTATGTAGGTGTTATAAGGGGTTTTGCAAAAAACCCTTATCACTATGGTTATTTAGATTATTTTTGTATATAATAATTAATATATGTTCATCTTATTATTGTTACCTTGTAAATAGTTTTTAAAGCTCAAATAGTATTTTTAGTTAAAGATCAACAAAAAATCTATTTTGATGAATTATTGGATTTTTGAATGAAATAGTAATTTAATAAAATATTATTATTATTAATATTAAATTATGTTTTATTAAATATAAATTATTGTATAATTTTATGAATGCAAATCTAATTTTTATTATCATTTCAAATCCATTTTTGTCAAAACTAGTGAATTTTCGATAAATGTCGGTTTTTTATTTCAAAAGTGAAAATTAACATATTTAGAAAATTATTTAGATAAAATAAATATCATTTCTGGAATCAGGACGTCAAAATTATCCAATGGTGAGTTTTTCATAATTTTCTGATACAGTCAAATTTTTGGGTAAAAATTAAATATCGTTTAAAATTATAATGTGATTTATGACATCATAATGACCCAATAGTGATGTAATAAAATTAAATAAGCTTTATTATCAGCCAATATATTATTTACCATTAATATAATGAGATTTTGGGGTTTTTTTGACTTATTTTACAAAGAATTAATGGACCCATCAAGACTTATTAAACATCATGTATTTTTAAATTGTTTTCCTTGGGAGTGTGACTCACCTCCACATAAGAAATTCCATTATATTAAGACATTAAGACTTTATCCTTATAAAATATAGTTTTCCACTTCCCTCTACCAAAAACCATGGGAAGAAACCATAGATTGGTTTGTGGTTTGGATTAGTTTAATGTGAGATGTCTCAAACCTTAATAATAAACAATTCCCTCACCTTTCTTATATAAACCCACCAAAGCACCCACTTCCTCCTCACTCAAAGCCTTTGGAGTTCATCCAAACTCTACCCTACTCTCTCCAGAATCCTCCCAAGGTCCCCCAAGCTCTATAGAAGCCTCTCACAAGTCTCTATCAAGCCCCTCTCAGGCATTTGGTAGCACACTTCAATGTAATGGTTTCTTCTTCCTTTCTTATCTTTGTCCAATTCTCTTAATGTTGTTATGCCATTTTAATTTCAATTATAAATGTTGGGTTATGGTTTCTAACCTCCCTGATACTACCCTATTTATGTTTTAATTATGGGAGACCCATTTATCTCTCAATAAATTCCTCCCATGTAAACCCGTTAGTATGCTAAAATTACGAATGAAATTTCTCTCTCTTCTTTTACATTCAAGAAATTATTTTCTTTCATGACAGTAAATTATTTTACAATAGTTGGGACAAGTATCTATATGACCCCTATACTATCCATTTCATGTACATATTATGAGATTCCCCTTTCTCTCTCATCAACCATTTTTATGAATCCTTACGTCACGTCGTTATGCTTCCGAAATTGCACAGATTTTCTAAGCCAATGTCATTGTGTAGTGAATACCATACACATATCCTTATCAAGGGTGTTAACCTTTATTCACATTTACTTATTGATTTTAAAGTTCAATGTAGGAATTCCACATTTATTAATAGTGGAATAAATGATTATGTTTTTTGAATCCCTGTTATGTGATCCATGTGGCACACTTATGCATGAAATGAAATGATTAAGAAGGGTGTGCCTTTATAGCGCTCCAATGCATTGGGTAAAGTATAGTATCATGATACATCATGTGAAATGGGATTTTAGTCATTATAATTCATGTGCAATGAGGTTTTACTCGTTCTTCATGTGCAATGAGGATTTAATCATACTCCATGTGCAGTGAGCCTTAGCTCATGCTAATTCCATGTAAACTATTGTTGCCACATTTCCATGTTATGATTATCATGATTTATCATGACTTAATGTTAATGCTTCTATTGTACTCTAATGATATTCCTATTTTCAAACATGTATTGTATTCCTCATGATACTCCATTTTTATTCCCTTACAAGGATTTCCATCTCACCCTTTATATGCATGTTCTCAGGTTATCCCATGCAATGCTAAGTACGAAGGAATGTAGTGGTCATGTAAAGGAAGTTATCCATAAAGATGTTGTTTTTCCATGTTTTAAGTGGTTATGTAATGATCCTAATCCCCAACGACACTAGAAATCTCCATCATCTATGTTTTATCATGTGATGTTTATGTAATAAATTATGATTTAATTGTGTAATAAGATAGAAGGGTTGTCATATGCACAGTTGTAACATGATTTGGCCAACCATGAAGTAAAACCATGCCATTTTATTCATTAAAAACATTAAATTTATACTAAGAATTATTTGAACCTAAAACTATTTCTTCATATTTGTCTATTGCATATATGTAGTACCATTTTATCCAATTGAATATTAAAACCCAAGATTGTGCAAAATTTCAAAATCAAAATATGATTCAATAACTATTTGTCTTGTTGGATATGTGCCGTAGAGTAATTCATTGATCATGAACATTTAATTGTTTTCCTTCATTTAGATGGGTCTATTTTAGTGCAAGATAAAATTCTATATTAATAGGGTTATCATCCATTAATCCTTTTTCTCTTGTTGTCTGCTAAATCCATGGTCAATATGGGATGAGTGTTCTATCATTGGTATAGGGTTGGTGGTGCATACATTTGACTCAATATTTAGTAATTTATATACATTTTTGTCAATTATTTCTCAGACTAAGACATCAAGAATTTTCCATAAAATTAAACGAATGCATCATTTATGTTTTTTGTGACCTTTTTTGGTTTCCTGCAAGAACCATTAAGTGGTTGGATGTTGTTAAACTCGAATAGTGACACCTTTTAGGAGTGTTTTTTTATCTTCACATGGAATACCTCCAGTTGTTTAGGTGTAATCTTGTAATATTTATTGGTTGCATTGAATAATTGAATGATAATGTAATGAATTATTAGGATATTTTTTATTCAACCTATTCATGTTATTACTTGAATGAAAAATGTGGATTGTATTGGATAAATGGTTTTAAATAGAAAATGAAGAATGAGTTGGATAATATCAATAATTATTTATGATTTAATAATTATATTCAAATTGATGAATGGTTGTATTATCAGAGTGGGTTTCTTGGAAAGTTATTATCCTCAGATCCTATATCTATTTGATTCCAGGTAAATTTATTCTACATGGATTTTTATTCATTATGGAAGTGGATGCCTTAGACATTTATACATAATGGATAATAATTACAAAGGGTTATATATACATTTCTAGTGTAGGGATCTTTATTGGTATTGGATTCCTCAACCATTTATACTACTTGGATCCTGATTTCGTAGGATGAAAAAGACATTGCTAATCAATGGATCTATCCTGTGTACACTCCCTATGAATATATACCTTCCATGTATGAAACGTTAATACACATCATAGGTCCTTATCTATGCTTTATCTTGTTTATAGATAACCCTGGTATGAGTATCTGATATAATTCTCTGATAAGGAAATAAAAAACCTATTTATTTTTTATTTAGAGTTACCATGTGATAACATGTACTTTATTATTGTACATAGTGAGACATTTATTCAAGAACATTATCTTATATTTATCTGAAACATTACTTGTATTACTATTATACATGTGATATACTACACACTGATTCATTTATAATACACAAAAATGGCATGTAATAAACATCAGTGGTGGTGGCCTACTGAGTTCTATCTCAAACCATTTTCTAGGCCCTGATTGGGTACCCTAAAAGACTTCGAAGATGCAAATAAGGACTAGGGAAATAACCATATTTATTATTCTTGATTGGATCATCACATAGGAGGAGGAGAGGATATAATCGAGCTATGATCATGATGTTTTCAACAGGTACATTTTTTTTGATGTTTTTTTAAATTAGATACACTTATTATACTGGAGAATTATTTTCTATTATTTCTCACCATTTTATATAATGGAGTTATATTATTATAATATTGTACATGGAACAACTTTTGGATTTATCATTATTATTATAGTATTCTACATGTTATTTATTATATTGATATTTATTATGCTACTAACTATTATTCACTTGTGATTCTATTGTGTCACTATGATCCGCAGGTTATAATCTCCCAATTTTACAACCATAGACCCTCAATGCTAGTCATTAGGCTATAGAATATGTAGAGGAACACATGTGTCCATGGTACCCAACAACTTTGGGTACAATTCACTGGCACCTAGGTCACGATTTTACAAATTTGTATCATAGGAGTATTTATGATTTCAAATTATACTATTTTGTGGTAATATATGGGAGATTTTGAGATGTTTCAATTTGGTATGGATTTGTTCAAGGGAGCATTTATCCCCCTATAAAAGGAAAGATAAATGTTTTCTATAAGTTTACTTCATTCCACCATTAGGTGATTCACTTTATGTTTTATTTTATTTATGAATATGGATTTTTACAATTCCCATTGAAATGAGTTTATTCCATCTCAATTATCATTTTTTTCACTTTACAAGATTAAAATTACCTAAAAATGCCATTCCATATAGGAATCATTATTTGACTACAATATATTTATTATGTGTTGATTTTGTAACTGAGTTTATATTAGTTTACAATTATTTATGATTTTGAGAAACATATTTGGTACATAGATTTCCTTTCATAACTTATAAATTCTTTCCTTGAATAGGATACAACAAAAACCCTATATTTTCATTTATGGAACATTGATTCATGGACCATTGGCCAAATAGATAGGATTGTGTTATGGTTAGGATTTTTTGGATCCTATAATTTGGTTTATAATGTGTGTGTGACCTTATAGATCAGAGTTAGTAATCCATTTGGTCCATACATTTAAGTATATTTATCATATAAATATGAATTTAAATGAAAATTTAAAATTCAGAAATGGAAAAGACCTCGATAAATTATGGTTCACAGAAACTAGAAAACCCATATAATGGGACCATTACTATGAACTAGATAATGTGACCCAATCTTAGAATTAGATTTGGTAGTAGGTAGTGTCTCTGGTGATTTCAATGATTGTATTTTATTCTGGTGTCCTAGATTTAAGAGTATAATGATGGTTGTGGCTAAATTATTGGATGTATTCGTCCTAACCTATGATTTTATTTGTGAATTTGTTTCAAATTCGTTCTTATAAAAATATATTTTTGGTATTTTAGAGACATTCAAACACAAAATACGCTATTTTTCTTATAGGAGAGTGGTGAAAAAATGATCTGGAGGTGATATGCCTCGGAATTCTAGCAGAGCCTCCAATATTTCATCTTTTTGCACTGTAAATTATACGAAATAAGGGTGACAATGACCAATTATAAAATGGATTCCTAGGTTTTATACATTCCATTAAGAGAGAACCATGTCCTTTTTTATCAATGACAGAGATGACATGCGTGTTCAAGTAGATTCATAAACCCATGTTATTTGGGGGATGAAAGACCACAATCTTATGAGATATGGATTGAGACTATATTTTGAATATTTGATCATTTAAAAACAAAATTTAAATATGTGGGTGGATATTATTAAACGTACGCTTTAGAGATAAACTAAGTGATGGTGGAGTGTTTTAAACCAAACTGAAATGCAAGATGATATTTTTTGAAGAATTTCCAATCCATGATTTAGGGTTTTTTCATTTTTTGAGACAATGATAGATGAATGGGACTATGATATTATCCTTATAGAGAAGGGTGATATGACCATTGTGGGGTATTATACATGATTCAAAGTATAAAAATGTTTTTCATAATCTCACATGCCCTTAAATTTCACAAGACAAGGGTACGATGATCATTTTGGAGTATTTTAGTCAATTCAAAGTGTATGAATGTTTTGCAGCAATTTAACTTTGTTGATGACCCATCGAGGCATAGATGTTTCAAGGAACGTCTCTGGAATTTCACTTTTTTGTAGTTTAATTTATTTTCATTTCCTATTATTATATTGGTAGGTAATAACACACTTCTTGCTAAATAAAAACAGACGGAAGCTAGGGGTGTAGCACTGCTCAGTTATTCCTTTAAACCTAGTAGTTGATTGTTAATAGACTAAATTTTCCTTTTTGGATTCTTTTGAGTGGAATACAAGATAGATTGTGAGTTTTGATAGTTTTTTATCTCTTATCAGTGTAGAATACAAGGACATATGACTATTTGGTGTGATAGAGACATAGTCGAATAGAATGATTGAGGCATGATGGTCAATGAATAATGATTCTGCCTAAATTTCAATCCAATTGTCTGGCGAAGGAGATAGAGAACATGTTTGGGTTCATAAGACAGATTCATAGCACTGCATCAGGATTTCATTTTGAGTATGTCCAGTTTTCTATGACAATATGGTTATTCTGAGCAAGTTAGTAATGAAATAGTTGTACTATGAAATCTGATTAGTCCTTCTCTGTGATGTGAGGTTATTTCACAGAGCTAAAATTCATGCCTGATATTTTTTGTACAACCTACAACTAAGGAGAACAGATCATGAATTTCTATGGTGATATTTATGATACTTATATCCTATACTCCAGTGTATCCTATTTTTGATATAGGTGTATGTCATTATATCAAATCTATATCTTATTTGGAAAGACTTCAGCTAATTTTTTTTGTTTTATTATTCTGTTTTGAATCATCATACTCTATTGGGGATCAAAATGGATTTTGTATGCTAGTGCAGGTATTTATCCTAGGAAATTGGAGTTTGTTACATTGTATGTGATATTTTTTCCTTATGATGATAGAGCATGGTGTCATATTCAGTATAGATAGAAGGTTTTTTTAATGTTCCAATATATGCTACTTTTTATGGTGGGTGACCTTCACCTCACCATAAGGTGGGTTTTTTATTCACAATGATTAATGAGTTATTTTTGGAATGAAGAGCTGCACATAATAATTAGGGGATGGGTGCGATGAAAACCCATACTTAAAGTTTATATATGGATCATCAGGGATCCCATCATATAGATTTCCATTCAATGGTTGTTTATTTTATTGGAATTTTCATTGTTGAATATTCTATATTACCTATGGGGGAGATATAGATATTTCAAAATTGCTAGTTCTAGGAGTTTCAACGATATCCATTTCTCCCTTTAGGATGACTACTATAGAGTTGCAGTTGCAGAACAGACTATCATGGAACATAGAAGCCTAAGGTTTTAGATGACCTAGTACTTCACTTGAGGTTTCTCCAAACCTTTTTATATAATAGGATTACATAATCCTTAGACAATGTGTGTTACCAAAAATTAAACTTGATGGTGGTTATGATCTAGTATCACTTTTTATGGATAGATGATATATTTTACCATCATCATGATCTAAAGTTTTATAAAATATTTATTTGAGTTTAGGTTATCTCAAAGTCTGTATTCAATATTTAGACAAACTTCAACTAGGTTTATGTATATGGTTTGGAATATATGAGTTTTAGGAAGTGTTTTTTGGTCTCATGGAGGTGCTATCAATTTTCATGTCCTTGATTAAACATGGTATACATTTTTATCTATATTCATTTCATGTGATATTCGAAGATGATATCTTGTAATTTTTTCATAATCATCATCACAATGCCAAACATCGTTAGATCATTTTGGATACACTTAGAAAGCAATAGTAAATTGAAATAATAAAAAAGTTCCACTTATAAATTACAATATTAAATTATTATGTTATATTATCTCTGATATTGCAGTATCATATGACACAGTGATGGTGAGAGTCATAGTTTCCATGATGTAGTCGATGAACTCCATTGTCATATAATGATTGAAAGAGAAATAAATGCACTGAAAGAATTTCATGTAGTACTTATCAACAATAGAAGAAACTATTATAGTATTTACTAAGATGGGTATGAAGTTTATATGTTCATATACCTACAAGTAATCCTTTTAGAATATGAAAAGAAGACTAACATTACCAACATTCATAATTATTCTTAAGTCAAGAATAATATATATTTTATATTATGATGCATCGGGTATCATTCATGAAGTAGATTTGATTTAGGTGATTTCTTTCATGGCTTATAGGTCTTTCCATTTTCATCCAAACAAGTGTCACTATCCGATGCATGATCTATGGATAGCTATTATTGTAAATGCCTTACACTATTTGAGGCATTATTTATAATGAGAGAGTTTTTTAGTGTACAATAACAACAACAAAATCATGTATATATTTTCAAAATTATAATTTAATCTTATTCAATGAAGTTGGGTGGAATTTCTTCAATATTTTGACTTTAACTTTTACTATATGAATGGTAAAGGCAATGTAGTTGTTGATGCAAAAAGTATGAGGACTGAGATATAGTGATTTTAGGAGGCCAATAGCGAGTGGAGGCTTATGGTATTATCTATAGAGATTCACATGGAGACATTGGTTATCCATTGATTTACATTTCCATCATCATTAAAAGTGACATACGATCATATAGTTATATTGAGGATGATAAAATTATTTGATGTTGAGGGAATGGTCATATGGGTGAGTGTGGCGGGTGATGACCGACCACTTAGTTAGACATTGTGAGAGGATGAAATTATGCATATTCATTCTCTAATTTGGGTTCCCATAGACATACATGATGAGATGATGTTAGAGTTCTACAGATTAGTTTTTGAAGTACATAAGAACATTACAAATATGTATAGTTAATTACACAATCAATATTGGTGGTCAGGGTTAAAATGATAGGTGGATGGTTTTGTCACTAGGTGTTCTCCCTATCAGTAGTTGAAGGAAGAACACCAATTTCCATCTAGTCTTTTATAGCTAATACCCATTTCATAGTGAAAATATGAAGATGTCATAATGCATTTGGTGACCATGTTATTGAAGTATCCTTTAGGTAGTTATTTTATAAGGCCCCAGCCTTAAACATTACTTAATCTTGAGTTATTACAAGATTACACATTGAGGATCTTTTCAGGTTTATAATTTAAGAGAATTAGAACATAAAACATGTATTACATTCCACATATAA
This sequence comes from Viscum album, assembly GCA_963277665.1. Classification (NCBI taxonomy): domain Eukaryota; kingdom Viridiplantae; phylum Streptophyta; class Magnoliopsida; order Santalales; family Viscaceae; genus Viscum; species Viscum album. Next base: position 439,327,868 of record OY728142.1, on the reverse strand, counting down.
ACAAAGTGGTTACATAAATATAGTATTCATTTTTTCCATCAATGGAAACATATTTAAAATAAAACATGGATTCATTCTTGACACTTCCTTGACACTATCATCATATCATGTACCATTCACTTGACCTATGAAAAACATTTCAAAAAAACTTGGGATGAACATAAAAAACTCAGTATGGGTTATAAAAATATATAAAGGAAACATAAGTTCATATATACATAAGAATGAAATCATACATTACCCTTAAAACATAAGCACTTTAACATACCTCATCAAATCATGAATAAATCATAGAAATCATAAGACATAAAGGTAACTTGAGGCATTCATAACATTCTTACATATGGAGTATTCCTCTTCGTTACATTTGAAATACCCATCACAGTATATTCCCTAAATCTCTTCGGAAAAACCATAATGTTTCACTCCTTCGCGTTACCCAATTCATTGGAGAGCTATATCGGGCTCACCCGCCCTTAGTTTATCACGGAACCACCCGTCTTCATAATAATGCCCAAGAACCTCAACATAATTGTATCACATAAAACATGCATAAAGGAAACATAACATTTACACCATTCAATAACAAGATATCAATACAACAAATTGATATAAAAACATTTTGAAAACCATTTTAAATACCAAAATAAAAGAAAATTAAAACATGGTATTTATTTTTCTTTAAAAAAAGTATGGCTTGTAGAGGAAGCCGAAACTCAAATAATGGTCACGGCGGCAGAGAAGTCATTGTCGCCACATACATACGAAAAAAACATTCCCGTTTGTCGTTTAGTAAAACGCTTTGTATAAAAAATATTCCATTTGGATAAATATAAAAGTAAAAGGGGTTTATACACCGTATTAAAGAAGGTTGTGTATAAAACAAAATTTTCCTCAATGAAAGGAGATTGAGACGAAGTCCCATACCTCGGGTCTGACTTGACTCGGTCGTTCATTAATCTATTTAATAATAAACTTGAGTTAATTTCTACTTGTTTAAGGGCCTTTTTAAAGTTCATTATTACTTTTATATCACTTATTGCCATGTCATGAACACTATGTAATTATTTAAGTTAATAACGGTCGTTTTAACGATCATTGGTACATGAGTAAAAAATAAACCCTTTATAATTACAAGTTGTTCATGTATCCATTATATCCAGAATTATAATATTTATGTATATATCATATATATCATATATATCTAGTATATACATGCATTTATAATATTACATAATCATTTTGAGGTAAGAAATGTAATGCACCGTTCATGGAGACGGTAAGCCGTGCGTACGCATGAACGCTACTTTCATTTCTATTTCGTATTTTATAGAATGGAATCATAATGATATAAAGGTATATTATAATTACAGTGTTATATCATATATAATATCATAAATTCATCCATTATACGTCCAACATATGGTATTAACGAATCAAATTACTTTGAGGGGGCGGTAGTCCGCACTTCCTTAAATGAAGATATCGCGTTTACCCATAATGGAAAACATAAAGGTATGACCAAAATGAAAAATATATAAGCTTAAAGAAAACATAAAAATATTATATATCATATATAAATATAGTGTCATCTTAATGGCCACTTTTGAAGGTGTTAAAAGAATGTTGAACAATCATCGTTTCGGGAGGCAGAAATTCGCCATCCACGGAAACAGTATGTTCTTTAACCATTAGATGTAGGTGTGTGTAGGTGTAGCTCGAATCCTTATTAGAAAAAAATCCTAGTATATTTAAGATACTGGATTTATTACAAAATAAATGAATAAAAAGAGTTTAGGGGGTTGGAGAAGCAAAATAAAACAAAAGGACTCAAGTGAAGACATTACCTTAAAATCGGGTAACTCCCTTTGGTTTGAGATCAATGCCTTCCTTGGGAAGACTTCTGCCCAAAGTGAGGCTTCAATGAGTAAGATAGGGATGTGGAGAGACAAAATGGGCAGGGGTTGGCCGAGCCAAAGGCTTTGGATGTGTGGGTAAGGAGGTAGAGGTGGGGTCCATTTATAAGAGGATAGGAGGGGCACTCTTGGAATATAAAAGAAATGTTACTTTATTTTAAAATGCTTTTCGGATTCAAAAGATCCCACATTGATATAATTAAAGGGTAAGGTGATAAGGGTTCTAAATACACCCATAAAATAGGTTTTGGACATGTGTAGGTCATAGATTATACATTATCATTTCATTTTATTTAAATCCTTTATTAATGTGGTAATCGCTGCATTATCATGATGTCATAAATAATTTAATTTATTTAATGTCTAAAAATTATAAAAAAACAACTATGATGTAGTAAATCTTTGTATCTTTCCAATGACTCTTTATAATCAAAAATCTGACTTGTATAACCCTATGTAAAAATTGGTTTACTAAAACATCTCATGTTTGTGTTATTTTTACATTAACATTAAATAAAAAGTTATTTATGTCATTTCCAAACCAATGTGTCTCCATGGGGTCCCCAAGATGGCCCATGGATTTTCTTGGTCGGTCATGACACGTCCAAGGAGGGTAGGACATGTTTCAAGCTCATCTCATATTATTAAAACATTATTTTTACCTTAAACTACACTAATTACCTCTAATCGCAATTAAGAACTCAAAAGTTACTATTCACCAAAAAATTATTTTAATCTCATTGAACCACATTTTACTTCTTAATGAAAACCATGTATGTCGGATTTTTAAAAATAAAATCACAGAAGTGGAAAAGTTTCATTTAAACGAAAAATCAGTTTCTTTAACTACCACTTAGTGGTTTCACTATTCATCAAAAATTGAAGTTTTTTAGAAAAATTCAAAAACATCACCCTAAGATATATTTGATACTCTGAATTAAAAAATGATGTCTATTTTACTAAATTCAAATCATATAAGATTAATTAATTAATTTAATAATTAATTCCCACTGTCATGACAAATAGTGTGTTTTTATGATACAATAAGTATCAAAAGATTGACACTAGTTTAAGTCCAATTTCAAAGTGAAATTGATTCCAATGACCACCATTAGATTAAATGGTAAAAATATATTCTAAATTCACTTTAAAACCAATTAAAAAGATAATCTAATCATATAAATAAATTATATTAAATAGAGGTTTTGAATTAAAATACAACATTTTTCACTATTCATTAAAAAAATGAACTTTATCGGAAAAATACCAAAAATTCACACAACATAAATTTTGATGTCCCAATCATAAAGAATAAGTTTATTTTGACAAACCTTGTTATAAAATTGTCAAAAGACAGATTTAAAAATGGTTTTCCATTAAAAGGCAGTAAAACAATCTTTTAAAAAATATTAGTGTATTCCATGCTTAAGACTGGATTTATTTTCATTTTAAGCCTCTAAAACACTATATAATTCAGTAATAGGCATAGATAAAAATATCTATTATTCATTACTTACTTGAGATGTTACATCCTTCCCCCTTTAGAAAATTGTGTCCCCGCAATTTACTTACTTATCAAATAAATGGGGGTACTTATCCCTCATTTCATTTTCATATTCCCATGTTGCCTCTTCCATCATGTGGTTTTTCCACAAAACCTTTACCTGATTAATCACCTTATTCCGTAACACTTTCTCCCTGTGGTCAAGAATATGGACTGGTTGTTCCTCATAAGATAGGTTCTCTTCCAGCTGAACTACCTCTGGACTCAAAACATGAGATGGATCTGGCATGTACTTTCTCAGCATCGAAACATGAAAAACATTGGGTACCTGAACTAAACACGGAGGTAAAGCCACCCGGTATGCAAATGATCCAACTCTCTCCAGAATTTCATATGGTCAAATGAACCTTGGAATCAGCTTTCCTTTCTTACCAAATCGCATCACACTTTTCCATGGTGAGACTTTGAGAAAAACATGATCACCTACCTCGAAAGATATATCCTTCCTCCGGTTATCTGCATAACTCTTCTGCCTGCTCTGAGCTGTTCTCATGTGTTTCTGTATCAGCTGAACTTTTTCTGCCAACTCTTCTACCAAATCTGGTCCCATCAACTTTCTTTCACCCACTTCATCCCAGAAAGCTAGAGTTCGACACCGCTTCTCATATAACGCCACAAATGGTGCCATCTGTATACTGGAATGAAAACTGTTATTATATGAAAATTCAACCAAAGAAAGGTGTTGGTCCCAACTTCCCTGATAATCCATAGAGCAAGAACGTAGCATATCCTCCAATGTATGAATTGTTCGTTCTGACTGCCCATCTGATTGAGGATGAAAATCTGTACTAAAATGTAATTCAGTACCCAACGACTTCTGAAGGCCTTTCCAAAAGTTAGAAGTGAAACTGGGATCACGGTCAGATACATTGGAGAGGGGAACTCCATGTAACTTGACTATCTCTTTAAGATACAAACGGGAAAGTTGATCTAGGGAAAAAGTATCTCTTATAGCAAGGAAATGAAAAGATTTAGTCAAGTGATCAACAATAACCCAGATTTCACTATTACCTCGAGGGGTCTTCGACAATCCCACAACGAAGTCCATGGATATATTCTCCCATTTCCACTCTGGCACTGGTAAAGGATGAAGCATCCATTTCGGTAACTTCCACTCTTCTTTAACCTGTTGACATTTCAAACACTTCACAGTAAAATCAACAATATCTCTTTTCATTCCATCCCACCAGTAATACTCCCGCAGATCTCTGTACATCTTAGTACTGCCAGGATGAACTGAAAATAGAGAACTATGAGCTTCACATAACAACTCTCTCTTCCACTATGAATCAAAAGGCACACACAATCTCTTCCCAAATCTCAAATCATAATCATTATCAGTGATGAATTCCGGCAACTTACCTTTCTGAACCAGCTCTACCTTTTTCTGCAACTCTCTATCTTGCTTCTGTGCTTGCTTGATTCTGTTTGATAGAGAAGATTTCACTGATACTTGAAACAAAACAGAAGAGCATCTTGCACCAACAACTTCTATGCCAAATTTCATCAAATCCTTAACCAAAGTATCACAATCCAAACGCAACATTGCTAATGAAGCATTACTTTTTCGAATCAAAGCATCAGCCACTTTATTTTCTTTTCCCAGATAGTAATGAATTGTACAATCATAATCCTTGATTAATTCTAGCCATCTCCTTTGTCTCATGTTCATTTCATTATGAGTGAATATATACTTTCAACTTTTGTGATAAGTATATATTTCACACTTTACTCTATACAAATGATGCCTCAAAATTTTTAAAGTGAAAACAACAACAGCTAATTCCAAATCATGTGTAGGGTAATTTACCTCATGAGTTTTCAACTGTCGTGAAGCATAAGCAATTACCTGATCATTCTGAATTAGGATGCAACCAAGTCCTTTCAATGAAGCATCACTATAGATAACAAACTTCCCATTCCTGGAAGGTAGTTCCAAAACCGGAGCATTCACCAATCTTCTTTTCAGTTCCTGAAAACAATCATCACATTCTTTTGTCCTGATAAACTTAACACCCTTCCAAGTTAGCTTAGTCATTGGACTAGATAACTGTGAAAAATTTCTAACATCCCTTAGGTAATAGCCTGCCAAACCAAGGAAACTACGAATCTCGGTTACATTTGTGGGTCTTGGCCAATCATCAACAACCTTTGTTTTTGCAGGATCAACAGTTATCCCATCTTTAGAAAAAATGTGGCCAAGGAAAGAAATTTGTTTCAACCAAAACTCACACTTTCTAAATTTCCCATACAATTTCTTTTCTTTTAAGGTTTGCAAAATAACCCTTAAATATCTTTCATGCTCCTATTTACTTTCAGAAAACACAAAAATATCATCAATGAAAACCACCACAATCGTATCCAAGAACACATGGAAAATTCTATTCATTAAGTCCATGAATACAGAAGGTGCATTGGTTAGCCCAAAAGGCATTACTATGAATTCATAATGGCCATATCTTGAATGAAACGCAATCTTCGAAACATCTTCTTCCTTTACCATCAGCTGATGGTACCCCGATCTCAGGTCAATCTTTGAAAAATACTGAGCTCCCTAGAGCTGATCAAACAAATCATCGATATGAGGAAAAAGATATTTGTTCTTAACAGTGATGTTATTCAGGGCTCTATAATCAATGAAAAGTCTCATAGAACCATCTTTCTTTATAACAAATAAAACAGGAGCACCCCATGGTGATGTGCTAGGTCGAATGAAACCTTTCTCTAATAAAGCTTGTAATTCCTCCTTCAACTCTAAAAGTTCAATTTGAGACATTCGATAAGGGGGATTCGAAATTTTCTTAGCATCAGGAACTAAGTCAATACTAAATTCAACTTCCCGATCTGGTACTATTCCGGGAAACTCATCAGGAAAAACATCAGGATACTCCTTTACCACTGGCACATCATTGATATAAACAGTTCCCTTGTTTTCAACAATATGTGCAAGGTAACATTCATTTACATCTTTTACAAGTTTCTCGGCTTCTTGATAACTAATCAACAGTAAGGGTTCATTATTGTACACAAGCTGAATGTCTTTCTGAAAAGAAACTTCTTTAGCTCTACAGTCATTCTTAGCATGGTAAGTAGAGAGCCAATCCATACCCAGGATAATATCAAACTATTCTAGAGGTAAAACAATAAGGATTGCAAGTAGGTTCTTTCCACAGATAAGGATAGGAAGATTCTTATAAATTCTTTTTGCCTCAACATTTCCCCCAGGTGTTTTTACCACAAGTTCTGGAGTCATTTCTTGAGATGGTATTCCCATTTTACTAGAAAAGGTTTAGAGATGAAAGAATGTGTAGACCCTGAATCAAACAACACACTAGCATAATATGAAGAAACAAACAAAGTACCTGATACAACTTCGTTTGATGGCCCGACATCTACTGAAGTAGTTGCAAAGGATTTAACCACCCATTTCTGCTTGTAGTCTAACTTATTCCCATCACTCGAGCTCTTTTTTGAACACTCGTTTGTATAGTGACCCATCTCATTGCACTTAAAACATTTCACTAACTGTAAATCAAATTTGAACTTACCATCACCTTGATCTTTTTCAGTGCAATCATGAGCCTTATGTCCCATCTTACCACACTGGTAGCACTTTCCATAATTCAGAAGACATTCCCCAACATGCCATTTTCCAGATTTATCACAAACTGGAAACTTATATTTCTTACCATCAGACATTTTTGTAGAATTCTTCCCTTTCTCCTGCCACCTCGGTCTCTTCTTCTGTCGGTTGTTATAGAACACTTGATCATCGACAAACTCTATTTCTACCTTCTTAGAACATCGAACAACCTTTTCATAACTTTTAAACTCACGAGAAGCTAATGCCCTTCGATATTTTGGCTTTAATCCTGAGTAAAAACGATTGATTTTACTATCTAGGTCTCGGATAAAATTTGGAGCATACCTTTCCAATCGAGTGAACCTTTCTTCATAGGTAGCCACTGAGTCTTCCTCTTGCCTCAATTCCAAGAATTGTTTTTCCATCCTATGTCGAACAGCCTTAGGAAAATACTTTTCGAGAAACATACCTTTAAATTCATCCCAGTCAAGAGCATCAATCTCATCGGTGTCCCTGATATTTTTAACCATCGACCACCACTGATCTGCTTCACCCTCCAAATGGTAAATAGCAAGACTAACCTTTTGATTGCCTGAACACCCCATGACATTGAAAATCTCCTCCAGTGCATTAATACACCCTTCAGCTAACAGAAGGTCAGATGATCCTCTGAATGATGGGGGATGTTGCCTCATGAAATGTTCCACCACTGACATGTTCCTCTGCGGTTGATCTGGCTGATCTCGTGCATGGATACCACCACCATTTATCACTTGAGTCAATTGCTCCATTACTGCAACAAACTGTTCAGTTCCAATTCCGACCATCTCAGGATGCTGATTCGGAAGGTTATTTCCTTATGTATGCCTTCCTAGCACTGCTTCTCTATTTCCTCTGCGGAAAACCATTCTGAACAAACATGTCTTAGATGAAGCAACATGGTAATCTTCAAATGATATATCATTTCAAAAAAAATATTTTTGGATAATCATTTAATAGAATTCTAACTCCTATAGTTTTCTACACCGACCTCTGATACTAACTATAAGGCCCCAGCCTTAAACATTACTTAATCTTGAGTTATTACAAGATTACACATTGAGGATCTTTTTAGGTTTAGAGTTTTTTAGAATTAGAACATAAAACTTGCATTACATTCCACATATAAATAATGTGGTTACATAATGATAGTATTCATTTTTTCCATCAATGGAAACATATTTAAAATAAAACATGGATTCATTCTTGACACTTCCTTGACACTATCATCATATCATGTACCTTTCCCTTGACCTATAAAAATCATTTCAAAAAAACTTGGGATGAGCATAAAAAGCTCAGTATGGGTTATAAAAATATTGAAAGGAAACATAAGTTCATATATACATAAGAATGAAATCATACTTTACCCATAAAACATAATCTCTTTAACATACCTCATCAAATCATGAATAAATCATAGAAATCATAAGACATAAAGGTAACTTGAGGCATTCATAACATTCTTACGTAGGGAGTAACCCTCTTTTTTACGTTTGGAATACCCATCACAGTATATTCCCTAAATCTCTTCGGAGAAACCTTAATGTTTCACTCCTTTGCGTTACCCAATGAATTGGAGAGCTATATCGGGCTCACCTGCCCTTAGTTTATCACATCACCACACGTATTCATAATAATTACCAAGAACCTCAACATAATCGTATCACATAAAACATGCATAAAGGAAACATAACATTTCCACCGTTCAATCACAAGATATAAATACAACACATTGATATAAAAACATTATGAAAACCATTTTCAATACCAAAATAAATGAAAAGTAAAACATGGTATTTATTTTTCTTTAAAAAATGTATGGCTTGTAGAGAAATCCAAAACTCATATAATGGTCACGGTGGCAGAGAAGTCATTGTCGCCACATGCATATGACAAAAACATTCCCTTTTGTCATTTAGTAAAACGCTTTGTATAAAAAATATTCCTTTTGGATAAACGTAAAAGTCAACGGGGTTTATACACCGTATAAAAGAAGGTTCTCTATAAAAAAAATATGCCTCAATGAAAGGAGATTGAGACGAAGTCTCATACCTCGGGTCCGACTTGACTCGATCATTCTTTAATCTCCTGAATAATAAACTTGAGTTAATTTCTATTTGTTTAAGAACCTTTTTAAAGTTCATTATTCCTTTTATATCACTTATTGCCCTGTCATTAACACTATGTAATTATTTAAGTTAATAAGGGTCGTTTTAACGATCATTGGTACTTGAGTCAAAAATAAACCTTTTATAATTACAAGTTGTTCATGTATCCATTATATCCAGAATTATAATCATGATTTATATATCATATATATCATATATATCCAGTATATACATGAATTTATAATATTACATAATCATTTTGAGGTAAGAAATGAAATGCACCGTTCATGGAGACGGTAAGCCGTACGTACGCATGAACGCTACTTTCATTTCTATTTCGTATTTTATAGAATGGAATCATAATGATATAAAGTTATATTATAATTAAAGTGTAATATAATATATAATATCATAACTTCATCCTTTATATGTCCCACATATGGTATTAATGAATCAAATCACTTTGAGGGGGCAGGTAGTCCGCACTTCCTTAAATGAAGATATCACGTTTACCCATAATGGAAACCATAAAGGTATGCCCAAAATGAAAAATACAAAAGATTAAGGAAAAAATAAACATATTATATATCATATATAAATATAGTGTCATCTTAATGTCCACTTTTGAAGGTGTTAAAATAATGTTGAACAATCATCGTTTCGGGAGGCAGAAATTCGCCATCCACGGAAACAATACGTTCTTTAAACAATAGATGTAGGTGTGTGTAGGTTTATCTCGAATAATTATTATAAAAACATACTAGTTTATTGAAGATACTGTATTTTTTACAAAAGAAATGAATAAAAAGTGTTTAGGGGGTTGGAGAAGCAAAATAAAACAAAAGGACTCAAGTGAAGACATTACCGTAAAATCGGTAACTCCATTTGGTTTGAGCTCAAAGGATTCCTTGGGAAGACTTATGCCCAAAGTGAGGCTTCAAGGAGTAAGAGAGGGATTTGGAGAGACAAAATGGTTAGGGTTTGGCCGAGCCAAAGTCTTTGGAAGTGTGGGTAAGGAGGTAGAGGTGGGGGCCTTTTATAAGAGTAGAGGAGGGGCACTCTTGGAAAGTAAAGAAATGTTACTTTATTTTAAAATCATTTTCGAATTAAAAAGGTCCCATATTGATATAATTCGAGGTTAAGGTGATAAGGGTTAGAAATCCACCCATCCAATAGGTTTTGGACATGTTTAGGTCCTAGATTTTACATTATCATTTCATTTTATTTAAATCCTTTAATCATGAGGTAATCGCTGCATCATCATGATGTCATAAATTAGTTAATTTATATAAAGTATAAAAATTATAAAAAATTACTATGATGTAGGAAATCTTTTTAGCTTTCCAATGACTCTTTATAATCAAATATCTGACTTGTATCACCCCGTGTAAAAATTATTTTAGTAAAAGATCACATGTTTGTGTTATTTTTACTTTAACATTAAATAAAAAGTTATTTATGTCATTTCCCAACCAAGTGGCTCCATGGGGTCCCCAAGTTGACCCATGGATTGTCTTGGTCATCCATGACACATCAAATGAGGGTAGGACATGTGTGATTCTCATCTCATATTATTAAAACCTTATTTTTACCTCAAACTACACTAATTACCTCTAGTCGCGATTAAGAACCTAAAAGTTACTATTCAAAAAAAATTATTTTCATCTCATTGAACCACATTTTACTTCTTAATGACAACCATGTATGTCGGATTTTTGAAAATCAAATCACAGAAGTGGAAAATTTTCATTTAAACGAAAAATCAGTTTCTTTAACTACCACTTAGTGGTTTCAGTATTCATCATAAATTGAAGTTTTTCAGAAAAACTCCAAAACTTCACCCTAAGATATATTTGATATTATGAATTCAAAAATGATGTCTATTTTAAAAAATTCAAAACATATAATATTCATTAATTAATTTAATAATTAATTCCCGATGTCATGACAAATAGCGTGTTTTTGTGAAACAATTAGTATCAAAAGATTGACAGTAGTTTAAGTCCAATTTCAAAGTGAAATTGATTCCAATGACCACCATTGGATTAAATGGAAAAAATATATTCTAATTTCACTTTTAAACCAATTCAAAAGATAATATAATCATATAAATAAATTATATTAAAAGGAGTTTTTGAATTAAAATACAACATTTTTCACTATTCATTAAAAAATGAACATTATTGGAAAAATACCAAAAATTCACACAACGTAAATTTTGATGTCCCAATCATACAGAATAAATTTATTTTGACAGAACTAGCTTATAAAATTGTCAAAAGATATATTTAAAAATGGTTTTCCATTAAAAGGAAGTAAAACAATCTTTTAAAAAATATTAATGTATTCCATGCTTAAGATTGGATTTATTTTCATTTTAATCCTCTAAAACACTATCTAATTCATTAATAGGAATAGATAAAAATATCTATTATTCATTACTTACTTGGGATGTTACATATTTTTTAGGAGTTTTTGTCGATATTATAACGAAGGTTTCCTAATTCCTAAAAATTAGGGTGCCTTTCTCAGAAGATGGTCTTGGAAGTCATTAAATCAATGAGATTGTTCTCTGTTATGAGGTTCCACAAAATGTTATATTGAATTTTAATTCCCTATTTACATATTTAGTTAGGAATGTCTTACAATTGGTGTTGGGTAAACAAGTTATTCCAAGAATATTATACCTCTTTCATACTGATTTCTTCTTAAAACATTCTATAGATGTACTAAATGATATTTATAGAGAATGTGTCTTTGATTTTAGAGATTCTTGAGATTGGAATATAGCACTGTATAAATATTCCAAAAAATAGTTTTTATTAGACTATATAGATGAATCCATGTGATTATTTGTATGGTGGAAAATGAGGAGCACCACTCAGGTCACTAGAGGAAAAAAAGGATGCAGTACTCAGACCTTCTATCATACTGGTGAATTTTAAAGAGTTTTAGTTGATCAAGAAGCATATGACTATTGCATAATATATGATAAAAACATACACTAATCGATGTTGAAAGCCTCTATAGTTTTATTTTATTGATCGAACATTTTTATGGATCTAACTATGGTTGGGACATAGATAGAAGAAGGGGTAAGGTAATCTTTCACCATGTTATGTTAGGACATTCCTGATTCTAGATAGAGACTAGCATGTAGCCTATTGATTGAAGTTACCTCAGAGGTTCCAGGACATTAATAAAATCATCCATATATCTCAGATTCAGTTTTATCACATATAACCATCTCAATCATTAAGTCCAAATGATGTTGAGTTATATGTTGATTCATCCATTGAGTAGTGACATATATGCATCATTGATTGAATCCCAAAGGGACATTGTGGCAACTCATATCATATTTTAGTGGTGTTATGGAACCATGGAAATTTATACGATAATAAATAGGAATTAAAGGTTGATGTACATACTCAATTTCTACATTTATTCTCAGGTGATTCTTCACCACCATGGAAGGGAAATTTTGGGAAGATTTCTTAAAGGGTAAATATTGTAAAGTCCTACATTTTTCAATGAGGTAAGAAGGTTTTTAATTTAATTTTAACTACAATTTTATGTAATGAAATTTGTAAATGAGATCATAGGAGTTTTGGGTGTGTTTGGGGAATATTATGATCTAAAAGGCTCTATTTTTTAAATAGGTAGTTGATTCACATAATTAGTGAAATCTATGATACCCAGTACATAAGGATTGGATTTACCATGTGAGTTTAGACAAAGAGAAGAAAAGGGTGCATAGTTTTCTCAACCCATACACCTAGGGATGCATGCTGGTGTGGGATGTTGTATGATTTTTAGTAGAGGATTTATAATAGTTTTCATACAGTTTTAAAAACCATTCACATAACTATTTGCGGCCTCTCTTGAAGTAATGATGGGATTATGATTGGCTAATGGTTTGTCCAACTATGGGGACAAACTCTATGACCTTGTGTTTTTGGATAAAATAAAAAATTTACCATAAAAATTATTAAACATAAATCATTTTATTCTCTATTGTTTCTAGTATATGGTATGTTTGATTTTCTTTCATTGAATATCAAATGATAGTATTGTGTTTTTATCACAATAGAGTCTCCAATTCAACCATTTTATTGCATTATTGGATATATTATTGAAAGTTAATCATTAATATTTCACATTTCATTATTTGTGTTTGTATCGACCGATCTATTTTTATACAAGATAATCTCAGATATTTATAGAGTTTTCATCAATTCTTTCTTTTTCTACTAATTTGTACTAAATATCAGGTCGATACTATATGATTGTTCTACAATGAATTTATTATTGTTGGTGTAAACCTTTCCTTCCATGTATGGTGTTTTATTTACTTTGTTGGCGATGTACAACATGTTGGGCCTTACGATGTTTCCCCTAAAATTATATGAATATATTTTTAAAATTTTTGGGATCGATTTAGATTTACCACAATTATAATTGTATGGTTTTATGTCATTAAATTCAACCAATACCACCTTTGAAGTGTATTTATATATCTACCTAGGTCATACAACCCATTTGGTGTTTGTTATATCCCCAATACTATTGATGTTCATGACTAATTTAAAGAGAACGTGATGAAATAATATGTGGCAGTTTATACCTCTTTTCCATGTGATAACATGAATGTTAAATGTTCAATTAATTGGTTAAATGGTATCAAATGGAAAATAAGGAATGATATAGATGAAATCATATATTATTTATAACAATTAAATTGTATTGAAATTGAATAATGAATTAATTATGGAAGTGGATATTGTGGTAATTTCTACTTCTCAGTTCCTAATTCCATAGGATTCCTTGTACATTTATACTCCATGGATTTATAATTGTTATAGTTGTTGATTCCTAAAATATTTCTACTACATGGATCTTGATTCTATAGAATCCCATGAGAATTTCTACTATGTGGATATTTATTATTTATTTTCATTTATTCCATATAAATTTCTACTCATTTGATCAGGATTCCATAAGTTTCCAATGTAATTTCTACTAATAGGATTACAGAGTGCCTTGAATCACATCGGATATACTCTATGTACATACTCCTTGGTCTCCACATGAGTCCTTACTTGGATTCCATCAAGATTATTTAGGAACTATATGATGATTTCAAGGTCATTCATACCAAGGATGCATCCCTTTTAGGTCTAAAACATGATTACATCGAATATTCCATTGTAGATGATTTATAGTGTTTACTAATAGCCCTTTTATGGGTATCTAATTTTAGTTGTTGGACTAGATAGTATCACACCTATTTTTTTATGCTTTATAGTTATACCCTGATTATGGGAAAATGATTATTGTTTATATGAATCCATTTTTTATAAAATCTCATCCTTAGTGGAAACATTACATCTTTTTTAAAAATATACATGTGATATACCACAAAATTATTCATTGATTAAACAATGACTAGAATTTCTATAATCAAAGTTAGTGATGGACTACTAAGTCTTATCAGAAACCCCGTTCGTGGCATAGTTCTTTATATAGAAAAAATTCATGGATTCATGTAAGGACTGGGGAAACTGAACACATTCTGATGCTTTATTCGACCATTAATTAAGTTAAGGGGGTCATATTACTTAGATATTCTCATGATTCAAGAAAGAGATAGAAAATTTTCTTAATTTTGTATGTATAATACACGTAATGTTTTGGATGGAAATTGGGATGAATTTTATACAATTTTTTATAGAGACATTGAATGATCTTCATATTGTACATGACATTGGTTTTGAATTTATCAATATTTTAACATTATCTTGTTGTTATCTATTATCTTTGTTTATATTATGAGTCTAATTATTATTTATTTTTTATAGTGTTTTGTAACTCTGATATTGATGGTATAGTCCCCCTATTTTACCTTATTTAACCCTCATCACTATTCCTAACCCTCTAGAATGTAGCTATGCATACATGAGTCCATGTGACTCACCATCTTGGGGAACCTTTCAATGAAACCCAATTCAAGAAATTAAATCTGATCATGTGCCCAATTTTTGGTTTGTAGTGATATTCCTCGATGACATATTCCACTTTTTCTATAAGAGGTTGCAGCAAATTCTCTTAAAGAGAATCCAAATTAGGATATGAATTTTATAGACACTACACTGAAGACTATTTTTTGTTGTGGATACAAAGGAAACAAAATTACAAGAAAACAATTTTATGGTACAACTATGGTATGGAAATGTTATTTGTGAGTATTTATTTTTTCATTATGACAAACCACTATTATTTAAGGGTATGAATGATCCTTATGTGGAAGAGGACATGATAGACAATATTGATCCGATCATTGACATCTGGAATAAACCTGAGAATATCAAGTTACTGTGTGTTATATTTAGAATCAAGGGTCTCATTAAGATGTTTTGGGATTTTATGGTATAGTAAGAATGGTATCTGGGATTATATTAGTCAAATTTAAACATAGCATTCATCTGCTAATTCTAACTATAGTCACTAATGATGGTGATATCCCTATATTTTATTGCATTTCTATATGGATTGTGCTTATTGTTGGAATAAACCAATCTTTTCATGGATAAGATTCCTTTTTTCTATGAAGGTAGTTATGAATGGTCACATGGAGGACTACATTCACTTGTTGGGTTTTCAATTGGAAATCAGATCGCCTGAATTTTAACTAAATAATTATACCTTTGTAAATATTTTTCAGATGGATACGATGGAAGAAACTAACATGGTAAGAAATATTCGTTTTCTACTCTTATTCCACCCAGTGGTAGCTTCGTTGGAACATTGGTGAATAAAAGGAAGTGGTAAAATCATTACAAGGGTGATTATAGTGGTTTATAACAATGTCACTCATATTCAAAATTATTTTTATCAAATTGTATTCCACTGTAATGCTACTAGTCAAGAATGTTTTGGCACAATATATGTTCTTTTTTTACCAGGGAGGAAGTGAAATGGTTTTTCCACTATGAAAATCAAAATTGGTTCATCATGTATATGAATAATCATCATTATGGGTACACACAACTAGATTCAAATACCGTTTGGGAATATTTTGAAGCATCAATGTCTACAAGGATTAAACCACATTCCTCGAGTGTAAAGGACCATCACATAGTGTTTCTATTTCAAATATAAGAAGATAGAATTCTAATGGAAGTGATGGATCATGCTTTTGATTAGTTGAAACATCAATTAGAAATCATATCCTTTATAATGGAGTAAGAGACATATATTTTAATGTGGTTAGCGTATGGTTTTTAGTGTCCTTATTCTCTATCAATTGACGATGTACGGAGAGTCTATCATTTTCTTATTTTTAATTTTGATATAATTTAAATCATCATTATGATGGGTTGGTTTATATCTCATCATGTGTTGGTTTATTTTTATATTGTTTATTTCACATTCCTTTTCAAAAATGGGATCACTCAGTTGTTTTAGGGAGTGTGGGATCTGAGGTCTAGTCATGTGAGACATTCCCACCCATATCCCAGGATCTATTTGTTAGCTATTTGTTTTATCATTACGTGGTTTATTCTCTGGTTGATTTTACAAGTATTTTTAGTGAATTTTATGATATTTTTTCAAAGGAATTATTTTATTTTCCTCAATAGAGAGGGCTCAATTTAATGATTTATCTAGTTTCATTTATACTCCTAATCTCTATACCCACCTATCTTATGTCACCACAAGAGGTGAAATAGTAGAAAATTCAGTTGTACAAACTTATAAAAAAATTAATCCATCCAAGTGTTTCACTATGGGTATACCCATGGATCTCTTCTACGAAGAATAATAGCTCACGTCGATTATACATGTACTGTCAAAAGGTTATCTTTGTAATATTTAATAGTCTGTATCATTTTCCACATGTGATTATTTTTTGACCATATAATAGAGGAAAAGTGGTTTTTGATAAATCATATGCAGTCAAGTTATCATCAACCTAGCTTTTTTGGGGTATAATATACAAAAGTTATATTTCAGGAGTAGTTATTGAAATCATGAATATCTTTTGAGGCCTTTTGATATGAGAAATTCTGTTGTAGTTTTTACATCTCTAATGAATATTATATTCCATCGGTATCTTGAAATCTTTGTCCTCGTGTATTTGGATGGTATTTTTATTTATTCGAGATACAAGTCTGATCATGAGAATGTTATGAGTTTTTTAAATACTAAGGAGTAACTAATTGTATGAAATACATTTGCAATTAGTTTTATAGATTTAATATGTACTATTCATGGTGAAAAATATTTCTGAATGTGGATTATATGTCGATCTTAAGAAGATGAAGGATATGTTTTCATCGGAGGATCCATGAAATTTTATTTATATTTAGAAAATCCTTGGTATTCATGGATACTATCAATGGTACATTAAAAATTTATTTAAGATCAAAAAATCATTGAATACTCTTACAAGAAAAGGGTGAGTTTCCCACGGGATGAAAAGTGATAATCCTCTGTTAAAGAGTTTAAATGGAGTTTGACATCAGCTTATACCTTGAATATAATAGTTCTAAATAAGGGGTATGTTGTATTCTTGGATAATCATAGTTATGGTTTGGGTTTTGTAATGATGATTACTAATCATGGGGTGGCATATGTAGGTCATCATGTTCGACCATATTAGAAGAATTACCCCACCCATTATTTGAAGATTTATATTATTACAGATGTGTTTAAGTAGTCTCAAAAATAATATTTTTGGATAGATATTCAATGTTTTTTATTACCATATGACTTTGATCTATATATTTTCTTAGAATCAAATGAATCCTAGATATATTTGTTTGGTGTAATACATTATGATGTTTGATTTTGATATCACATATACCCCAAGGAAGTAAAATTTCATCACAAATGATCTCAACTGGAATGATTTATCACAGGTTTCCTTGGAATTGAAACATGGGTGGGTCCTAATGGGAATATTCATTTAGTTTTATCTATTTTATCATGAGGATGTTTATTGTGTGGTTCTGAAAAGTGATTACATACCATCATCTATCCATAAGTATACTCTATTCAGTTATCAGCATGATGTTTTGTTAGATGATTAAGAAAAACCCTTTATATTGGGGAGAAAATTTCTAGTTTTTCTCTCTATTATAAAGTTATTATTCAATTTACATCTCAATTTTTCATCTATTCATATGTTATGATATTTTTATTGTATAATTTTTATAGTTATTCATGGTCTATTCAGCTGGGAACTATGATTATGTACTATAAAATAAGATGGTGTTTCTGTTGGTCAGGTATGATGTGTGTCATTATAGATTATGTGTCCCACTATAACACCTTCCAAAATGTAATATAAGAGTATCTATAACCATATGGTTTTTTCTTGAAAATTTTTCTACCGGTTGTTAAGTGGGATAATGCTTACATTGACTTCCTTATCCGATTACCAAGAACTCCTTGAGGGGAAAATTAAATCTTGGCGATGGTAGATTTATTATTGAAATTTTTTATTTTAATATGATTAGGGACAACACCAAGATTAATGATTTCAGTAAAATGTTTGTGCCCATAGTTTTGATAATTTATCGGGTTCCGTCTACCATTATCTTGGATCAAAATCCCAAGAAT
This sequence comes from Viscum album, assembly GCA_963277665.1. Lineage (NCBI taxonomy): Eukaryota > Viridiplantae > Streptophyta > Magnoliopsida > Santalales > Viscaceae > Viscum > Viscum album. The sequence continues at coordinate 439,309,031 of OY728142.1, read as the reverse complement.
ACCAACATGTTTTAGAATAGTCTCCCATATGAAATGGGGATTGTGGTTTAGTATATGAAAACATACCATCCAAAGAAAGATTGTATGACCTATCAGGTTATTAATATCCTGGTGGATATAATCTATCAATGTATCTTTTTTTTGGAGGATTATGATATAGACAACTAGAGGTGGTTGGGTTTTCTAAAAAAATATAATAAATCATCAATCAGAATGGTGTACATTGAGGACTCCAATGTCACTCATGCAGATAACCTTTATGTTGGGGAGTGGTTGTTGAATTCTATATTGAGGGATTATGTATAATCATTGTGAAATCAATGGAGTTTTATGATATATTTTTTCATCTGGTTATATATCTTATTTGGTTATGATTGTACTGGGATAATCAATGTCTGAATTTGGGGTTTTCCATTGATGATAATGTTTTCAAGAATGTTTCTACTCAGTTGGTTCACCATCACCTTTAGAAATAGGGAATGATTGATCATAGATATAGGGACCCCTATAGTTCACTATGAGACTTGTAAATGATTCCTATTAGTTGGATTTACCAGATCATTTTTAAATGAATCCCTGATTCTTTCCACATATATTAACTCAAGAAGCGCCATTATGATCCTTATAATGTTTTATGTTATGATGAGATCATGTTGGAGATAAAATTATTTTCATCGAGTAACTAGTGGAGATAATTTATTCCATTGTGAATATATTTACTTGGAATTATATATTGTTTTTTAGAGTGTTATGGTTACATAGATCAAATACTCACGAGACATGGGGGCCGAAATCAATGATGCTGGTGCAGTGGCCTCACCTATTTTTAGAGAACTATTCTTCCATATGACATCTGAGGGATAGAATGTCTTACGGTAGTGATATTATAACGTTATGGATTTTATGACATTTTATATCAATCGTTAAATGTTATTTTATGTTTTAATGGATTAGGATGACCATTTTTACTTTTATCATATTTTAGGGTGAGGAATAATTATATAATTTATATTGTATATTATAGATTAATATATAAGTCATTCACCAGGTACCATAGGTATGATTTTTTTCTAAACAAGTATCCTCTAAGACTCGCTTAAATATTATATACCATTCAAGGTGATTTATCTCAATGCGAGATGAATTCATAAGTCATGTAAATTTAAATATAAGCGATATTTTTTTCAATAAATATGTGTTTTGGGGTATTTAAGCTATAAATGATGTGTTTATTCAATGAATCATATGGACTAATAGGATTTAGTCTTGTTAAACATCTAAGGATTCTCATTAATTTAAAATATAATTTCCATCCTTGAATATTATATATACTTCAATGTGATTTTTGGTGTCTTATATCCCTCCGAAACATTTATTTTAGTGCTTGTTCTTTGAAGGGGTTGTGTCGCTTCTCCCTGGAAAGTGTAATTTATATTTCTTCATTTTTGTAGGTTGTGGAATGGTTTTGGTTCTACACATTGGATTATTTTAAAATGTGATGTTTTTTTGTTTTACCCTCTCAATATGTGTTGTTTGATCTTGTTATGAGGGTTGGTCTTTTTTTTACAATGTGAAGTGCGCATGTTCTATGAGGTATAAAATTATCAATACGCTTCATCGTCTTTTTTTGTAGAATGAAATTATAAGATCTCGGAATGGATTATCGGGCCTCCTATGGTGTCTTCTATTTATCTCTTCTTCTATTGGATCTTACTGAGAGTGTGTGTGAATCGATTTTGAGGGGTGTTTTTTTATCTATAGCCTTCATTGAATGAAATTGGATTACTATGATTTGTTAATTTTGTATATAAATAAATTCCCGGGTTCATTTTTCTTCATAAAAGGAATCTCTACAAAATATGGTTTCCCGTGGTTTTGGGAAAAGTATAATGGGGGATTGAAATTCTTTTATAATTCTTATTATAAAGAACATTTGATAAATGAAAAGGGTTATTTGAAATTTATTGTGAAAATCCTGTCTGAATTGATTTTTTAACTATATCACAAGAAATACATGGGTACTTAGGTGATATGTGTAGATTAGTTCCATCCTCCATTCTATTTTTAGGGTGTTGACATAGGGGGTGTTTTGTTACTCCCTAGTCTAGATTATATAGGGACCAAATATTTATATTGCTGGGGAATTCAGATTTGGGTGTTCCACTACTCTTTATGCTTTTGTTCTAAGGAGATGAGTAGTTACTAGTCATTTGTTATGTTACATGTAGTCAGCTAACCATAATTTTTATAAATTATTTTAGGATTATCCTACTCTATGAATCTTTACTATTATATATTTTATATAAAATCATTGACTCTGATAAATGTTTTTTGAAATTATTATTTTTAATGCTTTGGCCAAATATGTTTTAGAATTTTGGAAATTTTTTAATATTTATCATGATATTGATAAAATTTCATTATATTTTATCTGTCCATGTTCTATTTAATATGAGATTATTTGGATTGTTTTTATGGATACATGATATGGAAGACCCTAGTGTGATCCTACTTGGTCTATTTAGATCACAATATTCACACCCATTTATTAGTGTGTAGTCCTTCTTATGTATTTTGATACATTAAAAGGAAAGGATTTATAGTGATTCATAGAGGATTGTATTATCTATAAATGGTTCTTTAGTAGTGATATGGTGGTATTATTCCTACATTATCACATGGATTAGTTATTTTCTTCTAATTATACTTTTTTTACATGTACTTTATGTTTTTATTACTTTATTGAGTTATATCACTTCTGTTTTTATCCTTTAGTTATGGAATATGTAAAACCCCTGATTTTTGACAATGAACATGGTGTATCATATATAATGAATTAATACATAACAATATTAAACAACCCAAGAAATTAATATATATTTAAATATAATCTGGTTGATATATTGGGTCACATGCAACATCAAGTTTAAACAAACCATATTACACTATTAAAATTTTCATATTTACTACGACTGATATATCCCCATAGTTAAATTGGACGGTGTGAATTGGAATAATAAATTTCGAAAAATAAATTTTTTTACATAGGTATAAAGTAAAATCTATTGTTAAATATTGATTATAGATAAAATAAATATCATTTAAATGAAAAAATGTTTTCTGAAAAACTATATTTTTTTAAAAGGTGATTTCATAGTTTTATTCAGACATACATTAAAATAAAGTATTTTCAATTTCATAAAATTGACTATAAAAATGATTTTAGTTATTGAAAACTTCATTTCAAAGTAATCATAGAGTGAATTTTTGATAACTTTATGAAAAGATTAATTTTCTATGAATAATGAAACATACATCTTTTTATTGAAAACTAATCTTTTGTTTAAAGAATTTGAGAGCTACAGTTTTAATTAAAATTACATTATAATCTAAATTTAGTTCAATTATAACATATAAAATATAATATACTTCATTGGAATGAATTTAATATTAATTTTTTATTTTAAAACTTTACATAGTTACAAGAATTTTCACTTTGGATAGTTAATTTTTCATCACAACTATCTTTCAATGTTAAAATTTAATTATTCCTCTCCTATGAATTTAAGTTGAAATAATGGATGCCATATTTTGAATCATGGTAATTAATGTTATATAATATTTTATTGTTAATTATTTTAGTGGATACTAAAACATTAAAATTTAATTACCACAGATATAGATAAAATATCTTCATAATGGGGATAAACTAAAACGATAAGGATTAAAAATGTCATAAATATTGTATGATTACAATTATCTGGACATATTTTGACACATATATATGTAGGATATATTTTTTGAGTTTTTGAACACATTTTAAAAATGTGTCCTATCATATTTATAATGTAAAATTAAATGAATAGATTTTTAATTTACATTACAAATTTTTTCTAATAAATAATGATGTACTCAGTGATTTAAAAATAAAAAAATCCTATGAACTACCAATATATTGGTATATGATTAAATATATAAAAATTTACTAATAGAACAATTACCCATGTATAATAATAATATTATTCCAAAAATATTGATACCCTTTATGCCATTGAAAAATGTAAAAACCGTTTTATGAATTACATATAGTTGTGTTAATAAAATCCCACAAGCATATGATTTTTTTATTTCGTTAACATAATTTTCTATTTAGAACAACTGGTTTCAAAAAATCTAATTATCATCAATTTTATCTTATCATAAATGATATATTAACATTGAAAAAAAATAGTTACCAAAGTAAAAAATTAAAAAGGTAAAAGTAATTGAGCTGATATGTTAAGGATAAACATTTTTAAAACATTTTTTTATCTTGTAGAGCTATTTATCAATAATATATTACCTACACTATATTAAATATAATATTTAATTGAACATAGTGTGTGTGTGACTTCACAATATTGAATTTTCTTGTGTATATAGAAAAATTCCACATTTCCCCCATTATAAAAAAGACCACCCCCTCATATCTCTGCACCTATATGGAAAATTGGATCAAATTACCCTTTCAAATATTATAAGGACTTGGCCATAAAAATAACATAATATTGAATTAAGATAATAATTCACATTGAGGGTATTTTTAGGTCTATATTTTTAGATAATTAGGCCATAATATATTAAATTACATCTCAAATATTACAATGCAGACACTTCAACTCAGTATCCATTTTTTTATAAAATAAAAACTCAAAAATAAGAGTCTTATCTAATTCCAAATTTTAGACAGAATTACTTTTCCTTGATCACATCATTGACTGTATTCATCATTATTTCTTGTAAAAAACAATTAAAAAAAGAAACTTGTAATTAGTGTAAAAACCTCAGTAAGGGATACAAAAAGAAGAGAAAAATTTAAGTTCTTTAAAACAAGAAGTAAACCCTGAATACTTTATCATAAGTAATAATTTTCACCTTTATGAATTAGTAAATACTATTCACTAAATAAAATATCATTGCTTACCCTTTTGTAACTGAAATATTACCATAAAAAATGTAGAAATAACACATAACAAATAAAGGAAACATGGGATATAAATGTACTTAAATGGAATAATCATATGGTCGACTGCCACACATATCACTAAATGGAATATCCATAAAACCGACTTCCACACCCAATGAATTGAAGGTTATAATGTAACCACTTATCCTGGTTTCTCATAGTAGCACACATCATTTGGTTTATCACTTAACCACCCGTCAAATGTCCATGAACCATTATAAAATCATAACACATAAAATATGGTAAATATAAATATTTCACTAATAACATTTCATTCACAATCAAAATGAATCATTTTATGATATTTAAAATAATAAATAGATTTCAAAATCCATTTTTAATAATAAAACAACTAAAAAGGAATAAGGGGTTTCTTTTTAATTTTAAGAAAATTAAGGCCTATAGTGGAATCCAACTAACGATTACAGCGGAAGAGAAGTCTTTGCCACCAAAAACATTAAAAACCTTCATTTTATTGTTTAGTAAAATGATTCATTGAAAAAATATTCCCTTTGAATGAAATTAAGTCATATGGTTTCATTATATAACATGTAAAATTATGTCTTGTATATATCAAAGTATGCCTCAATAAAAGCAGATTGATACGAAGTCCCTTACCTCGTGTCTGACATGACTCGTTCATTCTATAATCTCCCAAATAATAAACATAAGTTAATTTATAATTTCTTAAGAAACTTTTTCTATTTTATTATTCCTTTTATATCACTTATTACCATTTAATAACAATTATTTAATTATTTGAGATCATATCTGACATTTTGCCGATGTTCGGACAATGAGTTAAAAATGAACTAGTTATAATTATAAATTGTCCATGTAGTCGAAATTCCATTATTTCCAGAATGATATTCATGATTTACGTATCATATATATCATATATATCTATTATATATGTATTTATAATTGTACATAACATGAGGAGGTAATAAATAAAATGCATTGTTCATGGAGTTGGTAAGCCATACGTACACATGAACACTGCATTCATTTCTATTTCATATATAATTGAAAGAAAATTCATTGATAAAAAGGAATATTATACTTAAATTATAATATCATATATATAATTTCAGTGACTACATCCTTTATGCGTTCTGCATATGTCATGAACGAGTCATATCACTTTGAGGGGGTGGTACTCTGCATATCCTCTAATAAAATTATCGTCGTTACCCATAATGAAAACCACAAATTTATGATATAAATGGAAAATAAGAATAACAGATAAAATATAAATATAATATATATATCACATATAAATTTAGTTCCATCATAATGGACACTATAAGAGGTGGTAAGAGAAGATTGAACAATCATCGTTTTGTGAAGTTGTAATTCACTGTCCATAGAAATATTATGTTCTTTACCCATTAGATGGTGGTGTGTGTATGTGTAGTTCAAATCCTTCTCATAACAACAAAATTTTATTTTTATGATACTAGTGTTTCTTTTAAATAATGTAATATGAATAGTTTAGGGGGTTGGAGAAATAAAAGAAAAGAAAAGAACTTAAAATAAGATGTTAAGTTTAAATCGGGTAACACTCTTTGGATAGAACCAAAAGGATTTGATTATGTTCCTTCTGCCTAAGTTAAGGCTTCTAAGTGTAAGTGAGGCTTGTAGGGAGATTAATTGGGCATATATGGGATGAGCCATGGGGCTTGAGAGGTGTGTGTAATTAGTTAGAGGTGAGGGCTTTTTATAAGGGGGAGGGGGCTCTTTAAGAAAGTATGAAAATATTATTTTATTTTATAATGATTTTCAGTATCTACAGTTCCACAAATCATTAAAAATAAAGATAAGATGACTCATGTTTGAAATAAAATCATCCAATAAGAATTGTACAGCTTTTAATACTATTTTAATTTTTTTAAACTTATAAATTTAAACTATTCATTAATGAGGTAAACACTATATCTTCAATGTGTCATAAACAATTTTATTTATTAAATGCATAAAAATAAGAATACAAATACCAGGATGTAGGAAATAATTTATGATTTCATAATAATATACATAGTTTAAGGGATAATTTTTAAAACCCCATTTAAAAATGTATTTACTAAAAGAAATATGTTAATGTCATTTTTGTCTTTACTTTAAATTAATTAATATAAATTGACATTATCACTCTTATGTTTCTCCATGGTGTCCAAAAATAAACCCAATGATGCCCATGGTCGTAAATGTATCAACCAATATTATTTGGAAACATGTTAGGGTAAATTAATATTATAATAATATTATTTTTACCTTGAATTACCCTATTTATCTTTAGTTGTGGTAAATAAAAGTCAAAAGTCAGTATTAACCAAAAATTATTTTCATCTTATTATACCAAATTTTACATAATAATAATAACCATGTATGTCAGATTTTCAATATTCAATTCATTGAAATAGTTAAATTACTTTTAAATGAAAAAGTCAGCTTTATAACTATTACTCAGTGTTTTCACTATTCATAAAAAATTGATGTTTTTCAGAAAAATACTAAAAATTCAGCCTAAGCTATATTTGATATTCTGAATTAAAAAATGTTATATATTTTTGAAAATGCAAAACATAGAAGTTTAATTAATTAATTTAAAAATTAAATTCTATTGTAAAAATAAAAAACGCCTTTTTTAGAAATAATAATTATCAATAGATTGACATTTGTTTATGTCCAATTTCAAAGTGAGATTACGTTCAATGACCAACATTGGATTAAATGGTAAAAATATAATCTAATTACCCTTAAAACCCATTAAAAATATATTCTAAACATGTAAATAAATTAGATTAAATGGCAGTTTTGAATTAAAATATAGTATTTTTCCCTAAACATTAAAAATGAATTTTATTAGATTAATACAAAAAATTTACCCAAAGTAAATTTTGATATCCAGATTCTAAAGAATGATTTTATTTTGTGAAATAGAACATATAAAATTGACCATAAGTATATTTAAAAATATTTCTCCATTAAAAATTGGTAAATCGACCATTTAATAAATATTAGAGTATTTATGCTTAAACATGATTTAATAACATTTTATGCCTATAAATTTTATTGGATTAATGTGAAACACATTTAACTAACTTGTGTAATCATATTGTAGTTAGTTCTGTTCATTCTCACTTATACAATGGCTAGGAGTCAACTACGATTTAAAATATTCTTATATTATTATTTTTCTGTATAACACAACATTTTGTGCAACGTAATATTTAAAAAAATCATTGTTACGTATCAGGTATTCCATCAAACATAGAATCCCCATTAAAATAAAATTAATATTTAATTCATTAATATTAATAAATATGAAAATGTATTATTCTTTATTTAGATATGATTTTACATCTTTCCCCCCTTTCATAAATTGCATCCTAGTAATTTTATTCACTTATCAAATAAATGGCGGTTTTTATCCCTCATAGAATTTTCATATTCCCACAATGCCTCTTCAACCATATGGGTTTTCCATAGAACTGTTACCTCATGAATTACTTTATTCCACAACACATTCTCTCTTCGGTCAAGAATCTAGACATGTTGTTCATCATAAGAGAGTTTCTCTTCAAATTGAACTACCTCTGGGCTCAAAATAAGTGATGGATCTGGCATATACTTTCATAACATTGAAACAAAAAAACATTGAGTTCCTAGGATAAACATGGAGGCAAATAGACTATGTATGCAACTGATCCAACATTCTCCAAAATTTCATAATGTCCAATGATCCTCAGACTAAACATTATTTTCTTACCAAAACCCATCACACTTTTATATGGAAAAACACTAAGAAATTCATGATCACTTACCTCAAAAGATAGATCCTTCTTCCAGTTATAATAATAACATTTTAGCCTACTCTGAGATGTTCTCAACAGATTTGAATCAACTGAACATTTTTGGCCATCTCTTCTACTAATTCTGGTCCCATCTGTTTCCTTTCATCACCTTCACCTCATGAAGTTGGAGTTCGACAACGCATCACAAATAATGCCTCAAATGGATTCATCTGTATAAAATAATGAGAACTGTGTTTATATGAAAATTCTGCCAATGAAAGATGTTAGTCCCAACTTCCCTCATAATCTAATCAAAAAGCATGTAGCATATCCTACAAGGTCTGAATTGTTCGTTCGGACTACCCATCTGATTGTGGATGAAAAGTTGTACTAAAATTTAATTTAGCACCCAATTACTTCTGTAGGCCTTTTCAAAAGATAATTGTAAACTGAGGATGACGATCAGATAAAATAGATAGTGGAAATCCATGCAACCTGATTATCTATTTAACACACAATTGACAGAGTTGATCTAGAGATAGGGTATCTCGAATAGGAAAGAAATGAGCAGATTTAGTCAATAGATATGTCTTTAGTAATCCCACTACCAAATCCATTGACACATTTTCCCATTTCCACTGTAGCACCGGTAAAGATGGAAGCATCCCTTTCGGTAACTGTTTCTCTGCTTTAACCTATTGGAAAGTCAAAAACGTCACAGTAAAGTCTGAAATATCTCTTCGCATACCATCCCACTAGTAATACTCTATCTTCAACAATGAATCAAAAGGCACACATAATATTTTCCCAAAACTGTAAACACATTCATTATCACTGTTAAAATCAGGAAACATACCCTTTTGAACCAACTCTACCTTTTTTCCAACTCATTGTCATCTTTTTGTGGTTTCTTAATTATGTCTGATAGAGATGATTTCACTGACACCTAAAAAATAGGGACTTTCTACACCCACAAATTCTATTTCAAATTTCATCATGTCTTTAATCAAATGATCTTGTTCCAAACATAAAATGGTTAATATAGAATGACTTTTTCAACTCAATGCGTCAACAAATTTATTTTCCTTTCTAGGATGGAAATGAATCATGCAACCATAATCCTTGATTAGTTATAACGATCTCTTCTGTCTCATGTTTAATTTATATTGAGTGAATATATACTTCAAACATTTGTGATCATTCTATATTTCACATTTTACTCCAGACAAATGATGCATCAAAACTTTTAAATCAAAAATAAAACTGGCTAATTCCAAATCCTGCGTAGGGTAATTTAACTCACGAGGTTTCAACTAATATGAAGCCTAAAAAATTACTTGATTATTCTCCATATGGACACAACCAAGTCCATTCAATTAAGCATCATCGTAGATGACCAATTCATAATCTCTAGAAGGTAATTCCAAAACCGGAGCATTCACCAATCTTATTTTAAATTCCTAAAAATAATCGTCACATACCATTTCCTAGATGATCTTAACACCTTTTCGAGATAACATAGTCATTGGAGTAGATAACAGTGAAAAAATCACAACAATCCTCCAGTAATAACCTGTTAAACAAAGAAAACTATAGATCATAGTTACATCTGTGTGTCTTGTCTATTCTTTAACAACTTTCGTTTTAGCAGGATCAATAGTTATTCCATTTTTTTGAAATAATGTGACAAAGCAATGAAAATTATTGTAACCAAAACTCAAACTTGATAAAATTCCCAGATAGTTTCTTTTCTTTTAAAGTTTGTAAGAGAACCCTCAAATGACTTTCGTGCTCCATATTACTTTTATAATATACCAAAATATCATCAATAAAAACTACCACCATTTATCCCTTGAGTCAACTTATCCATCACAACTGTAAACTATTCAATTCTGATTATGACAGTCTCAGTATACTGATTTGGATGGTCATTTCCCTCTGTATTATTTCCTAATATAGCTGCCATGTTTCCTCTGCAAAAAAACCATTCAAAACCCAGACATATATTATGTGAAGCAATGTGGTAATCTGTAAATGATATATCATTTCAATAATACCATAAATTTATTTATCTATATTAATTTAAAAATATTCTAACTCCTAATGTTTTTGAAAGTGACATCTTATACCAAGTATATGGTCCCGACTTTAAACATTTAATTATCTGGAACTTTGTTTACAATTAACATTGAGTATCTTTTTATTTTTTGATTCTTAGAGAATTAGGCCATAACTTATTACACTACATCTCAAAAATTACAATGCAAACACTTCTACTCAGTATTTATATTCTTTATAAAATAAACACATAAAAAGAGTCATGTATAGTTCTATATTTTAGATATCTTTACGTTTCCTCGATCCCATCCCTGGCCCTATTCATCATTATTTCCTGTGAAAAGAATTACAAAAAATGAATCTTCAGATAGCATAAAAAGATCATTAAGGGATACACAAATAAGGCAAACTATTAGTTTTTCAAAACAAAAATTAAACCATGAATACTATATCATAAGTAATACTATTCACCTTTATGAAGTAGTGAATACTCTTCAAAGAATAAAATATCATTGATTACACTTTTGTAACAAAAAATTACAAAAAACTCATAGAAATATCACATAACATATAAAGGCAACTTGGGACATAAACATACTTCAATGGAATAACCATGCTTTAGACTTCCACACATATCACTACATGGAATATCCATACGGCCGACATCCATACCAAATGTGGTGGATATTATAATGTAACCACCCAACATGGTTTATCACTGTAGCACCCGTCATTTGGTTTATCACGTAACCATCCTTCAAAAGTCCAAGTACTGTTATAAAATCATAACACATAAAATATTGAAAATATAAATATTTACCTAATACCATTTCATTTGAAATAAAAATAAATAATTTAAAGATATTTAAATAATAAATAGATTTCAATAACCATTTTTAATACAAAAACACCCAAAAAATTGAATAATTGTTTTTTTTCAATTTATAATCACTAAGGCTTATATAGGAAGCCAACTAACAATTATAGAATAGGTGAGGTCATTTTCACCGAAAATGTTAAAAAAATCTGTTGTCATTTAGTAAAACGCTTTGTAGAAAAAATATTTCATTTGAATGAAATTAAAATTAAAAGTGTTTTATTATATATTGTACAAAATAATGTTGTGTATAAATCAATGTATTCCTCAATGAAAGGAGATTGAGACGAAGTCCCTTACCTCATGCCTGGCTTGACCCATTAATTCTTTAATCTCTTAAGTAATAAACAAAAGATAATTTATAATTACATAATATTCTTTTACAGTTAATTATTTATTTTATACCCCTTATTACATTTATATAACAATGGGATAATTATTTGAGTTTATATCAATCATGTTGCCGATTTTTGGAACTTCAGTTTAAAATGAACATATTATACTAATAAATTGTCCATGTGCTCGGAATTCCATTTTATCCAGAGTGATATTTATGATTTAGATTTCATATATATCATATATCTCTAGTAAATATATGTTTTTATAATAGTAAAGAACATTTGGAGGTAAGAAATGAAATGCATTGTTCATATAGATGGTATGTTGTACGTAAGCATGAACACTACTTTCATTTCAATTTTATATTTAATAGAATAAAAAATAAATGATACATATGTATATTATAATCCAAGTATAATATCATATATATAATTTCATTGACTCCATATTTTATATGTTCCACATATGGCATTAATAAGTCATATCACATTGAGGGAGCGGTAGTCCACACTTCCTCAAATGATATTATCACGTTTTCCCATAATGGAAACCATAAAGGTAAGATATAAATGAGAAATATCGAAGCATAGAGACAATAGTAATATAATATATATCACATATAAATATATTTCAATCATAATTGTCATTGTAAGAGTTGGTATGAGAATATTGAACAATCATCATTTCATGAGACAGTAGTCCGCCATCCAGAGAAACATTATGTTCTTTACCCATTGGATGGAGCCGTGTGCAAGTGTAGTTCACATACATCTCAAAAAAACAACCTAGTATATTAATTATACTGGTGTTTCTATAAAATAAACAAATAAAAATAATTTAGGGGGATGGATGAAGTAAAATAAAAGAAAAAAACTTAGAAGAAGATGGTAACATTAAATCGAGTAACTCCTTTGGTTTGACCCAAAAGGTTTTCTCAAAGTGCCTACTTCCTAAGGTCATGATTCTATGTAAAAGAGAGGGGTGTAGAGAGATTAATTGTTCAGAGATTTGATGATTCAAGGGGATTTAGAGGGGTGAGTAATTAGTTAGAGGAGAGGGATTTTTATAAGGGGGGGGGGGCACATTAAGAAAGTATGGAAATATTGTTTTATTATATAATTATTTTCAGTTATTAAAGGTCCAAAACTCATTAAATTCAATGATAACATAACTCATGTTTAAAATAGAATCATTAAATGAGAATTATATAGGTGTTATTTATATTTTTAATTTTTATAATCTTATTTATTTAAATCATTCATTAATGAGGTAAACACTGCATCATTATTGTCTCATAAATAATTTTATTTTTCTGATGTCTAAAAATTATAAATAAATACAATAATGTAAGAAATATTTTTATCATTTATAATAATATTTATTGTTAAAAAATATAACTTATATAACCCCCTATAAAAATTGATTCACTAAATCATACATGATTATGTCATTTTTGTCTTTACTTTAAATTAATTAATACAAAGTGTCATTATCACTCTTAAGTGGAACCATGGGGTCCCCAAATCAGCCCAATGATTCCGATGGTCGTAAATGTATCAACTAGTAGTATTAGAACACATATTAGGATAAATTAATATTATTATAATATTTTTTTACCCTGAATTACCCTATTTACTTTTAACACCTATAAATAAAAGTCAAATGTTACTATTCACCCAAAAATATTTTTTATCTTATTGAACCACATATTACATACTAATAAAGAAATTTTAAGTCTAATTTTATAAATTAAATTTACAGAATTGGTAAAATTTCAGTTAAAGGAAAATGACATCTTTTTAACTACTATTTAGTATTGTCACTATTCATCAAAAATTAAAGTTTTTTAGAAAATTACCAAAAAATATGTGTATGCTATATTTGATATTCAAAATTAAAAACTGATTCCTATTTTACCAAATTAAAAACAAAAAAATAGGATTAATGAATTTAAAATTATTTTATATTGTCAAAAAAGGATGTTTTTAAGAAATAAAAACTACCAAAAGATTGACATTTTTTATGTCCAATTTCAATTTAAAATTACTTCCAATGACCAAAATTTGATTAAATGGTAAATAAATAATCTAATTACAATTTAAAAAAAATTAAAAATATAATATAACCATGTAAATAAATTATATTAATAATCATTTTTAAATTAAAATACAGTATTTTTCACTATTCATAAAAAATGTTTTAATGAGAAATATACAGAACAATTTACCCAAAGCAAATTTCGATATCCCAATTATAAAGAAGAATTTTATTTTGTCAAATAGAAAATATAAAAGTTAAAAAACTATATTTAATGTGTTTTTACAATTTAAAGGCAGTAAAACACCCTTTTAAAGAATATTATTTTATTTATGCTTAAAATTTGATTCATTCAAACTTTAAGACTCTAATGTTTATTGGATAAATGTAAAAATAACAATTTAAATAACATGTATAATAATTATGTAGTTAGTTTTCTTCATTCTCGCCAATACAACAGATAAGATTTATTTACCATTTAAAGTTTTATTATATTTTTAGTTTTCAGTATAACTCAATGTTTTGTGCAACATAAGATTTCAACGAAATTAACTGTTGTGTATTGGGAATGACATCGAACATAGAATACCCTTTAAAGTAATATTATTATTTAATTCATAAATATTAACAAATAAGAAAATTTATTATTCTTTATTTACCAGGGATGAAACAAAAATACACCCTTATATATATAACAAAATTATATAGGTTTTTTCCTCCGCAAATAACAACCTAATTTTCCTTAATGAAATAATCTACAGGATGTTTTTATAAGATAAGTTAGTCACCTTAAAAATGGTTTATCTCTTTTTATATAAATTTAAACACTTTATTAATATATAAAAAATTAAAATATCATAAAATGAGTATATGACATATATTTAGATATTATTAGTTTTATGTTATAATGTATATCTATTTCCTCTCCCATAAAATGAGATACTAGACTGTCGATCATGTGGACGATGAACTATCACCTCGTGAACCAATGTAATTTCTCTTACATCAACACCCCTCATGGAATGAAAAAAAATTATGTATTTAAAATATGTATATATATATATTATATTTATGAAATTAATATAAATATTTTATTATAAATTTACATATACATTCATTCCATCGTATTCATTGGAAAACAAAATATCACTCATATATATGGGTGGACTACATCAACCACATGAAGATTTTATATTATTTCATTTTATTTAGATAAATATATAAATAATCATATATTTAATTAATAAATGAGATATATAAGAAATAATAGTTAATCTATAATTATGATATATAATTTAACTTCCTTTTGTTCTATCCATTGGGAAAATGGAAATATCCTTCATGTGTGTGTGCATCCTACTGTCTCAAAAAATGGTCAATTCATTTTGTATATCTATGTTTTAAGGATTATTATAAGAAATATATAATGAATATAGGATATTTATTATAATGTTTTACATACTATGAATTATGAAACTAATTTAAATATTAATAGGCCAAAATTATAGAACCAAACATATATGAAAATTGAAGTAATTATCACCTAATATAATGATTTCAAAAAATTGGTTAATTAAATTTTTATAAAAGAATATATGTAAAACATTTATGGTATGATATATATAATTATTATTACTTAGTATATTTAATATAAATATGTATTTCTAATAGAGTGGTTTAAAATACATACGAAGGAAATCAGACCAGAGCTACATGTTTGAAATCACACTTTCATATATGTGATATGTGGCATATATAGATATTTTTTAATTTATATGGTTTATAAACATACACATTGATATTTAAAATTATGAATCTAGTTATTTCAATTTTATTTAATGTTTAAATTTATGATATTTTATTCAGGAAACATATTATTCAAATTTTACCAACGTGGTGTGGGTTTATAAACTCATACTTATTCTGTATTTTTTATGTTTATGTCCCCCATGGGGGAATTATTTGGTATTTCTATCATTAACAAATATATATTCTTATCCTTTCGTAATTAATGATACTTCCATATAATGTTACTATTTTCCTTTAATGGCAATTAAAAATTGTTTAGAAAATATATATAATAAAAGACAACATTATTTTTCTAATCAATAATGATTTTTATTACATATAAATTATTTAAAAAAATTAATGAATGTTTTAAATATTCTTAAAAAATAATTAGTAAACGAAATTTAGATGATGATTGTATTTAAAAAAAATAAAAAGGAATAGTCTTATATTATTCCAAACAAGGCGTTGTTGCCATTTTCTTATAAAAGTATTAAAAAAAATCTTTTATTATTTATTATATTAATAGTGTTTCATGTCATCTTGATAACTCATTTAAATTAATATTCCATTTCATGATTATTTGTTTATTTTAGAAGTAATTTTCTTTTATATATTTGATTTTATTTTGTTTTAAAAATATATTTTCAATGTAAAAAAGATTATTTTTCGAAAGAATGTTTTTAATTAAAATTTTATGGTATTTATATTCATAAAACACAATAACCATTATTTCACATATTTCAAACATTTAATATATTATAATTATTCTGTTAGTATTTTTTCTTTATATGTATGTGACTTATTTGATAGAGGATCCATTATTTTTATACAATTAACAGTATTACTCTAAATGGTTGTTGAATATATTTATTGGGTTGGGAAATTTTTAACATTTTATATGAAATTTTTTCAGTAAAAAATTTTATGTTGATTATGTTTCAAACAATTCATATGACTATCCATTGTACATAGTAACTTATGGGAGGGGTATGCTATAAATTGTTGATAAATTGATTGGTCTCAGGGGTAAAATAGATTCTATTTTGAATGAGGACATTCAAAATTTTATAGGTTTTTTATGATAATGACCTAATGGTATTTCATATGTATTAGATCAAGGCCTCAAATGTATGTTTTAGATGACTTTTATTTTGAATTACATCAATTTTAATTCATTAATTGATTTCGATGTGATTAATTTATTGGTTATGATATTCTTGGATGAGTTTGTTACCCATGTGATTATTTATTTTCCATTATTATATCATCACTTATTTCTGAAAAAGTAATATTCACATTCAAGTTAATGATTTCATAGATTTTTTTAGTTACTTAACTTTTTGTATTGACTATGAATTTTTAGTTAATGTACACTATGACTGTATAAATACACTTAATGGTCATCTAACAACACCCCTTACCTATGTTTCCATTCCCTATGATACTAGGAAATGATTTATTAATTATATATAGGGACATTATATAGTCAAAAAATATGATCTTGATGAAAATAATGTATCATATTTTATGATTTCAAATGTATGTGAAATCCGTGTATATATATAGTTTATAAAAAATACGTTACTCATTAGTCTTTGATATGATATCACTTGTATCTAGTTTTAATATAATAAATTAGCAACCAAATCTGGGCTACTAGGGTTTGGGTATTATAGTACATATCTCAAAAATGTTATATAGAACCCTTGGGAATTATATTTGTTAAAAAATATGTTTTAGAGGATATGAAACTATGGTTATGTTTTTTGGATATGTATATAATATCATATTAGAGTTTTATGAGAATGATATTATGTGTTATTCCTTGTAACACGTGATTTTCAAGATAATTAAATGGATGTGGATATAAAAAATAAGTACCTTGGGGTAATAACTACGAAAAAGGTATGTTGGGATTAACTCAAGTGTCACGTGATACATGAAATAAGACTTTATTGTGAACCTTTTTTGACAATATCAAGGTGTATTATTTGCTTAAGTAATGTTTTATTGAATAACCCTCATAAAGGATTTAAAGAAATGATTATAATTTATGACCTCAATTGAACCTAATATGTCATATATTTAAAAGATGGTGTCGGTAGTTATACATCATATAAGTAATTCTTCAAGACTATGTCATTTACCACTATGATTTTTGTTACTCACACATTTTTTTTTTGTTTTAGCAATGGTTATAAGAATAAGAATATAGGATAAATTTTAAATTGATGGATGATATGTTGAAAAAAATTGGTTTCTAACAAGAGTGATAGATAATATGATTAACAGTAATCATTTATGGTGATATATGATTAAAAAGATACACCATAACCAACTCTCAGACACCAAAAATGAAGATAATGATATAGTTAATTGACATATTTGGTATTGGAGACCATAGTGGAAATAATAATTAGTATCCTGTATGTGAATAATGTGGGGGGAATCAGCCAAGGTAATTTCTTTATGGCATGATAAAATGTTTTATGATTGTAGAAAGTACATATTAGGAAATTTCTAAGGGAAAATAAATTGTTTAGTTAACGAAATGGATTGTAATGTGGAACTCCCTATAGAATTATCAAAATTTGAATGTTTTAAATAAGGAATGTATGGTAATTATTCTAATTAATATCTGAGGGGATATATAAAAAATAGGATCACCATGTTTGTATTAGTAATGGGTTTTTATTGCTGATAATGATATTGTGCAAGGAATATAGATGGAATGAAGTGATAAATAATGAGATGATGAAGTCATGATAAATATATTTAATGAAAGTGGAATGATAAATGTGTTCATGTATATTAATTTAAATATTTACATTTTTAATGTATTTTATCCAAAATATTTTAATCACAAGAATATAAAAATGTATAATCATTATGAAAAAGAAGAATTTACTTATATATATGAAAGAATATGTTGAATGGAAACAAGAAAATATATTCAGTGTAAATTAGATCTGTTTAGAAAGCAAATAATTGAGGGAATATAACAATTAATATTTTATCATGTTAATATAATAATGAAAAAAAGAATTTTACAATGTATAATTGGAGAATATTAAATATATGAGTGATCTAATGATCTATGTTATCATTGTTTTAGTTTGCTACAGTTTTTTATTTATGAAATATATTTTACAATATAAGATGTTATTTTTGGTATAATACTATTTTTAATTCGGGTTTTATGATGATAAATCTATTCAAATATTTGGTATGTGACATTAATAGATTTTATTTGTTTTATTAATCTCGTGTTTTTTTGATTTTGGAAATTTTGTTGCCTTCCTTAAATATTTTTGGACATTGTATTTGGATTGACATGTTATAGAGGACTCATAAGAATAACTATTTATGAAATAGATTAAGTTTATATTTGATAATATTTTTTATTTTAGAGATTAATTTTCTATTTGATTACTTTTTCTATCCAATCTTCTTTAACAAAATATTTAGTGTCATATTATAGTCAATATTACTCTATTATTGACCTTATGATCACATAAAATTTAATTTTAACGCCTTCATAATAAAAACATCATGATATATATCAATTTAATGGAGAAATAAATTAATTTTAAAATCGTCAATGAACAACCAAATGATGAAATTGTATGTATATATTTCGGAGTTCATTATCATGATAGAAATAGAATCTATCAACTCTAGGAAAAGGATATTGAAACAGAAATTATATCTTATTACCTTTACATCTAATAAACTAATAGTCTTTTAATACATCCCATATTTATGGTTTTATCTCGTTAACATTATCTTTATCATTCCCTTTTTATGGATAAATAACCTCTATCACTCTCTATATAAATTTTCACTTTTACTCCATGACCGCATTTTCACTTACCACTAATGTTATCAATCTTGGAAACCTAGTTTAATGATATTATTGAAATAATATATACTTTCCATTCCCTATTAACATGATTTTGTTTTATTAACCTTCTTTTTGTGGTGTTTTCATAATAATTATACCAATAATTAAAAAAATTAAATTGTCAGGGAAAATTTTATTTAATGAGATGGAATGAAACAACCAAATTTTTTTAAAAAATAACATTATGTGTGATAGTTTATGTGAAATTCAAAATAAAAATTACTATACGCATAGTAATTTTTTTATACTTTTATTCTATTTCGTATCTTTTTTTACTCACAACGTAGATGTTAAATGAACAATAATATAATATTAGAAAAAATATTTAATATGACATAATTAAGAAGACATTAAATTGGAAAGTATGAATAAGAATAAATTATATTTAAAATTATATGGTTTATACATTTAGAAAGTAAATTCATCAGGTTTCTATTTATTTTATCTAAAATATGAATCAATTAAATGAAAATGTATGTTTTCTGAAAAAAAAAACAATTTTTGTTTCTATAAAGAGGTTTCATCGCAATTTTGATGCATAATTTAAAATTAATTATTACTACCTATACGAAATTTATATAAAAAAATTAATATAATTTATTAAATAATCATGTCAAAAATATCCTTGATTTAATTATTTATAATTTTTTTAATGAGTTACTTTTTGATAAATTGTGAAAAATACTGCATTATATTCAAACATACCATTTTGTTAAAGAAATTTGAAGAATACATTTCTATTGAGAAAAAAAATTAAATTGATTATTATTTTAGTTAAATGATAATAAATACAATTTATATTCATAAAATCAATTTCATTTTTATTTTTGATATTAAAATTTTCACTACTTTAGAAAATTGTCTCACTCGAAAACAATTGTTTTTCAAATTTATGTGTTTGATTAAAAATTAAAATTTTCCAATTAGTTGAATGGAATTTAAATAAATAAATTCCATATTTTTAATCATCATAATTAAAATTATATAATATTTCAAAATTATTTTCTTCCTAAATGAATATTAAAAAATGTAAAAAAACTGTTACCACTATTTATGTTGAAACAAGTGTATCCTGGGATAACTAAATTGATATGAGTTATAAATGACCCCTAATATGAATAATTATTATTTTATGGGAATAATTTTAACCTTGTCACCTTAAGATTTTTTTTAAGATTATTTTGGACATATATACATGAAGGTGACCAATATATTAATTTGGGAAAATTAAAAAAGAAAATATCACCCCTTGATTTTAAATTTTAAATATGTTTTCATATAGGTATAATTAATTATTATATTAATCACGATACTTTTAAAATTATTATTATAAGAATAATTAATTTATAATTTTTTTATAATTATATAATTGCATTATATTCTTATGTAATTCCAGCATAGTAATAATTTAATAATTTGAAAAATAGATGAAATAAAACTAAAAATATTAAAAGTAATATATGTTAATGTAATTTTTGTATTACAAGATGTGTGTGAAAATAATATATTTTAATTCAACCTTTTTATTGATGATCTTAAATAGAAATTAAATGCAGAGTGTCAAAATTCAATTTAATATTATTTTATTATAAATATTAAAATATTAAATGTTTTAGAATTCCTAAAGATATAATCCTTGGGGATCTTATTTATATATTTTTTATGATATCAACCATATTTTATTTCATTTCCAATTGTTATTTATTAATAATTTTATTTATCCATATATTGAAAACATATCATTACCGTTTTAATGGGTATTCTGTGTTTTTTTAATACTTGTGCATATATTAAAATAATTTTTCTACAGAATTAGGATTTTTCATTTATAAACAACAATTATTATTTATAAAAATTCAGTAAAAAATATCATATTATTATTAATAATTTCTAATCAGAAATGATAATTATCGTAGTTTAGATGACTAGTTATTATAGGGAAAACGTTATTTTAAATTAATGAAATTTAGAGGTTAAGGGACAACTTAATTATAATATGTTTTCTTTTATTGTGTAGGTGTGGTTTCCCTTATAATCCCTCCACTCCATTAATTATCAATATTGGTTCCACTAGAGATTAAAGTGGAATCCCATTATTAATTAGTTTTGCTTATCTTCAAAAATATTACTCCTATTAATTTATAAACAGATAATCTCCACCAGCTAACTAATTTTGACTTATTAAGCTCTTTTTCATGACCATTCCCTTCCAAAATAACTCACCAACATCATTAGAAAGAATATAAAGGTATAGTTTTTCTAAAATTACATCCCTAATATCCTTTAGAATATATCCAAATGAGGTTTCTCTAAGACAAGGTAATCATCTCAACAAAGATCATTCTTTTTCATTCATATTTTTTTCACACCTGTGGTTCCTTCTATGAGGTACTTATCTATTTATTTTTTTCTATATATTTTTTTCTTTCTAGATTTCCTTATGTTTTGGGATAAAATGGAAAATTTGGATTTGGAAGGTGGTGGTGTATAGTCTGCGCATAGTTGTGGGATATTGTGCACCTTGCCTAGAAAAATGTCCACCAAGGTGTAATTTTTGGGCAGATCCGAATCACATGGTCGGTGCATGTTTTTTCAAATTGTGTGATTAAGCGTGAGAAATATACATTGTGGATAGTGAAAACTGTATGATTTCTGCACGGTTTGGAAAACCATGTGGGAAAACCATAAACCTATCAATGTCATTAATTTTTTTAAATTTCTTAAACTACCCTTCTTCAAAATAAACACCAAATTGCCCAAAATATTCTCCCACATCAGATTTCTACCCTAGTGAAACATCCCTTATCCTCTCCTCAACCTTGGAATCCATTTTGTTGGGTGATTTGTGTTAGATTCTTCTAGAATCCTTAAATAAAGCGGTTAATCTCTTCCTTTCTCCCAATTTCATAGGGTTTCACATATTATTTCATTGGGTATTAATTTCTCTAACTGGCTGGGTACCAAATTTAGAGTTGTATCATGATTTTTTTGGTTAAATATTTATGTTTTTTTTAATATTTCATTTTCTGTTTTTATTTGGCACGCAATTGTGGTTTAACATTATCTTTCAGATAGTTCTATAGTTGAGGTAGCTGGTTCAATGCTAAAACATTTTTAGATGGTTTTTAAATAATTTCATGAGTGTGTAAATATGTTTTAAGCATTTTTTGTGAAGTTAGAAATGTGTATATGAAATGATTCATGTAATTTTGTAGTTAAAAAATAGTTTTTAGAGGAAATTTGTTATGTTCCTTGTGTATACCATATGTTCTTCCTTATTTTGGTCCATAAGAGTGTTTGATAAAATGAGTAACTAATAAGAACTATGTTTGGAACAATATTTGGGGTGTTTATAGATTTAAAATGGGATTTTTGCGTTGAAATACTAGTTTAACAGGTATGTTTATATTGTTTGGAATGTGTTTATGTAAATTGTTGGGATCCAAGTGACATTTGGATTAAAAAATTGATCACCAAGAAAAACCTTGGTGTTTAGGTGTGAAGAATGGTACTAGTATGCTAGTGATTTATAAGTATCTTCTTCTTAGATTAACGTATAGTGATTTATGATTACAACAATGACAAAATATTTATTATGATTCCATACCACTTTATTTTTGGATGTTTCTCCTTTCTAATGGCTCGTACATGGGGACACGAATGGTCATGGTAAATATAAAATTTTTCACTGATATAAAATGTCTCTAGGGTCCCAATAATACAAGATCCTCTAGATATTACCATGACTTAGTTCAATATTATTGTATTTTTCATATCCTCAGCATATGGTATAACTCTTATTTATTTAATAATATAGCATGTTTTCTTCTAAAACTTTTTATAAAAAAATTATTTCTAGATTTATTATAAAACAAGAATTGTAACATTTCTTATAATGTTTTTATCATGAAATCTCATTGTTTAGATGAACCCTACAAGGATTGGGTGCACATTATACTAATTTCGTTAAGGGTAAGAAGATAAGGTCATGTTTGATACTGGAAAAAGAAAGATGATTTGAGATGTTTGTTCGGGTTGCTAGTAGTCTTCACTTGCAACTGTCATGGTGGTGGCTTGTGGAAGACAATCCTCCTATTGCGAGGTTGTTTTTAGGATATTTTTCTTTTTCTTTTTTTGGATGTAGCTTTTTCTGGGGTTTTTAATGATTTAAAAATTAAATCATAAAAATTTTCTGCCATATTTGTTTATGGTTATTCAGTTTTGTTCTGTTTATTTTTATTAGTTTTTTATTTTCTTGTAATTGTGGAATCTAATTCTGAGAGTACTATTTCAATACATTGGAACCTGTTGCTAGCCCATGGGGATCAGAAACCCCCACCTTCCTAGGAAAAAACTATGTGTGAGGTGGGATATATATGACATCATGCTAGGGTGTTACACGTGTTAGCAGGTAAAGGTAGAGCATCAAAGGACCTGTGGTTTGATTCAACCACTACTGATTCTTAAATTGATATGGGAGAAGATCAGAATAGAATTCATAATTGTATTACATCATACACCACATGTAAGAAATGATAATTGGGCGGTGATAGATATTCAGACCAAATCATCTCATTTTATTTTGATTTAAGATTTAGCAAAGGAGGATGAGTTGGGACAATTATATTGTTAGTAGGTATTAAAGATTCATCATGTACTATTTGATGTGACTTATTATGGGGATCCTTATTTCACCTTGTGGTTTTAGAAGGGCCTGTAAACAGTAATGGTGTCCTAGAATAAGTTATGCACTAAATACCATCCTCAAAATGATGGTCAATTGGAGTGGGCACATCATGTCCTGGAAGAAATTATTCTAGTATGTGTGTTGGAGTCATAGATCATTATTTTTTTATGGGTAAACCAGTTTTCCTAAAAATAGATACTCACATGGGTTAAAATTATATTGGGAATCATGAAAATATAACATGGAAGAATGTGAGACATTTCAGGATCACTGAGTCACTTTGTGATGTGGAATACAGGTTAACATACCTCTATAGTTATAGTCTGTTCATGACATGTTTCATTATCCCAATTGATTAATTATAACCAAAATTTATCTCATCTGAAAAATTTTGAGGTGTTAAAAGTAAAACATAATTTTTCAGTGTTCGAATGGACAATACAGATTTTAGATTCCCAAGAGAATGTTTATCAAGGGAATTCTATTTCGCTGGTTTGTATTATTGAGTAGCATGGTAATGATATGCGTGAGACTTGGGAGAGAAAGTCATGAGTTCACTAAAAGTATAATTTTTTATTCTTTTATCAATCTGTGGGTTTACTTTTTGGGGGATTTTTTTTCATTTTGGGGATTATTTTTACACCCACGGTTTCTTTTTCATTTACTTTTTGGTTATATTTTATCTATAATTTTTCAATTTGGGGTTTCTTGTGTTGTGCATGAATAATGGAAATTTTGGATTTAAAAGGATGTGGAACATGGATTTTGAATGGTTAGGGGAAACTATGTTCTTTTCCAAGCAAACATTGTAAATGTTTTTCATTTTTTGAAAAAGGAAAATTTCACAGTTGTCACAAGGATTGTCAAACTATGTACATGTCCTTGGTTAACAGTGGTGAATGTATCATTACCACATGGTTTGGAAAAAGGTGTTGGAAAACCATGTGCCTTTACAAGTCATTATAATTTGGTATTTCTTAAACTATCGATATTAATGATTTTCCACAAATCACCTAAAATATTCCCCCACTCAGTTTTTCCCTAGGTATACCTCCTCTTACTCTTCTCTTCCTTGGGATCCATTTTTTCAGGTATCTTTCCATGGATTCTTCTGGAAACCATCAATTAAGTGGTACTATTATCATTTTATACTACTTTTCTAGGATTTTGTTCATTATTTCCTTTTTTAATCATTATCAAGTGGGTTGGGTACTGTATTTAGGGTTTATTAATAAATATTGGGGTTCTATCATGATGTTTTATGTTTGATCATGCCATTATAGGAATCTATTGTGTTCTGGGTTAGTTTTGACTTGTTTTTCATAATGTTATACACATGATCTTTTTGGTTCAATGCTTAAAGATTGTTATATGTTTTTAAAATTCCTTCTTAGGTGTTGAAATTTTTTTATGCATTTTTAGATTGGAATTTTTTTAATTGATTAAAGGTATTTTCGTTTTTAAAATGGATTTTTAAAAGAAATGAGTTATGTTCCATGTGTGTTTCAAATTTTCTTCCTTATTTTATCCCCTAAGGGAGTTTTATATGATGTGAATTTAAGGAGAAAATTTTTTTAAAATGTATTTTGTGTGCTTTGGTATCAAAATATTCCTTGGGTGTGAAATTTATGGTTTTACAAGTGTGTTTATATTTTTTATAATATGTGTATGTGAATTTTTGTGATCCTTGAGACATTTGGATTAAAAATTGTCCATGAGGGGAAACATGGTTTTCAAGGTGGGTGGACAAGGACTATTATTCTCGTTATTCAGATATGTCTTCATCTAGGATTAACATAGTAAGATTGATTATTACAATAATAACTAAATATTTATAATGATTGGATACCACTACAATTTGGACATTTCTCTAATTTATTGGCTTGTACAGGATGATGCAGATAGTTGTGGTTATTATACAACTTATCACGAAGATAATATTTCTCTATGGTCCCACAAGATATAGAGCTTATAGTGTATTCCTATGATATAGTAATATATTGTGGTATTGCAATTACCTTCAGAATATAGTTTATCTTGTTGGTTATTTAAAAAATAAACATTGTTTCCACTAAAAATATATTCTAAAAAAACAATATGTTTTTATAAAGCATGAATTATAATTGGACTTATAATGTTTATTTCAGGGAATATATTTTTTGGGTTTTATTCTACTAGGAATTTGATTTCACCGAACTTAAACCATTCACTTTAATCGAACATGGCTCCATTTGATACTGGTAATTGAAATTTTCATGGATTTGGTGGTTTTTTATGCAAGTTATCTTCCCTCACAGGTGTCATCGTGGTGGATTATAAATGATGCTCCACTTATTTCATGGTGGTTATTGGGATACTATGGTTGTTCCGAATTTTGTTGTATCCTATTTTGGTTTTGGTTGATGGATGTAAAAATTGAATCTGAAATTTATTATGCCATGTTTTGATGTGGTTAGTAAGTTATGTTTTATTAATTTTTATTGGTTGTTTATGTGTTTTTGTTGGGTGAAATCTTTCCAAAAGTACTTTTTTGATACCAAAGAACATTTTCCAGCCTTTTGGGGTTAGGAATTCCATTCATGTCATGCCACTGATAGGGTCTGGTGTCAGGTTACATGGCACCCAATCTTGGTTCATGACTTCTTTTACAACATCAATTCATTTATTAATAGTAAAAATATAAAAACAAAACATTCTAAAAAATTAATAAATATTTTAATTTCGAAATAATTACTTACATCAAAGAACTCTTCATCGGTTGTGAAATGAAATGTTGGACTGTGTGTACTATGGTGTATAGCCTCACGACCCAACGTAATCACTCTTCTTTCATCAACCATAACAAAATTGTATTTTAATATACTTAACATATTTTTATGATATTTGAGATATTATTATTGTTCTGTAATTATAATATCACAAATCAAATCTTCAAATCAAATCTTTTAGAAAACAATAATGTTGCTTGTGTGTACGTGTGGACTACCACCCCCACTTAATGATTTCAATTGTTATTATTTTTATTTGGAAATGAATAGTAACAATGATACATTTAATGAATATATATTATATATATGGAATAATAAAATTTATATAAATTTGATATATTTTTAAACATCATTTTTTTCAGTCCATCGAGAAATTGGAATCAATGATCATCCATACATACTGATTATTGTCTCTGTGAACGGACTAATTGATTTTTTATCTCTAAATTTTTTCGATTAATATAAACACATAAATAATTACTATATATTATAACTTTATAGTTTTTAGAATTTTTGAGATAATAACACCATGATATAATTAAAAGTACCAAAATTACTGAAAAATAGATACATGAAAATTAAAGATATTATCACCATAAACAGTGATTTAAAAAACAATTGTTAATAAATTTATCAATAAAGACTATTGGTAAATCATATATTGTATTATGTAGATTATTGTGGTTATGTAATGGATTTTCTGTAAATATAAGTTAATTGTGCATTATTTTTTAACACATTTGATTGTAGTCGGAAAAAAGTTAATGCTTTCTCATTTCACATTTACTACCATTAGACATATTCCATATTCACCAATTATTAATTTTGAGATGTTCATATAATTCACCCTTAAAATTATTATATCATGAATTTATTTATATTAATGGTAATTAATGTTTCACTATAATTTATTTCCTCCATGGGGCATATGATTCCAAAGTTATGAAAGTGGTAATGATTTATTTTACAATATCATCATTATTAAGGATTGATAAATCTTATGTCCTCATTAGGGGAATTATTCAGAATTAATATTATAATTCAAATATATATAATTATCCAATGTAATGTCACAAATTTATCATGTAATAGTACCATTATACAGTCTTTTGTACAAAAAGTGATTGACAAATATTTTTTATAAAAACCCATCACTATTTCTTTTTTTAGTGAAAGATGGGTTTTCATCCATATCCATGATTTCAAAAAAAAATACAACTTTTTTTTATATTATTAAAATTATATATTAAATAAATTTTTCCCATTTTTTATATTCTACTATAATATTCTAGAAGCAATTATCCTATCATTTTTTAATGATGGAATTGTTTAATTTCTTCTAAAAAATATTGAAAGAAATATTTTATTTAGCATGTACATTGTGAATAGTATCTTCCAATTTATTCACCCCTTAAACCATTGAAGCTTATATTAAATGTTTAAATCGTGATTTTTAAATTATTTTTTTCCAAATATTCTATAAATTGATAGTTTGAAAATGTTATTTTTAAAATTAAATTATATTCTCCTCAAGAAATATGTTATTGGCATTTTTATTATTTTCAATTCATCAATGGAAACTATTTATATTTTTCTTTTGAATCACTAAGAATATGATGTAATGATACCATGATAATCATTTCTCTATTTTGTTTATGATCTCATTCAATTTCAATTTACAAATCTAATATCATTCACCATATTAAACTGAATGGATTATAATTATATTTATTAACATGGGCATGAATTAACATTTCATACAATCATTTAACAAGATGAATATATATTTTCACTTTGATTCACCGCATTCATATAACAAATTTATTGGACTTACTATATAATAGGTGGGGACATCTATATCCCCATTATGCATTTTTTGGTCCCCAAGGCAAATAATATTTGGACATGCCTAAGGCCTTAAAAATTTGTATAGTTGCCTAGAAAAATTCACCAAGAGTGTTTTAAATATCTTATAAAAGGGCCTAAATTTTATACTTCATATTTTTATAATTACCCATTCTTTAATTTTGAATTTTTTTATTGATTTCCATGTGATTATTTTATTTTTTATTAAATTTATTAATGAGTGTCAAGATCATTATATTATTTAAATGGAAATATTTGATCAACATTTATTTCTAAAATTTAATTTTTAATGAAAAAGTTATTTATTATATTGAATTTTATTTATTTATTTACCTTTATATATATATTATTAGTTATGTACCAAAGATTGGTTTATCACACATTTATTGTGTTTCCTTTTTCTAGGATACCAGGAAATGTTTGATGATTGTAATGAATGAAAATTCTAGGGAGAATAAAAATGATATCGAATAAAATGAATAGTTATATTTTAGGATTTTCATTTTACATGAGATTACTATAAGTATCTATTTTACCTTTTATACTAAAATATTTTTTCCTTCCAGTTTTGATCACTTATATTCTGTGCCGGTGTAATATTGAAACCACATATTTTGGGATATAATGGTCAAAGCCCATAGGTCGTATATTTTCATATAGAAATTATTCCCTTATTTATTTCCCCAATATATATATATATATATATTACTTGTCATTTTATTTTGTTTTCAATAAATCATTCTATATAGTTTTTGTTGGTTCCTAAGTGTTAGTATATAGACCTTGGGGATTGAGAAAACCTCTCAGGTCATTCCACATTAGGGTTTGGATACTAGATAAATGGATTTTCATGTTGGGTATTTTGATAAGAACAACCATGATTTATTCCTCTTCATACACATACAAAAATAAGTAAACACTGATCATAAGCACGTGCAGAATACCGCCTCCATTAAGATACATTTTTTATTCACATAAATTTTAATTATTTATCCAAAACCCTTAAAATGTGATTCAAAAACGTAAAACTCTATAAATAGTATCATTATTCTTGCTTTATAAGGATATTAAACACTTTTGTTACTATTCTCACCCATCGAGTTATAGAATTTTCTTTTTTAGGTCATTATAACCACCTACATGAATACTCCAATAATAATATATCACAAAAGAATATGGTGACATAAATTATATTATAATTAAAAGTTAACAGTAAACTAATTTTTTATTTGGTTCTAAAATGGTTTTATAATTATTTGTTTTATTATTAAAATGTCAACATAGATCTTTAATATTTTTGAAATACTCCTACAATGATTTAATTTTTACAAAATAGATCTAAAGTAACTATAGAACATGATTAGAGGAATATAAATCAATATATGTTATCAATTAAGATAAATTTAATGATAATGGAATTATATAATCATTATCATTATATGATTATCTATATTGAAATAAGAAATCATACGTGAAACAATTATATTTTCTAACATCACATGATTAAAAAAAACCATAAATAATTTGTTAATATATATTAAATTATAATAGTTGATTTTTAGTAAATTATAGAGGCATGATTAAGTCAAATAAAAACTTTCTTAATATTGTAATTTTAATTTAATCAGTATTGAACCACTTTATTCGATGTCAATCATTAATGTAATGGTTATTACATCACAATTTTGAATCATTTTGGTACAATGTATACTCACAACGTACTTTCCTTCTTCATTTTATATATTATACAAGGATTTAATTTATTATAATTTTATATAAATTTATTCTATTTATAATTATATCTCAAATTTAATCTTTAATAGGGGTTTGATTCAAAATACATTAATTTATTAAGGGATATTTATATCTATTTTCAATTCCAGGAGACAAGTGTGATATTTCAAACAATAATTTATTTTATATGGTGTATTAACTACCCTATTAACATAAACTATAATTAATATATTATGAAACATGGTATTTTAATGTTAAAATTATGGAATCACTCTAATGATTATTTTATTTTTATATTACCATTACTATAAGGGTTCCTTATTCAATCACATTTTCAAATTTTTATTGTTTTTTAATGATAAAAAATATTTGTAATTTTTTAACTTTGTACCCAAAACCCAAATTGTTTCCCAATCATATGATTATTTAGGGGGTCTTATATGTGCTATCACTATTTTGTTTCTCCTTGGGATCATTTTAACCCTGTTTTAATAAAACTAATACATCCTCTTTATTTTGGTTATAAATCCATCCCTCCCAAGATCTTATTCAGTAAATAATTTTATTAATGTATTTATCTATGACTTATTATTTTATTAATGTCATGTTCTAATTATTTTATCTTTTTATATAGTTTTAGATAACTTTTAACCTTTTTTAATGATTGGATTTAATCAATTTGTTAGAAGTATTTATATTTAATTATTTCCTTGTGAAAAAAATTTTCTATCAATTTTTCTTATATGAATCTGTTTATCTAAATTTTAAATTTCTCTAAAAGAATTTAATATATTTTTTATTTTACAAATCTTTATGATTGAATTAATGTTTTCACAAATATCAATAACTTTTCTTATTTATAGTGTGTTTTTTCTAATGATCTAAAAACAATTTCTCAACTATGTAAACATATTAGGGATAATATTATACTTGATTGTCAGTATTCATAAAACAATACCATAAATATTCTTTTCCATCATAGAGTATGAAATTTTATTTACTATATGAGAAGTGATCCCTGGGATCATTTTTCACATATAACCGTCTACTATGAATTGGTGTAACATATATTCTAATTTATTTCATTTATGAATAATATAATTCCCTTTGCCTTGATTGTTGTTTTTCATTGAAATTGCATAAATCAATTTATTGGGGTAATTATTGAATAAATTGTCTTCCCTTTATCTATATAGTTTCTATACTATAAATTTCATTGAATTGTACTTACCTAAATATTTATTTCGTATCACTAGATATTATATTATATTACGCGGTTATATCATGTTTATTAATGAAATAATGAATAATTATAATATAATATTCTATTTGAAAGGGATTTGAATTCCATTTTCTTTCTATAGGATATTTAAGATATAAATTATGAAATATTTTTTTTTGTAATACACATATGTAAAAATGATGATGGTTGGGGTCAAATATCATCTTCCAACTCATTAGTAAAATCTGATATCTCAACATATTGTAATTCATTAACGTAATTATTTTTTTCATTAAACTATGGGTGTAGTAAGTATTCACACAATTTGATGCATTTATATAATATGTTTTTCACAAAAGGAATAATCATTATGAGTTTTGTCACAATGTTTTATTGGATTAGTATGGTGACACTTTTCAATGTTTTAGTTCTATCCAATCAATGTAACATTCTTTGTGTAAGCCTCTATTCTATGATATTATTCACTTTTATGTTATTTAATACATTATTCAATGGTTCATGATCTAATATTTATTGTGTATGGACTTTTTCATATATCATGATTATTATTTTATTCTCATCTAATTTTCACTTATGATATTTTAATTTATTTCTTATATTTACCACTAATGATGATCAATGATCAACCCATTATTATGTTTCCATTTCCACATTACATGATGAAATGTAATCTCTATGATATTCTAAGATGTAAATATAAGGCCCCAGCCTTAAACCTTATTTAGTCTTGAGTTATTACAAGATTACACATTGAGGATCTTTTCAAGTTTAGTGTTATAGAGAATTAGATCATAAAACTGTAATTACATTCCACATATAAACAAAGTGGTTACATAAAGATAATATTTTTCATTCCCATCAATGGAAACATATTTAAAATAAAACATGGATTATTTCTTGACACTTCCTTGACACTATCATCATATCATGTACCTTTCCCTTGACCCGTGAAAAACATTTCAAAAAAACTCAGGATGAGCATAAAAAGCTCGGTAAGGGATACAAAAATATAGAAAGGAAACATGGGTACATATATACATAATAATGAAATCATACTTTACCCATAAAACATAAGCACTTTAACATACATCATCCAATCATGAATATATCATAGTAATCATAAGACATAAAGGTAACATGAGGCATTCATATCATTCTTACGTAGGGAGTAACCCTCTTGGTTACGTTTGGAATACCCATCACAATATATTCCATAAATCTCTTCGGAGAAACCTTAACTTTTCACTCCTTCACGTTACCCAATGCATTAGAGAGCTATATCGATCTCACCCGCCCTTAGTCTATCACGGAACCACCCGTCTTCATAATAATGCCCAAAATAAAACAAAAGTAAAACATGGTATTTATTTTTCTTTTTAAAAAAAGGTATGGCTTGTAGAGGAAGCCGAAACTAAAATAATGGTCACGGTGGCGGAAAAGTCGTTGTCGCCGCATATGTATGACAAAAACATTCCCTTTTGTCATTTAGTAAACTCTTCGTATAAAATGATTTCTTTTGAATAAACGTAAAGGTCAAAAGGGTTTATACACCGTATAAAAGAAGGTTGTGTATAAAAAAAATATGCCTCAATGAAAGGAGATTGAGACGAAGTCCCATACCTCGGGTCCGACTTGACTCGGTCGTTCTTTAATCACCTGAATAATAAACTTGAGTTAATTTCTACTTTCTTAAGAACCTTTTTCAAGTTCATTATTCTTTTTATACCACTTATTGCCATGTCATGAACACTATGTAATTATTTAAGTTAATAACATTAATTTTAACGATCATTGGTACTCGAGTCAAAAATAAACCCTTTATAATTACAATTTGTTCATGTATCCATTATATCTAGAATTATAAACATGATTTATATATCATATATATCATATATATCCAGTATATACCTTACATAATCATTTAGAGGTAAGAAATGAAATGCACCGTTCATGGAGACGGTAAGCCGTACGTACGCATTAACGCTACTTTCCTTTCTATTTCGTATTTTATAGAATGGAATAATAATGATATAAAGGTATATTATAATTTCAATATCATATATACTGTCATAGTTCCATCCATTATACGTCCCACATATGGTATTTAACGAATCAAATCACTTTGAGGGGGCGGTAATCCGCACTTCCTTAAATGAAGATATCGCGTTTACCCATAATGGAAACCATAAAGGTATGCCCAAAATGAAAAATACAGAAGCTTAAGGAAAACATAAAAATATTATATATCATATATAAATATATTGACATCTTAATGTCCACCTTTGATGGTGTTAAAAGAATGTTGAACATTCATCGTTTCCGGAGGCATAAAGTCACCATCCACGGAAACATTATGTCCTTTATCCATTAGATGTAGGTTTGTGTAAGTGTAGCTCGAATCCTTCTTATAACAACATCCTAATATATTGAAGATACTGGATTTGTAACAAAAGAAATCAATAAAAATATTCTAGGGTGTTGGAGAATCAAAATAAAACAAAAGGACTCAAGTGAAGACATTACCATAAAATCGGGTAACTCACTTTGGTTTGAGCTCAAAGGCTTCCTTGGGAAGACTTATGACCAAAGTGAGGCTTCAAGGAGTAAGAGAGAGATGTGGAAAGACAAAATGGGCAGGGTTTGGACGAGAAAAAGGCTTTGTGAGTGTGGGTAAGGAGGTAGAGGTGGGGGCCTTTTATAAGAGGAAAGGAGGGGCACTCTTGGAAAGTAATGAAATGTTACTTTAATTAAAATTATTTTCGTATTCAAAAGGTCCCACATTGATATAATTCGAGGGTAAGGTGATAAGGGTTCGAAATCCACCCATCCTATAGGTTTTGGACATGTTTAGGTCATATATTGTAAATTATCATTTCATTTTATTTAAATCATTTATTAATGAGGTAATCACTGCATCATCATGATGTCATAAATAATCTAATTTATTTAAAGTTTAAAAATTATAAAACAAATACTATGATGTAGGAAATATTTTTATCTATCCAATGACTATTTATAATCAAAAATATGACTTGTATAACCCCATGTAAAAATTGTTTTAATAAAATAACTCTTGTTTGTGTCATTTTTACTTTAACATTAAATAAAAAGTTATTTATGTCATTTCCCAACCAAAGTGGCTCCATGGGGTCCCCAAGTTGACCCATGGCTTTTCTTGGTCGGCCATGACACATAAAATAAGGGTAAGACATGTGTCAAGCTCATCTCATATTATTAAAATATTATTTTTACCTTAAACTACACTAATTACCACTAATTGCGATTAAGAACTTAAAAGTTACTATTCACCAAAAAATTATTTTAATATCATTGAACCACATTTTACATCAGAATGACAAACATGTATTTCGGATTTTTGAAAATCAAATCACAAAAGTGGAAATGTTTCATTTAAACGAAAAATCAGTTTCTTTAACTACCACTTAGTGGTTTCACTATTCATCAAAAATTGAAGTTTTTCAGAAAAATACCAAAACATCACCCTAAGATATATTTGATATTATGAATTCAATAATGATGTCTATTTTACAAAATTAAAAACTTGTATGTTTCATTAATTAATTTAATAACTACTTTCCGCTGTCATGAAAAATAGCGTGTTTTTTATGAAACAATAAGTATCAAAAGATTGACAGTAGTTTAAGTCCAATTTCAAAGTGAAATTGATTAGAATGACCACCATTGGATAAAATGGTAAAAATATTTTATAATTTCACTTCAAAACCTATTCAAAAGATAATCTAATCATATAAATAAATTAGATTAAAAAGAGGTTTTGAATTAAAATACAACATTTTTCACTATTCATTAAAAAATGAACTTTATCAGAAAAATACCAAAAATTCACACAAAGTAAATTTTGATGTCCCATTCATAAATAATAAGTTTATTTTGACAAAAATAGATTATAAAATTGTCAAAATATAGTTTTAAAAAGGGGTTTCCATCAAAAGGTAGTAAAACAATCTTTTAAGAATATTAGTGTATTCCATGCATAAGATTGTATTTATTTTCATTTTAAGCCTCTAAAACACTATATTAATAATTAATAGACATAGATAAAAATATTTATTATTTATTACTTACTTGGGATGTTACATCCTTCCCCCCTTTAGAAAATTTCGTCCCCGCAATTTATTTACTTATTGAATAAATGGGGGTACTTATCCCTCATTGCATTTTCAAATTCCCATGTCGCCTCTTCCATCATGTGGTTTTTCCACAAAACCTTTACCTGATTAATAACCTTATTTCATAACACATGCTCCTTGTGGTCAAGAATATGGACCGTTTGTTCCTCATAAGATAGGTTCTCTTCCAGCTGAACAACCTCTGGACTCAAAACATGAGATGGATCTGTCATATACTTTCTCAACATCGAAACATGAAAAACATTGTGTAACTGAGATAAACTCGGAGGTAAAGCCACTCTGTAAGCAACTGATCCAACTCTCTCCAGAATTTCATATGGTCCAATGAACCTTGGACTCAACTTCCCTTTCTTACCAAATCGCATCACACTTTTCCATGGTGATACTTTGAGAAAAACATGATCACCTACCTCAAAAGAGAGATCCTTCCTCCTGTATTCCGCATAACTCTTCTGCCTGCTCTGAGCTGTTCTCATGTGTTTCTGTATCAGCTGAACTTTTTCTTCCATCTATTCTACCAATTCTGGTCCCATCTGCTTCCTTTCACACACTTCATCCCAAAAAGCTGGAGTTCGACAATGCTTCCCATATAATGCATGAAATGGTGCTATCTGCATACTGGAATGAAAATTGTTATTATATGAAAACTCAACCAAAGAAAGATGTTGGTCCCAACTTCCCTGATAATCCATCGAACAAGCTCGTAGCATATCCTCCAAGGTCTGAATTCTTCGTTCTGTCTGCCCATCTGATTGAGGATGAAATGTTGTACTAATCTATAATTCTGTACCCAACGACTTCTGAAGGCCTTTCCAAAAGTCAGAAGAGAACCTGGGATCACGATCGGATACAATGGAGAGGGGAACTCCATGTAACCTGACTATCTCTTTAAGATACAAACGGGAAAGTTGATCTAGGGAAAAAGTATCTCGTATAGCAAGGAAATGAGCAGATTTAGTCAAGCGATCAACAATAACCCAGATTGCATTATTACCTCGAGATGTCTTCGGTAATCCCATAAAAAATCGTTGGATATATTCTCCCATTTCCACTCTGGCACTGGTAAAGGCTGAAGCATCCCTTTCGGTAACTGCCTCTCTGCTTTAACATGTTGACAAGTCAAACACTTCACAGTAAAATCATCAATATCTCTTTTCATTCCATCCCACCAGTAATTCTCCCGCAGATCTCTGTACATCTTAGTACTGCCAGGATAAACTGAAAATGGAGAACTGTGATCTTCACATAACAACTCTCTCTTCAACTGTGAATCACCATGAACACATAATCTCTTCCCAAATCTCAAAACGCAATCATTATCAATGTTGAATTCAGGCAACTTGCCCTTATGAACCAACTCTACCTTTTTCTGCAACTCACTGTCTTGCTTCTGTGCTTGCTTGATTCTATCTGATAGAGATGATCTCATTGATACCTAAAACAAAACAGAAGAACATCCTATGCCAAAAACATCTATGCCAAAGTTCATCAAATCCTTAACCAAAGGATCACATTCCAAATGCAACATTGTTAATGAAGAATTACTTTTTCGACTCAAAGCATCAGCCACTTTATTTGCTTTTCCCGTATGGTAATGAATTGTACAATCATAATCCTTGATTAATTCTAGCCATCTCCTTTGTCTCATGTTTAACTCTTTCTGAGTGAATATATACTTTAAACTTTTGAGATTAGTATATATTTCACACTTTACTCTATACAAATGATGCCTCCAAATTTTTAAAACGAAAACAACAGCAGCTAATTCCAAATCATGTGTAGGGTAATTTACCTCATGAGTTTTCAACTGTCGTGAAGCATAAGTGTTGATCCCTCTGGAAGATTTCTGAATTCATTCCTATGTTTGTTGTTTTAATAATCACAAATCGCTATTATTTAATCCAGTTGGATTTCTCATAAACATAATCACAATCTATTAGTGAATCTGCTATCATGTTTTTATCTATGTTTTTATTGATTTTCAAGTATTTTGGAAGTCTTCTGGATCAATCAGAAGACAACGGTCGCACCGATCCAATATCAAGACAACGGTCGCACCGATCCAATATCAGACAACAGTCGCACCGATCCAATATCAGAGGACAACGGTCGCACCGATCCAATATCAAGACAACGGTCGCACCGATCCAATATCAGACAATGGTCGCACCGATCCAATATCAGAGGACAATGGTCCCACCGATCCAATATCAAGACAACAGACCGATACCGATATCGATGCAAATGACTCACCGGTCGAATGAGTCACCGATCAATATGACACAGCGATGCTGATCAAAATGAGTCACCGATCAATATGACTCACTGATGCTGATCGAATGATACAGCGATGCTGATCAATCTGAGTCACCGATGCTGATCGAATGATACATCGATGCTGATCAATCTGATTCACCGATGCTGATCGAATGATACAGCGACGTTGATCAATCTGAGTCACCGATTCTGATCGAATGATACACCGATGCAAATGAGTCACTGATCAAATGACACATTGATGCTAATCATCTGAGTCACCGGTCAGGACACACCAATATCTAGCCACCAATGCTGATGCTGATGACCTACCGATCACTTGAACTCATCGATAGTCATAAACAACTGTTTGAATTTCTTTATCTTTATCTTTATTTAATCTAACCAATGGTCATATCAGGTATATTTTAATGCTCTGTCAATTAATTAATAAAGGTTGTCAGATGTCAGGAAACCGTACCTCGTACCTGCGGAAAGGAAACCTTTTCTGTCTTCTGAAGCATGTGACATAAATACAAGAAGACTATGATACTGGAAAGAGATACAGTAGAAGAAAATGTGAGAAGAAAGACATTAGAGAACACATGAGAAATACAAGCAGAAACAGGAGGAAGAACCAAGAAGAACAGAATTTACATATCAAGAGATTACACAGAACCTCATACACAATCAAGCCTAGTCAAGAAGAGTTCTTTGCATACAAAAGAACATTGAAGAACATCATCGACTACATCTCACTGCATGTGAACCTGAAGCATACGACACTCTGCTTCTCAAACAAAACGAGAAGAGGAGTCAGAATTACTTCTGATCAAATCCAAAAGAGTCCAGAGCTGCACTGAAATCACCAGAGCCATTTCTA
The DNA here is from genome assembly GCA_963277665.1 of Viscum album. Classification (NCBI taxonomy): domain Eukaryota; kingdom Viridiplantae; phylum Streptophyta; class Magnoliopsida; order Santalales; family Viscaceae; genus Viscum; species Viscum album. Next base: position 439,269,614 of record OY728142.1, on the reverse strand, counting down.
AACTCTGCTTCTCTGCTCTGTGATTCATTTATTCTACATTTTGAGCAGTGTGTGTTATTTGCTGTATTAAACACACACACTGACTCCGGTACTTTAACTGGAGGATCTATAAATCCTCAGCAAACCTTTTTATACTTCATTGCCCACCATGGATAGTGGTAGAGGTTGTGTGTGACCTAGAAATCTGGTTGCTGTTATTTTGTTTCCATCAAATAACAGTGGTAGAGGTCTTGGACCTGGACAGTTGTAAACTGTTGAACCCCGATCCAGGGTGTGGATCATCTTTATAAACATTTGAGAGGACTAAGTCTCGGCTTGAGACTGATCCTCTTGGTTAACTCCTCTGTGTTTTTAGTTAAAGCTTATATCTATACTATATATATTTATTTCATATTCTGCTGCTATTACTTTGAAATATAATTTATTTTCAATGCTACTTTGATAGTTAAACTCACAAGTGTTTATATTCATTGTAAACCAGTAAGTTAGTTTCAAAAGTTAATTTAATCATATGATTAAGTTAACTGAGAACTAATCAATCTTTGAGAAACTAATTGAACCTTTATAACCTGTACAAATTCACTATAGTTTAATTTTTTTTTGAAATTGGTGGATTTTAATAGAAATTGTTTTTAACAGAAATTTTAATTAGATCTCAATTCATCCCCCTCTTGAGTATCCACTCCGAACAACATTTGGTATCAGAGGTTGGAAAATATTTTCTAAAGTACTCTACTTTCCAACTGTGATTTTAGTTGTATTTTAACGTTCTTAAAATTTCTGTTATTTATAAATTTTTATCTCTTTAAAATTCTTTTTGTGATATCATGGATAATAGACTTGATGGTGTTGCTACTAACCGGCCACCTTTTTTCAATGGAAACAACTATGCTCAGTGGAAACTCAAAATGAAAATTCATCTTGAAAGCATAGGTTTTGATATTTGGACTACTATTGAATCTGAATATAAAATTCCCATTACTACTAGATCTACTTGGGAGGAACCTAAAAAGACTACTTACAATAATAATTGTAAAGCTATGAATGCCATGTACTGTGCTCTAGGAGATGAAGAATTTAACAGAATTTCTTCTTGTAAAACTGCATATGAAATTTGGGATACCTTAGCTGTTTCTCATGAAGGAACTACAAATGTTAAGGAGATGAGATTGAATACCTATACTATTAAGTATGATAATTTTAAAATGAAGCCTGATGAACCCATTTCTGATATGTGTCTCAGGTTCAATGAGATAGTCAACACAATGACCTCTCTGGGAAAGGATGTTTCAGCAAAGGAACAAATCATGAGAATTCTGAGATGTCTACCTGAAAGATGGAGAGGAACCTCTGTCTCCATTAGAGAATCGTGTGACATTGGAGAACTTCCAGTCAAAGAACTAATTGGAAAACTGATGATGTATGAAGAGGAACTCATGGTAAATAAAGAATAAGACGATGAACCTAGAAGAAAGTCTGTTGCCTTCAAAACTACAAACTCAAAGAACAAGGATAAGGAAACACTTCAAGCTATAAACGAAAGCTCAAGTTGTGAAGACAGTGAGAGTGACTCTGATAGTGATACTGAGATGGATCACATTTCCAGAAGATTTAAAATGTTTTATAGGAAGAAGAATTTTTTCAGAAAGTCAAACTACAAAGATAAGTATGGTAACAAGGGACATTGGAAAAAGGACTGGAAGAAATCTGATAAATCAGATGAAGTTGTCTTTTATGAGTGTAAAAGGAAAGGACACATAAAAGCTGACTGCCCAAAGCTGAAATACAGGAAGATGAATGAATAAAAGGACAAGAAGTTTAAAAAGTCCATGAAGGCTACTTGGAGTGCTTCTGAAGACAGTTCTAGTGAATCTGAAGTTTCTGAAACTAAACACAGAAACAAGGAAAACATGTGTTTCATGACAAAAACTTCTGAGGTAACATCTGAAACTCCCGCTTCTAATTCATATTATTCTGGAGATGATTCTGAATGTGATAACATGTCTAAATCTGAACTGTTTGAATATTGTGATATGTTAGAAGAAACATGCAATGAACTTAAGGATAAATACAAATCATTAAAGAAACAGCATGCTCTCACCACTGCAGTTAAAACTGAACTCACTATTGAAAAAGAGAAAAATGCTCAACTGTTAACGGAGAACACTGAATTGAAATTATCAAATGAGAAACTCAGAAAGGATTTAGATAAATTTACCAATGGTACGGAAACTCTAACTCAAATGCTAGGAAAACAAGTTGCACCAATGTACACTACTAGAATAGGTTACAAACCTGGACAGAGATAGTTGACCAAGAATATATTTATTCCTAAATCTGGATAGAATGTAACTAGCTCTGGAAATTCATACACCAAAACCAGTTATATTCATAGTTATGGATATAATAAGGTTTATCTTTCAATGTATGGTGATTCTAAAAATTATATAAGACCCATTAGACAAATATGGGTACCTAAACTATTATTGGCTAACCTGTCTGGACCCAAGAAAATCAGGGTACCAAAATCATTTCCTGTTTAAATCTATTTTATAGGAAACCTGCTTAAAGAGCTCCTGTAGAAAGACCTGGTACTTGGACAGTGGATGTTCAAGACATATGTCAGGATACTTTTCATGCTTTAAAAGCTTAGTCAGAGTTGATGGAGGTTTTGTTACCTTTGGTGACAATTCTAAAGGGAAAATCATCAGTTTATTCCAGATTGGTAACACTAACTCAGTATTGATTTCTATTGTTTTATTTGTTGATGGCCTTAAATAAAATTTATTAAGTATCTCTCAGTTATGTGATGATGGTTTTTATGTTAAATTTGAAAATGATTCTTGCAATGTTTTTAATTCTAAAACTGCTTTAGTGTTTTCTACTTTATGAAATGAAAACGTTTATGCTGTCGACATAAATTCTTTAGCTAAACAAAACATTGCTTGTTTAAATGCTTTTCAAAATGAGTCTTGGCTTTGGCACCGAAGATTAGGACACTGCAATGTGCATTCTCTTAGAAAACTTGCTAGGAAGAACATAGTAAGAGACCTACCCAAACTTGAATTTCCAGTAGACAAAGTTTGTAATCCCTGTCAAAAGGGAAAGCAACATAATGTTTCTTTCAAATAAAAGAATGAAGTGTCAACTTCTCAACTTCTCGAGTTGGTTCACATGGATTTATTTGGACCTTCTAGAATTTCTAGTTTAAATGGGAAGCACTATGTCTATGTTCTTGTAGATGACTTTTCTAGATATACTTGGGTATATTTTCTAGATCACAAAAGTGAAGCTTGTTCTTACATTGTTAAATATTCCAAGTCTGTAGAGAACCTTAGTGGACATAAGATTAAGACCCTGAGAAGTGATCATGTCCATGAGTTTGAAAATCATGAGTTTGAATCTTACTGCTCACACAGTGGCTATAGTCACAATTTCTCTGCCCCTAGGACACCTCAAAACAATGGTGTAATAGAAAGAAGGAATAGAACCCTACAATAAATTGCTAGGACTATTCTCAATGAGTATTACCTACCTATTTATTTTTGGGCTGAAGCTGTCAATACCGCTTGCTATGTTATTAATAGAGTCTTGATTAGACCAGTTCTTAAGAGGACCCCTTATGAGTTATGGAACCATAGGAAACCTAAAGTTAACTACTTCAATGTTTTTGGCTGCAAAGTCTTTATTCTTAATACTATAGATAATCTTGACAAGTTTTCATCCAAGAATGATGAAGGAATTTTCTTAGGTTACTCTACTTCTAGTAAAGCCTATAGAGTTTTCAATAAAAGAACCAAATGTGTGGAAGAATCTGTTCATATCAAATTTGATGAAATTGATCCACATGAACCTAAGAACTCTGTTGAAAATCATGAAGATGATCTCTCTGGTTTGAACCATAATGATAAAAACAGTGGACCTGAAGTTAAAACATCCAGCTCTGGAAACTCTCTAAACCCTACTTGTGTTGAACCTCAACCTGTAGATGAACCTGAAATCTCGAGTCCTACCTTTTCTAGATCAACTAGGATTCTGAGGAATCATCCCTTAGATGTTGTTCTAGGAGATCATGATATAGGGACACAGACTTGGGATTCTCTTAGAAATCAGGTTGAACATCAAGCCTTCATATCACAGCTAGAACCTACGAATATCAACGATGCCATCGATGATGAATTTTGGGTAATAGCTATGCAAGATGAACTAAATCAATTTGAAAGAAACAATGTCTAGAAATTAGTAGAAAGACCTAAGGACACTATAACCATAGGCACAAAATGGGTGTTTAGAAATAATGTAGATGAATCGGGAAACATCATTAGAAACAAACCTAGGCTAGTTGCACAAGGTTACAATCAAGAAGAAGGAATTGACTATGAGGAAACCTTTGCACCTGTAGCCAGATTAGAGGCAATTAGGATCTTACTTGCTTATGCATCACATCTGAATTTCAAGTTATATCAAATGGATGTGAAAAGTGTTTTTTAAATGGTTTTATTGTTGAAGATGTTTTTGTAGAACAACCACCTGGTTTCATAAATCCTCATTTTCAAAATCTTGTTTTTAAACTTTCTAAAGCCTTATATGGTTTAAAACAAGCTCCAAGAGCTTGGTATGAAAGAGTTTCAAACTTTCTTATTTCAAAACGATTTACAAAAGGAATAGCTGATCCCACTTTATTTATAAATAGGTTTTCAAAAGATGTTTTAATATACAAATCTATGTTGATGATATTATTTTTGGATCGTCTAAAAATTCTTTATGTACTGATTTTTCAAAGGTTATGCAAAATGAATTTGAAATGAGCTTAATGGGAGAGCTTAAGTACTTTCTTGGATTTCAAATCTTTCAAACTAAAGATGGTATTATTATAAATCAGAGTAAATATACTAAGGATTTGTTAAAACTTTTTGGTTTGGATAGTATTAAGGAATGTGATATACCCATGAGTACTACCGAAAATTGGATGTTAATGAAACTGGGAAACCAGTTGAACAAACAAATAACACTAGGTATGATTGGGAGCTTGCTTTATCTTACTTCTAGTCGACCAGATATTATGTTTAGTGTGTGTATGTGTGCAAGATTTCAAGCTAATCCTAAAGAGTCACACTTACTGGCAGTTAAAAGGATTTTTAAATATCTTAAGTATACTGTAAATTTAGGTTTGTTTTATCCAAAAGGACAATCTTTTGACCTAGCCAGTTATTCAGATGCTGACTTTGCTGGATGAAATTTAGATAGGAAAAGCACATCTGGAACATGTCACTTACTTGGAAAATCGCTAGTATCATGGTGTAGTAAGAAACAGAACTCAGTTGCACTACTGCTGAAGCAGAATACATAACTGCTGGTAGTTGCTGTGCACATATTCTGTGGATGAAACACACTTTATTGGACTATGGATTTTATTTTAAACATGTTTCAATTAACTGTGACAATACTAGTGCAATTAACATATCTAAGAACCCTGTGTATCACTCTAGGACTAAGCACATTGATGTCAGACATCACTTTCTAAGAGATCATTATCAGAAAGGTGATATCTCTCTAAAATTTATTAACTCTGAACATCAATTAGCTGATATCATTACAAAGCCTTTATGCTCTGAAAGAATGAAATTTATTAAACAAGAGTTGTGTATGATTGATCTGTGAAACTGATCTGTGAAAGTGATCTAGGAAACTGATCTGTGAAACTGATCTGTGAAACTGATCTGTGAAACTGATCTGTGAAACTGATCTGTGAAACTGATCTGTGAAACCGATCAGTGAAACCCATTTGTCACACCGGTCTGTCAAACCGATTCTTTATATTACTTTTTATCATGTTTTAATTAATTTATTTATTTATTTTATCCTTTTTATGGGAACCCTAAATGATAAAATAAATGATATGCAGATATTTCTCTTCCCTAATCCTTTGACCTTTCATTTCCAGCCGAACCCTTCAACTTCTCTTCTCCTCTACCTCAAACCTTCAAACTCCTGCTTTCCGCAAAATCATCGAATTGATAAGAAAAAGAGACTAAGAAAAGGATCAGATAGTCTTGTACCTCCAAAGCGTTCTCGAGGCGAGTCGAGTAGTGCCTCTCAACGATCAATAAATCTGAACCTGGAAACTCGGATTGTTGTTGTAGAAAGAGAAGTCAGCTCTGCCTGGCTTTTATCAAGTAAGTCACTGTTGCTGCAAGTTCTTGAATCACAAGGATGGATAGACTGGTTTTCAGACAACTCACAAATAGACTACCCGAAGATGGTACATGAGTTTTATATGAATCTGAAAATCACTCTAGATGGTGTGGAGGCTTCCTGGATGTCGTCTGAAGTGAAAGGAATGAAAATATCATTTTCATCTAAACAGTGGGCAAAGTGGTTAAATGTACCCCATGAGGGTCGGTATGAGGATTATGCTGGGAATATTCCTCCAATCAATGATTACTTCTCTTATGAATTAGCTCTAGAGCTTCTGACTGGAAACAAAGAGTCGAGGAGAATCACATCCTTGGAGTTGGATGGTGAATGTAGACTTATTTTCAAGTTTATTCAGCACCAAATTTTCCCTAGGAGAGGAGATTTTGCAGCTGTAAAGTACCAGGATGTTTTCCTTCTGTTTCTACTAAAAACCGATGAGAAGATCAATCAATGTAGATATGTGATGGTGCACATAGCTGGAATGGTAAAACCGTCCAAGAAAGCCACTTCCTTATTTTACTCCAAGATGATCTCTTCCATGGTCAAGAATCCAGAATGTGTTGATGAAGATGATGAAGTAGCTGAAACAGATCATCCTTTCTATCTCAAAAAAGAGATCTGCAAGAGGATGAAAATCAATTGGAATCCATGGAATAAGTGTTGGGTTGCTGATGAAGACAAGCTGTATGAAGCCTACAATCCCACAGATCATGGAAAAAGACCTAAGGGTTTGAGAGACCCTAGTTTGAATGCAAATGAGGAACTAGTTTATTCTGATGATGAGGAAGAGGATGAAAGAAATGAATCTACCGAAGGTCAAAGAATGATAGAAGCTGAGACAGAAGATGGAAGTCTGTCACATCCTGATGATAGGAGTGATCCTGATACAGTGAGTCCAAAGAAAAGAATAGATTTTGGACCTACTAGTCCACCTTTGCCCTTACCTGAATTTGAACCAATTCTTGGTGATGAAGAAGATATTGACACTGAAGTTTCTACCAGTGAAGACTCTGAGAAGAGTGATAATGAGCAAGGTGGTGATGATGGTGGTAATGATGATGGTGATGGTAATAATGATGATGTTGTTAATCGACCTGTAGATGGTCTGGTTGAACCTTTAAAAGAACCACAACAAAGTGTTGATGATGATGATGATGATGATGGTGTTAACCGACCTGTAGATGGTCTTGTTGTACCTCCAACGGAAACACCTCAAACAGTACCAGAAACAGATGCCACTGGCAAGAGAGAATCACCAGAAATCAGTGGAACAGCAAGTTATGAGAAACTGAAATCTACCTTGTGTGCTGCTGTTTGGGATGACTACCCTGGTTTTGCTGTTTTGGGCTTAGACTACTCTGAAGAAGAAGAGGAAATGTCAGAATCTACTGCAGTTATGAAGAAGAGTCTCCCAAGTGAAGCAAGATCTGCTCCTGTTGTAGATTCTACAGATGTTCATCTGCCTGGTTCTACAATCTCACAAGCTTATTTTGATAAGTTTAAGACTGAATTGCTGGCTGCTGTGAGAGATACAGTCAGAGAAGAAATTTCCAACTCCCTTACTCAAGTGTCTCTACATGTTTCTGAAGCATCGTTGGAATCTTTCTCACAAAGAGTATCGAATGCTGTGAAGCCAGACTTGGCCAATACTGGTGAGCTTATTGGCAGGCACATAGCCTCTATGAACCAGACTATGAAGGATCTCCACACTGTCTTAGTATCTTTATCAAGTGAATTTAGATCAACCATCTCTAGTATGATGGAAGTTTTGAGGAATTTAATTGAACATATCAACAAGTCTGATTTGAGAAGATTGAAAGCTGAGATAACTCAAATAGTTAGCCAAGCCAGTACTGCCAAAGTAACCAAAATCACTACCTATGAGCAAGAGGCTCTAAGGGAGGTTGTGTATGATGAGTTAGAAGCTGTTAGAAAAGTTCTTGATCTGGATTATTTAATGAAAATGAAGGAGAATTGTGATCACAGTCATGAAATGGCAACCGTATATTCAGCAGATTCCAAAAAGGCTCTGAAAGAGATCAAGGAAAAGGTTGATCATTACTTTTGAAAGATTTATACAAAGCATGAGATGGCTGCAAATTTCAAGGTGTTGGCAGAGAATCTGAAACTACCTCCAGTTACTCAAGCTTTCAGGGCTCAAGTTCGTCAGTTGCATGATTTTACTCCTTCTTTGGCACAGTTCATGGAGAATAAAGATGATTTTGAGAAGGCTATGCAATCTGGTGCAGTAGTCATCCAGGACTTCATTAATCTTTGGAAGCCTTATTTGGATGCACAGGCCACTGCAATTGTACTTCCTACTTATGAACCACTCAGTGCATCTGATATTGCTCCAAATCAGTTTTCGGTTGCTCAAGCTCTATCTCAGTTAAGACCAGTTCCTCAGCCAGCTTCTCAACCAGCTCATGTTCCTCAACAACAACTCTCTATGGCACCTTCTCCTACACCTGCCGGAGTTGTCCTACCACCTCTTCAGATTCGCCCAGTACAGCCTGCCTCCAAGTCTTCCAACATACCATCTATTGATCCCAAAGACAAAGGCAAAGCCCCTTTGTATCCCTAGAAATAGCTGTGTATTGTTTTTGATAGGGTGCACTATGTGTTGGTTGTAATCTTCTGTACTTTATAATTTTTTTTTCTCTCTCTATTTTCTATACTGTCTTCTTTTTTACTCTCTTATTTTTCTGTTTTCCCTCCTTTTTGATTATCCCAAAGGGGGAGAAGGATGTATAGGGGAGAAAGATGTATATATATGAGGGAGAAAGATGTATATATATGGGGGAGATAATTATTTATATCTAAGGGGGAGATCAATCTCTAAGGGGGGAGATTAATATCTGTGAGGGAGAATTAATTTCAGGGGGAGATTTATATCTCATTATGTTTTTATTATTGATTTTTTTTAGATTTGTGATTATCAAAAAGGGGGAGATTGTTGAGCCCTCTGGAAGATTGCTGAATTCATTCTTATGATTGTTGTTTTAATAATCACAAATCGCTATTATTTAATCCGGTTGGATTTCTCATAAACTTAATCACAATCTATTAGTGAATCTTCTATCATGTTTTTATCTATGTTTTTATTGATTTACAAGTATTTTGGAAGTCTTCTGGATCAATCAGAAGACAACGGTTGCACCGATCCAATATCAAGACAATGGTCGCACCGATCCAATATCAGACAACGGTCGCACCGATCCAATATCAGAGGACAACAGTCGCACCAATACAATATCAAGACAACAGTCGCACCGATCCAATATCAGACAACGGTCGCACAGATCCAATATCAGAGGACAATGGTCGCACCGATCCAATATCAAGACAACATACCGATACTGATACCGATGCAAATGACTCACCGATCGAATGAGTCACCGATCAATATGACTCACCGATGCTGATCAAAATGAGTCACCGATCAATATGACTCACCGATGATGATCGAATGATACAGCGATGCTGATCAATCTGAGTCACCGATGCTGATCGAATGATACAGTGATGCTGATCAATCTGAGTCACCGATGCTGATCGAATGATACAACGATGCTGATCAATCTGAGTCACCGATGCTGATTGAATGATACACCGATGCAAATGAGTCACCGATCAAATGACACACTGATGCTAATCATTTGAGTCACTGGTCATGACACACCGATATCTAGCCGCCAATGCTGATGCTGATGACCTACCGATCACTTGAACTCATCGATAGTCATAAACAAATGTTTGAATTTCTTTATCTTTATCTTCATTTAATCTAACCAACGGTCATATCAGGTATATTTTAATCCTTTGTCAATTAATTAATAAAGGTTGTCGGATGTCAGGAAACCATACCTCGTACCTGCGGAAAGGAAACCTTTTCTGTCTTCCGAAGTATGAGACATAAATACAAGAAGACTCTGCTGCTGGAAAGAGATACAATAGAAGAAAATGTGAGAAGAAATACATTAGAGAACACACGAGAAATACAAGCATAAACAGGAGGAAGAACCAATAAGAACAGAATATACATATCAAGATATTACACAGAACCTCATACACAATCAAGCCTACTCAAGAAGAGTTCTGTGCATACAAAAGAACATAGAAGAAATTCATCAACTACATCTCACTGCCTGTGAACCTGAAGCATACAACACTCTGCTTCTCAAACAAAATGAGAAGAGGACTCAGAATTACTTCTGATCAAATCCAAAAGAGTCCAGAGCTGCACTGAAATCACCAGAGCCATTTCTAAACTCTGCTTCTCTGCTCTGTGATTCATTTATTCTACATTTTGAGCAGTGTGTGTTATCTGCTGTATTAAACACACACACTGACTCCTGTACTTTAACTGGAGGATCTTTAAATCCTCAGAAAACCTTTTTATACTTCATTGCCCACCATGGATAGTGGTAGACGTCGTGTGTGACCTGGACAGCTGGTTGCTGTTGTTTTGTTTCCCATGAATAAAAGTGGTAGAGGTCTTGGACCAGGACAGTTGTAAACTGTTGAACCCCGATCCAGGGTGTGGATCATCTTTATAATATTTTGAGAGGACTAAGTCTTGGCTTGAGACTGAACCTCTTGGTTAACTCCTCTGTGTTTTTAGTTAAAGCGTATATCCATAATATATATATTTATTTCATATTCTGCTTCTATTACTATGAAATATAATTTATTTTCAAAGCTACTTTGATAGTTAAACTCGCAAGTGTTTATATTCATTGTAACTCAGTAAGTTAGTTTCAAAAGTAAATTTAATCATAAGATTAAGTTAACTGAGAACTAATCAATCTTTGAGAGACTAATTGAACCTTTATAATCGGTATAAGTTCACTACAGTTTAATTTGTTTTTGAAAATGGGGGATTTTAATATAAATTGTTTTTAACAGAAATTTTAATTGGATCTCAATTCACCCCCTCTTGAGTATCCACTCCGACCAACAATTAGCAATTACCTGATCATTCTACATTAGGACGCAACCAAGTCCTTTCAATGAAGCATCACTGTAGATAACAAACTCACCATTCCTGGAAGGTAGTTCCAAAACTGGATCATTCACCAATCTTCTTTTCAATTCCTGAAAACAATCATCACATTCTTTTGTCCAGATAAACTTCACACCCTTCCGAGTTAGCTTAGTCATTGGACTAGATAACCATGAAAAATTTCTAACAAACCTTCGGTAATATCCAGCCAAACCAAGGAAGCTACGAATCTCAGTTACATTTGTGGGTCTTGGCCAGTATTCCACAACTTTTATTTTTGCAGGATCGGTAGTTATCCCATCTTTAGAAACAATGTGACCATGGAAAGAAATTTGTTGCAACCAAAACTCACACTTTCTGAATTTTCCATACAATTTCTTTTCTTTAAAGGTTTGCAAGATAACCCTTAAATGTCTTTCATGCTCCTCTTTAATTTTAGAAAACACCAAAATATCATCAATGAAAACCACAAAAAACATATCCAAGAACACATGGAAAATTCTATTCATTAAGTCCATGAATACAGCAGGTGCATTGGTTAGCCCAAAAGGCATTACTACAAATTCATAATGGCCATATCTTGTACGGAACGCGGTCTTCGGAACATCTGCTTCCTTTACCTTCAGCTGATGGTACCCCGATCTCAAGTCAATCATTGAAAAATACTGAGCTCCCTGGAGCTGATCAAACAAATCATCGATATGAGGCTAAGGATATTTGTTCTGAACAGTGATGTTATTCAAGGCTCTATAATCAATTCAAAGTCTCATTGAACCATATTTTTTTTAACAAATAAAACAGGAGCACCCCATGGTGATGTGCTAGGTCGAACGAAACCTTTCTCTAAAAAATCTTGCAATTGCTCCTTCAAATCTATAAGTTCAATTTGAGTCATTCGATAAGGGGGTTTTAAAATTGTCTTAGCATCAAGAACTAAGTCAACTGTAAACTCAACTTCCCGATCTGGTATTATTCCAGGAAACTCATTAGGAAAAACATCAGGATACTCATTTACCACTGGCACATCATTAATCTGAACAGTTCCTTTATTTTTAACGATGTGTGCAAGGTAACATTCATTTCTATCTTTTACAAGTTTCTCGGCCTCTTGATATGTTCTCAACAGTAAGGGTTCATTCCTGTGCACAAACTTAAAGTCTTTCTGAAAAGAAAGTTCTTCAGCTCTACAGTCAATCTTTTCATGGTAAATAGAGAGCCAATCCATACCCAGGATAACATCAAACTCTACTAGCGGTAGAACAATAAGGTTTGCAAGTAAGTTCTTTCCACAGATAAGGATAGGAAGATTCTTATAAATTCTTTTTGCCTCAACATTTCCCCCAGGTGTCTTTACCACAAGTTCAGGAGTCATTTCATGAGATGATATTCCCATTTTACTAGAAAAGTTTTCAGAGATGAAAGAATGTGTAGACCCCGAATCAAACAACACACTGGAATAATCTGAAAAACAAACAAAGTAACTGATACAACTTCATTTGATGGCCCGACATCTGCTGAAGTAGTTTCAACGGATTTCACCACCCCTTTGTGCTTTTAGTCTAACTGCTTCCCATCAATCAAGCTCTTTGTCGGACACTTGTTTGCATAGTGACCCATGTCATTGCACTTATAACATTTCACTAACTGTAAATCAAATTTGGTCTTACCTTCACCTTGATCCTTTTAAGTGCAATCACAAGCCTTATGTCCCATCTTACCACATTGGTAGCACTATCCAGAATTCAGAAGACATTCCCCAGCATGCCTTTTTCCACATTTATCACAAACTGGAAACTTAGTTTTCTTACCATCAAACTTTTTTGAAGAATTCTTACCTTTCTCCTGCCACCTCTGTCTCTTATTCTGTTGGTTGTTATAGAAAACTTGATCATCGGAAAACTCCATTTCCACCTTCTCAGCACATCGAACAAGCTTTTCATAACTTCTAAACTCACGAGAAGCTAATGCCCTTCGATATTTTGGCTTTATTCCTGAGTAAAAACGATTGATTTTACTATCAAGGTCTCGGATAAAATTTAGATCATACTTTTCCAATCAAGTGAACCTTTCTTCATAGGTAGCCACTGAGTCTTCCTCTTGCCTCAATTCCAAGATTTACTTTTCCATCCTAAGTCAAACAGTGTTAGGAAAATACTTCTCAAGAAACATACCTTTGAATTCATCCCAGTCAAGAGCATCAATCTCATCAGCGTCCCTGATATTTTTGACCATCGACCACCACTGATCTGCTTCACCATCCAAACGGTAAATAGAAAGGCTAACCTTTTGATTTTCTGAACACCCCATGACATCAAAAATCTTCTCTAATGATTTAATCCATCCTTCAGCTAGCACAGGGTCAGATGATCCTCTGAATGATGGGAGATGTTGCCTCATGAAATGTTCCACCACTGACATGTTCCTCTGCGGTTGATATGGATGATCTCATGCATGGATACCACCACCATTTATCTCTTGAGTCAACTACGCCATTACTGCAACAAACTGTTCAGTTCCAATTCCGACCATCTGAGGATGCCGATTCGGAAGGTTATTTTCTCTTGTATGCCTTCCTAGCACTTCTTCCATGTTTCCTCCGTGAAAAAACATTCTGAAAAATCATGTCTTAGATGAAGCAACATGGTAATCTTCAAATACTATATCACATCAATTTGACCATAAAAAAATATTTTTGGATATTAATTTAATAGAATTCTAACTCTTAATGTTATCTAAACCGACCTTTGATACCAACTATAAGGCCCCATCCTTAAACCTTACTTAATCTTGAGTTATTACAAGATTACACATTGAGGATCTTTTCGGGGTTAGAGTTTTATAGAATTAGATCATAAAACTTGAATTACATTCCACATATAAACAAATTGGTTACATAAAGATAGTATTCTTCTTTCCCATCAATGGAAACATATTTAAAATAAAACAAGGATTCTTTCTTGATACTTCCTTGACACTATCATCATATCATGTACCTTTCCCTTGACCTGTGAAAAACATTTCAAAAAAACTTGCGATGAGTATAAAAAACATACTAAGGGATATAAAAATTTGGAAAGGAAACATGGGTACATATATACATTATAATGAAATCATAAATTACCCATAAAACATAATCACTTTAACATACCTCATCAAATCATGAATAAATCATAGAAATCATAAGACATAAAGGTAACTTGAGGCATTCATAACATTCTTACGTAGGGAGTAACCCTCTTGGTTACGTTTGGAATACCCATCATAGTATATTCCCTAAATCTATTCGGAGAAACCTTAACGTTTCACTCCTTCGCGTTACCCAATGCATTGGATAGCTATATCGGGCTCACCCGCCCTTAGTCTATCACAGAACCACCCATCTTATTAATAATGCCCAAGAACCTCAACATAATCATATCACATAAAACATGCATAAAGGAAACATAACATTTCCACCTTTCAATCACAAGATATCAATATAACAAATTGATATAAAAACATTATGAAAACAATTTTCAATACCAAAATAAAATAAAATTAAAACGTGGTATTTATTTTTCTTTTTTAAAAAAAGGTATGGCTTGTAGTGGAAGCCGAAACTCAAATAATGGTCACGGCGGCGGAGAAGTCATTTTCGCCGTATACGTACGACAAAAACATTCCCTTTTGTCGTTTAGTAAACGCTTCGTAAAAAAAGATTCCTTTTGAATAAACGTAAAAGTCAAAGGGTTTTATACACCGTATAAAAGAAGGTTGTGTATAAAACAAAATATGCCTCAATGAAAGGAGATTGAGACGAAGTCCCATACCTCAGGCCCGACTTGACTGGGTCGTTCTTTAATCTCCTGAATAATAAACATGAGTTAATTTCTACTTGCTTAAGAACCTTTTTCAAGTTCATTATTCCTTTTATACCACTTATTGCCATGTCATGAACACTATGTAATTAATTAAGTTAATAACGGTCGTTTTAACGATCATTGGTACTCGAGTCAAAAATAAACCCTTTATAATTGCAATTTGTTCATGTATCCAGTATATCCAGAATTATAATCATGATGTATATATCATATATATCATATATATCCAGTATATACATTACATAATCATTTAGAGGTAAAAAATGAAATGCACTGTTCATGGAGACGGTAAGTTGTACGTACGCATGAACGCTACTTTCATTTCTATTTCGTATTTTATAGAATGGAATAATAATGATATAAAGGTATATTATAATTCCAATATAATATATAATATCATAGTTCCATCCTTTATACGTCCCACATATGGTATTTAACGAATCAAATCACTTTGAGGGGGCGGTAGTCCGAACTTCCTTAAATGAAGATATCACATTTACCCATAATGAAAACCATAAAGGTATGCCCAAAATAAAAAATACATAAGCTTAAGAAAAACATAAACATATTATATATCATATATAAATATAGTGACATCTTAATGGCCACCTTTGAAGGTGTTAAAAGAATGTTGAACAATCATCGTTTCGGGAGGCATAAATTCACCATCCACAGAAACAGTATGTTCTTTTACCATTATATGTAGGTGTCTGTAAGTGTAGCTCGAATCATTCTTATAAAAACATCCTAGTATATTGAATATACTGGAGTAGTTACAAAAGAAATGAATAAAAAGAATTTAGGGGGTTGGACAAGCAAAATAAAACAAAGGGACTCAAGTGAAGACATTACCTTAAAATCGGGTGACTCCCTTTGGTTTGAGCTCAACGGCTTCCTTGGGAAGACTTCTGCCCAAAGTGAGGCTTCAAGGAGTAAGAGATGGATGTGGAGAGACAAAATGGGTAGGGTTTGGCTGAGCCAAAGGCTTTGGGATTGTGGGTAAGGAGGTAGAGGTGGGGGCCTTTTATAAGAGGAGAGGAGGGGACTCTCGGAAAGTAAAGAAATGTTTCTTTATTTGAAAATGATTTTTGGATTCAAAAGGTCCCACATTGGTATAATTCGATGGTAAGGTGATAAGGGTTCTAAATACACCCATCCAATAGGTTTTGGACATGTGTAGGTCATAAATTGTACATTATCGTTTCATTTTATTTAAATCCTTTATTAATGAGGTAATCACTGCATCATCATGATGTCATAAATAATTAAATTTATTTACAGTCTAAAAATTATAAAAAAAATATTATGATTTAGGAAATCTATTTATATTTCCAATGACTATTTATAAGCAAAAATATGACTTGAATAACCCCATGTTGACATTGTTTTAGTAAAATAACTCAGGTTTGTGTCATTTTTACTTTAACA
The DNA here is from genome assembly GCA_963277665.1 of Viscum album. Taxonomy (NCBI): domain Eukaryota; kingdom Viridiplantae; phylum Streptophyta; class Magnoliopsida; order Santalales; family Viscaceae; genus Viscum; species Viscum album. Next base: position 439,253,123 of record OY728142.1, on the reverse strand, counting down.
TTAAATAAAACGTTATTTATGTCATTTCCCAACCAAAGTGGCTCTATGGGGTCCCCAAGTTGACCCATGGCTTGTCTTGGTCGGCCATGACACATCCAATAAGGGTAGGACATTTTTCAAACTCATCTCATATTATGAAAACATTATTTTTACCTTAAACTAGACTAATTACCACTAATCTCAATTAAGAACTTAAAAGTTACTATTCACCAAAAAATTATTTTAATCACATTGAACCACATTTTACTTCATAATGACAACCATGTATGTCATATTTTTTAAAATCAAATCATAGAAGTGGAAATGTTTCATTTATATGACAAATCAGTTTCTTTAACTACCACTTTGTGGTTTCACTATTCATCAAAAATTGATGTTTTTCTGAAAAATACCAAAACATCACCCTAAGCTATATTTGATATTCTGAATTAGAAAATGATTTCTATTTTAAAAAATTCAAAACATTTATGTTGAATTAATTATTTTAATAACAAATTCCCACTGTCAGGACAAATAGCGTGTTTTTTATGAAACAATAAGTATCAAAAGATTGACACTAGTTTAATTCCAATTTGAAAGTGAAATTGATTCCAATGACCACCATTGGATAAAATGGTAAAAATATATTCTAATTTCACTTTAAAAGATATTCTAAAGATAATAAAATCATATAAATAAATTATATTAAAAAGAGGTTTTGAATTAAAATACAACATTTTTCACTATTCATTAAAAAATGAACTTTATAGGAAAAATACCAAAAATTCACACAAAGTAAATTTTGATACCCCAATCATAAATAATAAGTTTATTTTGAGGAAAATAGATTATAAAATTTTAAAAATATAGATTTAAAAAGGGTTTCCCATCAAAAGGCAGTGAACCAATCTTTTAAGAATATTAGTGTATTCCATGCATAAGATCGTATTTATTTTCATTTTAAGCCTCTAAAACACTATATTAATCATTAATAGACATAGATAAAAATATTTATTATTCATTACTTACATGGGATGTTACAGTAAATATTGTGTGTATATGTTCTAGGAAATATTGAAGACTTGTAATAAATTACATATTTTATTTTACAATGGAAAAATTACCATGTATTCGAATAAGATATGAGTTTTCCAAGATAATTGTTTGTAATGATTATCTAAAACAATATATCAAAAATCTTGTAGGAAATAATTGTAATGACTTTTTTCCTAAAATATTTTAATTATGTTAGAGTCATATTTGGGATTTTATATAATTAACTTGTGGGAATTTAAATGGGTTTTATAGAATTCGCCAAATATTAACATTATAATTCAACTTCTAGGAAAACATAGTTTATAGTGTAATAATATCACATCACTATTAAATTGTGAAAATATATAGTTGGTGATAAAATTGTTATAAATTATATATTGAAAAATGATTAAAAATATGGTTTGATAAAAATTTGAAATCATCCTTTCATTTTTGTGACTTTGGTAACTAAAAATTATATAAAATTAAGAAAAAATATTCTATTTGACAACAACCTTAGAAAATTATCTATTTTAATTCAAATAATTGAATTTTTATGATGGAGTAAAAAATGTTTCCTTCAATGAACATTAAAAAAATGTTTCTTTTCATATTTTGTCAAAGAATGTCCAAATGTCCTCTATAGAAAACATTTGAAATTAATTATTTAAATATTGGTAGACAATATAAAATGTAGTATAAAATATCATTATCAAAAATTAATGTATAGTTCAAAACATCTATAAAACAATATTAAGAACATGGATGTGGATTTTAAATATTATTTGAACATGAGAATGAATAAGATGTATTCTCTTAAAAATATTTTCCACATTCCTTTTTTGTACCCAAGAGAGGAAAATGTATAGAAAAAATTAAATCCATAGAAATAAGAAAAGGAAAATAAAATATACATGGTTTAAAAGACAAATATTATACAATTAACTTAAATTTTAATCTAATATAGATATCCCTAAAAAAGTTATAGTTTATTCACTATATAAAAAGTAATAATTTATTCATATGAATCTTGTATCGATAAAGTTACATTAAGATGAAGAACCCTTACCGTTTGGTTAATATATGAATAAAAAATTATAAAATAGATATAAATAAATTTGTATTTATAATACCATAATTTATATGAATAAATTAATAAAATATATTCAAAAATATTATACAGACCACAAATATTATACTTGTAGTGTATATGAAATATGTATCATAAGGATAAATGGGAGATGATATATAGTTACCTTAACTATTGAATTACGTTTTATATGATATTAAACTAATATATAATAAGTTAACATTTATTAAAATTGTATAATAGACTATAATAATAGTTATCATTCTCGATATTGTAAACAAATATCATTTTATTTCACCATATAAAAAATATCAATAATTTCATATTTATAAAATTTATTCATTATATATAATTTTATAAACATTCATATAAGTATGTGATGAAATACTAATTACATAAATTCATAGAAGATGTAGTCTGCAGATACACTCGACTGATGTTTTCACATTTTGATTGATAGAATGAAATATTGGTTAACAATAATAAAATTTTAGAAACATAATAATTTCATGTATGTCATATATATTAATTAAATAATTCCTTTTGACAAATACATGTTAAGAGTGATAAAAAAGAGAATAATCTCACTTTGTGGAAGTGGTAGTTCCCATGTTCACACAATCGATGTTATCATCTTCAAAAATATGATAGGGTAAGAAAGAATATAATATTTTATCATTATATATTTTAATTATTTGATTAATATATTACATATTCATTAAATCTATCTTTAAAACCACCAATGAGAGATTGTGATGTCAAATTAAATGGATTGCATTATGGAGATAATAGTTTATACATACTCTTGAGAAATGTTTTAATTTTTTCTATAATTGAAAAGAGGTTGAAATTATTTTTTATAATAACACAGAAACAATTAATTATATTACATATACCTATGTTATAATTTAAATATGTCTTTATAATATTTTGACAATGTTAATGAAGATATAATCCTAAAATTGATTGGCATAGTTAATCGTATATTTTATAGGAATCATCATTTGGAATACACATTAATCAATTTGTAATTGTTTTTTTGTAGATATAAAGATATGTAAGTAGTGGTTAAGAAGTATTGGAAGTCATTTAGGCATACTTAGGCTAATCGAGGAGGTGGAATTTGTGTGGAAAAGATAGAATATGATCTTCCCTTTTATAAATGTGGTGGGTTCTTAACTTGTACATACATGAAACATTGTTATGTAATATAATCCCTAATCAAGTATATTAGATAAAAATTCTTATAGTTTCAAATATGATAATTTTAAGGCATAACCCCGATAAACTAATGATATTTAAATAAGGGTTTGGGTCATTTTAGGCATTCCTTCTTTTGTTAACCCCTATTTTAACACATTAACCCTTACTATGGAAACAAAATATATTTTCTTTTATAGTTAATAATTTCATTCTAAATGATAATGTTGATTATGAGTAAAACAATATTGATATTATATTCCATTTACCATTAAATTCAAAAAATATAATATTTTTATAAATTTTAATTTAGATAATTAAAAAAATATAATATAAAATAATAATAAATTATTTTTTAGACTATTCAAATTATTTTACATGAAAAAGATCAATTTTTCCATAGATTTGTATTTTGAAAATATAAAAAAATACTTACAATTAATTAGGATCTTTTAAAATCACGAATGAATTTAACATATAAACAACACATAACTTTTAATATTTTAGAACAATTTAGATAGATTTTCTCCCTCCTAAAAATGTGTTATATAAGTGATGAGTATCTGTTTTAAGTAATCATTCCATAAAAATTAGAAATTACAAAATATAATTTTAATTATATATTCATTATAAAAATAATCACTCATTACCATTCATTTCATTTTTTATTCTTTTGAAAACATACTATAATTATTAAAAGAAAGAGAGTGACATTTTATATTTATTAATTACATAAATTCAAATAAATATCATTATAAAATGAAAATAGAGAATAATTTCAATATTATTAAATATAGAATATTTTTTGATGAAACTATCTAATAAAATGAAATTAATTATCATATTTGAGGGGTTTTCTGAGATATTCACATAGTTTTATCATTTTTATCCCATTTTACCATTAACTAAGGTGATTTACCAGGGTTCTAGTTAACTATAACCTAAAGTGAAATATATCACATTAAAATGTAGAAAATGATGATAAATAATATGCAAAACATTTTTACTACTAAATTATCATAATTGGAAAAAAAAATCTAATACAACTATTCTTAATTAAATAAAAACATGTTTTTTAATAATTTCATGTTTTATGTATAAGAATTATTTTCTTCCAAATAAAAATATGAAATTGATTCCCATATAATTTATAGGATAATTTTTAATCAAAAGAGTTTTATTTTAATTTCAAAGAAAATAAAAACTCTAATTAATATAGTGAAATCATTATTAAATGACAAGTATCGATTATAGTTTTATCATTGAATGAAAAAAATACATTAATTTTAAAAATTGTCAAAAAATATACATATATTAGATAATATAATTTTTAATTTAATATATTAATTGTTAAATAAATATTTTTATTATTAAAATGGTTTTATAGATCATCAATTCATTTTTATATCTGAATAATGTCATAAAAATGACAATATTAGTAAAAAATATTTATTCACTGAGAAATATAAAATTTCAAAAAATATAAACATTTTAAATAATGATGATTTTTATATTATGGCAACAAAAAAATATTAAAAATAAAATTATAAAATTAATGATTTTATATATGAAATAAAAAATAAAAAATATTAGTAAATCTGTATTTTATATCCAAAATTAATTCTTTTATAATTTAATTATTTATTACCATATTTGACTTAATTATTATAACAAAAATTTGAGTTGTTATTTTGTATAAAGCAATAAATAATTTTGAATACGGAGAACATTTAAAATTATATTGCATAATGTTATTACTCATTTATATACATGTCATACCAGCATCTAGATTATAAAAACCTTAATTATATATTAATATTTAAATAGTTTATCGTAGTTTATTTAATATTGGTGTAGTGTGTTATACAAACTGTCAAAAATAGAATTTATATAAAATAGAATACATTCAAACATATACTGTTGTTACATTCATCCCACATAATGAAATTGTATCCTCTTAGTTTTTATTTAATTCCAAAAAAAATTGATTAAATAAATTTCAAATTGAATTATAAGGAGTGGAAGATAAATATAGTTATGTTATAAAAAATACCTATTTATACACAATGTTTATATTTACTTTTGAAAAGTAATTTTATTTCTATATTAATCATATGATACATATCATTTCTTTAATTATAAATATTCCTTTGTGCGATACATATTTCTTAATATGTTCTATAAATATTGAACACATCTTTAATAAAAACTATAGAAATTTATTGAACACATCTTTAATAAAAAAACATGAGATAAATATATATACATAAAGAGAATAAAATATAGAATAGTAGACATGAAAAATATGTCAGATCATAAAGTAGTCAACTGAAGTGGTACAACACAATGGTAGATAAAGAATCTCTATGAAAAAAGTCAAATAGCAACGGAAGTATAAAACTGAGATAGAAACTCTATGTGATACATTAAGAAAACACCCACCCTCTCACCCCCGGCTACTCAAAAATAGAAAATAGAATTCTCTCCACCTAAAATTGGAACCTCTCCTTTCCCATCATCAAAATACTTACAATTTTATTTTCAATTCTGATGGGATGCATGAAGTGTGAGCTAAATAGTATTGGTTGGATCTCATCCAGGTGTTCATTATCCAGAATCTACAAAAAAATTCAATCATGTTCAAATTTAAAAAAAAACTAGGAATGATATAGTGTAAAATAGTATTTATATCATCTTAAATATAAATATTTTCCCTTATTTGAATTGTTCTGAATAATCTATGTAAAACATTTTCAAATGATTTTATATAAATAAATGTAGTCAAATAAAATAATGCATCACATATAATATCGAATCCAATTCATTCCCAAAAAAAATATAATTAAAATCATGGAAAGGATCATAATTCATAGTTTTATTATATACATTCATTCCGAATAATATAAAATCACACACATAAATCCTCATGAAAAATGCATCGAATCTAGAGAGAATTTAAACAGACCAGAAGGTGAACCTCCAAATAGTTTATAACAATTCTTGATAATAGCATTTATAGGGACAATATGAACACACCATGAGTAAACCCCTAAGAAATATCAATTGATAAATACAATTAATACACCATCCACTAATTTTCCCATGGATTTATATGTGTTAAATTTTAAAACCCTTTTCATTAAAATAATTCTTTTAAAAACATTTAATATTTGCTAATTAAATTTATTTGAAAATACATTTTATCTTACCAAAAGAATGGGAACCATAAAATTTCTTGAAAGACCATTTTCACACACAATATTAAATAATTCCAATTAATTTATAATTTTTTTAATAACCCAGACAAATATACTTCATCTAACATAATCTATTGAAAAACCTACCTTCCTCAAACTAAATTCACACACACCCATAAATGGATTCATTAACATAATAGAATTAAAAGACAATAATAATGGATCTAGAATCAATCATGATTTCTCAGATTCAATTTAATAAGAAAAATGATTGGTAAAGAGGGTAGATCGATACATTCCTCAGATAACTCTCAACCCACTCTACAACCAAAATAAAGGCTGTACATAAATGGTACAAAATGTAATATATCAATAATGGATAAAATATAGTATAATTTTATATTAAACAATCTGTAATTACAGAGCATTGGTTTTACCAAGATCAATGGAAATTAATAAATAGATGGATATCTTACCAATAATGATACACCACAACCAAAAAAAGATCCATTGATGAATGAAATGATTTAGAGGAACAAGATATCAAAAAATTGAACAGTGAGAGCTCCCATGTCTCATGAAAAAATCATGGGGTAAATTTAAAATTAATCACCTCCACAGAACCCCAAAAATAACTAATAAATGTAAAATTCATTACATGATGCCATTTCATGACATGAATATATTAATTAAAAAATCCATTTAAAAATGCATCATGTTTGATTGAGAAACCCAATGCTGACCAATTCTTAATGTGATGATTATTTATGGCGTATGGACCTTTCGTTATCTGGGCCAATTCAAAAAATATTCCTGACAAATGCTTCACATCATATTAACCATTCATTACATGAAAAAATCAAATTGGACAAAAATAGACTATATTCCAACAAAAATCCACTTAATCCTTTTACCCATTTATTCCCTATTTTTATTCATTCAAACAAACCTAAATCCCAAATATTTAGTTCATATTTTCCATATAATGATATTCATCCATGAGAGTCCGAAAACAGTCCTAAAAAAGATGAATATGAAAAGATGGATGGTAATTACCTGAAATACTGTAACGAGATGAAAAAAACTCCATACAATAATACTTCCCATCCACATGAAGTCATGTGGAAGAATTGTTCCAAGAATAACATGAGACAACATCTCACTTATCAATGACTCATGATCCCATGTCTCCTAAGACTCTGATACATGTATCAATGATACATTTACCAATTGAATCAACTTCTCATGGATGAACAGTAGCCATGATTAAATGATATCCACTGGATTATCTACAACAGAAACTTATAGATCAAGATTGATCTCATCCCAAAATTAATCATGTAAGGGATTCCGATGGAACATTATGAAATATGATATGTTGTAAACATCAGGAGTACCCATATACTGAACCATAAATTCCAATTGATAAGAAACCTAACCTAGTCACTTAGGGACCTCAACTGTTCCAACATATCTTGGTGCCATCACTGAATTTTTTCCAAGCTGATAGTGCCCAAATAAATGAGAGATGTCCAACAAAACCAACTCAAAAACAGAAAACTCTGAAGGATGAAATTGAAAACCAATATATAATATCTTGTGACTCTATATAGTAACCCAACATCTACATATATAATTAATTATCACTCACATATACATAATGAGACTATGTCCAACCAGATAGGCCTTACCTACATCTACATAATAAAGATGATACATTCATTTGAAACCCTAATAAAGAGCCATTTTGATTATTTTAGATAGTTTTTATTTTAAATAAACTAAACCAATAGCATATGGCCATCAATTAGACACTAAAATCGAATAATTGTGAACTAATAATATCATCTAGTTTAAAAAATTCATTATCTATCAATCATCTCACTATTGATGGTAACATACAGTTAACCTGAATTGATCCCCATTTCCCTCTTGGTGAATCTTCTATTACCATGAGGTAAAACCAAGATCCGTGTCCGATATAATGGTAGAGGTAACTCCATTAAACATTGCAACCTCTTATATGTACATATTTCATTTGAATTCAACATTAGTGGTGTCTCAGATCGAAATGATGTTACCCTTACTTTTCAACCAATGATTCACCACCCACCAAGCATTCCCCAAGAGGAGTTCATGGTAATACAACAAAAAATTCCATAGAAACATCTTACCTTATCCAAAATGGTGCCGAAAGTGTATGAATAAAATGGAAAGGATTTATATTATCTATCGTTATATATTAGTATGTGTAATACTAGGACACATAATCTGAAATTTCACACTTTATACATAGGGACACAAATCGCCACGATAAGTCTTAATACATCCTTACAGTAATAGGAGGAATGAATTATAAAGAAATATCAAATTCAAAAAAATTGATCAGATCATATATGGTTGGATGATAAACTAATCCTAGTGGAGGGTAATACCATCTTAATAGAGAGTCCAAGCAGAAATTGTATCCCCATTATATCGGGTTTTGATAATTTCTTTGAACTCACCATCCTTTTATTGATTTATTAGAATATACTCATGGAGAGATGATGATAACTAAACATTACCCAAAATCATACTTGAAGTTTCATCCAAATTATCAATGGGAAAAATATAAACTAAATTCATAAGGTTCATGAACTCTTTTGATAAAAGTAAAAACATTGATGAGACATTCCTTCTAATTGCATATGTGATGACATTTCCCTTCAAAAAGGTTTATGAGATGTCAAATTCAATCATCTTATCGAATTCCACCAGAAAAATCTATTTGATATTCATGTATTTCAATGAAATTATATATATTAAACTCTTATAGTAAGAAAATACCATGAAACCCTCCCAAAAAATACAGTGCTTCCAACATTTAAGCACACCCATAATAGTAGAATCCACTAAATTAGGAATGGGGTACTTCTTCTCATGTTTTCAAAGTTAGTGAGTGTTGTAATCCTCCATATGATTGTCCAAAATTATCTCCCAACAAATACTATAAATAGAAGAATCATGAAAGATCACATAACCCTTACCAATCTCAGGAATGATCAGAATATGATTTGATGTCAGAATTAATTTCATCACTTTGAAATAAGACCGTAACATTTCATTCAATATAAATTTAAACCCATTCATCATAATATAATCAATATTAATTGTATATTTTATAAATCATTGAAGATCCATCAATATTTCCTTAAAGAATAAAGAATATGAAATGCTCAATGACATCATGTTGTGGTTTCAATGATAAGAAAACCTTTCTAAAATCTTGATTAACACATAATCCATACATTGAACTCACATTACATAATAAATTCACTTCATGTATCTAGAAATATAATTTTATTATCCTTCTATAAAATTGGTTAATCATCAGGTTTTTTACAACCAAACACTGATAGTGCTTCTACCCATGGTCAGGTCATGAGTAAAGAAAAATATCATCCATGAACACTATATGAAAATTGTAATATATTCTCATGTAACATCAAGTTCATCAAATACATCAAAACTGAAGGATGATTATTCAATCCAAATGACATAAAAATATATTTATATTGTTCATACTTACACTAGATATTTGCCTTCAATATATCAAAATCACAAACACAAAGCTTATGATAACTAGAATTCAGATCAATCTATAGAAAACACATTTTATCATTAACAATTAAAAAATTCATCCACACCTATAAAAGGATACATATTCATAGTCTTCATGTGGTTTACATTCTGATTTTCCAAACATAATTGGAGTTAACCATCTAACATCTTGAAAAAGGGTGTTGAAACATGCCAAGGAAAAACATTAGGAAAAATATTCCTCAATCATAACATCCAATTAAATCATGATCACTCTCAACTATACTAATGAAATATGATAACAAAATTCCAAAATAGGATACACACCCCACACTATATAAATTTAATGCTCTACCACCTACTATAAAGGATGAAAAGATAAATCATATAGAAAAAATTTAGGAATGTCTTAAACAATAGAGGGAATCTAAATAATAGAAGACACATCATTGGTATCAACTGCTATATTAGTCAAAAATATATTTTTCCCTAGGAAGGAAGGTATTTCACATCCTATATTCAAACCCCACTCTCCCTAAAAAAACCAATAACTCCCATCAGTATCAAGGTACAAAAAAATAATATGATACAAATACCACTACACACTGAGAAATAAACCATTCAATCCTAATGATGAAGTCTAACAGATCCAGATTGAGAATGATGAAATCCAAAACTAACACCTCATAAACCATGAATGGCAAGTAAAAAGAACACTAAAACCCCTAATCATTAATATCTTTATGAGGTGTACATGATTCCATAATAAAGGGCATCAGTTCTAAGGTAAATCTAAGGATATTCACAAAACAAAAAAATACAATCAAGTGGGAAGCATATGTATCAAATAAAGAATTATCTACTAATCACGAAATAATGTTAGTACCTCCCACTATTGCTTAACCTAAATATACCTCCGTTGAAAACTCAAACACATAATGATGTTTTTTCACTCCAATGGTCAGTGACTAGAACCCAATTATCATCAAAGTATCTAATTATGTTGCAGTAGCCTTTAGAGCTAACGATCCGTGACCACAATGATGTGTAAAAATATACTGATAGAAATCTTATTGATGAATACATAATCCACAAATATAACAAATCTTTGAAGGTGTTAAACCATAACATCATATATCTCCATCCATGTCACATTTATGGGAAGCCATGAGAACACTACTTGCTGCAACATAAGGTGTGTATGAGGGTCATAGTTGATAACTACCCCCAACAACTCATGTGGTGATCATGTCACTTCATCTTTATTCCTATATTTCCACTAAATAATTCTATAGGTGGAATAGAAATGGAATAATAACGAACCATTCTCAAAATATCTATCTTTTACAACATTTACCTTTTTCCTACCTCCTCGTAATTCAATAGATTCCGCATAAATACCAATGATATGATATATGGTATTAGACATTATAGGTGCATATAATCCTTAAACTGGTAACCCTTTACTACCTATTGATAAAAAAGAACTATCTCCCTGAATTGATTGGTATACACTGACAACAAATTACCTCTCTTCTATAATTAGTCGAACATTTGAGACTTCACCATCCTAAAAAATCATGAAAACTACTGAAAGTTTCATGTCATGAAACCATTATAGTTAATGACCAAATATCCATCCAGCTATACCATTTGATCCAAAAATTTCTTACTGGGCCTTTGGCTTTGATCATCACATACATGGCCTTGATATTTTAATTTTTATCACTATAGTTAAAGATCATATTGGTCATTATTAACTCTAATGGATAATGGATTCTCATGTATGAAATCCCTTGATATGTCCCTTCCACTAAAGCTCTTGGTTGTACCTCAACAACTATTTTAGGGACTTACCTAAAATTTTGTTTGATAGCATGAACTTCCCATATAATAGCCTTCATAAAAATCCAATGAAAATGTGGATTCCCATTAAGATCATCCACTACAACCTCTTGATGAAATCATGCAAGATTTATCAATAGAATTACAATACACACTAAAATAGGATAAATGTTAATCCAATAATATTATATCATTTAAATCAATACAAATATATTAATAACCTTCATTGAAGATCCGAATCTCAATAATGGAGACACACATCCCACTATATCATGGTATGTTGAGTCTATTCACAATAATATTTTGCAAGGCACCCATTGAAACATGCATCTCAAGCACCGAAAATATTATATATGATCTACCATCTTCATAAAAATTAGAATAACTTAATCATATGATACCAAATAATGAAGAAATTGACTCATATACCCTCTCAAACTGGCACCCAAACCTTATCAAGACAAACTCGATAGGAATTATCATTCCCCTTAGTCTGGGGAATAATAACCCTGGCCTCAATAATAGCGAACATAAGGAATGATTTCTCCTAACCTAAATCACAAAATATCTCACACACAAACATATATATTGATAATTATTGGGAATAAATAACGGTATAGTAAACAATAAATATATGTCATATAAAAATTAAAACATATTAATAAGTACAACTCAAATGTATAGAAATAATCACCGAGATAAAAGTCCAAAAAAAATGGACAGAGATTTGAATTGATATTATTGAAAAGCCCCCAAAATATAACCATAGACTACCTAGACATTTATTAAATAAATCTGGATTCATCACTAGGGTAATTTCTCTATCCCTACATTGAAAAAAATATGAGATTTATGAATTTCCAAAGGGATACAAATGGATTTATCTAATAAAGAAAAGTAGGATCCTAACCATGTGTTCCATATCATGTTTCTGTACAAAAATATATTCATTATAAAATTTTAACAAAACAATAAATGATAAATAGTTAATCAATTTTATTACATAAACCTGGAAAAACATTTTCCAATTTTCCACAGTTCCAAATAATCAAGGTAAAATTTATTCAAATTGGGTCTTATACACCAAATATGTAAAATAATAATAATTCACCACACATAAAATCAAATACATATCAATAAAAACCAAATCACTAGAAGCATCAATCCAAGGATCACTACAATTTATACTAGCAGTGACAGTCATGCCTAATCATCAACAATCACTTGCATGAAGCCACTAGACATGTTCAAATATATAGATATAAGAGTACTTCCCCATAAAGGGAACCTCCAAACATTTTATATCAATTATCTGGAATAAAAGGCCCATGGTGTAGAGGGAAACCCCATGACGTAACCCCCCCAAACATATCAACCAATGAGTCATAATGCTAAAAATTCCACCAAAGTACATATGGCTTCCAATGTGCTTCCTTTTCCAACATGTTTCATGAAAAACATTATTTGAAAATCATTTTTGAAATATATTTCAAATATTATTTAAGAAATGATTTCACAAATAAATGAGAAATCAATATTTTCTCAAAAATAAAACAATTTCTACACATGCAATTTAATAATAGAAATTAATTTAAAATACAATTTAAAAAATGATATCAATATACTTCATCCAACATAGGCTATAGATGGAACCGCCTACCTTAATCATGGTTCAAAATCACTAAAAATAGGATACATAGAGACTACGTGATTCATGTAAAATAATAGAGGCCATAGAATCAATCGTTACATATCATATTCAATTAAATAATAAAAAAATACTATTGAGAGGATATATCCTGAAATACCTCAAACAAAATTCTTATTGTACCACAAAAAACATAAGGGTCAAACACCAATGGAATATTTTCTAACATATCTATAAATGGTCATGAATATTACCATCATAGATAAAATGTTCAACATATATTAGGAAATAATTCTACCCTAACCAATAGAAATTAAGAATCATTCATGGAGAGACACACTACAACTATAATGAACATAAATTAAAGAAAAATGTAATGGGAAAGGAGAGGGTATCCCAAAAATATCTTTTTAGAGCACATGGGGATCATTGGGAATGCACTATAGTAAAATGGAAAATTAATCTACTACACAATATCCTAAAAATAAATAATGTTGAAACATTAATGACGTGATTACATTTCAAGACATGAATCTCCTAGTTTACAAAAGTTGTTAAAAAACCTACCTCTTATTTAAAATCAATACATAAACCATTTAATAACGTGAACACAATCATGTCACGCAAACCCTTCACACCATGAATAAATTCATGAAATATTCTTGAAAAAAATTTCAAATCATATGAACATTTTATATCATGAAAATTTATAACATAAAGAATGAATCATATATTTTGAAGGACATCGTCTCAATCATTTTACACATTTATAGCTATACTCCACTAATTCCAGCAAACATAAATCAAAAAACATTGTGTCATTTTCCCTATCAAACTCTCTTTATCCTCAAGAGGCCTAAAATGATTAATAAATAGGTTATGAAAAGAGAGATTTTAAATAACTAAAAAAAATTAATGGGATGTTAAATGATATATTATTCATCATATTTATTTATTTTGAAGAATTATTTTATCATTGTGAATGATCATTTTAGATAATATAGTAAATTTATTTTCTCCCACAATTTGATCAATTGGATATGTTTCAGGATGTTCTCCAACTGTACTTAATATCGTATGATAAATAAATATGATTATTTATTTATGGTCAAGGCACTAAAATTATCTTTTAACATACCAAAAGCTCTAAACAACAAGATAAAACTAGTCCTTAGGTATTTAACCATTTAAAAAAATAAATATGGTAACTTATATCAATATAATATCAAATATGAATAAATATATATAAATAATTCTCCAAAAACTAAAAAATAGTGCCTAATGTTCTACTAAAATCATTCCATAAATAATTAACATTAAGACATATAAAATATTCTTTCCCAAATTCAAAACACCAAATCATAAATATTTGATCACATTGTATTCCAAAACAAACACAACATTTCTACCTCAATAATACCAATCCCATATAAAGTCACATTCCATGATTCTATATAACAAAATCATATATTCTACCAAATATAATATATATTTTCTAAAAAACCTAAATCACCATATAACTCCAACCAATACATATATCCTTACACAGTTGAACTCAATATTTATTGGTCAAATAAAATTCCATCTTAGATATTAATATTTACATAAAATAATCATATAATGTTCCCAATATCATGAACTTATTTAGAAATATTAAAAATCACATAGT
This sequence comes from Viscum album, assembly GCA_963277665.1. Taxonomy (NCBI): domain Eukaryota; kingdom Viridiplantae; phylum Streptophyta; class Magnoliopsida; order Santalales; family Viscaceae; genus Viscum; species Viscum album. Next base: position 439,237,878 of record OY728142.1, on the reverse strand, counting down.
CATCCAATGAAATTTTAATATCCTTGTTATATAATCATATATTACAAAAATATGATAAACCATTTATTTGTATTATCTAAAATTACCTCATAATAAAAATAATATTAACTTTAAATGTTGTGTATTTATTTCAACACATATTCTGAATAATATTATTCCAAAATAATTTCATACTAATGAATATTTTATACATATGGGTTACATATAACTCATTGATATATAAAAACCCAAAAAAAAATCCAAATATTTCATTATTCACCATAAAATTATATAATAATAAATATCATATGTATATTTATTCCATTAAACTTATGGTAATTGTAAAACTTATCCAACCATAGTAGGACCCTTAACATTTAATTTATCCACATCTTATAAATTAATAACCTATAATGTAATCTAAAACCTCATCTAATATAAATTGAGACAACCCAAGACCCTAATACCTAGATCTAGTGTAAAATACATATTCCTTATATTCATTAATTATTTCTAGATGATGAAACTAACATTTTATCATCAATAAATAAAAGTTTAATAGAAATTATTGAGTCTATTAAATTACCATATATTATTAGGTATATTTTTTTTCCTGAATTAACAAAAAACCATTATTTAAAAACCCATTTTTTCAAATAAAAAGGGTATTTATACCATTATAACATGATTTTATACTGTCATAAGAAGGATTAAAATATCAAATTAATTTTTTTACACATGATATCTTTATATAAAAACCATATATATTCTCATTATTAATTATTTAGGGAAGTAGAAAAATAACAAATATTGAGATAAGATTCTTTGTAACTCTGAACAAGGGATATATCAATCGATGATCATATTTAATCATATGATAATAATAAGGGCATGAGTAAATGATAGTGACTTAATAATTTCATACCAAATCATTTATAGATCATAAATCATGAGTCATATCATAAAAAGAAACGTTATTCATAAGAGTGTGGTTTCATCAATAATCAATCATGATCTATTAGAGCATATCATAAGTATAAGGAACATTTTTTGGTGTATAAATATGTATAAAATGTCATTTACATAGTCAAATAGATCATTTAAGACAATATTAGTTGAGAGAGTCCAATAGTGGATTGGGATCACTCACCATTACAATAATTTCCTTTGTTGAGGGTCTCTATCATGAATAACATAGTGAATATATCCCATTATAAGACCTAGTTCACTCTCCATTATAGCTCAAACTGTACATTAAGATATCAATATTTAAAAAACTATTTTATGCGATATACAATTCTTATATAACCCATCACATTTTTAATATCATACATAGTATTCAGAATGGTTCATAAAAAGTTCATCATAGACTAACCTATGAAATATAAAAGTTTCATAATGATTTCATCATATCATAATTAACCCATGAGAATGTAATGGTTTTCCTTGAATAGTGCTTAAAATGGCATCAATAAAATCCATTTAAAGGGAAAAAAGTTTATGGTATCATAATATCACATTCAAAATAAAGTATAAAAATCCTTATAGGATTCATAAATTGATGAAATATGTTTTTAAAAAATCATTTAATATATTCTTTGAGAACGTAAGAAATTATAATTTTCTTCCACTAAAGTTTAAAAATAGCTAAATTATTGTGAAAATTATTGAATTTTAAAATAAAGATGTATGTATTTAATGTAATATTCAAATTAATGAACTATTGTGATAGAAGTTAAATCTATTTATTATGGAAATTTTTTTAAAAAAATATTTTTTTTACATTTTGGTGGGGTCAAGATATACTTGTACTGCATGAAATTGAAAATATTCCTTTTAACGATTTGAAAAAAATTAAAATTTTATATAAAATAATTAATCATCATTTAATGTATATATAAAAATTATATTAAACATTATTTAGAATATATACCTGGAGTATAATGATTCTTGTCCCAAAAATATGGAATAAGGGTTTCTTTTTATATAAATATTTGTTCGATCATTTTATGTACGAATGATAGAAACAAACCAGTGTAAACATTAAAAAATATAAATAACCTATTAAGAACAAAATATATTGGGTTTATGGGATATGTATCATATCATTTACCTCAATCTATATTTAATATTGATATTCCTGGAATGAAATTATATTGTAACATAAACCCTTACAACATTAGTTACATGTGAATTATAAATCCCTTGAAATTAAATAATCAATTGATAATTTATCATAAAAATAAATTTAATATATTCTTGATAACATAGAGAAAATGTGAATTATATAACGAATATAAATAAAATTGTTTCATAATCAGAAACACATCTTGCTGAAATAATATTGAGATAAAGAACCTTTGGATTTTTTAGTATTATATTAATAAAAACTCAAATAATATATAACATTAGAATAATTTAAAAATTAAAAAAATACTTAAAAATAATACTAAAAATAAATTCATATGAAGTATATATACCTCTCAAATGAAAAATGCGTTGAATAAGGAAAATGTCTCTTATAAAAATATTTAAACGATAAAAACTTACATGAAGTACTAACGTGATTTATTCATGCCCCTAAACACTGATATAAAAATATTAGATTTTTTATTAATCCATAAAATAATAATATTTATATTTATCATATATTATATTACACAATTAATACATTTTATCACCCCTTTACTAATTTTTATTCATAAAAACTAGTGTTTTTTTATTCAATTTTTATGTTTGGTTTTGATCGGTGCTTCCAATCCATACACTTTGGTAATTGTATAATTTTATATATAATCCTTATAATTTATTAATTATCATATATATTCATTACATATTACTCTATAAACATTCATATAATTTGGTGATGAAAAATTAAGTTCATCAGTTCATAGAGGCGGTAGTCAGCACATATACTTGGTTGGCATTTACAATTTTTATTGGATAAAATAAAATAATGTTAAAGAATAATTAATATTTTAAAATTAATAATTATATAATATTTATAATTTATTAATATTTTAATTTAATATCCCCCTAAGACAATTCATGTAATTATAAATGAAAAATGAATCACATTACTTCATGGAGGGGGTTGTCCAAATGAATGAACGCGCGATGTCAGCATTTTACAAAAGATGAGTTAGTAAAAATATATATAATATTATATCATAAATTAATGTTTTTATTTTATATTCATAAAATATTTCCATTATACCCATATTTATAAAAACCTAGATAAATGTTGATGAAAAAATAAAATACATCTCTTTATGTAGATGGTAGTTCATAAATTTTCATGAATGATGTTTTAATTTATCAATCGATGGAAATAGATCAAATTGATTGTGAAATTAAAAAAACCTTTTAAATAAAGAAAAATCATGATTTTATTTTGTTAGCATGGTTATAGGATATTTTAAGGAGTTAAATATGAATAATTCGTGAAATAGATCGTTAAAGAAAATTACAAATTATTCGAGTATCTCCCATAGGATTACATATTATTCATTCATGAGTTGGAATTTTGGTGATAAAAAGACTCTAATATATATCGATTATTTTTGAAATATTATTTTATATAACCAGGTTCAAGAAAATATCATTTAATTGAATATAGAAGTGAGAAGCGGATGTTCCCTATAATAAAATAGGTGGGTGGAAAACATGTAATTACTGGATAAATAAATATATATTATATCTCTTATTATGGAAAAGTGTCTCAAAATTTTCATATAAAAAAAATTAATATTACGGTCTAAAGTTAATAAACAAATGATATTTAGGAAACTATTTTGTGTTATTATAAACATTATCACTTAAGAAACCAATTATTTTAAACATATTAACTCTTTCCATGGTAACATAGTATTTAGTCTTAATGGGAAATAAAGTCATATAAAAGGTAAATGTGGGTTATAAGTTAAAAAAATAGATTTTTATCCATTTCAAATTACCTATAAAAATATAATATTTTCAGGTTTTTTAAATAATTTAGTCAAGTTTTTTAAATATAAAATATGTTTATTTTAATTTTGAACACTACTATCATGAGTTTACATTAAAAACAAAAAAAAATAGCATGGATATTTTACTAATATTATAAACATTTCATAAGATTTTTTATGATATAGGAAAATATTAAATGCCTTCAAATTTTCTAAAAATCCACTTTTAATATTTTAAAACTATTTACATTGATTTTTCATCATCTTTCCCATGCACTTCATTGTTTATGTAAATGTTTTTGAAGTTACTGTATGATTTAAAATAATTTAAATAAATTAATAAAATTAAAATAATTTATTCATGTTATAAAATAAAATATAATGTTTTTCATAAAATCTAGTTATTTATAAAAAAACATATTATATATTAAAATAAAGAGATTCACATTTTGTACATACTCATTATTTAAATTAATATAAATTTCATTATCAATGGAAAATGAAAATAAATTCCATATTCAAGTATATTTTATAACATACATAGAAATAGACACAAAAAACAAAAAAATCTCCAGTTTTTTTGAGATTATGAGACCATATCACGCAGTTTTAGCATAATTTAACCCACTAAACCATTAATGGTGAGAGATTCTTTTCACATGGTTACTATTAAATGTTACTAAAAATTATATGAAAACCATAAATTATTTAAAAAATATGAAAAAAAATATGGAAATTATTTATATAGGATTTAATTTCAAAAATTTGTAAAAATTACATTTAATATAAGTTTTCAAAATAGAACAAAAAACCATTCATAGAATTTTATCTTGTTTGAAGCATAAAATGATTTTTTACCAAAATAACATATAATATTGATTCCCATGTCATTAATTATATTTGGTTCAATCAAAGGAATATTTTTAAATTTACAATGAAATAAAAATAAAAATAAACCTTGGAAAATCTTGATGAAAATAAATGTTCCAAAAATAGTTTTTATATCAAAACAACATTAATCATATTTGAAAAATGTTAATCATTTATTTCATTATCCAAAATTATATTTTCAAATGAAATATTAAACATTATAAAACATATATTTGGTGTATTATTAATTTTTTATAAAAATTACGTACATTTTCAAATGATGATTATGTAATTCAAGTTATATAATTTATAAAAAGGGAATTCTACATTATTCACCTAAAAAATAATAATATCAAACAAATAAATAAATAATTATAAGATAAATTTAATATTATTAATACTATTTTATGTTAATTTAATTAAATTATAATTCTTAAATATTGATTTTAAATGAGAAATAACGAATATATTGAAAACTACTTTTTGAGAAAAATATCCCTTTTAACCATTAGGTATTTTTAACCTTATAGGATTTATTTCTTAATATCCGTATTTGAGTTATTATTTTGATGGAACTAATAAATAATGTTTATTGAGGAAATATTTTCATCATATGTTTCATAATTTTGTTACCTTAATTCAAACCTTCTAATCCAATGGGTGGGTTATGACATTCATATTTAAATTTTAATATTTCAATTGATCACAGTTCACTTACGATTGGTGATTGGTATTGTAAATAACACATAATATAGAATTTATTAAAAATATAAATAATTATAAAATCTCATTGTGTTAAAATGCCTTAGTTAAATCTATCCTTTCAATCATATGTTTGAAACCCTGTGGAAAACATGATCACTAACCCAAAACTATTGGGTCTTATCCTGTGAGATGCATGTGAAATCAAATGAATTTTTTATATATTCTTAAACACTTGGATAATATATATTATATCTAAAATATACTATAAATTTTTTATAATAAAAATTATTGACCCTCTAAAATCACCTCAACATAAGATAAATCGATATGGTTATCAACATATTTTCTCAGATGGTTAAATTATTATAAATAATATATTCTAATTTTTACATTATTTATTAAACTACATCACCCTAAGAACATTAAAAATATAGATTTTATTCTTTAACAATGTCCCACTATATATAAAACATACATAAAATGTAACCATTAGTTTTTTCATGGAAGGTTGTACTATGCCACACATATATAATAAAAGTGTTTTTAATTATAATAACAAAGGAAATGCAATAATAATAGTTTTGATACTAATATTAAATTTAATTTATATAATTAAATTCATTTTAAAAAATATGTAATCTTTTACTGAAATGAAAAAAACATTAGTTGCAATGAAATTGAGTTTTAGGAATTATCTTGTTTTATATGAAAACAATATTTACAAATAATTGAATATTAATATGATAAAATAAATTTATTTTTGAATTAATTAATGTAAAATTTCTTTTGGAATGAATCATTATAATTTTCTGAAGATATATATTTTTTAAAGAATAGTGAAAATAATATTTTAATTGAAAACTATATTTTCTTTGAAAATATATTAAAATTAAAATTATATTTGTATTACTTATAATAATTTGTTATAAAATTTTGATTAAAAAAAATTATATTATATTCTATTTGAAAAAATTTATACATTATTATTGTATAAAGACATAATTTTTCTTAATGAGTAATTTCTCAAGATAATTAGTCTATATCACATAATTTGGTTTAAATTTAAATTAAATTATTCATCCTATATAAATTGCATTTGAAAATATTATCCCATTTTTTGAAAATATTGATAAACATTTTTTTTAATATTTCACTTTTAGCTTTGTTCATTATGAATAGTAACTTAAATAAATTTTTATCACCTCTGAAATGGTAAATAAGTAATAAAGGTTTAAAATAATTTGATAATATAAAAATTTCCTTAAAAATTACCATAATTTTATGGATTACTATATCTCATCTATAGCCATCCAAATGTAGATTTTTTTACAATTTTTTCATTACTTCCAAAATTTTGATCTTTATAATATTATTTCTAAAAAATTTGAAATGATATTATATTAATTTTGTTATCCCTAAATAATTGATATATTGTTAAAAAGATTCTATGTTCAGGTTTATGTAAATATTTGATATTGAAATTCATTTATATATCATGATAATTAATTTCTAATTGTTAGTGATTAAATAATTTTGTTAAATGCCTACAAGAAACTGATATATTATTTATTTATTTTATTAAAAAATAAAATGATTTTTTTTAATATTTTACAAAAAATTATTATTTGAATAAATTTTTACATTCATGAAATATTTAGATATATTAAAAATTTTTGGGAAGTTTAAAAATATTATCTTTTAATTACCCTACAATCATGTTGTTTTTAAAATAAAAAAATTAATAGTTCCAAAATTTATATTAATTATATTTTATAATAAATAATTTATTTTAATAATTTATAATTTCTATAAAAACATTAAAAGTGTCAGGGATGTGGTTTAAAATATCCAAAATTATACATTTATTTCCATTATACCATTTATTGTAACATTTTTGACACCTAATGAGCAAAAACCTTTGGTAGCATAGTATGTGTCCAAACGGGTTAACACAATGTCAAACCAAATAGATAAAGATTATAGTGTTCCATAAACATGTATATATTCTATTGGTACATAATATTTAGAAACTATGTCATATATGGATTTGGAAATGTCCCTTATTGTTCCATATTATCCAAAAAATTAATTTATATCAATTTAATATTTTATTTAATTCTAGGTTTTCCCCTCTCCTCACGTCTAACATGAAACCCAATATCCCATTTCTCTCACACATTGGAATAACCTTTTTTTCATCAAATACCCTACCAGATACAATATTTACATAACTACCAATATCAATGAGTCGTTTTTTATAATAAAATAAACCATATGAGTGATTTTGATTTAAACCTTAATGGTTGTCCAACAAAGATGTATAGTTCTCAAGTATTTATTTTTGTTATTCTTATTTCTCCATAAAGAATATTAAACCGTTATAAAATAAAAAATATATTTAACACTTATAAACTGATTTTTTATTATTTTATATGTATATCTTATATCGATCTCCACTACATTCAAATGGGAATTGAAAAAGTCATTTGTGTGTACAAAGGGCTAGTAAAACATAAAATAACATAATTTATTTTCCACCACCACCTACAATGGATTTTTATAATTATAGATTTAATTTATATATATGAAAATATATATTATATTCATGAACTATTTATAATTCGTTGAAATTAATATTTCATATATGTTCTTTCTATTCCATTCACCAAAATATAATTTCATTCATTTATAATTGTTGATTTCCTCCTTCATATAGTGATTAGATAAAAATTTTCATAATCAAATAACATGTATGATACATATATGTTTATTGAAATAATTCATTTGATATTTATTGTATACCTATGATTCCTCATGTCTATAATAATGCATACCTTTAACCCATAAATATCACAAACAAATTGACATGTTACTCAGGAGTATGAATTACATATTGTGTATTTGATTGTAATGTAGTTTATTGTTTATAAACACATTTAATAGTAGAAATTAAAATTATTATTTATGTAAAAAATTAATGTTCTATAATGAATATTATTCTTAATAATGTCATGAAATGCCAACGTTGAAAATAATTAACCTACCAATGTCATGTTTGAAATATAATCCAAATATCATCAAAAAAATATGACAAGAATTATATTGGTTATGTCATTTTATATAACATGGTAATAAATAGAATAAATAATTAATCATAATTCAAAACGTTATTTATATTATAAACTATTAATACAATTCTTTTATTCAAAATTATTACTAACATATGTGATGAGTCATACTCGAGGTATGCTACTTTCTTTTTTAACCCAACTTGTATAGTTTCTCATCGAACTATTTTATATTCATGATCATATTTATAGAATATAATATTAATTTATATATATGGAAATAGAAAATTTTAAAGGACATAATATTATTCTTTTTACATTATTTAAATGGATTTAAAAGGAAAAATCTATTATGAAATGACTTTATATTATTTAAAAAAAGAAAAAACAAATGTTCTATTTTAAATTATATGTCTTAGTGGTGTTTCCCTCCACCAAAACCATTATTTGAAGTATAGATTAAATTTAAATATAATATTATTTATTCAATAGAAATACCTTTTAGTTAGGTACATTATTTTTGAACTATGTTTTTAAAATGAAATGGTATTTCAATATCTTAAAATGGTTTTGATATTTGTTCAAATGTGTTTTTATGGGTTTTTTGATTAAAAAATGCATGAATGACAATTTTTTATTCATTATGTGGTATAAGAACATTATAAGTGGTGATTTTGAGTGATCTAGATACATATTATTTGATTTGTGATCCTAAAACATCATACAGGATAGTTGATCTCGTTATAGCATATATAATGGGTGCACCCAAATAGCACTCCAATGAATTCAGTAATTTTTTCATTCTTTACACGATAGGTGGGAGTTTATTATAGATGTTACACCTATAACATATACTATGATATGTCCATTCTCTAATATGGTTATGAATATAGAAATTGTGTGTTTTTTGGTGAAAATTACTTATTTAATGAAATAAATTAATATTGTGAAAAAGATAAAAAATTTATCGGTTTTAAATTTTTTCACTCAACTAATTATTTCATTGTTATCTCTATTAATATAATTTTTTTTACCACATGTTGTAAAGTAGTATTTATTGGTCTAATGAATGAGAAATAACAAACAAGACTTCAAGTTAATTTCATGATTATTTGAAAAATATATTTATTTATTTTTAAAAGATGTATATTATGGGGAAAATAGATACTGATCAAAAGTGTACAATTTGTAGAAAATTTGTTATGTATGATTTATGATCTAATTCCCTGAAACTCTTAAACATAAATATCTACAAGTATTTATGAATGATAATTCTTGTCTAAAGATAATAGAATATATAATTTTTATGTATGTGTATTTATATTTGGTATCATTTCATGGGATTAGATAACATTAAGGGTTAGGATGACATTAATGTGTCCCCTATAAGGATTATACTTTGTTGTTATGTTGGAATGATATTGAGTTTGAATATTATCATGTTATTTTACCTGATCTATGTATCTAAATAATGTTTTTTTCATAAGGGAAATTTTGAATCTAGAGTACGAAGGTATTAATAAAGAAATATTCATCAAAACATGAACCCTTGAATGGTTGTAATTAGAAGTGATAAATTTGTAAAAGTGATTCCTAAATTGACGAGGGATATAAATAGTTTTCAAATACATGTTAGATAGAAACCCGATATACAAAATAAGAACTTCCCAATAGGTGAACATTTTATTATATAACCACATCTTGTGTTTATTGGAACCTCAGATCTAGTTTTAAAAAAACTATTGAAAAATGATCTAGAAATTATATTTTATTTCAATGGATTTTCAAAAAATTATAATGTAACTCTCATAATTTATCATTTTTATGGTGAGTTTGATCGATGATGGACTTCTTGTAAGAATACCAATGATAAAGATAATCTTGATTCCAGGGAATGGGAAACATTTTGGATGTTTCTTATTGATAAATATTTCAAAAAAGTTGTTTGACTAGTAACAGAGATCCAATTCATGTAAATGAGGAATGAGGGTGAAGATTCAATAACCATTTATAAAGAAACATTTTATATTTTGGAAAGAAAATATGGGAATTCCATTTGAGACCATGATAGTATAATTGAAATATTTCTATCTAGGTAGGAACCATTTTTATAAAGATATTTGTCCTTATTATAATTTAAATTTTAAGATAAATTTTTTCATTACGCAGTGAAATCATATATGGAGTTTTATAACAATAATGTGCTTCATGAAAAAAGCGTAAGAAGCAATCAAGGTGGAATGAAATAAACTAGTAATAAAAAAATAAATCTTCAGCTATGAACCCAACATATTAAAAGTGTATATATATCAATATTAGTGAATGTTTGATAGGATCGTTAATGTGTTACGGATGTGACAATCATGTTTATAGCTTTCATGAATATAATGAAAATATTTTACCAAATCTAATAACATGGTAGTAAAATCCTAGAAAAAATTGAGATGTTTTAATTTAAAATTGGTTGGTTATTTTTCAAGAATTTCATCTGAGATATTTAATCTTGGTGGAAATTCACAATATTAGAATCTAAAGCATCTGTAAATATAGTTTTATGTTACCATGGTTGATATTGGGACTTATAATGAAGTTTTTTAATGTATGTTACTTATATATTATAATTTTTAAAATGTCCTATTTTATTATGGATATTAAAATTCTATTATTTTGGATAAATATTCAAGTTAAATTTGAATATGAACACATAAAAAAATATATCCTTTAGAAAAAATAATGGGTGCAAAAAAATATCATCCAGGAAATATAGAAGTATTCATATTTTTATTAGTGGTATGGTCATTCCATAAATATACTTGAACTACCCATTGAACTGTTTAATATCATTTTGGGTATGTATTTTATTTTATTTTATTATTCTAAAATTGATTGAGGAGACAAGAATGTTTTACCAAATTACCTCATTCCTTTTATGACCTACCAAGAAGTCAAGAAATTTATTAGGTATATCTATAAAATTATTATGGATCATGTTATTGGATTTAAAGAAAAATATTATATTAGTGGTGTCCCAATAGTGAATGAATTAGTATATATATATCTTGAGGATTTTATATGAGTTATTCCTAGTCATGAGGATGGGATTACTATTGAATTAGTCCCTGATGCTAAACCTATTTGAACACCTTCTTATCAAATGTTTCAAGTAAAAATAATAGTGTTGAAAAAGATGTTGTGTAATATTTTTTATGATTGTTTCTTTGATCCTAAAACTTCAACATCGGTGATCATGTTTTATTTTCTAAAAATAAATAAGGTTTAACAAGACATGATATTTATTATAGAGCCATAAATAACATCCCTTTTAAGAATGAGTGTCATTTTTATAATATATTTGATTATTTTTATAGAGTGAAGTGAGCATATATGTTTTTGAAGATTGATCATAGGTTAGTGTAACATTAGTTAGGGTTTAAAGGGGGATATGTTTTAGACATAGTGAATATGAATAGATATTGGTGTTAAGAGTTTTAGGTCATTATTTTTAGATTATCCATTTATCCAAATGTATTCACGGATATTATGAACAGTGATTCCCATAAATATATAGATAAATTTGTGGTTGATTATATTAATCATATATTTTTACGTTCCAAAATAAATTTGGATTACTATAGACACCTAATTATTTTTTTACAAACTATAAATCAAAACATATTTTATAAAAAAATTATTAACTGGAAATTTTTGTTGCAAAAATTTCTTTACATAAAAGTACTGATTCTAAATATGGTATAAATATTAGCCCTTCTTAAACAAAATATCTTCATAAATGATAAGGACATAATATTGTTACAATAGTACATAGTTTTCATGTATCAAAGTTTATTAATGGAATTTTGTTGAATACATTTTTCCATTATTAGACCCAGTAACTAAGTTAGTTTAGTAAAATAAATCAAATGAAATATGTGATATGATTTTTTTAGAAACTAAAAATATGATATTTGAATGTTATATTATTTTATCAATCCTCAAAATTGATGAATATTTTATAAAAAAATATGGTTAATAAAAATAATTTGGTTGCGTCTTGATACATAATGATTAATTAAATGGTTATACTTCATAGGAACTGAAACATCTTGAGTAAAATTATCAAACACATTATCCAGAATTATATATTGTGGTGGTTTCATTAAAAAATTAGATACATCATTTATATGGAGTAAATTTTGGGACATATATTGATCACAATAGATTTAATTATAACATTAATAATAAAGAGTTCAACATGAGGCAGTGAAGATGGTTAGAACATGGTGATTATTATGACTACATAATTTATTACCACCCTAGAAAAAAAACAATATACCATATTATTTGATATAGAAAAATAATTTTACATTCAGAATGTAAATTTTATATCATATAATTTTGATTAATGATTTGATAAAATATTTATTATAAATTTTTCATATAGGAACATCCACTGTTATTATTTATGTTGCAGTACTGTTTAATTTGTCAAATAAAATACTAATTCTACGAATGGGGACTATAATTTTCAATGAAATGTGTAACTGGTGAGGAAGGGAATGTTTATAGTTTTCTATTATGATGAACATAGTTTTTTAATATTTAAAAATTGGTTATTTTCCCCTTATAACTCATGGTTTATGAGATAATTGTTGATTAAATCTTATAATTCCCCATTTTCAATTCATATTAGAATCACTAAGATGTACATAGACCTTTGGGAGTATTATTATTGTGATGGAATGAGAAGTGATACTTCAATATTTAAAATTAATTTTTTTACTTCTTAATATGTTAAAGAATATTGAAAATTACCCAATTTCATCCTCTAGTATTTTCTAAACCAAAAGTGGTAATGGGGAAATATATCGATCGATTTTGAGTTAGAATTAAAAAATATATGATGTGGTAATAATTTTATTTAGGTTATTATTTATCAATTAACTAAATCATGACACTAATTTATTATTTTGTATATTATTTATTTAAATTTTATTTCTCCCCTACACCACAATAAGATTATTAGATTACATTGAGTTCTTCTCTAAATTATATCTTCCCATGGTACTATAATTACTTCTAAATTTTTAATGGAATTTAGAAGTCATTGGGTACAGATTAAAATTTTATTATATCTTTTCATCCTTAATCAGATAGAATATATGAGATAATGATTTAAATATTAAAATATGTGCTTTGTTCTTAGCTAATGGATTTCCAGGTATGTTGGGATCAACATGATTCATTAGTTGTGTTTCCTTCAAATGAGGTTTTCTATTCTAGAATATAGGTTGAACCCTTTGGGACTAAATATTAAAAGTTCTTTTGGACTACCACATGTTGGGAAGAAGTAGAAGGAAGTATTTTGATGAGACTACAGTTACTAGAAGAAATGTTCGAGTAGGTGGAGACGATTTTGTATCATGTTATGATGTATCTAGGATATAAGAAATGTTATGTGGATAAATGGATTAATGATATTTATTTTAAGATATGTAATCATGATTTTCTTAAATTATCTCAATGGAAAAGTGTTATGTGTTTTGGAAAACGGTTGTGCCAGGTCCACAATTCATTATAACATTTGAAATTCTAGTGAAATTATGGTTATTTTCCTATTAATTTTATTTTCCTAAAAAATTATCATAGGTACATAACACATTTCATGTTTCCAGAATAAAAATGTATGTTCCATTTGGATCTCATGTTTTTGTCCTATAAGTAGTTTAGTTAGAAGAGAACCATTCATATGTGGAATAACAGGTTTAGAATCTTGATAATATAGAAACAATGTTGTGGAATAATGTAATTTATCAAGTTATGGTATTGTTGAAATCCCATATGTATGAAGAAGAATCCAGGAAATATTTAAATCAAATCATGGGAAAATATCCCTTGTGCTTTAATTAATGAGTAAATAGTTATAACGTAATTTTATAAATGGAGGAGGAATGTACAAACATGGTTTATGATATGATAAATCATCTACATATATTTGTCAAATATTTTTTTTATTATTTTTTTCCTTATAATAAATATTATTCAATCGCCCAATAAAAATGAAGAATCATAATTCCTTATCAAATTCATTTTTTATAAATTTAGAGTATTATTTAAAAACTAGAATTATGAATTTTTTAATTTGTATTATAAAAAATTAATTTCAATATTTAATTCATCTTGTAAAAATATTTGTAGGGTGAATTTTTATAAATTTTCCAAATATATTTAATTTTCAATGAATAATTAAAAACAAATATTTTTTTAAATTTTATTTTATTTTAAAATATATAAAAAATCATATATGTTTTATGGTCTTTTTTATATTTCATCTGATGATTTTGTTTATACATAACCCAATTATACTCCAATAAATTAATTTTAAAATTTAATTTTTGAATAAAAACATTATTATTATTAAAATGAAATTTTCCTAAAAACTAATTTGTTTCACAGTTTCTAAGTTTAATATTTAATAATATTATTCAACCTATAAGAATTAAACTTTGAAACATGGATTAAATAATTTATATTTTAAGTTCCTTATATAATAAATTTTCCTGTTTTGTGTTTGGTCAATTTAAATATTAATCTTAGTAAATTTTTATCACCTCTATAATAGTAAATTTTGTAATTAAGGTTGAACAATATATGATAATTACAAAAAATGGATCTTAAACATTAATTATTTTTAATGGATAATTATATCTCCAGTATATTTATCCAAACATTTAATATATTATATTTAATCAATTTTGTCCAATATTTTGTTCTTTAAAATATTATAAGTAATGAAAATAAATTGTCATTATATTTATCTTATTATGTCTATATTCTTGAAATGGGTAAATTTTTTGGATATGCTCACTTCTAAATATTTATTTAAATTATAATCTCAAATTTTGACATGTTGATTTATTTATAATATTTAGGGATGAAATTACCATATGAAATTCTTATGAAACACTAATGATATATTTATTAAATTAATAGAATAATAAAGTAAATGGTTTTAAAAATATTAATGTAATGTTGAAAACCCATTTCACTCATATTTAATTAATACTAGTTGGACACAAAGCCCCATGAAAACCTTCGTATATACAATTGGTTGTTGACAAGTGGTGAGGTTCTGTGATGTTATGATTGGTAGACTACACCCTCTTGTTCAATGTGTACAATAGAGTTATATAATAATAGTATGTTGTAAAATAATAAAATGAATGAAATAGAAAAGAATAAACATCTAGATAAAATAAATAGTAAATAAAGAATCAATGCCTTCGAAAAATAAGGATTATTTCATGATACTGATCAAAAGGGGTTGTACATGTGATATAGTGGTACATAAAAATTCAACATGCTATACAATTTTTAAAAAAAGGGAATTTTTTTTTTCAAATTTTAGAAAGATCATAATATCGATCCTCTTATATCATGCTCCATCCTAGTGGAGTAAAATCAGACATCTAAAAATAGATTCTTACCTTTTTTGATAACAAAAATTATAATTGTAACAGAGACTATAAACTCAAACCAGGTGTGAAATATACTTAGTAAGATACAAATAATGGTGTCCACTTAAATCTATAATGTGCATATAAAATGAGGACTGTGAATCAGTTGAAATATAAATAATAATTATAAGTTGTAACAATTCTAGCTCTCTTTCATAATGGACACTAGGATGACACTACATTATGCATCCTAAGATAAGATATCTTTTAACATTATACAATATAAATAAGTTAATATATATGAATGTATACATGGTCTATATAAAAAGTGAAATTTATATCTATATA
Organism: Viscum album; assembly: GCA_963277665.1. Lineage (NCBI taxonomy): Eukaryota > Viridiplantae > Streptophyta > Magnoliopsida > Santalales > Viscaceae > Viscum > Viscum album. The sequence continues at coordinate 439,221,507 of OY728142.1, read as the reverse complement.
CATATATACTATTTTGATTTAGGACATAAGGCTTTAATGTGGAATCCATGGATAGTTTTAAGAGCCACATAGAATTTATAGGGATTCCATGTCCGTATTTCTTGAATCTTATTGGTCCCCAAGTTCATGTATTCTAATATGAGATTTCATATATGGTAATAATATTTAATTGTGGATGTCATGACCATATATGAAATTTAAATTTTTAATTCATACCGAGTTATCACACTTATTTATAGACACCATGTCTATATATCAAATTTTATTAAGGATTACATGCCCTAAAAAAAATTTTAATTTGGGATCCCATAACCATATATCAAATTTCATTTTGGGAATTTATTCAAAATGATTCAAAAATAGATGTGAGACTATTTTTGAGTATAAAAAATATAAGGGAAACCATTTTCATATAACACTATTTTATAATAAAGGCTAGTCATTCTTCAATGCACGAAAAATGTTGATTTTCAATCATTTTCGTCTTATTTGGCCAAGGGATTATTCCACTAAATTAATAAAAGTTGTGTGGTATGTTAATAAAAGTCACTTCAATTTATTTCATGTAGTAATTTCAATTACAGATCAACATTAAACCACATATAATGTTTTTTGGACATATAAGTAGTCAATAGGTCATGGAGGATTTAAGATCAATCCTCAATGAGTGGAATTAGTCAAGAGGGGTTATCCCCCTCTGTAATTTAGGGTATATGAGGCCATTATAACATGGATGGAAAATTTGTATAAGGATATTTTTAGATTAAAGGAATCATATAGAATATATTACACGTATCATGAAGGATCATGATATAAAAATACTTTGATTTTGGTAAAAATGTACAAGACCACCTACCTTATAATTTTGGTCCTCTCCCCATCTTTTATTATCCTTTAATTTAGACTAGAATAGAAGAAAAGTATGAAATAGAAAAATTAAATGAAATCGTGACTAATTAGATCACACCAAAATAACATTGAATATAGAGTTATTAGTGGATAAATGAAGGTTATTGATTGAACCTCATATCGGAACAATTCCAACATGAAAAATTGTAAAACAATCTGTGATCAAAAAAATTTGGAGGCTAAAAGTCTAATGTATATGGAATGCAGAGATTATTATTCAAGAGATTGATTTAGAAAAATAGTGGGTAATGTGATGTTTTGAGTTTTAAATGGAAAAAGAATTTTTTTTATTTTATGCATATTTATAGGGTCACATGGTCATTCTATGTGGTTTTCCAAACCATGAACCTATACTAGTAAAGTGGAACTATAGGTACGACCTCAAGAACATTGTTTGGGAAAATAACTAATCCACATTCATCCCATTGGAGTACCCCACACGACCATTACGCCCAAGGGGTGCGATTTTATGTAATTTTTCCCATCTAAAAATAAAATCATCCCTTTTCATGGTTGGGATGCAGGGTTATCACTAACAAGATGATAATTGTGTGACTATATCTTCCTTTCAAAAATCAAGACCTTCAGGATCATCATGAGCCTCGAAAGCTCTGTAATTCATAATTGATATCTTAATAAATTCATACAAGTAAAAAATAAAATATTTAGAAAAAAATAAATGGGGTCAAACAGCAGTTATAATATGAGGATATTATAATAACCCCTCTTTAAAACAACGCATCCCTGAGTTTTCCTTATGGGGATGGTAAAATATAATTGTATATTTTCCTTTTCCAATAAAAATGTTTGTTGACCTCTCTCTTTCTCCAAAGTCTCATCATTACATGGTCATGGTGCCATCTCCCCACTTCCATAGAAACATAACTTCCTTGGAGACCCTACACACCATGGTCAATATTCCTAATATGATACTCCATAGAGGAAGAAAATTCTTCACAATCAATATCCCCATGATCAAAATCATGGGACTAATTTGAAAAGTAATGGAGATGTTGAGATACATGGAGGAAATCATGTATTTTTTGTAATCTCTAAGATAAGGATATCTAATATGATACTATCCATAATCATTCAAATATATTGAAAAGAAAAACATAATGAGTTGATTGTTGTCCCTATATTTGAATCATTCTAATACCAAATCATAGGGAAACTCATAGAAGGACCTTATATCTCGCCAAAAACATGAAAGTTAAGCATCAAAAATCATCATGATATTTTTTATTATATTGATATATATCAAAAATCTTCAAGATATGCTTTAAAGTTTATGGACATTCTTGGATATGAAGACGTCACATTAGAGCTTCCTCTTTTACTTCTATCCATCACAGAGGTTACTATCATGACTTATCATATTTTTAAATATATGAAGCCATATGAATAGTTTCCTAAAAAGTTTTATAAAATGAAAACTCAGAAGAAGTTTTCTATTTCACCAAAGATCCTCAAAAATCAAGTACACATGCTTAGAGAATTTCCTTTAATAACATAATCATATGATTGGATTGGATATCGGTTTATGGGTTGTATTTTATACTCAAAATAACATGTAAACATCTTTTTTTTTAAAAAATATTCAATTACGACGATTTGAACTAATAAAAACTATTTAATAAATAAAATTAAGAACACCATGAAGGCCTAAAATCTCTTAACATTAATAATTTCAAATCCCATCTAATTAAAATTTATATCTAAAAGGTAGATGTTGTAAAACCATGGTCTTTTGTTCAATGATAATACATGCATCATCACTACCTAAAGGTGACCTATGTAAAATATCAAAATTACATGGGGAAATCATCACATTTAAAATAAATAATCGAAAATATATTTAAATTTAATAAATTCCATTATTGTTCCTCCATCTCCTACTAATTTGTGGAAAACTAGAAGAGAAAACATGATACCTACCACTTCATCACTATCAACTAGTAATAGACGCTTAGGTCACAATACATTGTGTTGACACTGAGATGTATCCAAAATATTGTTATATTAGAATATCTCATCAAATCATCCCATATTTTATAGTAAACCAAATGCATCCATGATTGTACAATACCTCATCCTCATCAATATCCCAACAAGATGGTGAGTCTCTACCAAGATCATTTCCCCATAGGTTGAGTTTCTCAGGATTAGAAACTTGTCTCACTTTTAAACATTCCTAAAATAGAAAATCTTTGCTTATAATCTAATTATAGTCCACACATGATCTTCATGGACCTCATTGTGAGCCTCAATAAATAGATCTATCAACCTCCACTCACTGCAGGCCTCCTGCACTACCTGATTTTGAGTCTTCTCACTCAGGGCCTCAACAATGACATTTCCCTATGTAGTTATATTCACAAGATTATAATTAAAGTAAAATAGGTATTAAAACTCACTCCTCTACCTAATATTTATTACACATTGTGTAAATATATACTTGATGATTTTGTCTTCTGTTAACACCATAAATCACCCTCCTAGTAAATAATGCCTCCAATAACATATGTTATGATCCACAACTATTATCCTAAGAAAATGAATTGGGTAGATACACTCTTGATGGATCATATTCTAAGACATGTATTCAATGAGTATATATACCTGCATCAGAACTAATCATAGCCCGATGCTTAATACATCGCAATAAACTATATAGATTCTACCCAACTCTAGTAGAATTTGGATTAATTATAATGTCAGTATCTCTTTATGCTCATTAAAGGGTTACTCGTAGGATTAAAAACACGATACCCTCGCAAAATTGTTATTTAGTCAAATTAGAGGGACTTCTCATATTTTTAAGTACTAAATTAAGACCATGAAATGGCTATCTATTCCAAAAAAAACATCATATATCGAGACATCCATGTGTTATTCCCAAGAATCTACCACACTAACATTCTTTGGGTCAACAGATACTCATACATCTAAGATGATCTTAATTAAGATGTGTAACAATTTGATAAAAAGCTTCATTTGGTAAATGATCATGTAGTTGTGTAGAGGCCCAAGCTTGAAATACATGGTAATTAAATTACTTTTGCGGAATACTTAATAAATAAAAAAACAGACACCCAAGTACCATAATAGTTTAGTGTATTTAGAAACTCAGAACATAATCTTCTAATCATGGTGAAAGGTCTTAATCATCTCCCATAAAGATATCCCCCTATTTTATTACCTAGAACCTTTGTTTATATCATAGGGAAAAGAAAACATATAAAGGGTGAGGTAAAATGATCAGTAAGGGTAAACATTGAGAACATAAAACAATCCATAAACATTTGAATGTAAAATCATGAACATAAAATTTAAACATCAAAATCATGGGAAATGACATAAAACATATCAGTACATAAGGAATATATCATAAATGAACATCAATCATGATAACAATTCATGGGAATATATCATGTAATTTTGGAAAACCATTAAGCATGTGATATGATTTCTATAGTAGCCAATACATTTCTACCAAGACCATCATATTGGACAAAGTCCTTTACTGAACCGGGTTTACTTGTCGTTCCAGCCATTGATTACTGAATCAGATATACTTTCCGTTCCAGCCATGTCAATCTCATGAGATATAAATCATTACAATATGAATTGAAGGGAGATATAGGTCCCACCCATATCATAATGAAATCACACTTAAGTGTGCCACAAAATAAATATTCATCATTCATAATAACCCAGCGAATAAAATGTGATTCATAAACATCATCTCATCATAACATAATACATATAAAACAAATGGATATCATTTGATCATACAAAAAATAAAACCATGTAAATAATAAAGACATTATATTTGAAACATAATCATACTAAATAATGTCATCTTAGATGAGAAATAGTTTTGATAAAACACTAGAAATGAATTCTTGAGGAAAATATCCTTTCTTCTTCAAAATCTTTTTATGTTCACAAAATGCCATGAAATTTTTAAATAAAATGATTTTTTTTGAAAATAATCATGAAATAATATAGAGAAAGCTTCATGAAAATAAAGAATTAGGAAACTGTAAGAATCCATTGATGTCGTATAAGTTAAAAAGCATTCTCCTTGTACTTTTATAAGAACGTCAAAAAGTACATCTTATGGTAAACAAAAGAAAGAATCCTTCCATACCATGTAGTAAAAGACAAAAAGGGCTAAAATTGACATTAAACATACATTTAATAATAATAAAATCTTTATGAAAACATTTTTATAAAATATGGAAATGGATGATAAATATAACCCCAGTAAATACATACGTATAAGCAATCTCAAATAAAAATGAGATTGCAAAATTATACAATAACATTGATCCAATTTCTTACATACGTTTCTAAAAATTATGTATATTGTGTTTAAACAAATTATTAACTTGTAAAATAACCATAATAATATTTATTATATCATATGATTCACTTATGACTTTATATTACCCGATTATTTGTCAATTCCATGTTAAAGCCACATTTTGGGTAAAATCGTTTCATTTATCGTACGTGTTTGGACTTATTTTTCATGATATTATTATTTCTTATATAATGAATTGATTACATTAATAATGTAAAAAATTATTTATATATCATATATATTCAATATATATATATATAATAGATAGATAAATGAAATTAAAAACACCATTCATAGAGACGGTAAACCGTACGTACGCTTGAAGGTTGTTTTCATTTCCTTATTGAATTGAATGGAAGTAAGTAGATGACATATATATATATATATATAAAGTATCATTATTATGCCATGTATTTCATTATTATTTATTATATATATTTTATAATCATTCTTTAATGGTTAACATGGATAATGAATCTCATCGCGTCTTGGAGATGGTAATTAGTACGTATGCACGAGCAATGATATCATTTCCATAATTATTGAATGGTATTGGAGTGGATGATAGAATATCTCAGAATTATTATCATGATATAATAATCATATATTGTTATTTTTACACCATTATATCCATCCATGTAAGGTGGTGGTGGAAAATAGATTACACCACGGCGTGGAGATGATATTCCGTACGTATGCAGGCGCGGTGATTTTGTTTTCCATAGGATGAATAGAAAGTGAAATAGGGTTTTTTCATATATATAATAAAATATCATTATATGAACCATACTGATGTTATAAATTTATTAGGAAACAAAAAATAAATAGGATGAATAATAAGAAATGAATTTGAAAGAAGCGGTAAAGGATCTTATCTCTTCTTCGACACGCATCTTCTAACCCTCATCTTAGGGAACTAAAGTTGGTCTTTGAAAAATACCATGTCCTCTAGTATGTTTCTAGGGAAGTGGGAAAAAAATATGGGTAGAGGTTGGAATCTTAACGGCTCAAAATGGTGTGAGGAGGAGAGGGAGGTTGTGCCCTTTTATAAGAGAGGGGAGGGGCACTTTTGGAAACCTATAAACTATTAATTTATAATAAACTAAAACCCCACCTAAAACCCTCCAAAATGAATCAAATTATAAAATGTGATGATATGGGGTTGTAATATCATAAAAAAAATTAGTGATGTCGGGAATTTATTTTAAAACTTATCAACTTGATTAATTCTTATTTGATATATTTAATTTTATTTGTGGTAATAATATTCTAAATTTTAAATTGTTATGAATACAAACTAATGTGTTGTGAATTTTCCATAATTGGATAACTTATGACATTGTCGACCATGTAAATTTCAATTTAAAATTATTCATTAATTTTGTGATTTTTAAACAATTTACTAATATGTTATTTTTTATAAAATAACAATTTCGCCAATTTTGTCACTATTCATTTATTTGAATTTTAATAAAATCCACCCAGAGGATATATTATAAAAAAATTATAATAGCTTAATAACATGCCATATTTTTCTATAATATTTTTGGAGAACATTAAAGAGTTCATATAATATTTATTTTAATATTCTTAAAACCATTTATTTGATACATCAATCAATATAATAATTTATACATCACTATTATGTCATCATGAATGATAATTATTTAATCTCTTAAAATTATATATAAATTCTCATGATGTATATAATTTTATTATATTTTTGGATACTATTTATTTTTGAAGTTTTATGAATCTTATCACTACATTAAAATTATTACACTTATAAGATATAAGAGAGTGACATGTTGTCACATTCTTTGGTTTTAATAATAATTACATCATTTTATGGGTCATAAGTCAATGAAAGGAATCTATTCCGACCCTTGGGTGATATGGGTCGACTTTTATTCATACAATAGAATTTTGGTAGGTGTTAGGGTAATTTTATAATCGTATTTTTACCCATAATTAACTGATTTATCTTTAACTGTACTAAATAAAATTTACGGTAGTTACTATTCATAATGTCTAAAAATAAAAATTACTCTATTAACATAATTTGGACCTAATAATTCCAAATATGAAATCTATTTTTCAAAATTCAAAACAAATAGGTTCCATTAATTATTTTAAAATTAATTCTCTTATTATGAAAATGGGTTTTAAAAGTTAAAATCTTGCAAAAGATTGAATTGTTTTTACCTATGAATTCAGTGTAAAATTATTCCCAATGACTTAAATTATATTAAATGGAAAAATATAATCTATTTATACTTTAAAAACATTCAATATTATAATTTAACAATATAATTTATCTCGATGAAAAAATTTGTTTTTAATTAAAATTTAGCGTATTTTTACAATTCATCAAAATATTAAGGTTACCATAATAATGTAAAAAATTAATCCAGAGGAATTTTTTATTTCATTATTGTAATGAATTAGTTTATTTTGTCTAATTAGACTTATAAACCTGTCTAAAACAATATTTAATGTGGGTGTGCCATCAAAAGGTGGCAAAACTGCATTTTTTATAAAATACTTATTTTACACGAAAAAAATATTTTGTTCTCATACCATGTTCTAGATATATTTGTAAAATGAATAATATTGATATTAAATTATAAAGGTGGTTAATATTTTTCATAAAGTCTTGTTCATAATAATATATAATTGTTTAATAAAACTCGGTATTGTGTACAACACATGCTATTGAGGAAGGTTGCTCTAGCGTGTAACACAAGCCAAAAAATAGTGTTGCGTATGATAAAGGCTAATCCAGTGCTGCATATAGTGAAAGCTAATAATGGTGTAGTGTATAACATAAGACATCACTGAAATTAAAAATAATAATTTTCATAGAATCTCAGGGTGTTACATTCTACCCCTCTTAAAATAAATTTCGCCATCGAAATTCCTCGGGGTTATAAATGGTTTACAACTTGAAAGTGTCATTTATTCAAACCCACGTCGTAAAAAAGAATACAATAACATAATTTTGAAATATAAAGTATGAAACATAATATTTACCCTATTTAACTCATCACTGGGATTCTACATAGAAGAATATTGTTGAAAATATCGATATGGAAGAGAAATCTAACCATCATGTTCTGATGGAGAGTGGTAGAAAACATGGTTTTGAAAAAACCAATTATCACAATGCCATAAATTTGTGGTGATCTAAGGTACCATCTAATTCATCGAATATGAGGGTACTAGAACAATGTTTTTAGTTTTCATGATCATTTCCCTAAAGTTAAAAATTTGGAATTAGAAGAAATACTTACTTGATTTTGAGATAATCTCATTGTTGGTCGTTCCGTGAACAATTTTCACTTCATATCTTAAAGAAAAAAAGTTGAATTTGTCATTAGTGACGTGTTAGCATATCATGTGATAAAATGATGGGTCATTACATCTATATCAAGAAAAAGGTTATCAAAAGTTATTAAATATACACAAGTCCATATATGGTGATATTAATTGTATATGGCTCCAAAAATGGATTTATACTTCTTATATCACACCACATTGTAAAATAAAACTAATTTCTACAAACCATGAACTTTCTATAGGCCATTGATAGGTGATAAAGGCCTATCGCACTTCAGTTGTGCGTTTGATTCCCATAACCATGTCTGACGCGACGGGTTGTCGCTTGTCTTAAGAGTTTTCATTTTTCTATAATTACACCATTATAACATTTTAGAAATAGTATCGAAAACAATTTCTAGCCTTGAACAATATTATCTGATGTCTAACTTAATCCATTCCAATCATTAGGCTTATCGCAACTACTTATGTCAAAACTCACAGTATAAAGAAAATAATTACTAGAATGGTCATCTACCAAGAATGTAAATACCATCATTTATCCCCCATATATCACAAGATATATATTCTTGGTCACATTCCAAAATTTTGAATACTTTAATCACTTATTCTCTTGAAACATGAATTACCATTCAACCTTAGTGGAAACATGAATGCTATCAAAAGATAAATATTTAAACATACAATAATCCCAAAATTTATATATACTCAAACCATGATGTCACTTTGTCCTTATATTATTCATGACGTCATTAATACTATTATTTTCTCTGTATCCCTTTATTAAGCACATATCATCTTCTTTCCGAAAATATTTAAATCAAATTTCATGGTTACCGATACCATACTATTATTGAACCCCAAAACATATATATTCCAATAATCCATAATACTATAAATGAGATTCCACAATAATATTTTGGAATATTGGTACAGATATACTTAATCATTCCACTACTTCGTTGTCATATTCAAAATCTCCAATAAGGATCGCATGTGACTTCCCTTTGTCCTTTACCTTAAAAGGTTGTTGATGTCGATCATCATTAACCCTTGGAGTAGGGCTTTGGTTAGCATAATTCCCCATTACGTTGCACTTGTAGCATTGAAGTGTTGGTGATGTGTTCTTTGTAGTCTTTTCTCTATTCACATCATTAGCTACCTTTTCCCCATTAATTTAGACCTCAGCTGCTCGATGACCATATTTTCCACACTAAAATTTTTCTAGTACCTTTAAGACAATATCCATCATTCATCCCTCTACACTTTAAGCATAAAGAAATATTCTTCTTCTTTTCACTATTGTTTTTAGTTTTTTCCCTGAACTCCATCTTTTGTTTCTTGTCAAAACAATTAGATGGATATGGAACATCAACTTTCAATTCTACCTTGATAGCACAATGCATAATCTCTTCATATCTACTGAAGTCTCTTATAGATAATTTCTATCAAAGACTTGGTTTTAAGACACTAAAGAATCGATCAAATTTACTTTCAGGATGGATGATAAAGCCAGATGCATACCTTGCAATCCTTTTAAAATTTGCCTCGTATAAACTAACAGATTCATCATACTTTTTCTTAAGCTAAAGGAAGTCCTTTTCCATCTCTACTCAAAGAATATGAGGGATGTAATTTTTGAAATACAAGTTCGTGAACTCATCCCATTCCATAGATTCAATTTTATCTTGGGGAATTGTATTATTAATTAGAGTCCACCACTGGTATGCTTCACCTTCTAAATGGTAAACAACCAGAATGATTTTTTCAAGTTCTGAATAGTGAAGTATGGGTAATATATTTTCAATGGTACTGATCCATTTTTCAACAACATGTGGATTAGAAGACCCTCTGAAAGAAGGTGGACATTTCTTTATGAAGGACTAAATAGAATATTATTTCCTTCTCTGCTCATTTAGAAGTCTAGAATGATTCACAGCTTGTGTAAGTATATAAATAATATTTTTCACTCCATCTCCCATAATAGTGGTTTGTTCGGGAGGAAAATCATTGCATTGTCCATTACATTGATCCACATGGTTCGTTCGGTTTCCAGTCATCGTCAAAAACCCAAAAATAATAGTGTGAGAGGACAAATTCATGCTAGGAAAACATCATAATAAAGTGGGAGTAGCTTCAATATCTAACATATTAGGTTTAATTCTATGATCATTACTATAATTATAGGACTGTAACCTATACTAATACTTAGCCTTAGGTACGTCCCTATACATACCTTAAAAAACTCTATTGAGATCTCACTAAAGATTTCACATCCTAGTTTCCAAATGTTTACTAAACCTTTCCAATGATACCAACAGTAGAGACCCAAGCTTGACATACATGTACATTAAATTTATTTTACAGAATACTTAATACATAACAAAATAAGACATCCAAAGACCGTAATAGTATAGTTTCTTTGGATACTCGGAACAAAATCTTCAAATCATGGTGAAATATCTTCAACATCTCAAATAAATATATTCCCCATTTTCTTTCTTACTAAAAACCTTTCATTATATCCAGAGGAAACGAAAATATGTAAAGGGTGAGTTCAAATTCTCAGTAAGGGTAATCATAGAGAACCTAAAACAATTTATAAACATCTGAACATAAAACATGAACATAAAATTTAAACATCAAAATCATAAGCAATGACATAAAACATTGCAGTACATAAGGCATAGATCAAAAAGGAACATCAATCTTGATAATTATTCATGGGAATAAAACGTGTAATTGTGGAAAACCATTATGAAAATAATATGATTATCATAATAGCTAATGCATTGCTACCAAGACATCATAGTGGACAAATTCCATTATTGAACTGGGTTTACTTGCCATTCCAGCCATGTATTACAGAACATGATATACATGCCATTCTAGACCTGTATATATCATGAGATATAAATCTATACCCAATGCATTATAGGGAGATATAGGTCCCACCCATCTAATAATAAAATCATTCTTAAGTGTGCCACAAAATAAACATACATCATTCATAATAACCCAATGAATAAAATGGGTTTTATAAACATCATCCAATAATAACATAATCCATATAAAACAAAAGGATATCATATCATCATAAGAAAAATAAAACCATGTAAATAAGAGAGACATTATACTTAAAACACAATCATACTTTATAATTTCATCTTATATGGGAAATAGTTTCGATAAAACACTTGAAATGAATTCTTGACAAGAATATCCTTTCTTCTTCAAAATCATTTTCCCTTCACAAAATTCCATGTAATTATAAAAGAAATCAATTTTTTTGAAAATAATCATAAAATAATGTAGAGTAAGTTTCATGAAAATAAGGAATTATGAAACCATAAGAATCCATTCATGTCGTATAAGATAAAAAACATTCTCCTTGTACTTTTTCTGTAATGTCAAAACGTACCTCATACAGTAAACAAAAGAAACAGTCCTTCCATACTACATAGTAAAAGTAAAAAAGGGGTAAACATGAGTTTAAACACACATAGAAGAAAAATAAACACTTTATTAAAACATTTTTATAAAACATGGAAATGGATGATTAATATAATCCCAGTAAATACTTACTTATAAGTAATCTCAGATAAAAATGAGATTGCAAAATTATCCCTTACCTTGGGTCCAATATCTTCCGAACGTGCCCCAATCTCATGTACAGTGACCTTAATCATATTATTAACTTGTAACATAACCAAAATAATATTTATGATATCATATATGATTCACATACCACTTTATATTACCCATTCATTTGTCAATTCCATGTTAAAGCCTCGTTTTGGGTAAAATCGTGTCATTTTTCATTCATGTTTGGACTTATGGTTCATGAAATTATTAATACATATATAATGATTTACTTACTTCAAGAGTGTAAAAAATGATTGATATATCATATATATTCAGTTCATATATATATATAATAGATTTATAAATGAAATGAAATACACTGTTCATGGAGATGGTAGACCGTACGTACGCATGAACGCTGTTTTCATGTCCTTATTGAATTGAATGGAAGTAAGTAGATGAAATATATCTAGTTGAATTACTATTTCATATATTTCATTATTATATATTATATATATAATTTATAATAATTCTTGAATGGTTAACATGAAGATTGAATCTCATCGCATCGTGGACACGGTAATCCATACGTACGCACGAGCGATGATATCATTCACATAATTATGGAATGGTTTGGGAGTAGATGATATAATATCTCAGAATTAGTATCATGTTATAATAATCATATAAATTTATTCTTTACACCATTATACACATTCATTAAGGTGGCCGTGGAAAGCAGATTACACCACGGAGTGGAGTTAGTATTCCGTACATACGCACGCACGATGATTTCATTTTCTGTTGGATGGATAGAAGGTGAAATAGGATTGTTTAATATTTATAATAAAATATAATTATATGAGTGGTACTGATGTTATTACTTTATTATAAAACAACAAATGGATAGGAAGAAGAATAAGAAATGAATGTGATAGAATCGATAAAAGATATTACCTCTTCTTTGACACGCCTCTTCTAAACCGACTTTTAGGGAACAAAATTTGGTCTATAAAGAAGACCAGGACCTCTAGAATGTTTCTATTGAAGTGGATAAGATTAATTTTGTAGGTTTTTTTGAGCTTGAAGGCTCAAAATATTGTGAGGATGATAGGGAGTAGGTTCCTTTTATAAGAGAGGAGAGGGGTACTTTTGGAAACTACTAAAATATATATTTATAATAAACTCAAACCTCACAAAGAAAACCCTCCAAAATGATTCAAATTCAATTATTAGATGATATAGGGTTGTAATCGCTTCATACAATAAAATTTAGACATGTTGGAAATTTAATTTAAACCTTATCAACTAGATTTATTCCTATTTAATCATTTTAATTTTATTTGTGGTAATAATGTTCTAAATTTTAAATTGCTATGAATACTTACTTATGTGTTTTGAATTTTCCAAAATTAGATACTTTATAAAATTTTTGACCATATAAATTTTAATTCATAATTTTTAAATAATTTTGTGATTTTTAAACAATTTAATTATATGTTATTTTTTATAAAATAAAAATAATGTCAATTTTGTGACTATTCATTTATTGGAATTTAAATAAAATCCCAACAGAGGATATTTTGGAAAAAATATATTTAATAGATTCATAACATGTCATATTTGTCTTGAAAATTTGTGCAGCACATTAAATAGTTCAGATGATATTTATTTTAATATTTTTAAAACCATTTATTTGATATTTTAATCAATAAAATAATTTATACATCACTATTATGTCATATTTAATGAGAATTATTTAATCCATAAATATCCTAAAAAAATTCACATGATGCAGATAATTTTAATATATTTTTGGATTATATTTATGTTCAATGTTTTAGGAAAATTATCACTGAATTAAACTTATTACACTTATAAGATATAAGAGAGTGACATGTTGTCACATTATTTGGTTTTAATAATAATTACATCATTTTCATGGTCAGCAGTCCTTGAAATAAATCAATTACGACCCTTATGTGATATGGGTCAACTATTATTAATCCAAATAGAATTTTGGCAGGTTTTATGGTAATTTTATAATCTTATTTTTACCCTTAATTACCTGATTGACATTTAACTGTAGTAAATAAAATTTACCGTAGTTAGTATTCATAATATCAAAAAATAAAAAGTAGACTATTAACATAATTTGAAAATAATTATTCTAAATATGAAATCCATTTTTCAAAATTCCAAACACAGAAGTTTTCGTAATTAATTTAAAATCAATCATGTTGTTAAGAATATGCGTTTTAAAAGTTAAAACGTTGCAAAAGGATGAACTGTTTTACCTATGAATTCAGTGTAAAATTAATGCTAATGACTTAAATTATATTAAATGGTAAAAATATATTCTATTTATGCTTTAAAACCATTCAATATTATAATTTTACCATATAATTTATCTCGATGAAAAAAATAATTTTTAATTAAAATTTAGCGTATTTTTACTATTCATCAAAATATGAACATTATCAGAATAATGTCAAAATTTTATCCAAAGTAAATTTTTATATCTTTATTTCAATGAATAAGTTTTTTTGTCTAATTGAACTTATAAACGTTTCAAAAACTAGATTTAATGTGGGTGTTTTATCAAAAAGTGGAAAATTTTCATTTTTTTAAATACTTCTTTTACCTGAAAAGATTTATTTTATTCTCATATGAAGTTATAGAACATGTGTAAGATGAAGGATATTGTTATAAAAATAAAAATTTGGTTAATACTATTCATAACAATAGGTTTATAATAATATATCATTGTTTAGTGAAACTCGGTATTGCGTACAACACATGCTATTGAGAAGGTTGCTCTTGCTTGAAAAAACATGCCAAGAATAATGTTGTGTATACTAAAAACTAATATAGTGTTTCATATAGAGAAAGATAATCATGGTGTAGAGTACAACATAATACTTTAATGAAATTAAAAATAATATTTATCATAAAATCTCGGGGTATTTCATGTTGGATCTCATAAAGGCTATTTTTAATGATCTAATGATTTTTTTCATGATTGTACATGTATGAGAATAAACCAATATATCATTGGAAAACCCAAAAATATATTAATCCTGATATGTGTTTAAATCCACATTCATTATATCCCTGAAAATTTTAGGCATATTTTTCAAACTGAATGGCATAATTTCATACACATAAACAATCTACCTTCGAAAAAACATTATTCTATATATGTAAAAAGGTTAAACTCATACATCATGATAACCTTTGTTCAAAATAATTTTAGTGGAAACCGTTTCTCCATATAGATTTTTAAGGTGGTTTTATATATGAGGAATTGGGTATTGGTTCTTAAACATAATCTATTTCAACGAATCATAATCCATGAAAACCCTGAAGGGACCATCCAAATTATTGATGAAAAAAACAAGGGAACCCCATGGTTAGATACTAGGTCATATAAAACCCTTATATTCTAAATCATATACCACCTTCAAAGGTTTGTATAGATCAGTCATATCCATCCAGTAAGGCGTAGATGACACTGGTTCTTGTATTAAATGTTGCTAAATATTGAACTCAACCTATCATATATTTGGTAATCTGGAAAGTGATTTAGGGAAAATGTCCCTGAAATGATCCACAAAATGAGGGAATTCCCTTCATCAAATTTCTTAATCCCTCATATGGAGACTACATATATGGGATTTCACTCCACTTAGACAATGATTTGAGTCCAAATGGGCTCACATGGGCATACAATTCTCCCTTATGATTGAATTTATCACCCTTATGTTATGTGAAAGACACCCAATGGGGATAAAAATCAACTTGATCATGATATAGTACAATCAATTCCAACGTGAATATTAAATCAAAACATTTCATCTCAATGATAAGTTGGTCTCATTAAAAAAATGAACACCAATACCAAGTGGGATTCATTACCTCAGTATACACTCTTAGATCAAATCCCCAATGGTTTATCGAGAGTCATCACAACGCGAAAGTAATATATATTTTGGAACATACATTCTATAGTTCCCACATATAAGGATGACTGTGAAATAAACATTAAAAATTATAACCTAATCTAATATAGGGGCTACTATAATTGAACCATTAACTATAGGTGAAAAAAACCCTCTACTCCCTTGTGGTAGGAATGAATACATATATTGGGATAGATTTTCAGCCATGAGATACCACATGACAACCCTTGGTAGGACAACATTTCTCATGATACATATCTGAATCCTTGCTAAAATGGACATAAGAATCACAATAACTTTATTATATAGTAGTAATCCAGCTACATTCTTGTGGATTTTTACTTAATTCTCCCATGCAGGAAGGGATGATATGGATCCAATGCCAATAGTCACATTTGGAAAGGTCCTATAAAACTGCACAAGAACTTTGGGACACTCAAGATTCTTATTTCCTATCATCCCACACTGCTGGAATTATACATTACTATTTGTATGTTTCATCTTACTACTAATTGACCTACATTCATACATGAAGTGATGCTTCCAACCTTTCAAATGTATGCATCCCAACCTCGACAAGAAAACTACCTAGACCACTCAATCAACTTCCCTCGGGTCCCACTCAGCCATGAGGGATGGATTAAATATCTATGAAATAGAGTTTAACTAAACAGTATTATACTCTATTCAGATAGTGTGCATGATCACATCCTAAAACTATCGTATTTATGTATACTTTTCATTGGAAAGGGATTTTTCAAAGCGTTTATGTTCAGTGAAATGAACTAAATATCCTATATAAAACATAGCTCTATATTGTATGGACATAAACTCTTTAGTAAAGACCACTCTCTATTTATATAGAAGAAAATTATAATAAATTTCCTTCTAAAATTCCACCAAAACCACACCCTAATTATAAATATCCTTCTTAATCACTTCCCACCAACCTTCGTGGAACCATGAAGCATATAAGTTACGATTTTACCCTTCTATCTATAGGAATATCTAGATGATTCAATATTGAGTGTATGGATTCTATCAATGGATCAACATCTTAGGGGCCACCATACCCCTAGTAGTTAGGCGGACGGTGCTACATGAATTCTCACATCAAATATTCCATAGTATGTGAATGAATTGGAGCTATTTATATAAAAATTATAAATTGTAGGAATATATCTCAGAACTAAGAATTGAAACCTAGATTGGGAATGACTAGAATTTCCTTGTGTGGACCGACTGGGGGTAATTCTAGTTTCTTAACACCCACTACATCCATAGCATGATTTCCTCTACCTTCCAAGTTCGTAACTCGAAATCATCATGGTAGTATACTATTAAAATTTCTAAATGAACACCTTAGATAAGATTAAACAATAAAAATGATCATAGATAATAGAATAAGAAATGTATATTCCTTTTAGTAAAATGGTTCGACCACAATTCTTTCCCATAAACCTAGGTATATGTGATAAGGATTATAATTTTGGAATACAAAAAACACTCCCTAATTTCAACTAATATGGTCAGATAAGGGTAAAGTTATTACATCACATAGAATAGGTCCTTATATATGGATTATTTCTTGTTAGGTATATTGGAAAACACACCGTACATTGAAATTGAAATATTCATTTAACAATTACCAATTTATTTATTATTTTAAAATCATTTATGTTCATACTCAAATATGTATGTGGAAATATTTCACATATCAGTTAAACAAGCCAACATTCCTAATTTATAATAGCATGTTCTCATTATATATTGTAATTGGATGTCTCGTATATGTGAATTCAATTTTACATCTAGTATAAGGATGTAACTGGTCAAATAACATTATTTTATTAAATGTATCATATATCCCAATTTATAAGATTACATGTGTCCTAAATTACAATATGAATTCATTTAACCAAATCAACTAACATTTCATCCCATGTGACTGAATATCCATGGGTCAAACATTGTATAATTGGTTAATTATAGTTCCCCTATCAATATATATGGGTACAACCATTTAGGATAATGTAGTCACTTTAATTATTCTAAATATTCATTACCAATAAGAAAAATTAGAATATTTCCATATATAATAGTCATCGAACATAATACAATCACATGAAACAAAAGCAATAAAAATAATAAGATAAACATACATCGAATATAATAATACTTCAAATTTGAATCCCATGGTCCTATTATAGTGTATAAACTGACACCCCTCACCAGACTAAGCCAACAGAAAGTGAAAATCATAATAAAAATAAAAATACAAAATAAAAAAATAAAGTGTTTCACTCTACCATGAATTAAAACCCTAAAAACACAAACACAAACCATAATATACTAATTCATGTAATTTTTGATTCCCCACATTGTGGTTAGATACTCCAAAGTATAGCCTCATTATCGAATTCTTGAAATTTCACACTCTCTTGTCTAATACTGAAATAGTAAGATTATAACAGAAAAGATTATCATAGAACATTGTGATGTCCTGGTCCCAATTGACTCATATATAAATGAATGATGTTATCTACATAGCCTTAAGCTTGATTACATATACACCAAAGGTTGTCGGTTAGAAGTGAGGGTATGAGATAAAATGATACGGAGAATATACACTCATGTTTAGAGTGTAGCATAATGGAATACAATAACCGAATGTAGAGAACGTTGTATAACGATGAACTACCAAAGAATAAACAACTATATAAAATAAATAGAGGAAAAAAGAATCAATATCACTCAAAAAAGTATGATCATGACATGATGCTAATCAAAAGGGAATATAAATTGGATAAGTGGTACATTCATACACCACATTGTCTATATATATATATATATATATTAAAAATTCCACAAACTATATTTGATAGAATTATATACTATAACTAGCTTGGCTCCAGTTTCTAATGTACACCAGACTGACAGTACAAACTTCAGCAAAATTTAGGGTATCTCTAAACATGTAAAAATTTTGGTTTGTATATATATAAGTACATATATTCATGATTATACATGTTCTATATATGCATTGACGTTTAAAATCATATATAAGGATAATACTACAATCCTTGACCAATGGCATGACATAGATGTCCATTTATTGTCCTAAGAGTATAATAAAATGTATTGTGATTCCATGATTGGGTTTCATTTACCATATTTGAATCCATGAGTAACTTGAAAATTTAACTAGCCATTACATGCCAGTATATTAAATTTCATTAGGGACACCATACCTGGTTAACACATTTAATTAAAAACATCTTGTATGAATATCAAATTTTATTATGGATCACATTCGCATGTATTGCAAATATATAAATATTCATACCCAAGAAACATAAATATAACATATCTTGTAACACCCCAAAATTTTTAAAATACGAATATCAAATTCGATAATGTGTAGAAGATGTAACACAAAGAAAAGAAATGAATATAAAATCATAATACATTGTGATATTTTAAATATTTAAATAAAATTCAATAAAATTTATATCTTTCAATGCAATAATTATTGAGTTTATCTATATTTATAAAAAATAATGAATTACTTTGTTTTCTTTAATTGAAAATAATATTGAGATTTAATGGGAAAACAATATACTTGTAATATTACTATTTAATATGATATTTATCACATACTCATTTAAATAGAGGGAATGAATAATATTTTATAAAGTTTAAAAATATATAATTTATTAATATTTAATGGGTATCTATTGATTATAAATATTCATAAAAACATTTAAATGAAAAATTAATGTACTTAGGCAAAAAATATTTTCCAAAAAAGACGGTTTAGTAGTGCTTGAATCACAATAATTTACAATTAATTTTCAAAAATCTAATAAAATATTTTTTAATAAATTAATAACATTAAATAATTAATAATATTAAATTACCTTATGTTGATGTTTTGGTATTTTTTTGAGTTGAACAGTTTTTTGATAAATAAAGAAAAATATGAAACTTTTGTTGAGAAATGCCCCTTTAATTTAAATAGTTTATATCATTAAATTATATTTTTATTCAGTATTAATGTGATACTATTTTAATTATACATAAAAAATCCAATTTATTTCATTTGTATCAATTAAATATTGAAATTTGATAAAAACAAATTTAATCTTCTAAACATTTTTACTTTAAAAATGCAATTTCTCATTACGTCTATAGGATTAATTTTATATGAAATTATACCAAATATGTGAATTAGAAAATTCAAATTGGATTAAAAATTTTCAATCATAATATTTTATAATTTATAATTTGTTTAAATTGATGGGTTTTACAAAAATTAATTGTGAATGATGTAAAAATCAATTACTGCGGTTGAGGAAAAAATGGGTTCATTGGGGCTTAAACATAAAATACAAGGGTAAAGATGGCATATACACTTGTCAAAAAACTATTTTAAATCCATATATATACCATTTAAATACTATGGTCTTCTAATAGTTCATGTTTTTTCCCTTTTTAATTAGGAGAATCATTATATAACCCAACATTTTTCAAAAATAACAATCATGTCATCTCCCCTCATTATAAAAGGACACCCCTTTCACCTCTACCGCACACATAAAACCACTTTGATTCATCCTATTCCAACCAAAATAAATTCCAAATATCCATGAACTTATCCTAGAATATTTAATTAGATGATAAAACCATGATAATATGTTTTTAGTTCAGTTATAGTGAGTATACCATAAGAAGATGTAAAGTTATTCAAGGAGGGTCTTTATTTATCATCATTCAAGATATCCATAAATTTATATTAATCCATTAAAATATAATAAAATTAACATTTTACATATATTTGGAATTTTTTATTATATTATTTTGACCTAAAACAATCTTTACCTCTATCAAATGGGTTAAAAAATCAGCATTCCTGTGTATGGAGGACTATCATCTAGCAATCTGATGTTATTCCTTTTTCCATTTCGTCCAATAAAGGTCGTGTATGATGATGGAAATAAATATATATGTAATATTTATAAAATGCTCATATATATGTAGTAACTACATATTAAATATATTTATCTTCCATTCTATATAATATATGACAGTATCACTCATGTGTACGACAAACTACAACATCGTGAAGCGATGCAATTTTTCAATCAAAAACACATCACATGATAGATGACAAGGATAAAATTCAATTAATATTTTTTATATACATAAAAAAAATAATTATATTATATTTATATTTATCATCATATAATGAAAATATATCCTATTATTTTATTTACTTTTTACTCAAGTATAGATGATAACATAATTCTTATACTTTTTGTCAACCACCTTCACAATGTGATGTGACTCTATTTTTCATCACCTCCCCACGTGGATTATTTATATAACCATATAATATTGTATATACTATATAATTATAATTTTTTAAAAGTATAATATTACATACCTCTTTTCCATAATGATTATTAAACAAATGGAAATGTTACTCATTCATACGTACGACCTAGAATCTCCATGATTGTATCATACTTCTTTTTCAATGACCATCATTTAGTATGTGTTTTAAAAGTAAAGATTTTGTAAAAATATGATAATAATTTTAGGATTATTATTATAAAGTTGATGGAACAATATAAAATTTTAATTTAATAGATATTTCATTGCAGAACATTCATGAAAAAAAATTAATTAACACAAAAAACAATGAAATATGATGAAATATTACTTATGAATTGGTGGTGAGATAGAATAAAAGTGTCATATATAATATTATAAATAACAATATTGTCATGTAATATGTTGTAACATGTTTAAATATACTACACATGAGTTTAAATCATGGTAAACCAATATGTAACGTAATGTAAAAGAATTCATCTAAACATCACTTCATTGAGTCATACTATAATGTTATGCCAATAATTTATTTTACATGATTTATATACATAAGCTTTTACATGTAATATCATGAATAAATCATTAATAATGGTATTTCATTTTATATTATTTAATTAATTTACCAAAGGGTATTTAAATTACAAGATTCCATGTCATAAATAATATCATAACTCAGTCTCTTTTAATTTGGTCATATTATATCTTAGGTTTCATTAATATTATAATATTATGTTCATAAATACATATGATTATATTGTATTTATTTGAACATGTTTTCGGTCTATTTATGGTTGATACACATAATCTATTCATTGAGAAATTCTTAAATCCACAGTATTATCAATGTATGACATTATTTTAATATGTCATTCTAATCGATATTTCTTATTCCTAAATCTTAGTTGAAGAAAATTATTTGATAATTTTCTATATAAAAAAATAATTTCATATCATTCTAAATTTTTTATTAATGTTATTTTAAAATAATACGATATTATTTAGACTCTATTGTAATTAAAATTATTTTGAATATGTTTCTTATAAAATCCTCTTTTTGTATCTCTCTTGGGTCACAAATATTTTTTCTTACAAAATAATGTTTTCTAAAAATGTTTTGATTTTCCTAACATTATGAAATTATTTATACATGGAATTCACATCCATTTTTACTCATTATATAGAATTTCAATGTAATGTTATTTTTTTCAAAACAATTCCCATTTTTTACAAAAATGTAAAAGTAATATACATATCAATTTTTAAAAGACCATTTCCTAACATTTTTACAGTGAAAATGGAATTTTTAATTACATTAATAGAACTTAGATAATTACCAACTATTATGACCTAAATTTATTTTATTCTTAATTTACATTTTTCAATAATATTTTTAAATAAAATATTTTTATTGAAAATACTTGTTTAGATGATTTTATGATAAATGAATTTTCATATATGTTTATGAAAATAAAAAAAATTTCCAAAAAATATATTTTCGTAAAGGATTTTTTATGTTATTTACATTCCTCAATGACACCATGAATTTATTATTACTTCAATTTGAATATTTATTTACTGATATCATCCTTAATGTTCCAATGGATTGTTTGTTATCATTTGAATCAATGATAGTATTGACATTCTCTTCCTTAATTCGTTATAGTAGCACTCAATATTTCCATGAATTACTCAATTTTTTATGGATATTAAATTTACAAATAATTTATATATTATTTTTAGGTATATTTCTATCTCTAAAACCCTATACCCATTTAATGTAAAAATTTTACCTTTATAATTAATTTAATAACTGAAAAATATAGATATATTTGTATAATTTACTCAATAAAGCATCCAATGTTTTGATTTTGTTAATAATGGGGTGGATCCAGAAAAGATCAATGATTCATGAAATAAAACTATAACTAGATCTCGGATACTGAGCATTGAATCTATACATGTCTTATTAGTGGATGTTAAGTCAAAACAATGGGAAAAAGACTTTTTAAAATGTAGATTAAGGAACAAAACCCTCTAAAAGTATTTGTGAATTAGTACAGAAGTCCATTCTAATGTTTTGGTATGTTTGAGTTAATTTGGTATTGCTTGTAAATAAATCAATGTATGGATATTATGACTATAAATGGTTCTTGAATAGATATATCTAGGAGTAATAACTCAATGAATGGTGCGTAATTCTTTGTCCCGATTATCACCTCATAAGTTAATATGGGATTTCATACAAACATTGTCTGACACTCTCAGTCGATATACATTGTATAAATCAAATTTTTTACAAACCATTTTTAATTTTTTGAAAATATAATCACAATTAATAACCTAGGATAAACCGTAGACCTAGGAAGGACCTATGTTGAAATAAAATTTATGATGTTCTTTTGTATTATTATTCAAGAATGAAATTATATATTCAACCAAGGTTAATGATATCTTAGGAGAAATTTATGTAATGAATATGTTTTTGTAGAAATGGAATAAGAGTATTATTTATAGTAAATTTTAAATACAAAACTTTTAAGGTATTCATAATTTTTTGCTTTAATATGATCATAAAATTCATTGTAATAATTTTCAAATTATATTATTAGACATTGCAGAGAAAAACATAAAATAATGATGAACTGAAACCCATTGTAAAATGTTTGTTTAATGATTACTTTTATTCCAAAGGATTTCCATCATATTTTTATGGGATTTAATTATAATTATGTTAGTATAGATTAGAAAAAATAAATCATAAATTTTATGTGACAACTAATCATATATGTATAGGCGGTGGGGCTTCAACCTATGAATGAAAGACGATAAGTGTTTAGCTCCTACAACTGACCTGCATGATGTCATACTAAATATTTCATTAGTAAAAATATTTTAAAGATAATTTTTAATGATGAAAAAATGGTGTTAATATTGACAATAAATTATTGTATTAGTTAACTTGTTCTAACCATATTGGTTTTCAAATATTATTATATGGAAAAAAATAATTCTTTTTGGGATCTTTGGATCTGTTAAAAGTGATTTTTAGGGAAATGGGAATAAAAATTAGTTTTTTATGATATTAATTTCATGGTGTAAGGGATAAATTATAAATTTATAAATTATTAATATAAGTATGAAAATTTAATAATGAATTATAAATATAAAAAGAAATTATATTTTATTATATTCGTAGGTAGAAACTGAATTACTCAGCATTTGGAAAAGGATCTTGAAAGAAAAATATTTTCCATATACCTTCATTAATTTTGATGTAATGATATTTTTAATCATTATATTTTTATGTATTTTGTTACCCAATATTTAAATTAATCATTCACTTTGTTATGATCAATGACCTCAATCACTCTCTACAAATATTTCTGATTTTTTTCCATGTCTATATCTTCAGATGCCACAAATTGTATCCTACATAGAATCCAAGATATGTGTCATTCCATATGACCTTTATTACTTCTATTCCACTAATACTAAAGGGATATTTAGATAGATATTTTATGAAGTGGGTTTTTACAAAAAATGAATTTTTAAATATCAAACAATTGATTACCCAGGTCAATATTAAATTTTAAGGAAGAAATTTATTTATGATGTGGAGAAGGTAGGATATTAAAATTTTAAAATATGAATATAATATTTGATTCCCTATTAGAAATGCAACATCAAGGGTATAGATGAATATAATATACTTAATAAATATTATATATTTACTATTTTAGATAAATTCAATACATTATATTGCTTGTAATATAAGAAAAACTAATTTTATAATATGTTTATTGTAACAATGATTTTTTTGATATCTTGTGTTACATGCATGATAGAGTTTTGGTAGAAAACATTATAAAATTAATATTATTATTGAATTTGATTTTTATCACCTAGAAATTGGAATGGAGGTTATAAATATGAGTAATGAACTTAAAAAAATATACAGTTCACCGACATTTCATGGTTGTCAATTGTTTATAAATTAGGATAAAAGACAGTTAAAAGAGGAAATTACTTATTAAAAACTATATTTTCCAAGATGATAGTTTGATCCCACATAGAAAAAATTATTTAAAATTAATAATTAACAATTCTAGAATTTTATTTTTCAAAATAAACTAAATTTTTATAATAATTTTATCTATAGAGTCCTAATATTTTATTAAATATTCTATTGAAAATTAATTTAAAATATTTTTAACAATTTTTGATACATGGTATACATAGTTTATATTTATTCACACACAATACCAATTTTATCATCCATTGCATGAGACGTCGACATACATTGATGACTTATATTACACACAATCTAATGTCTTAAACAAAAACTATAAAATTTTAATATTATTATCATAGTCATCAAAAATACATTTGAATGGATTGAATGAAAGAGACTAAATATATTAAGATACTATAGTTTAGAGATGTTTATAAAATTAATTCATTAGTTACAAATTAATATAATTGAAAATAAAGGCATACATAATATAATGGATTCAGCAGACCATGTAATTATAGAATATGAGTTTTTCAATTTAATTAATATTTATGAATTTGATAAAAAATTTACATCAAAAAGTGTTCTATGTTTAATGGAATTCTTGACATGCAAAAATGAGTCTCTCTAAAATCTTGAATTGCAAACAATATTGAGTTATACAAAACAATAATATATTATTAATATTATTATTTTATATAGTTATTTTTCCAACTTTTAATGGAGTAATTTCATCAAAAATAAATTTTTCCAATTTTATAAATTTTATCTGAAAAAATAAATTGCTTTTTTGAAAGAGGAAAAAAATATCTTTGGGAAACATTTTGATATTTTTCTAAGAACATTGTTATTTTAATTAATCGTAAAAAATATTGAATTTATGATCAATAATGCATTTCCATCTTATTTATTTTTATATTTAAATAATTATTTTCTATTTTATGTATAATTAGAACAATTTTATGTCATTTAAATCAATTTTGTTAATTTTTTAGAAATTAATTATTTAGTTTGATATTAATAAATAACATGATTTTGAACATTTTTACAATAAAACCCATTTTTTTGTCCCATCAATGGGATTAATTTTAAATTAATATCTTCCAATTATATAATTGGAATTTTGAAAAATGGATTCATTGTTATTTGTTCGACTAATTTATAATTTATAATATGTTCAACATAGTTTTTTACCAAAAATATTTATAAAAGTAATTAAACGTTTTTATAGTGATTAGTGTAATAATAGGGTTACATATTGGATAAACATTAATCCTATGAGTATAAATGACCAATAAACTGATTTAAATTCCATTATAGGGAATATTATTAGACACCATTACCTTTATTATTGAAATGATACCATTATTGGAGCCACAAGCTGTAAAAAAATACCTCCAAATAGTTTTTAACTTTTTGTATTTCAAATAATTCCACCCCCTCCACTATAAAAGGAACTCACCCTCCCTGTTTCATCACACATAACAAGACACTTTATCTCATCATACCCCTAAAAAATAATCTACCAACATTCTCTATTCACCCAAGATTCTGTACATTGGGAAGAAATCCAACCAAAAAAGTCCATTATAGCAAAATAAAAAGAGTTACCCAAAATAGAGGTAACATTCATCAATGTGAATTTATATTTTATTTCATTATCCAACCTTCAATTTATTATTTTTATATTTTTATATAACAAAATAAATATAATAAATATACTTATAACTTTTTATGATATTGTTTTTTCAACCCTTACACACACTTCCATCAAATGGGTAATAAAATTACAGTTTGTGTACAGTGTACTACCGCCTCTAGAAACAATGTCGTTGGATTATCCTTTACAAACTCTCATGATTTGTACTTATGATAAAACGACTATATTTATATGATATTTATGTTATTTATGTTATTTTCACACTTCTTGAATTGTTATATGAGACATAACTGAATGCTTTTGATTTTCTTAAATATGATAAAAATGGTTATGGATATGTGGCCTACAACATCCTCAAAGTATTGTAATATGTTCAATAATTACCTAGAATGTATTAAGGATGGTCTTAATTGTAAATATGTGACATAAATGAAAATAAATGTATATTCATGAATTAATTATCTTTCTATAAATATAATATATCATTTTCTTTATTACCCTTTCACCCATATAAATTTGATAACATTGTTTTTTATAGTGTGGACTACTACTTCATCGATGTGATACAATTTACTAATTATATATATAAGTATGAATGATGTAATAATTTGGTATTTTTGATATAATGATGATTTAAGAATGATAAATTTTTCATACCTTATTTAAATAATGATCATTTAAAATTGGAGTTTTACTCATGAGCATGTATGTACAACTCTCTCCCTGATCGGAAAACTGGTTCATTTATCATAAAAAATCCCTGGTTTGTTTTAAAAGAATAATTGATGCTTAAATATAATAATTATATCAAAATTTTTATTAATTATATATTAATAAAATTACCCATTTAGACATTTTAGAAACTAAATAAAAGAAAGTATTTTCTGATAGAAGAAACATTCACTCGTATCTCATCATATGAAACAATAGGTAAACATATATAACACACAAGGTCGAATTCCATTGAGTTTCCTGGAAGACCATGTTTTACATCCTTATAATGAAGAAACTATTTCAAAAATAAATTGGAATTTTTTTATATTTATTTTTAAAATTTAATAGTCAGTCTGAATTCTTAATGACGAAGTTATCATATGGTTAATTTTTGGTATTTTTTTGAAATACTAAATTTTTTCTGAACAATGAGTATTTAATGAAATTTATTAAAAAAATACATTTTTGTTTAAATAAAAATTAGTGAAATTTATATTTTATGTTGGTTTTTAGAGTCACAATAGATCAATTATTCTTATTTTATTCCAATGATGTTCATTGAATCATATTTATATTAAAATTAGATTTAATATCTTATTGATATTTTGTGTGTTCTAACATTTAACAAAACCCACATTCTCATCATGTCGGTGAAATTATCATTGATATTAATTTCCCAAGATCTTTGATTTTAATTTTCAAAAAAAAAGATATGCATGTTTTTAATAAGAACAATGATTTTTTTCTAATAAGATTAACGGATTTTTTTTGTAAAAATATTAGTGAATGTGATGAGAATTAATTTTGGTGATTAAAGAAAAGTTAAGGTTAATATAGGACAAAACCTTAAAATTAATGTCCAATATGACCTATGAAATTCTTGAAAATCCATAAGATAAAATTAATTTTACCATATAACCAGTTGGATTGAAATTTATTGGTTATTGAGATATTTTTAAATGGATGTTTATAATATAAAAATGTATTAATAGAAAAACTAAAAAATAGAACTTTACTTACCTTTAACAGTTATAAGACATTGTTATATTTACAAAACATAAAATTTTATGTTATAAATATCATTATTAAGTATATATGTTATTTATTATAAATATTTTATAAAAAAATTTATATATTGTTTAGTTTTTAAAAATCTTATGAAACACAAATGTAGTGATTATATAGGTGATAATCAAATAAAATAAAGGATAGTGTAAATATTAAAAGTGATGTTAATTGATTGAATTATTGTCTTTTTTATTTTTTAGATGAAAATATCATTTTATACATCTATAAACCTAATTTATTTTAGATCCAATACTATATTTATATTTTAAAATTAAAATTAAATTAATAATTCCAAAATTGACATGATTCTTATTTTATAATAAATGCATATTTGTTGGTTTAAAATCCATTGAAAAACTACATTCTGAAAAATGATTTATAAGTGTTAGTAAATATTAAAAATTTCTTTTTAATAGAACAATTTACCTATTATTATAAATATATTAAACCATATATTAAAAAACATTGTTAACATGGTCTGAGATTACGCAGTATTTTAGCGCATCATAGGCACTTGTTTAAATGTTAATTTTTGAATAACAAGATAATTTTATTTTATAGATTAGTTTTAAAATTAATAATACACTTAATATATATATTTACAGTTAATATAAATTTATTTTTTTCTTAATGGATAAATTAATTCAGTTTTATAACTCGATTCTTTAATTAAAAAAATGATAAAATTGGGAAATTTTAGAAGTTATTGTACCTATTTATTAAAATGAACAGTTTTGTGTGTATTAGAGGTATTAAACGACCATTAATACTCTTTAATCAATTATTTTTCCATTTTTAGGAACATTATGTAAGTTAGGCCACCAATTAATCAATACCTTTTTTATTTACAAGAGTTCCACCTGCTACTATAAAAAAGCAAGCACCTTACCCCTTCCTCACACATATCATGCCACATTGCCTCATGAATAATTTTCCAAAATAGGCTCCTAAAATATTTCCAATTTATGTAGAATCCTCCCTTTGGGAATGAATATATTCAAAGAAGAAATTTGGTACAATCAAAACTGAGTTACCCAATTTATATGTAACATCATCTCTAATGATCTTTAGTTTCATTTCCATTGTCCCCCATCTAATCTTATTATTATATTATTATATAACAACACCAGTGTCATTAATATACTATTATTTTATTACTTAAATGGTTTTACCTACACTTTCCCACACCTTCATCTGATAGGTATCAAATATAATGTTCACGTGTACGACAAACTATATCCTCAAAAATGATGATTGTTTATTTTTCCTAGACCACCTATCATGGTGGCTATTATTTTAGAAAATTTGTTTATATATAACATATATATGATATTTATAAATTCATTATGCTTCTGTAATTTATTTTATAACATAAATTTGATGTCTCCATCTTATGTAAATACTTAAATTTCGTTTGAGAATTGTGGAAAACTAATCCCTTAATATGATATTACTCGTTCCTGTCATACATGGAATGTATAAAAGATATTTAAAAAATATATTTAACATATATATATTATATTATTATTATAATATAAATATGTATAATTTAGTTTTAATTAATTTAATATAAAATATAATTTAATGAAGCGTTCTTGTGTACATAGGACCTACTGTCACTACGAACAGTAAACTTCATTTATAAAATACAAATATTATGGATGAATATTAATACATATAAAATGAATATATATATATATTATAATTAAGTCATATTTCATATTATGTATATGATGAAATAACTATCTTAACAACAGTAAAAACAAATAACATGTCAAAATATACTAGAGAAATCTAGGAAATTAGCACCCTAAATAGTTAAAATAATTGATGTCTGTTTACAAACAGGTAAAAAAATATTATAAAAATTCAATTTATGTTTTTATTAACAGGATTATAGTTATTTTATAAGTTAATAACATATTTTTCTCTACTATATAATAGTATGTATACTATATAACAAGAGTAATGTTAAAGTAATGGATTTCATCTCATTTTACATTCTTTTGAGATTTAATTGTAGTTATGCACCTTGTTTATTTTATAATGTGAATGTATTTGAATTTTAACATTTATATGATTAATCCCTTTATTATAATGATATTAAATGTTTATTTTAATGTTATTTCTTCTTGAAGGTTTTTATTCAAATGTCTATAAGTGGGTGTGACACTTTAAATTTATTAAAGATTATCCTCCTCAAGAATGTTTGTAATGGTTATCTTTGAAATCTTAATTTTTTTGTGATTTTTTAAATTAACATAAACAAATACATTTTTTTAATATTTATTATTATAAATTTTCTTAAATTTACATATCATTCTTAACGGATATGATTATTACCAAAACCATATATCGTTTCTCAAATAGTGTTCACTTTAAAAGTATGAAATTATTAGCATGTTTCCTTGAAAGTATTAGATTCATGTTATTAATACATTAATATATTAGATTCATGGAATGAATCCTTAAATTTAGTAGTTTATTATAATTAATACATAAATTTATTAGATTCTTTGCATGCATCATTGAATGTAATATATCCTTTGCACGAATCCATTATGATATATTATAGATATCCATAGATATGAGTTTACTTCATAGATAATATAGTTGTTATTTATCCATGGGATTTTTCATCGACATATCTATGTATTTATTATTTTTTTATAATATTAATTATGTGGATTTTGTTTCATATTCTTACCTTTTCATATTCATTTTTGTTTTATATTTATTTGAATTGAAATTTTTATCATTTATTTACCTTGACATGATGGCTTGTTATCGCTGTTTAATTATTTATTTTCCATTACTTATCTGATTTAGTATTTGATATCACCCTTATTATATTTTCCCCCATATTCTGATGAATAATCCTTTGAATGAGTTTCATGGATGTTTATTATTTCTTTTTATTATTTATTAGGTTTTTATCTCTTATTGTCCAATGTATTTTGGGTATCCTGTATATAATCTACACTTACAAGACTACTAAACATATCATTCCTTAAAGATTTTGTTTCTATGTAAACAATACAATGTAATAATATAATAAACCAACTCTGGGATTATGGGGATGGGTGATATAGCTGTTATCAGAGTATGTTTATAAACTACATTGGAAACTAGATTTAGAAAATATAGATTATGGAGAAATAACCTATGATAGAATTATAGTATATGCATAAAAAACATCCTATAATTTTGGTAAGATATATATTAAGTGGGTATTACATGAAATTCATCTCTATTTGGATAATATAAGTTGACATGGTTCTAGCATAGATGTACCTAGTTTGAAAAAGTGCATTACTGCGCACTTAGTTTAACACTATTAGGGGGATATTTTATAGATAATTAAATTTTATATACCTACACTTTTGAAGAATTTTAAATTTAATAGTTCACCAATGAAAAGAAATTTATTATTCTAGGATTCAAGATTAATAAATATATATTATGTTCTATACCATATTTAGAGTTTTACAATGTTCATAATTAAATGATCTAATTCAGTATATGTTATGGTTTAGAAATGGAACATGGAATTATCAATGGTATCAATACTAATTGAAAATATTTAGATATCCATATTGAGAGAACAGATACAGATGGTATTGGAAAAAATAATGTTATGGAAATATTAGGGTAGATTAATCACATTGTGTCATATAAGCTTTATTATATGGATAATATTATTCCCCAACAAGACTCTCCTCTGTTGGATGATATTATGTGATAAAAAAACCTATCCTTTAGTGGGGCTACTAATCCAATTATGTCTCAGTAGTGGATTAAGTCATTGGATAATATATTTTTTGAGTTACGATGGGGTGAAATTGAAAAATTTACACATATAGTGTATTATCTTAGAGAAGATGTCGATTAGTGGTGGCCATTGTTTTAAAATACTAGGGAAGAATAAGAGATATTACTAATGGAATGGAAATATTTTAATGGGAAATTAGTTATAAAAACATCTATCATGAAAAACAAACTGAGATGAAGGTGGTATTCATTAGTTTAAAGAAACATTATGAATAAAGTGTTGTGGAGTATCATGCTACATTTACAAGTTCATGACGGTATTCAATATATTTTATATGAAACATGGAATGAATGATTGATAATTTATCTTAAAAATATAAGCCTATTCTCCAAATGCCTCTTCTGTCTCTAACCCTTTCATTATACGATGAAATAGTTTTATGTGAAATGAAGATAGACAAGGAATTATCCACATCTTATGGATTAAATTGGATAGAACACAAGAAGTCGATGGTTGTGAAAGATTTGTAAAAAGTGAAAAGGGAATGAAATATTTTCCAACATGTGATACTTGTTGAAGGATACACATTGGCCTCACTTAATAGGGAAATGAGCTCACTTCATATGTGGAGAAAAAGGAAAACATGTCCAGGATTACATGGTCAAGAAATAGAATTATAAGGTTCAATTATTCAACTATATGGATATGGATAACTATTAACTTTAATTCCCCAAGAACCCAATGAATATACCATATAATAAGAAAGAGGGTTTAGGATCATTCATATGTTATTAAAAAATAGTATAATGATTAATGTACTTCTATATATTGATTTGTAAAAAATGTTTTCACATTATTTTTTTTGTGATGTTTTCATCATATGAATTTATAAATTATATCAAGATTTTAATACAATACTTTTTCATTAAATATTTGAGATCATATATTAAATGGTGAAACTAAAAAATAATTTTGTAGCAAGTTAAATTTTTGGGGAAAAAATGGTTGAGGTAATGACAAGCCTCAATATATGCCTAACGTTGATTTAATTTTTGACCAAGAGATGATTTATATGGATTATATAAGCTAAATAATAACAAATACAATGAAAATTATTCTAATGTGATTCATCATAATGTTTTAAAAAGGATGGGAATTTTAGAAATGGTTTATATTGTACATTAGAGGTGGTTTTAGAGATTTGTATAATACATCATTATATGATGAATCTTGTTTTAAAAGATGAAGTAGAAATAGATCATGGCATGACCAAATGATAATATTGAACTTATAGAAATTCACCATGTTAGTATATTTTCTTATTTTCATAAATAGTAAAATAATTACACTAATCTTGAAAAAATGAACATTAACAATAAAAAAAATTCCTCATACCTTCTCTTCTGATGAATCAAATGTAATTTTATATAGTAATATATTTATGTCCTTTTGATTATAAAAATTATCATAACCATGTTTTCTAGAACTCAATATCAGAAATTTATTGATAAATTATTATTCTACATCCATATTTTAATTTCTGACATACGTTATCCTATTTTTGAACCTATTTATATGACCATTGTACATTCTTTTACCTATTATTAAAACGATATTCTATTAACCCTATTTATGATGTTGGTTTTCAAAAATAGTTTATTTTTCAATATAAATCCCTTGAATTATGAGATCATGATGAAATTATGTGGATGAAATTAAATTAATATAGAAATAATGTAAATCCCCAATACAATAAAATATTTTCATGTCTAAATATATATTATTTTTTCTCTCTTTATACACAAAACAATGGTAAACATACGCTAAACACAACACAAAATTAGCAGGTGTTTCACGCAATACCATGTTTTACTACCTTTTAATGGAGAACCAACATTAAAACTAAATTCTGAATCTTTTATGATTATTATTTTTAAAAATATATATCAATTTTGATTTCATAATGTATAATTTTACACAGGGTTAATATTTGACATTTTTCTTAGAAAAAATCATTTTATGATGAATATTGAAAATTAATATAATATAGTCAAAAATACCATTTTTTCAATAATTATTACTGTTAAATTGTATTTTTTTAAGTCAACATAGATAAATTATTCATGTGTTAATCCAGTATTGTTTACTAGAATAATATTTATTTTTAAATTATATTTCAGAACTTATTGAACTTTTTAATTAGTAGACATTAAAAAACTCACATTATCTCCCTGTCTCTAGGATTGGAATTAATCTTAATTTTCCCACATCTTTGATTCAACTGTTGAAAAAAAATACACACACAGTTTTAATCAATACAATATTTCTCGTCTAATAAGATCAACATATTTTTTGACCAAAAAATTCAGTGAATGTTATTAATATAAATTACATTCAATACTGTACAATTATGATTCAAAAGGGTCAAAACCATAATATTATAATTTATGGGGTTTTTTGATATTAATAAGGGAAATATCCCTATATAAAATGATAATTATGGAATAATAGAAAAAAGAAACTTTCCTTACATTTAACATTAATAAAACACGGATTTTTTTGGAAATCATAATATTATCGATTATACAAACACATTTGAATTTTATATGGTTTATTGTTATCATAATAATTTATCAATAATTTTTAGAGATTGTTTAGTTACATAAAATTCTTAATAAATTCCATTGTGTTGATTATTTAGTTAATAATTATCTAAAATAAATGATACTGGAAATATTAAAATTGAATTTAATTGATTGAATCAATATCATTATTTATTTTTTAAGATCAACATATCATGTTTCAGATATTTAAAAATAATATATTTTAATTACCATATTATATTGATTCTTTATAATTAACAATGAATAAATAATGTTAAAATTGACATTATTGTTATTTTATAATTAATGTAATTTTATTAAATTGTTTAAAATTAGTGAAAATTAAATGTTATACTAAGTTATTTTTATGTTTTAATGAATATTAAATATGTCATATCAATGGACCAATTAATATTTTATAATTCACAAATTGACCCATATACTGTAAAAACATTGTTAACACAGTCTTTGTTTAAGTAGTGTTTTAGCCCGTCACAGACACTTGTTTTAAAATTAATTTTAAAAACACATGTCAATTTTATTTTATAAATAATATTTAAAACTAATAATTCACAAGAAATATATTTTATAATAAATCTAAATATATATAATTCATAACGGTTAAAATAATTCCATTTGAAATGTATATGATTTAATAAAAACCAAAAAAAAAATTGGGAATCTTAGAAGTTAAAGATCAAAATTATAAAAATGGATATATTTTTTTTGTGTGGATATTTGAATAGAAATTTAATTTTCCTTTACTCCATTATTTTTCTATTTTTGAAGAACATTATCTATCCTAGACAACCCATTATTGAAAATATTTTGGTATTTTCAAGAGTGGCACCCCCTCGACCATAAAAATACAAGAACACAACACCTTCTTCACACCTATCAAGACACATTGGATCATCAATACATTTCCAAAATTGTATCCTAACATGCATACCCTCGTCCTAGAATCCTCCCTTTGGGTAGGAATCTATAAAGTAAGCCTTTTGGTACAATCAAAAAAGAGATATTGATTAAGAGGTAATGTCTTCTCTCAAGATCTCTAGTTTCATTTCTATTATTACCACCATCAAATCTCCATATTATATTCCTATATAACAACACCATTATCCCAAATATACATGTATTTATTTTATGTAATTGGTCCTACTAAATCCAAAAAACACCTCAATACTATGTGTAATGAACATAATGTTTCTGTGTATAACGAACTACTTCCACATGAAAAAATAATTTTTCAATTTTCCTTTACCACCTATCATTGTGTCCATTATGATAAAACAATTATATGCAAAATATATAATATATTTATAATTTTATTATGATACTATAATTTTTTTTGTGAAGGTGTCTTTATGCTCTCCAATAACTATTAATACGATTTTTTTGTTTGATGATGTGTGGACTACAGCACCCTCAACGTGATATGACACATTGAAGCGACACATCCTACATTTAAAAGATTGTTGTGATAAAAAAAATATAAAAAATATAAAATAGATATCATAGTATAATTATTATATACATATTTATCATATATTTTTTATTCATCTGGTACAAAATGATAAATAAATTATTGGGTTCATGCAAACATACGATCTATTGTATCTATGAATGATGAACATCAATTATATTCTAAAAATATTATGAACTAATATAAATAAATATATACTAACTATATATGACAGTTAATTATTATATTAAATTATGTAGATTGTGAAATAATGATCCATTCAATCTGATAACCAAATCACATGTGAAAACATTTTTTAAAAAACATGGCAATTAACTCCTGAAATAGTCAAAATAATGAATGATTGTAATCAAAAAAATAATAAAATATTGTAACATGTTAATATATGGTTATATTATAATAGTTATAGTTATTTTATATGTTATTATAATATTTATAACAAATATTCAAGATGATAGAGACCATATAATAAAAGAATGGTTAAGGTATGAGATTTCATCTCATTTTACATTCCATTGAGACTTGTTTGTAGTTGTGAACCTTGTTTCTTCAATAGGGTGTATTTATTTCTATTTAATGGGTTATATCATGAATAAAATTATTCTAATGATATTATGAATTTATTTAAAATTTATATTTTCATAGGGATTATGATTCATATGTTTCAATGTGGTATGAGACACTTTTGTATGTTTAAAGAGTTTTCTCCTCAAGAATATTCAAAATGGTTACCTTTCAAATTACACATCTATTTTTGACTGTTAGCATTATAAAAAAAATAATAATTTATTTTTGTTATTTTCTATTAGAGATTTACTTAAATATCCATATCATTTTTCATTGATATTATTATTTTATAACCCGTATACAAATTTTCATTCAATGACCACATTAAAAGTATTAGATTCTTGGGATATTGTCTTAATATTAGTAGATTATTTGTATGAATCCTTGAATGTGTTAGATTCTAATAATGAGTCCTTTATAGTTTTAGATTCATGTCATAATTCCATGAAATTATTAAACTCTTGACATGAGGCCATTAAGGTTTCAGAATCTTAGAATGACGAATTGAAAATATTAGATACTTAGCATGCAGCATTGAAAGAAATTAGTTAATGGAACGATGCCTCGGTGGTATGTTATCGATACCCATAGTTATGAATTTCTCTCATAGATGTTTACGTTATTATTTATCAATGATATTTCTCAGTTATTTACCTTTAGATGTTGATTTATACTCATCATGTCATTATTTATTCTACTTTATGTACCACTACTAATCATTATAGATTGCCAATATTATTTTTTATTTCCCAAGGTTGTGAATATGATTCTTTTGAATGAATTTCAATGAATTTTTTTGTTTAATTTTATTATTAATACTCTTTTTATGTATTATTTTATGTTTTATTATAGGTATCATATATATATTATGGATTTATAATATTTCTTAACTGACCAGTCCATTGGGATTTGTTTCCATCGTCTCAATCACCTTTAATTGAGGAATTTATTGATTATATGCACCTTTATTTCATAAGGTGTTTATAAATACACGTTTAACATTTATATCTATATTTTATCTATTCCTGTGTTATTTAAAAAAATTTAACATCAATATTTCGTGGAAATCATGATTTTAATTTTCAATATGGTCTGGGGCATGTTGAATGTTTTTAGAATTAATTAGAAAATATTTTCTTATCAATTTCTATGTTATTTATATTATTTTGAAGGTTATTTTGTATAAAAATATTATAAAGGTAAATTTATAATTATTTTTCAATTTAATTCAATACATTTACTGAGTAATATTTTTTTCATATTCCTTAAATGGACCGTTTTTATAAGCGACAAATGAAACGCCCTATTTTTTAAGTACATTATAATAACCTTTCATACCATGGTGAATTTTATTTTATTTATAAATTATATTCAAATATTACTTATTTTATTAAATGAAAAACCCTCTCTGCTTTTATTATACTGTTTTGGTGTATAAAATATTTTTTCAAATAAAATGGTATTTGGGAATAGAAAATGGGTTCTCAAAAAAATATGGTATTTTTATCTTAATGTTTTTTCATATGTATTTTAAAAAAATTAACTTGTTTTATGGTGAGAGTATTTTAACTATTGATGTGGTAATTTACTATAATATGAATCATGTGAGCCCAAAATATCTTTTTAAATGGGTTGAGACCCATTATAACTCATCAAAAATTGGTGGGCTTGATATAGGTATAACGAATGGTTTATCCCCATTATAACTCATGGGTGAGACTGATATATTATATATAATGAGTTATACCTATTATTGATCTCAAAATCATTGGATATCAATATTGGTGGAGTCCATCCTTATGGTTCTCGCAATAAAAATGGCTTTGAAAGGGATTATATATGTGATGATCTATATCACCTAGAGGAATTTCAATTGCATTTTATGGATTTTAATCGTTTTTTATGAGAAAAGTGTGTGTTTTTAATGTGAAATTTATTTATTTCATGTTCTCAAAACATATTAAATATAAAGGTAAATGTTATATAAGTTTTTATTGTTTTAACAATCTATTGGTTAAAATTTTTTATATCCCTTACTGAGCTCATTTTTTCATCTCTGGTTTATAAAATTATATTATATGGTAAATGAGGAGTATGGGATTTCCTGAATTCATGATGAGGGTCATGAAGATTCTTCATAAAATGGATCAGGGTTTATTTTAAAATATCTAGATTATGGTAAAAATGGATACTTCTTAGAAGTTTTCACATTGTTTTATTTTGTTTTCTTATGTCTGAGTTATAGTGTAATTATCTAAAATAGAAATCATTAAAAGATATTGAATGTGAAATAATTTAATTTCATGAATAAAATTCTATATTATGTAATATTTAATGATAATTCCTTATATTCGGCTTCAAATTGATGGTTCAGACAACTATGGAAGTTAAGTTAGTCCTAATAGAATTCGCTTTTAAGATTTCACATTATGGTTAAGTATAAATGAAAAAAATTATAATATATCCATGTTAATTTTTCAAAACAACTTCTATTCAGAATTATTTTACAAATATTAGAAAAGAAACAAATAGTAAGAAGGCAATAAGAGGAAAATATTCTTCTAAATCAACGACTTAATATGGTTTGAAATTGAAGATACTAGTTTTCTGAAATGATGGATCAGTTGACATAAGCTATAAATAGTGTTGGTTTCTATGAAAAATAGGAACCTAATATACCACGAAGGATCATGTATATATTATATAATTAAATGAGGTAAAATTCCTAATCATTTAGTTGATCATATGACCCAATGGTAGTAAACAGATGGATTAATTACAGGGAAAAGATACTGTTTCTGTATATCATTTTAAAGGTTATGCTACTTCATAGTGGTTTTTGGTTAAGAATACTAAGGTGAAATATGATCTTGATTCCATAAAATGGGAATAATTATGAATATTTTTTTAACAATAAATTCTTGATGGATTTTATATTAAGATGGAGAAACAAATATTGGAATTAATGAAAAATAATAACAATTTTATAGTCATGTATTATTGAAACATTAAAATATGGGGCAGGTAAGTTTTTTATTTTTTTCTAATACATTGATAATAAAATAAATTTTTCTAAATCATGATAAAAATATATTCTATAAACATATTTTTCATCTAAAGCTATTAAATCATATGAAAATGTGGTTCCATATGTTATGAATGTTGAAATAGAGTTTTCTGACACCTTACATAAGATGACAAGAGTATGAAACAATAAATGTTTCTATAAATAGAGAAGAAACCAATTAATAATATAAAGGAAATCCAAAAACATGATTCTTGTTTAGAAAATTAATTTTCTGATAATGTGTCATTATCTATAAAGTGTTACCGATGTGGTATGTTTGGTCATAAGGTTCAAGTTTGTAAGTAAAATATTGATGAACAAACCAACAATGAGAATACAAATAGCCATTATATATTAAAATTATTTATTTGCAAGGATTTTGGATACTATGTTAACATGTTTCTGAAGAAACATACTCAGGGAAAAAAATTTCATGAGAAGAAGTAAAATGGGA
The DNA here is from genome assembly GCA_963277665.1 of Viscum album. Taxonomy (NCBI): domain Eukaryota; kingdom Viridiplantae; phylum Streptophyta; class Magnoliopsida; order Santalales; family Viscaceae; genus Viscum; species Viscum album. Next base: position 439,180,537 of record OY728142.1, on the reverse strand, counting down.
TGAAGAAGTCATTTTCTAATTTAATAGTGGATGTTGGCCCATTTTGTGTGATAATGGATGATCCAGGGAGTTATTTATTATTTAATGGCATTTAATATGGCCCATGTCTTAGGATACCCTAATTTAATGTTTTAAATAATTGAAATACCTTAGGATAAATTTATTTATTTTCTATATATGTATGAGGTATACATTTAAAATATCTGTGATGAAGATAACCTCAATTTTTATGGATGTATGTTAAATGGTATTAGTGAACCTTAGGTTTATATATATATATAATAATTCAGTTTTTACATTGGATATAACTATATAATATTGGATATTAATTCATCATCTCATCACATAAATGTCTATATTTTCTTATTATATTCTAACCATGTTTGTTTTGGTTAAAATCGCATATTGGGAGTAATATTTGGTTATACATTTGTGAATAATGTGATCCATTACAAGTTCATTCTATTTAATCTAGCATGATAGGTAATCTTGGATTTTCATTATTTAATGAATTATATGTTTTTGTAGTTTAATTGGACTAATGGATGAATCTCCACACAACATCTACGTATGTTTCTTTATGTTCTTATATTGTAATATATTTACTCATTTCAATGAAAATTTTATTTAAAATCATTTATCATGATATCTTTATTTCTATTGTACTAATGGTATTATAATTTATCATAGAATAATGGTTTTGAGTTCCTTATCCTTCCATTTTACATTCACTTACCTCTGATCGATGATCATTATCAGTTTGTATAATTATTTACCAATATCATCCATCTTAAATATTTACTTAAAAACTATGATCTCTTAAGTAGAAACCCAATTATTAGTTATATTGGGTAACCATTATGGTTCCAGCTTTATATTTAATATGTAATTTGTATTCATGTTTTTTATGATGTGGGTTTCTATAAAAGGAACTATAATGTACTAAATATGTGATAACCCTGATGAATTTCGAGGGGGAATCTAATTTTAAGTTGGTACGGTGTAACATCATGGTATTTTATGATATATAATATTTCTAATTAATTACAATACAGTAATTGATCATTTTAATCAAAATATATATTTCTTCTTACATTACATAGTATATAATGATTATCATTTGTTTCTCAAAACATCTAATGCCTTCGATTACTTATGTTATACACATGCTCAAGTCTTATAAGGAAATAATATACTATTATTATTATTATGATAGTAATAAAAAAACTATTGGAATGGTTTTAATGGGATAGATTAAAAAAATATTACATTATAGTTTAAAAATGTTCCTTCGATGATTTTATTGCTTACCAATTAATTATAAATGAAAATAAATAAAAATTGATTAAAAAGGTAGTATATCCTAAGTAATATTAGATTATGTATGTTTAGTATTTATTATTATTTATCAAATTGTATAAAATTTTATCTCAATTTGAATACTATGAACAATAGGGTTCCCAACATGAAACAATGATTTTCCCTAAAGTATATCTTTTCCAGACAAGAATTTGTTATAATGAATAATTATATATTGATAATATTATTATTTAATATAAATATTTTCCACCTTTATATTAAATAATTACCTTAGAAATTAATTTTTACTCTATCGAATATATAAATAAAAATATAAACTTATATTATTGAGTATAATTATCAAAATATACATGGCATAAGGTTTTAATATTTATTTGAGAACTTTTATATTTTGATGAATACTTAATAATACTGAATTTTAGTACAAAAAATAATTTTTCATCCAAATCATTATATAGTAAAATATTTTTTTATTATATTTAAATTTAAAATAATTATATTTTATATCATTTAAACTAATTAATTACAATAGAAACTATTTCACATTGAATTAAGATATAAATCATAGGAAAATTTAACTTTTTACATTACAAACCTTCTTTTATGTCCCGTTTTTGTGATTCACTTTAAATTATGTTCTTTTTATATGATGATTAAAATTTTGAAAAATCTATTACATATTTTGAATAATAATTATTTATAATGTATAATACGGTCATATTAATTTTTTTTAAAAAAATTCAATATAATTAATATTAATTATAAAAATTAAGATAATAATGTGGTTAACTAGTGGTTAAAATAAAATATTAATAGTATAAATTACCGATAAACACTTCTAGAAACAAAATCAGACACTTTTTGACCATATCACCTATTGGATATAATAGGGAATTTTATTGTAGTTACTTGATTTAAGCCATAACACATAATATAGTTTATATTTTTATATTTACAAAAATTAAACTCCCCATCCCCAGTTCAACACACCTATCAAGACACGGTTTAAAATAAAAAACCTGAACAAAAAATCCCAATAAATCCTTCACTTAACCGTTGAGTCCCCAAATTTGGCAAAAATCGAACAAACAATCCCATTAGTAAAAACCAAAAGGAGTTACCTAAAAAATTGCGTCATTCTTCATTATGTATTTAAGTTTTATTTATTTCTCCACCCATCCATGTACTACTTTTAAATTATTATATAATTAAATAATTATCCTTATTATCATAAAAAAATTATGTTTTTCACCTACACATATATGCACTTCCATCAAATGGGTTACAAATTTACCTTTTCTGTACAAAGAAATATTTCCTCACAAAGAAATGTCATTCATTTTATTCTTACCACCTCTCATGGTTGGAAATTGTGATGGAAACACTATATATATTTCATATATATTAAATTTATTTTGTCTTAATGATTCTCTAATTTCTATATAACACATGTCGCCATGCTTTCTAGTTCTTGTAAATATGATTACATCATTTTTATATGTGTAGACTACCACCTTCTTAAAGCGATGTGATACGTTCACACATTACATGGAATTTTCTAAGGATGGTTTTAATGAAACATATTTTATATAAATAACATATATATTAAGTTAATAACATAATTAAATTTCATGAATTATAATATACCATTTTTTATTAGATTTTGAAAAACCAAAAAAGTGATCAAGTCATTTGTCGGCTTGTAGAAATCCGCCTCCTTAGCATGATGTGATTCCTTCTACATCACACAAATTATATATATTTATATATAATTCAATATTATGTTACATAATTTATAATTAGAATTCTGTAAAGATAAATGTTACTTAACTTCTTTCCCTCACAATCATTGATATGTGGGAACATTACTCATGTGTACATATGAACTTCCATCTCTATAATTGCAACGTTTGATAATTTTTCATAATCATATTTCATTATTAGATTTTAAAATAACAATTTATTTATAAATATGTTAGTTATGTTATTATTATTATTCTTTAAATGATTGTATAATAACCCTTTTACAAAACATTACCTATCAAAGTGGTTTTTGACACATAAATCATATATGGTCAAAACACAAAATATATTATTAATTTTTTATGTAGTTGTATAAGAAAATTTAATATTTTAATTAAAAATAACGATAAACATGAAAGAGGTTATAAATAAAATAAATAATTAACATATTTTTGTGTTGGTTGGAGTGTATACTCAAGAGGGGGGTGAATTGAGTATTAATTAAAATTTCATGTTAAAAAAATATTTCTATTAAAATCCCCCAATTAAAAACTATGATAAACTGTAGTGAATTTATAAAACTGTAAGAGTTCTATTAGGTTCTCAAAAGTTTGATTGGGTCTCCATTAATTTAATCAGAAGCTTAAATTTGCTTTTGAAACTAACTAACTAATTTACAATAGTTACAAACACTTTCTAGATTTACTATCAAATAAACTTTAAAACAATATTATATTTCAAAGTAATTAGAAGCAGATTATTTTGTATGTTAAAACTAAAGTAAGTAAACACAGTAGTTTCAAAATAGGAGGTTCATTCTCAAGCCGAGACTTAGTTCTCTCAATCAATTTATATAACTATTGATCCACACCCTGGATCGGGGTAAATAGGAGTGCAAATAATGTCCAGGTACTAAGACCTCTTCCACAGTTCTACGTGGGAAAAAAACAATAACACACTGGCAATCCAGGTTCTACTTGACCTCTACTACTATCCACAGTGGGATACAAGAGAGTTAAAGAAGTTTTTTGTGAGGATTTTGAAATCCTACAGTTTATCACATGAGTCAGTATGTGTATGAAATGTATAGAGCACACACTACTCAAAGGTAAGTAAAAAATCACTAAGAGAGTATATATGAGTTTAGAAAGCTCTTGTGATATGAAGTGTAGCTCTGGACTCCTTTTGAGTGAATAGAAATGATTCTGAGTCGTTCTCGGGTTTTTGTCTAAAAAATAGATTGTTGTTTTCTTCTTTGACTTCCAGGTTCAGATTGATCAGCTTGAGTGCAAAAAGAGCTCGTTGTAGTTCTTCACTCCTTGACTAAGATTCAGCTTATGTTCTCTTCTTGTATAAATGACTTCATGTATGTCTAGTGTTCTTCAAGTATGCAGGTGTATGGATGTCACATATCTTTTTGTGTATATGCACCTCTATCTCTATGTTTTCTTTGTAGCTCAATATTCCATTTATACCTTTGGCTATGGTCAATAGGAATGATTAACTTTTTACTGGTTCGAGGTATAGTTCCTTAACATGACAATAACTATCATTAAATAACATTAATTTCATTAAAATCATCAAATATAACTGTTTCTTAATAAATAAATACAAATAGAGTTTAAGTAGCAGTGACTGGTTAGCATTCATCTTTTATGTAGCTCTCTATCGGTAGACTTGTAATGGTGGACTTTGTAGAGGTGAGCTTCCTATCGCTAGCTCTTAGTTCTTATACCGGTAGCTTCTTGTATTAGTTAGTGGATAATTGTATCAATTTACTTCTGTTGGTAGCTATAACTCTTTGTAATAGTAAACTTGTAGCGATGGCTCTTTCCATTGGTAGCTCTTCTATCAGTAGTGGTAGTCTTGCTCAAATTATAGTTCTGGTGAAACGGTATCTCATATCGGTAGAATTCATATCGGTAGAATTGATATCAATGAACTTTTTATCAGTATCTTTGTATCAGTTGTTGTTTATCTATCAGGTTGTATCAGTATGTCTTTATAACGGTAGTTGTGTGTCTATCTGTCTGTATCGGTAGCTTGTAAACCGGTAGAATTATTCATACCAGTGGCTTTGTTCTGTTCCAGTTACTCCGTCTATTCATTCTATCAGTAACCTTTGTCTATCGGTAGACTAAGTACCAGTAGGTCTGTAATGGTGACCCAACACTTAACAACTTATCTTTTCAATGAAAAACATATCCAGAATGAGTTATAATTATTTCAAATTATGTATATACACAGATAAACTGGGATTAACATATTCTAATGATTATTTTAATATGTATCATATATATATATAGGATTATAATCACATATTGATATTATCAAAACATATTATATCATGATGGGGATTATCAAAACAGGTGAGGTCAACAATCTCCTCCTTTTTGATAATCACAACTCATTGTATTATAATACAAAATAATTAGTAATGTATCAGTATAAAAACAATGGATCTTAGTTCTCAGTGTGAGTGATGACATTTTCTATTGTGATATTTTTAAACATATCAGAGAATATGGTATCTATATGCAATTTTATCATAGAAAACAATATATTATAAAACACATGTATTAGAGGTAATATATAAAACAAATGTACCAGAGGGAAATGATTTTTTCTCATAAAAAATAATGATATTTCATATCCATTAAATATTATTTCTCCCCAGATATGTTTTCCTTTGTTATTATTTCTCCCCCTTTGTGATTAACAAAAACTGGGACAAAATTGAAATACAACAAAATAGAAGAAACAAAGTTGGAAATGGAATAAGATCATTTGTATTTCATGGTGAAAAAATATACAATGAAATATAAAAATGAAACAAAAAAGAAATAGAGGTGATTCATATCAAAAATCTTTGCCACTAATCAGTCCACATCCTTAGCATGATATTTTCCCTTGGTATCAGAAGAGGATTCAGTTGAGGGTTATGTAGGTGAAGGCTTAGGAATACCAGAAATGATCAGAGGAGGTTGTGCTACTGACACTATTCCGGTCATGTACTATAGACCTCTCTGAGTGATCATAGGAGTAAGGCTCGGAGTATCGTGGACTAGAGTCATCTAAGCAGGAGTAGTTGAGGTAGATGCAGGTAATTATGGAGGTACAATCACTGGTCGAGCATCAATATGCATGAAGGGAAATAAGAGATTCCTAAATTCCATAATGATTCCACCTCCTTGCTCCATGGAAGAAATGAAATCATCCTTTTTTTCAATAAAATTTTTCAAAGATGGAGTCAATTCCCTGATCTTGCTAACTTGTTCTCTGAAGGATTGGTTGATATGAGGTAGATTCTTTTTTTATAACATAAGCTTGAAATGGTTGTTTAGCTGATGCTTGGTGTAGACCCTTTGGTAATAGAAATATACCAAGTCTTTCACTTATTTATGAGAATGTGAAGCATCTCTCATATAATCTTGGACAATTTTCCTTATATCTCAAGTGGTAGAAACCACTTGGGTCATGGAAGATGAGTCCACAGAGCTACTGGTTGAAGCTGAATTGACCTCCTCCTACATCGAAGTTCTAATTTGATCTAATTCTATTAAAGGTCTTGGGAAAATGTCACAGTTTCATTGAAACTTTTAGTTATACCACTAATAAGTTTTTCACTGCATAATCTTTAGTGCTAACATGCTTAGTTATGGAATGCTTAAACTCCTCAAAAACTGAGACCATTTGCCTGACTACACTCTTTACATATGCCAAATCTTTTTCTTCTTGAGATTTAGAACTCATATAGGATTCCAGAGTGACAACGGATCACTTTATAACTTCAACATCCTCTGCCAAGCTAGAAACCTGATTCTGGCAGGCTGTGATTTCATCCACAATCTCTGCCACCAATGTTGACACATTACAACCAAGAAAGAGATCAAAATAATTTTCCATATTACTCAACTCTTCAACAAAGTGACTCTTTAACTCGGCAACAGAAGAACTCAAAAACTCTTTTATCTCAGCCTTCAAAGATTATAAGTCATAGATGGTGACTATATTAGCAAGCCCAACAACAGGTGCTCTTTCAGACACAATACTGCCCACTGGGTCATTCATAACAGATTGAATAGATGACACTAATGATTCTTCCATTTTTATTATCTCTTCCACAAAATATGTCTTAAAATAATACTTCAATTGATCCAGACCAGCTTTCCATACCACATTATCAGGTAATATCTCAAACAGAATATCATAACTAACTTCTGGTCGACTGAGGGATGTCTCATTATCAGAACCCGGGTAATCCAATCCACAAAATAAAAACCCTGGGTCCTCTTACTAGTCTTCAATCTCAACAGCCACGGAAACACTGCCAAATAGGGTTGGATGCTCCCCCTCAATTGGTGCATTCTCCTGTACAGCAATATCACCCTCAGCTACTCGGTCTTCCTCATCAAAAAAATCTTGAACAACTATCTCCATTTCTACAACAGTAAGAGGATCCTCAGGAATATGAGAAGTTCTATAAACTTCATCAAATTCCTCAGCAGGCATTAAGGAGTGTCCAATCAGTATACTAAGGCTCAAGCTGACTGAAAAAGATGCTTCACTTGCATGAACTTCTTCTTCATTCTCTGGGGCTGCCTCATTTTGAACTGATCTCTGCTGGTCTTCACCATACACTGGTGCCTCTTCAGTACTTACACCCAAAATAGTTTCTATACTAGGTAGGTTCAAATAATGACTTCCCTTTTCATGTGACACAATTTCAGGTGTTGGGCTAAGAGGAAAGTCCAGATCTCCTCCATCAGCTACAGATGAATCCTCCTCTTCTGAATCATCACTATCTTGTGGCTCCTCCTCATCAGGTCCTACACTTGGATCCCTTACATCCTTAGTCCTAGAAGGATAGTCCACATGATTAAACTTATCATAAAACTTCTTATCATCAGTAACCCATCCCCCTCTCCATGGATTCCAGCATATCTTCATGTACTTACTCACTGTGCTTGTGATAAAAAAGTTCTTTCTTACCACCACTGTCTCATCCTGAGACTTAGTTACTCCCTTTACTTTAATCATTACCAAAATCAACTTGGAAAATAATAAAGCATTGGTCTTTGATTTGGGTCTTGTCATATCCACCATTTGAATCATTATTAGCCTGCATAGATTCACTATCACACCATGTCTCAAGAGATGTAACAGATAAATATCTTGTTATCTGAAATTTGAAATGTCCCCTCTTCTTGGACTTATCAAATTTTGCACAAATTTAAAAAGCAATCTATTTTTTACATCCATTTCGGCATCCACCACATTTCTCTGCTTTCCACTACCAGTGAGCTCCTCTAAGGCAGTCTCATCATCAAATATGTCACTTGTAGGTGGTACTGTCTTCAATTAATATCCAAAAACTCCTTTCGACCCATTTTTGATCTTCTAGAACCTCTAGAACTAACGATTTACTTGACATCAGCCATTCCATGCATAGCAGTTTCTCGATTACAATATATCTATTTTTTAAATGTGGATTCACTAGACGCCTCCCTGATCGTGTTATACTAACACTAATAATTGCTTCATTCCCTATCTTCTTATTCTTCACATTCGGCTCGTCAATTTCATCTCTATAATTAGGGAGTTCGGTTTTTTCCATCTCTGGATTGAAGAACTCATGGTTTTCCCGAGATTTGGGGATTCAAGGTGTCGGGTTTGAGAGAGGAGTTTGAGGAATCGAGAAGTAACTAAAAAAATAGTTTTATCATTTCAGAATCATAAAATAAATAAATAAAACATAATAAGTAAAGTATAAATGATACAAATTCCAGTGGCTAGACAGATGTTTAAAACATCACATACTATCATTAGGGTATACTGGTGAGAATTCTAATGGTGAGGTCCACTAATAGTGAGGTATATCGGTGAGGTTTCATACCAGTGAGGTATAATGGTGAGGTTCATACCATTGAGGTATATCATTGAGGTCCATACTAGTGAGGTATAATAGTGAGGTTACATACCATAGAGGTATAACGGTGTGGTTTCTATCAGTTAAGATTAATCATTCCAAACTCAAGTCTAATGTACCATAACATATCCAAACATAAAGGTTGGGTAAAAATGTTAGCTAATTGATCTTTAATAGCTATAAATTCAAGAGAAATACCACCATTTTTTGTAATGATCTCTCAAAAAGTTGTGCCTTACATGAATGTTTTTGGTCCTACAGTGAGACACATGATTCTTAGAGATGTTAATTGCACTTGTGTTATCACAGTTAATAGATACATGTCTAAAATCATATCTATAGTCCAATCGAGTGTGTTTCATCCCTAGAATTTGTGCACATCAACTACCAGCAGCTATATACTCTGCTTTAGTAGTAGAAAAAGCAACTGAATTATGTTTCTTACTACACCATGATACTACGGACATTCCCAATAAATGACATGTCCCAGATGCCCTCTTTTTATCTAACTTCCAACAAGCAATGTCAACATCTGAATAACTTATTAAATTAAAAGATTGTCCTTTTGGAAACATCAATCCTAAACATTCAGTATGTTTATGATATTTGAAAAAAAAAATTAATAGCAAGAAAATGAGATTCCTTTGGGTTAGCTTGAAATCTTTCCCACATACAAACACAAGACATAAAATCTAGTCGACTAGCAGTAAGGTAAAGTAGACTTCCAATCATTCCTCTATAATTTTTCTGATCAATTGTTTTCCCAAATTCATCAATGTACAACGTACAGGTTGTACTCATGGGTGTATCAACTTCCTTAATACTATCTAAAATAACTATTTTAGATTATCCTTTGTATATTTACTTTGATTTAAAATAATACCATTATTATTTTGAAAAACATGAAATCCAAGAAAACATTTGAGTTCTCCCCTTAAAGTCATTTCAAATTCAATTTTCATACTCTTTGAAAAGTCAATGCATAAAGTGTTTTTAGAAGATCCAAAAATAATATCATAAACATAGATTTTTACTATCAAAACATCTTTAGAAATTATTTTAATAAAAAGAGTTGGATCAGTAATCCAGTTTGTAAAACCTTTTGAAATAAGAAAATTTCTAAGTCTATCATACCATGCTCGTGGAGCTTTTTTCAAACCATATAAAACATTAGATAGCTTAAATAATTGATTTGGAAAATGAGGATTAGTAAATGCAGGTGGATGTTCAACAAAAACATCTTCAATTATAAAACCATTTATAAAAGCACTTTTAACATCCATTTGATATAACTTGAAATTCAGATGAGCATCATAGGAAAGTAGAATCCTATTAGATTATAATCTGGCTACAAGGGGAAAAGGTTTCCTCATAATATATTCCTTCATCGTGACTATGCCCTTGTCCAACTAGCCTTGCTTTGTTTCTAACTATATTTCCAGATTCATCAACTTTGTTCCTAAAATCCCATTTAGTGACTATAGTCAAAGTGTCCTTAGGTCTTTAAACTAATTCCCACACTTTGTTTCTATCAAATTGATTTAATTATTCTTTCATAGCCATTTCCTATAATTCATCATTGATTGCATCATGGATATTTTTAGGTTCTAACTGTGAATGAAAATCTTATTGTTCATCTGGGTTTCTTAGAAAAGATCTAGTATGTGTCCCTCTATCAAGATTACCAACAACATCATCTAAAGGATGATTTATTAGAATGCAAGTTCATTTAGTAATGGTAGAACTAATAATTTCATGTTCTTCTCTAGATTCAAGATCTACAGAGACAGGTTCTGGAAAGTTTCCATAACTGGATTTCATTAAAACAGGATCATTGATTTTATCATTAAGGTTCAAAATAGCCAAATCTTCTTCAAGACTTTCAATGGAAGATTTGGGTTTATATGGATCAGTTTCATCAAACGTGATGTGAATAGATTCTTACACACATTTGGTTATTTTTTTAAAGACTATTAAGGCTTTTCTAGTTAAATAATAACCAAGAAAAATTCCTTCATCACCCTTGGATGGAAACTTGTCCTGGTTATCCTTTGTATTGAGAATAAAGACTTTGATACCAAAAACTCTAAAGAAATTAACCTTAGGTTTAATATTATTCCACAATTCATAAGGGGTCTTCATGAGAACAGGTCTAATAAAGACTTTATTTATAATATAACAAGTTGTATTTATAGCTTCTGCCCAAAAGTAAATTCAAAGGTCATACTCGTTAATCGTAGTTCATTCAATTTCATGAAGGGTTTTATTTCTTCATTCTACTACACCATTCTGTTAAGGTGTTCTAGGGGAAGAAAAGTTGTATCTATAGCCATTGTGTGAGTAGTAAGATTCAAACTCATGATTTTCAAACTCACAAACATGAACACTTCTCATGGTCTTAATCTTAAGTTCACTAAGGTTCTCTATAGACTTGGAATATTTAATAATGTAAGAACAATCTTCACTTTTTTGAGCTAAGAAGTATACCCAAGTGTTCCTAGAAAAGTCATCTTCTAAGACATAGACATAGTACTTCCCACATAAACTAGAAACTCTAGAGGGTTCAAAAAAATACATGTAAACCAACTCGAGAGGTTGAAAAGATGAAACTTTTTTGTAACACCCCGAGATTTTATGAAAAATATTCTTTTTAATTTCATTAATGTCTTGTGTTGTACGCTACACAAAAAGGAGCTTGCACAACACGCATCCTTGACTTTCCATGCATTACAGGCAATCTCGACCTTCCTCGATAGCGTGTGTAGTACGCAATACCGAGTTTCACTAAACAACGATATGCTATTAAAATATTTTTAAAAATAGCCGTTATGAATAGTAAGAACCACTTTTTGAAATTTTGTAAATTTTATTTTTCAAAATGGACTTCATTTTTGGATTCGGAATATCAAAATTCGCTTAGGGTAAAATTTTGGTAATTTTCGAATAACTTTCATATTCTGATGAATAGTGAAAATTACTAAATTTTAATTAAAAACATCTTTTTTAATTGAAATAATTAATAGTGATAAATAATTAATTTGAGTTGTTTTAAAGTATATTTATAATATATTTTTACAATTTAATACAATGTTGGTCATTGGATGTAATTTCAGATTTAAACCATTTATAATCAAGTGTCAATCTTTTGATAGTTACTATCTCTTATAAACACGCTATTTGTTTTGACGACGGGAATTAATTATTAAATTAGTTAATGTAACTGATATTATTTGAATTTGGTAAAATAGAAATAATTTTTGAGTTCATAATATCAAATATATCTTAGGCCTAATTTTTGATGTATTTCTGAAAACTTTCATTTTTTGATGAATAGTGAAACCACTAAGTGGTGGTAAAAAAAATGAATTTTTCATAAAACATAATTTTACCGCTTCTGTGAGTGGAGTTTCAAAAATCCGAGAGACACGGTTGATGTCAGTAAGTAAAATGTGGTTCAATGAGATGAAAATAATTTTTGGTGAATAGAAACTTTTTACTTTTTTTTACCACGGTTAAAAGTAAATAGGGTAATTAAGGGAAAAAATTATATTATTATTACCCTAACACATGTCATAATTCTATTGGATAACTGTAATTAGACCCCAAAAAACCTTAGGAATAAAATATGACCATTTAGGCCCACTTGAATTAGATTAGGACATTTATTATTATTTAATTCAAATAATAGATAAAAGAGATAAAATCAATGTTTATTTACTAAAACATTTTTAAAATAGGGTTATACATAAGATAAATTAGATTGTAAATATTCATTAGAAATATAATAATATTTCCTACATAATTATATTTTATTTATAATTTTTAGACATTAAAAAAATTAATTTATTGATGACATAATGATGATGCAGTAATTACCATAATAGTGAACAATTATAATAATTGATATTATAAATACCAAAATAAATATAATTTGAGACTTTTTATGAATTCCACTAATTTTATAGGTTATTATGACATGTTAGTATTGATTTAATTAACTTGTTTTGAACTAATAATTCTGTTATGATTTTCACAAAAATCAATTACTAAATAGTGAAAAAATTGACATAAAATAGTTTTTAAAACAAATATTAAATTATTAATTGTTATTTTATTCATAAAAATATATGGTTTGGCCAAATTACTTAGATACGGTTATATATATTAATAATAAAAAACTTGGGGCTCGTTTCTTTTGTTATAGTATGTTTATTAACCTTATAGTGTAAGAACATAAGAAGACACGGTAAAAGTAAAATTACTTTACTTAATGTCAAATCTAAATGATAAGGTTAAAATAGGAACCTAAACTTGTCTAAATTATATTGGATGAGATTATTTCGATACATACCCACCTTAGCTTCGAAATAAATCAATTTGGAGCCATTTAAAATAGAATATGTCTTTATAATAAAATAATATTTTTAGTTTTCCAAAGGAGCCCCTCTCCTCCCTTATAAAAGGGCACCTCCTCCCCCTCTTCCTCACACCACATTGAGCCTTCACACTCAGCCCACCCCTGCAAAATTCTCTTCTCCACTTCCTTAGAAACCTCATAGAGGTTCTGGTCTTCTTCAAAGACCAATTTTAGTGTCCTAAAAGGAGATCTCAAAGAGGCGCTTCAAAGAAGAGGTAATGTCCGTTACCGATTCTTTCAACTTTATTTCTTCTTCCACTTCTTCTTCTTAGGTTGTTTCATTATGAATTAATAAAATCAATATCACTCATATACGGATATGTTATTCAAAGTATTAAACAACCCTATTTCACCATCTATCCTTCCTACGGAAAACGAAATCACCGCGCGTGCGTACGTACGGAATACCGTCTCCACGCCGTGGTTAAATCTATTTTCCACAACCACCTTACTTGGATGGGTATAATGGTGTAAATAATAACTATTTATGATTATTTTAAATTTATATTTATTATGAAATAGTATACATACACTCCAATACAGTCCCACGATCATGAGAATGATATCATCGCCCGTGCGTACGTACGAACTACCGTCTCCACGATGCGATGAGATTCATTATCCATTTTAACCATTCATGAATGATTATAAAGTATATATAATAAGTAATCATGAAATATATGAAATAATAATGATACTGTATTTATGTGTATATATATGTATGTCATCTACTTAATTCCATTCAACTCAATATGGAAATGAAAACAGTGTTTATGCGTACGTACAACCTAAAGTCTCCTTGAATGGTGTATTTCGTTCCATTCACTGATTTATTATATATATGTATATTCTGAATATATATTATATATAAATCATGTTTTATATTCTGGAATTATGTAATCATGAGCTAAGTAATCATATGAAAAATTACAAGTCAAAACACGGACGACAAATGAAATTTTGTTTTTACCCAAAACGCTCTTTAACATGGAATTTACAAAATAACGGGTAATATAAAATCATAAGTAAACCATATTTGATATCATAACAATGGTTATGATTCATTAATAAGTAAATGAAATTATTTGAATCATTATACAGGAGTTTCGGACACTTACGAAGCAAATCGGACCTAAGGTAAGGGAAAATATCACAATCTCATTTTTATCTGAGATTGTTTATACTTTGGTATTTACTGGGGTGTATTTTATCATCCAAATACATGTTTCCTCAATATGTAATATTATTTCCATCCACCTAAAATTGTTTAAATCAAATTTTACCCTTCAGTGAGTTTTTAGTAAAAGAAATGAAAGGAATCTTTTGTCATTTTTTGTACAAGGTACTTTTTGACTTTTCTGACAAAAGTACGAGAAGAATGTTTTTTTAACTTATACGGCATGAATGGATTTTTAAAACATTATTTTCAAGAAGCTTCCTTTACAAGTTTTCAGGATTATTTTTAATCAACTTCTTTTAGTTTAGAATTGTATGACATGTTATGAAAGGAAACATGTTTTTGAAGTAGAAAGGATATTTTCCTCAAGAATGGAGTTCAAGCGTTTTATCAAAATTATTTTCCATCTAAGATAATAAAGGGTTATGTTTCTCTCCCTATTATTACATTGATTTGATTATGTTGTGATGGAATTATTTTTATGAATTCCTTTATCTTATATGAGTTGTTTTATGATGTCATGATGTTTAAGATTCCCATTTTTATTACATGGGTTATGCTATGATGTATGGTTTATGATTTTGTGGCACACATAAGAATGGTATCATTATGAGACGGGTGGGACCTATATCTCCCTCCAATAAATTGTGTAAAGATTTTATTTCTAATGAGATAGACATGGCTAGAACAGTAGGTTATACCGGTTTAGTAAAACAGGACTGAAACGAGGAGTGAACTCGGTTCAGAAATGGACTTTGTCCACTAAGATAGTCTTGGCAATAAGTCTTGACTAATAAGAAATGATTCTCTGTGATTATGCGTGTATGCCACAAAGTTTCATGTTTTATGTTATGATTATTGGGATTATATTTCACTACTATGATTTATCCCATGTTATGATATTATGATCTCTTGCGCAGGTTAAGATTTCCAAAATGTTATGTTCTTATGAATATGATGTGATTGATTTTTCTTTTGGTTACCCATACTGAGTATTTGAGCTCACCCTTTTATGTTTTATTTTCCCCGGGATATAAATAAAGGTTTTAGGTAAGAAAAAAAGGGATGATCTTTATGAGATATGTTGAAGATCTGTCACCATGATTAGAAGATTGCGTTCTGAGTTTCCAAAGACACTAAACTATTACGGTCCTTGTGTGTGTGTGTTCTTTTTATTTAATAAGTATTCCGCAAAAGTAATATAATGTCCTTGTACATTAAGATTCGGGTCTCTACATTTGGTATCAGAGGAAAGGTTTAGTCATCCTTTGGAAACTAGGATGCGAAAACGTCTAGTGAGATCCCTAGAGATATTTCTAAGAATGTCTAGGGATGTCCCTCAGGATAAGTATACGTATAGGATATAGTCCAAGAACTATGGTAACGATCATAGAATTTAACCTAAGATGTTAGATATTGAAGTTACTCCCCCTTTATTACAATTTTTTCCTCTAACACTATTCTTTTTGGGTTTTAGAAAATGGCTGGAAACAAGATGATTCATGATAATGGAGGATATTATGGACAATGGAATGATATTCTTCATGAGAAACCAAATGAAATGGGATTTGGAAGTCCAACCATAATTATTATGACGAATCAGCAATCTCATAATATGATCAATAAAATAAAATTTGGTAAGTTTCCTCACTCGGTTAATAAGAGAAAGATGGAGTTTCATGATGATCATAGAGGAAAGAAAGGTCAATTTCCCCTATGTAAATCATGTGGTAAGAGGCATCGAGGAGAATGTTTCAAGGGAACTGGAAGATGCTTTGGGTGTGGAATAGAAGAACACAAAGACAGTAAGTGCAAAGGAAAATGCTCAGTTAACACCATGGATGAGGATAATGGTATTACTACGACATTAACAATGGTTAAATGTTTTAAATGTGGAATGTACGGGAATTATGTAAACCAATGCCCTAAGGGAAAGTCTCATGAAGAGAATCAGTACGGCCGTATGAGTAGTATTTATGTTGATGTTGATGAAAAGACTACAAATGATATGTGAGTTTAAAGAATTGTTGAAGCTCGATCAATGGTTTAGGAAGGTAGTGGAATGATTACATGTTTATCCAGTGTAATGTTGTATAAGTAATATCATGGTACTATGGAATAAAGAGACATCTAAGGACTGTTACACTGTTGTCTTTCCTTGAGTTTTGAAAGTGTATAATTAATGGTACCAGTATCCACTAATGGTTATTCATTTATTTTTGGAATATATATTATATGCGCATAATGAAGGGATAAGGAGAAAATTAAATGTTTCATAGTATTCATGAGCTCAAGACTGATATAAGGAGAAGGTTATGTAATGGATTGAGTATATAGAATTTTTGGATTTTGGTATGTGGAATGAGTTAACTTTTGTCAGCATTCATGTTTTCACTTAGTTTTAATGGGTATTCATTTTTCAAGAGAATACCTGATTAAGGTATTCACATGATTGGAATGTGACCAACCAGATATATGGGGGATAAATGATGGTATTCACATGCTTGGTTGATGAAATTTCAAGTAATAATTTTCTTTATATTATAAGCTTGGACCGAAGTATTTTATATAAGCCTAAAGATTGGAATGGATTATGTTGGACATAAGTTATTATTGTTTAAGGATATAGCTTTTGATAATATTTATGTGATGTTATAGTAATATAGTTTTAGAAAAAGGACAACCTGCAGGACGGGCGACAGCCCATCATGTCGGACAAGGCTGTGGGAATCGAACCCACAACTGAAGTGCGACTGGCCTTTATCGCCTACAACTGGCCTACTGGAAGTCCCTGTTTAGTAGAAACTAGTTTTATTATATTAAGCAGTATGATATATGAAGTATAAGTCCATTTTAGGAACCATATATGATTAATCTCACTATAGATGGACTTATGTATTTTTTGATAACTTTTCTAACCTTTTGTTTGAGACAGATGGAATGACCCATCATTCTATCAAATGATCTGCTAAAACATCACGAATGACAAATTCAACTTCATTTATTTATGAGATGAAGTGGAAATTGTCCAAAGAACGACCAACGATGAAACTATACCAAAATCATGAAAGTACTTCTTCTAATTCCAATTTCATCAACTTTAGGGAAATGATCTTGAAAACCCAAAATGTTGTCCTGGTGCTCTTATATCTGATTAATCAGACGGTACCTTAGATCGTCACAAATTTATGGCTTTGTGATTGCTGGCTTTTCTATAGCCATCATCTCTACCACTCTCTATCAGAACATGATGATTAGATTTCTCTTCCATATCCATATTTTCACCTATGTGGAAACCCAGTGATTAGTTTATTTGGGTAACCGATACGTTTCATACATTTGTTTTTTAAAGAATGGTTTTGGAATTCCTTTTTATGATGTGGGTTTCTATTAAAGAAACTTTCGAGTAGTGAACCATTTATAACCCCGATGAATTTCGAGGGCGAAATTCATTTTAAGGGGGGAAGAATGTAACACCCTGAGATTTTATGAAAAATATTCTTTTTAATTTCATTAATGTCTTTTGTTGTACGCTACACCAAAAGGAGCTTGCACAACATGCATCCTTGACTTTCCTTTCATTACACGCAATCACGACCTTCCTCACTAGTGTGTGTAAATACCGAGTTTCACTAAACAACGATATGCTATTAAAATATTATTAAAACTAGCCGTTATGAATAGTAATAACCACTTTTTAAAATTTTGTAAATTTTATTTTTCAAAATGTACATCATTTTTGGATACGGAATATCGAAATTAGCTTATGGTGAAATTTTGGTACTTTTCGAATAACTTTCATATTCTGTTGAATAGTGAAAATTACTAAATTTTAATTAAAAACAACTTTTTTAATTGAATTAATTAATAGTGATAAATTATTAATTTGAGTGGTTTTATAGTATATTTAGAATATATTTTTACAATTTAATACAATTTTGGTCATTGGATGTAATTTCACATTTAAACCAGTTATAAACAAGTGTCAATCTTTTGATAGTTATTATCTCTTAAAAACACGCTATTTGTTTTGACGACGGGAATTAATTTTTAAATTAGTTAATGTAACTAATATGTTTTGAATTTGGTAAAATAGACATCATTTTTGAGTTCATAATATCAAATATAGCTTAGTCATAATTTTTGGTATTTTTCTGGAACATTCATTTTTTGATGAATAGTGAAACCACTAAGTTGTAGTAAAAAAAATTAATTTTTCATAAAACATAATTTTACCGCTTCTGTGAGTGCAATTTCAAAAATCCGAGAGACATGGTTGATTTCAGTAAGTAAAATGTGGTTCAATGAGATAAAAATAATTTTTGGTGAATAGTAACGTTTTACTTTTTTTACCGCGGTTAAAAGCAAATAGGGTAATTAAGGGTAAACATGATATTATTATTACCCTAACACATGTCCTAATTCTATTGGATAAGTTTAATTCGACCAAAAACAACCTTAGGAATAATATATGACCATTTAGGCCTACTTGGATTAGATTAGGACATTTATTATTATTTAATTCAAAGAAGAGTTAAAAGAGTTAAAATCAAAGTTTATTTACTACAGCATTTTTAATATAGGGTTATACATAAGATAAATTCTATTTTAAATATTCATTAGAAATATAATAAGATTTCCTACATAATTATATTTTATTTATAATTCTTAGACATTAAAAAATTTATTTATTTATGACACAATGATGATGTAGTAATTACCATAATAGGGAAAACTTTTAATAATTGATATTATAAATACCCAAATAAATATAATTTGAGACCTTTAATGAATTACACTAATTTTCTAGGTTATTATGACATGTTAGTATTGATGTAATTAACTTGTTTCGTACTAATTATTCTGTTATAAATTTCACAAAAATCAATTACTAAATAGTGTCAAAATTGACATAAAATAGTTTTTAAAAAACATATTATATTATTAATTGTTATTTTATTCCTAAAAATATACGGTTCGGAAAAATGAATTATATAAGGTTATATATATTAATAATAAACAACTTGGGGTTCGTTTTGCTTGTTATAATAAGTTTATTAACCTTATAGTGTAAGAACACAAGAAGACACGGTAAAAGTAAAATTATTTAACTTAAAGTTAAATCTAAATGATAAGGTTAAAATAAGAACCTAAACATGTCTAAATTATATTGGATGAGAGGATTGCGATCCATCCCCACCTTAGATTATAAATAAATCAATTTGGAGCTATTAAAAACAGAATATGACTTTATAATAAAATAATATTTTTAGTTTTCCAAAGGAGCCCCTCTCCTCACTTATAAAAGGGCACCTCCTCCCCCTCTTCCTCACACCACTTTGAGCCTTCAAGCTCGGCCAAACCCTGCCAAATTATCATCTCCACTTCCTTAGAAACATCCTAGAGGTTCTGTTCTTCTTCAAAGATCAATTTTAGTGTCCTAAAAAGATATCTCAAATAGTCGCTTCAAATAAGAGGTAATGTCTGTTACCGATTCTTTCAACTTTATTTCTTCTTCCACTTATTCTTCATAGGTTGTTTCATTGTGAACTAATAAAATCAGTATCACTCATATGATGATATTTTATTATAAGTATGAAACAACCCTATTTCACCATCTATCCATCCTACGGAAAACGAAATCACCGCGCGTGCGTACGTACGGAATACCGTCTCCTCGCCACGGTGAAATCTATTTTCCACCGCCACCTTACTTGGATGGGTATAATGGTGTAAATAATAACTATATATGATTATTTTAAAGTGATATTGATTCTGAAATAGTATACGTACACTCCAATACAGTCCCACGATCATGAGAACGATGTCATCGCTCATGCGTACGTACGGACTACCGTCTCCACGACGTGATGAGATTCATTCTCCACTTTAACCATTAATTAATGATTATAAAGTATATATAATAAGTAATAATGAAATATATCACATAATAATGATACTGGATTTATGTGTATATATATTTATGTCATCTACTTAATTCCATTCACCTCAATAAGGAAACGAAAACAGCATTCATGCGTACGTACGGCCTACCGTCTCCATGAACGGTGTATTTCTTTCCATTTACTGATTTATTATATATATGTATATTCTGAATATATATTATATATAAATCATGTTTTATATTCTGAATTATGTAATCATGATCTAAGTAATCATATGAATAATTACAAGTCAAAACACGAACGACAAATGCAACAATTTTACCCAAAACACTATTTAACATGGAATTTACAAAATAACGGGTAATATAAAATCATAAGTAAACCATATATGATATCATAACAATGGGAATGATTCTGGAATAAGTCAATGACATTATTTAAATCATTATATAGGAGGTTCGGACACTTACGAAGCAAATCAGACCTAAGGTAAGGGAAAATATCATAATCTCATTTTTATCCGAGATTGTTTATACTTTGGTATTTACTGGGGTGTATTTTATCATCCACATCCATGTTTCCTTAATATGTCATATTATTTCCATCCACCTACAATTTTTTAAATCCAATTTTACCTTTCGATGAGTTTTTATTAAAAGAAATGAAAGGAATCTTTTGTCGTTTTTTGTACGAGGTACTTTTTTGATTTTTCCGACAAAAGTACGAGAAGAATGTTTTTATTAACTTATACGAAGTGAATGGATTTTTAAAACAATATTTACAAGAAGATTCCTTTACAAGTTTTCATGTTTATTTTTAATCAACTTCTTTTAATTTAGAATTTTATGACATGTTATGAAAGGAAAATTGTTTTTGAAGTACAAAGGATATTTTCCTCAAGAATGGAGTTCAAGCATTTTATCAAAATTAGTTTCCATCTAAGATAATAAAAGGTTTTGTTTCTATCCCTATTGTTACATTGATTTGATTATGTTGTGATGGAATTATTTTTATGAATTTCTTTAACTTATATGAGTTGTTTTATGATGTCACGATGTTTAAGATTCACATTTTTATTACATGGGTTATGCTATGATGTATGGTTTATGATTTTGTGGCACACATAAGAATGGTATAATTATGAGACGGGTGGGACCTATATCTCCCTCCAATGTATTGGGTAAAGATTTTATATCTCATGAGATAGACATGGCTGGAACGGTAGGTTATACCGGTTCAGTAAAACAGGACTGAAACGAGGAGTGAACTCGGTTCAGAAATGGACTTTGTCCGCTAAGATAGTCTTGGCAAAGAGTCTTGACTAATAAGAAATGATTCTCTATGATTATGCATGTATTCCACAAAGATTCATGTTTTATGTTATGATTATTGGGATTACATTTAACTATTATGATTTATCCCATGTTATGATATTATGATCTCTTTTGCAGGTTAAGAATTCAGAAATGTTATGTTCTTATGAATATGATGTGATTGATTTTTATTTTGTTTACCCTTACTGAGCATTTGATCTCACCCTTTTATGTTTTCTTTTCCCCAGGATATAAAGAAAGGTTTTAGGTAAGAAAAAAAGGGATGATCTTTATGGGAGATGTTGATGATATTTCACCATGATTAGAAGATTGCGTTCCGAGTTTCCAAAAACATTAAACTATTACGGTCCTTGAGTGTGTGTTTTTGTTATGTAATAAGTATTCCGCAAAAGTAATGTAATGTCCTTGTACGTCAAGCTTTGGGTCTCTACATTTTTTCTATGATTTAAAATAAACTTTATGTTGCTTTCCCTTTTGACAGGGATTAAAAACTTTGTCTGTTGGGAATTCATGTTTAGGTAGGTCTCTAACCAAGTTCATCCTAGTCAATTTTATAAGTGAATGAATGTTACAGTGTCCTAATCATTTGTGCCATATCCAATAATCTTTATGAAAAGCATTTAAGCAAGTAATGTTCTGTTTGTCGAAATAATTAAAATCAACAACATAAACATTTTCATTTCTCAAAGAATAAAATAGTAAAGTATTTTTAGAATAAAAAACATTAGAAGATTTATTCTCAAATTAATCATTTATACCATCATCACACAACTGAGAAATACATAACAGGTTATACTTAAGTCCATCAACAAATAAAACCTTGGAAATTAAAACTGAATCATTGTTACCAATTTGGCCTAGTTCAATGATTTTTCCTTTTAAGTTATCACCAAAGGTTACATGGCCTCCATCAACTTTGATTAAACTCTTGAAGCATGAGTAATCTCAAGACATATGCCTTGAACATCCAATTTCCAAGTACTATACCTTCTTATGAGAACTCTTCATGAATGTTACCTACAAAAAAAGTTTGAACAAAAAATGATTTTGGTACCCGGATTTTCTTGGTACCAAACAGGTTAGGATTCAAAGAATTAGGTACCCAAATTTGTCTAATGGGTCTCAAATAATTTATAGAATTGATCGATATTGAAATATAAACATTATTTGATCTATAACCCCATGAATAAATAGTTGAAGTATATGAATTTCGAGAACTAGAACTAGCAGCATTCTATCCAGATTTCAGAATAAATCTAGTTTTAGAAATCTGTCTCTTTCAAGGATGATAGCCTATACCAGTGGTATATTTTGGTGCCACTTGTTTATCTAACATTTGAGTTAGATTATTCTTTCCTTTCGGGAATTTCTCTAAGTCCATCCTTAATTTCTCATTTAAAAATTTTAGTTATGTATTTTCCTAAAGTAATTGAGCATTCTTTTCCTTTTTTATATCAAGGGTAGATTTAACAGAACTAGTTAGAGAATGTTTTTTTCTTTAAGGATTTATACTTGTCCATTAATTCATTGCAGGTTTCTTCTAGCTTATTACAGAATTCAAATAACTCTTCACTAGTCATATTTTCAAATTCAGAATCAGAATCCACTTTAGAATAATATTCATTTAATAAAATAGTATCTAATATTACCTCAGATGTGTTTTTCATAAAACACATGTTAGCACGATTATTTTCAGATTTAGAAACTTCAAACTCACTTTGGTTGTCCTGTGAAGCTCTTCAGGTTGCATTCATAGCTTTCTTGTACTTGTTGTCCTTGTAGTCATGTTTCTTCTGGAACTTCATCTTTAGACAGTCTACATTAATGTGACCTTTTCTTTTTCATTCATAGCAGACAACTTCATCACTCTTATCATACATTTTCCATTCCTTCTTACAATGACATTGGTTATCCTACTTTCCCTTATAATTTGATTTTCTGAAAAAATTTCTTCTTCCTATATAATTTCATAAATCTTCTAGAAATTTGAGTCATCTCAGCATCACTGTCATATGTACTCTCATCACTACTTGAGATTTTAGTTGGTATGTGAACGTTCTATTTTTCCTTGCTCTTTGAAGCAGATGTCTTGAAGGCTACTGACTTCTTCCATGGTTCATCATCATCTTCCTTGTATACTTTATGTTCTTCTTCATACATAATAAGCTTACAAATTATTTTCTTAACAGGATAAGCACCAATATCAAAGGATTCTCTAATTGAAACAGATGTGCCTCTCTATTTGTCTGGTAAACATCTTAGTATCCTCGTGATCTATTCCTTTGCCGGAATAACTTTTCCAAGTGATCTCATAGTGTTGACAATCTCATTGAACCTGAGATACATGTCAGAAATAGGTTCATTAGACTTCATTTTGGAATTATCATAATTGTTAGTATAGGTATTCAATCTCATTCTTTTAACATTGGTTTTTTCGTCTTGAGAAATAGCCATAGTGTCCCAGATTTCATAAGCAATTTTACAAACTGATTTGCGATTAAATTCTTCATCTCCTAAAGCATAGTACAAAGCATTCATTTATTTACAATTATTATTGTATGTAGTTTTAGTAGGTTTATCCCATGTATTTATTTCAGTTTCTGTAATCTTAGACTGATCTTCTATAGTAGTCAAGATGTCAAATCCCATACTCTCCAAATGAATTTTCATTTTAACATCCCACTGGGCATTATTTGTACCATTAAGGAACAGTGGCATGTTGGTAGCCTCACCTTCTAGTTTATTATCCATAAACATATTTTAGAAAATATATTTAAAGAGATGAAATCTAGAACTAATATAAATTTATGATCATTAAGATACAACTAAAATCACAGTTGAAAAACAGAGGATTTGGAAATCCATTATAAATAACAAACAACACTTTGATACCAAATGTTGGTCGGAGTGGATACTCAAGTGGGGGGTGAATTGAGTTCTAATTAAAAATTGCTGTTAAAAAATATATCTATTAAAATCCCCCTATTAAAAACAAAGTTAAACTATAGTGAATTTGTAAAACTGTAAGGGTTCTATTAGGATCTCAAAATATTGATAGGGTCTTAGTTAATTTAATCATAATATTTATTAGCTTTTGAAACTAACCTACTAATTTACAATAGTTACAAACACTTGCAAGATTAAAGATCAAAGTAACTTTAAAACAATTTTATATTTCCAAGTAATTAGCAGTGGAATATTTATTATGTTAAAACTGAAGTAAGTAAACAAAATTGTTTAAAAACAAGAGGTTCAGTCTCAAGATGAGACATAGTCCTCTCAAACAGTTCATATCAATTTTGATCCACACCCTAGATCGGGGTAAAAAATAGAGCAAAGACTGTCCAGGTACTAAGACCTCTACCACATTTCTACATTGGAAAACAATACAATAGCACATTGGGTGTTCAGGTCCTACTTGACCTCTAACACTATCCACAATGGGATTCAAGAGAGTTAATGATGTTTGGTGTGAGGATTTTGAAATCATCTAGTTTAGCACATGAGTCGGTATGTGTATGAAATGTATAGAGTATAAACACTACTCAAAATTAATTAAAATGGTCACTAAGAGAGTATATATGATTTTAGAATTCTCTAGTGATTTGAAGTGCAGCTCCGAACTCCTTTTGATTGAACAGAAACGCTTCTGAGTCCGTCTCTTGTTTTTTTCTAAAAAACAAATTGTCATTTTCTTCCTTGACTTTCAGGATCATCTTGACCAGCATGAGTGCATAAAGAGCTCATTGTAGTTCGCCACTCCTTGACTTAAATTCATCTTGGGTTCTCTTCTTGTATAAATGACTTCTTGTATGTCCAGTGTTCTTCAAGTATGCAGGTGTATGGATGTCGCTTATCTTTTTGTGTATATGCACCTCTATCTCTATGTTTTATATATAGCCCAACATTCCTTTTATACCTTAGGCTCTAGTCAATAGGAAAGATTACCTTTTTACCGGTACGAGGTACGGTTCCCTGACATGCCAACAACTATAATTAAATAACATTAATTGCATTAAAATCATCATATATGACCATTTCATAATAAATAAATAGAAATTGAGTTTATGTAGCAGCGACTGGTTAGCAGTCATCTTATCAGTAGCTCTATGTTGGTAGACATGTAATGGTGGACTTTGTAGTTGTGTGCTTCCTATGTGTAGCTCTCAGTTCATGTACCTGTAGTTCCTTGTATCAGTCAGTGGCTAAATATATCAGTGAACTTCTATTGGTAGAAGCAACTCTTTGTAACGGCAAACTTGTAGTGGTGCCTCATTCCATTGGTAGATCTTTTATCAGTAGAGGTATTCTTGCTATAATGGTAGCTCTGGTGTAACGGTAGCTCTTATAGGTAGACTTCATATTGGTAGACTTGATATTAGTGAATTTTGTATTAGTAGATTTTTATCGGTAACCACTCGTCTGTCTGGTTGTATTGGTTTGTCTTTATAATGGTAGTTCTGTGTCCATCAGTCTGTATCGGTAGCTTGTAAACCGGTAGACTTATTCAAACCGGCGGCTCTGTTCTGTTTCAGTGACTTTGTCTATTCATTCTATCGGTAACCTTTGTTTATCGGTAGAGTATGTACCAGTATATCTGTAACGGTGACCCAACACTTAACTACTTATTTTTTCTATGAAAACCATTTCAATAATGAGTAAGAATTATTTCAAAGTATGTATAAACACAGAGAAACTGGGATTAACATATTCTATTGATTATTTTAATATGTATCATATATATATATAATATTATAATCACATATCGAGACTATCAAAACATATTAAAGCGTGATTGGGATTATCAAAACATGTGAGGTTAACAGTTTGTTATTCAGAAAGTTAAAGACACATTTGAAAAGTCATACTCAATGTAAGGTATTTCATCTCAATAGCCATTTATTTAGCTATTTATTGATGATATATACCTTTATTATTTTAAAAGGTATGCATAAATTCACATAGTCATTATATATCAATTTTTTAAATATAATAATTATATTTAATGTTTTTTAAATGTTAATATTAAATGGGTCTTATTATTTAAATGTTCAAAGTGAAATGGGGAATATTGAATGTTAAAAGAAATAATTCTAAATTTTTTATTTCCATTTCAATATTCTGAATATTATTTTATATGATTATTTTTATATATGGGTTATAAACAAAAATTTTATTTAAATTTTCAACTTCAACCAAATTTTTTAAATAGGAATATTTTTATGTGTCTTAAATTGATGGTTTTAACAAAAAAAGTAAACGCATTTTTTAATGTACGGTTATAATGACCATTCATATCAACATGAATTATTTTTAATTTATAGTTTCCATTAAATGATAACATGTTTTCTTATATGAAAAACTATATTCAATTAAATAAAATTCTGGAATTAAAATTTTTTTTACAATGAAATGGGTATTCTATGAATTGAAAATTGGTTGTCGAAAAAAGGTTGTTTTTTCCATTAAAGTTTTCATGTGGATTTTAAAATAGTTTTTGATGTGTTTTATGATTGTTGTTTTTTACTAATGATATGATACATTATTATTATCTGGAATAAGTTAGCCCAATACAACTTATGTTAATGGTTGATCCCTATTAAAACATAAGGGTGAGTCCAATATATCTTATACAATGTTTTGAGCCTCATTTTAGTTCATAAGAAACATATGAGATTGATATATATTATACAAAGGGATGATCCCCATTATAGCACATGTTTGTTGATGACATAGATTATATGAAGGGTGATCCTTATTACAGATCTCCATTGAATTTGATAATGATAATTTGTGAATTTGTACACATTTTTATTCTAATTTAATGTTTTTTGTAAGGGTTTTTGTATATGATTCTCGAATCCACCTAATAGAGTTTTAATTACACTATGTGGGTTTTAATTATATTCTATGAGAAAATTGGGTGTTTTTATACTGTGAATTTATTTTATCAGAATAAAAAATAACTTTGATTATTAATTTAAATTTTATGTATTGGTTTTATTCTTTTTACCTTACTAATGGTTTCCTTTCTTTTAATATTCTTTAGTATACTTTTTTTTCTCAGCCCATGTTTTTAAATGTTTTTACAGGGATTGAGGATGAATAAGAGATTGTAATAATTCATGATTAATTTCATACATATTATTCATAAAATATATAATTCATCATTTTAAAATTTTTGATTATTTAAAAAAACAGATACTATTCATATGAATCCACATTGTATTTTATGGTATTATTATATATGAGTTATGGATTAATTCTTTAAAAATATAAAACTAAAAAGATGATCAATGTGAAAGAATTTAATTTTATGACTAAAAAATTATTATGTAATTTTTAGTATAATAAAATATAATAAAAAAATTTCTAAGGTAATTTTTTTTGAATTTGTATGTGAATAATCATTTTTTATGAATAGTGAAAAATATTGAATTTTAATTGATAAAATATTTAAAGATTAAATAATTTATAATGTTAAATTTTATATTTAATTGCATTCAACGTAATATTAGATCAGTTATACATCAATTAATCCAATTTAATTCATTGGTATCAATGTAAAACTAAATTTGGATACAATAACATATCAATCTCTTAATCATTTAAACCTCAAAAGCCCACTTTCTCATTATGTATACAAGAGTAATTTTAATATAATTTTTTCCATTTATTTGAATTATGTTTTCACAATTTAAAACATATTTCAAATTTTAATAATTTATAATTTACGATATGTTCTATTTTTTAACAAAAAGAATAGTGAATTCAGTAAAAATTATTTATCATGGGTAAAGAAAAAAATTTGTTTACAAAATATTAAAGTAATAATATATGGGTAAAATGCCGAAAAACATGTAAAAAACTATTTAATTGACATATATACACCATTAGTACTATAATATTTAATTAGTATCCATTTGGGGCCCTTGTGGCGGTATAAAAATATTGTACCAATCAAACCGTTTCATAAATACCAAGTGTGTCATCTCCCCAACTTATATAATGCCACCCCTCTCCCATATTCATCAAAAATTAAAATCAATTTTATTTAACCAATAAAACCCTAAATCACCTCCCAAAATCCCTCAAATCATCCTAGAAGCTTTATTTGTACATGAGATCCATCATTGTAAGTATTATGTCTGAAACAAAGGATAATATACGAAAAATATGTAATGTTCTACAAAGAGAATATTTGTTTTACATCTTTATCCACCACCTTAAATTATTATTATAAAAATATATTATAAAAATTTAATATATTCTTTACACTATAATTTATTTATCATAGTTCATTACATAAATACAACCCCACATCCATCAAATGGGTTATGAAATCCTCATTCGTGTATACATAGAGCTACTGACTCATGAACCGATGTATTTTATTTTTCCATTTCATCCTCTCAAGGTCGGGTATAATTATGGATGTAAATTATATATATGATAATTGTAACATAGTTATATATATGGATTATCTATATCATATATATCTCTTTTTACTTTGTATTCTGTATGAGATACACTAACATCGCTCGTGTGTACGGTGGACAACCACATCATGAAGCGAGATGAGTCGCCTTCCAATAATGGTAAACCTGAACGATGATAAACATAAATTAATTTTTTATAAGTGATATATATAAGGCCCCTAACATAAATCTTACTTAATATTGGATTAAATGAATAATTCACATTGAATATCTTTTTAGGTTTAGAGTTTTAGAGAATTAGAATATAACTATTATATCTCAAAAGATTACAATGTAGACACTTCTACTAAGTTTCCATAAAATAAAAACTCTTAAAAAGAAACATGTCTACTTCTATGTTTTAGATAGAATGTCTTTTCCTTGATCCCATCATTGACCCTATTCCACGTTATGTCCTGTGAAAAACATTTCAAAAACTTGGGGAGAGCATAAAAAGCTCAGAAATGGATACAGAAAGAATGAAAACTGTTAGTTTTTCAAAACAACAAGTAAACCATGTATACTTTATCAAAGTAATACCTTTCACCTTTATGATGTAGTAAAAACTCTTCACTGAATAAAAGATAATTACTAACCCTTTTTTAACCAAAATATTACCATAAAACACATATAAATAACACATAACATATAAAGGTAACTTGTGATATAAACATACTTAAATGGAATAACCATTCGGTCTACTTCCACACATATCACTTAATAGAATATCCATATGGCCGACTTCCATACCCAATGCATTGGAGGTTATAATGTAACCACCCGTCCTGGTATTGAGGACACCACCCTTCATATGGTTTATCACGTAACCACCCATCAAATGTCCTATTACCATTATAAAATCATAAGACATAAAACAAATATAACAGAAAGAAAAAATGTCCAAAAATTGATCACAATATATCAATTAAATATATTTACATAAAAAATCCATTAAAAAAAATTTCAATACCAAAATACATAAAATAGTATATGGTATTTATTTCATTTTAAAAACATTACGGCTTGTTGAGGAAGCCAAAGACCAAATAATACTCGCGGCGGCGGAAAAGGTCATTGTCACCGCATACGTTAAAAGAAACATTCCTTTTTTCGTTTTTTAAAATGCTTCGTAGAAAAATATTCCTTTTTTATAAAATTAAAATTAAAGGGGTTTATACACCATATATAATAAAGCCTTGTATTAGAACAAAATATGCCTCAATGAAAGGAGATTGAGATGAAGTCCCTTACCTCGTGTCCGAAGTGACTCAATTTGCTCTTTAATCTCCTGAATAATAAACTAAAGTTAATTTATACTTGCTTAAGAACCTATTTCAGGTTTATTATTCCATTTATATAACTTATTTCCATGTTATAAACAATATGTAATCATTTTAGTTAACAAAGTTCGTTTTGTCTATATTTGGTACTTAAGTCAAAAATAGACTTCTTACAATTACAAGTTGTTTATGTTGTAAAAGATTCATTATATCCAGAATGATATTCCTGATTTGGATATCATATATATCATATATATCCAGCATATACATGTATTTATAATAGTACATAACATTTAGAGGTAAGAAATGAAATGCACCGTTCATGGAGACGGTAAGCCGTACATACGCATTAACGCTACTTTAATTTCTATTTCGTATTTAATAGAGAGAGATCATAATTATATAAGGGTATATTATAATTCCAATATAACATAATATATAATAACATTAACTCCATCCTTTATATGTCCCACATATGGCATTAACGAATCAAATCACTTTGAGGGGGCGGTAGTCTGCACTTCCTAAAATGAAATTATCGTGTTTACCCACAATGGAAACCATAATGGTCTGCCACAAATGAAAAATACAGAAGCATAATGAAATCATAAACATAATATATATCATATATAAATAGAGTGACATCTTAATGGCCACCATGAAATGTGTTAAAAGAAGATTCAACAATTGTCGTTTCGTGAGGCCAAAAATCGCCAACCACAGAAACAGTATGTTCACTAACCATTAGACAAAGGTGTGTGTAGGTGTAGCTATAATACATTTCATAACAACATCCTATTATATTTAATATACTGGCGTTGTTACAAAATACAGGAATAAAAAGAGTTTAGGGGGTTGGAGAAGCAAAATATAACGTAAGAACATAAGAGAAGACACTACCTTTAAATCGGGTAACTCTTTTTGACTTGAGCTCAAAGGCTCCCTTGGAAAGATTTATGCCCAAATTTAGGATTCTAGGAGTAATAGAGGGATTTGGAGAGACAAAATGGGAAGATTTTGTCCGGGTCAAAGGCTTGAGAGATGTGGGTAAGGTGGTAGAGGTGGTGGCCTTTTATAAGAGGAGAGGAGGGGCACTCTTAGAATGTTTTAAAAGGGTACATTATTATAAAATGAGTTTCGGTTTTTAAAGGTCCCACAATTATATATTTCGAGGATAAGGTAATAGGAGTTCTAAATCCACCCATACAATAGGTTTTTGACAAGTGTAGGTCTTAGATTTTATATTATCTTTTCATTTTATTTAAATCGTTAAATAATGAGGTAATCTCTACATCATCATGGTGTCATAATCAATTTAATTTATTAAATATATAAAAATACAAAAACAATTATGATGTATTAAATCTTTTTATCTTTATAATGAATATTTATAGTAAACAATATGACTTGTATAACCACATTTAAAAATTGTTTTAGTAAAACAACTCATGTTTGTGACATTTTTATTTTAACTTTAAATAAAAAGATATTAATGTCATTTTCCTACCAAAGTGGCTCCATGGGGTCCCAAATATGACCCATGGATTTTATTGTTCGGTCATGACACATCCAATAAGGGTAGGACATGTGTCAATTTCATTTCATATTATTAAAACATTATTTTTACCTTAAATTACACTAATTACACTTAATTGCGATTAAAAACATAAAAGTTACTATTCACTAAATAATTATTATAATCCCATTGAACCACATTTTACTTCTTAATGACAACTATGTATGTAGGATTTTTTAAATTCAAAACATAGAGGTGGTAAAATTTCATTTAAACGAAAAATCACTTTTTTAAGTACCACTGAGTGGTTTTACTATTCATAAAAATTGATGTTTTTCAGAAAAATACCAAAACGTCACCCTAAGACATATTTGATATTCTGAATTAAAAAATGATGTATATTTTACAAAATTCAATAAAAATAAGATACATTAATTAATTTAATAATTAATTCCCGCAGTCAGAACAAATAGCATGTTTTTATGAAACAATATATATCAATAGATTGACACTAGTTTAAGTCCAATTTCAAAGTGAAATTAACTCCAATGACCACTATTGGATTAAATTGTAAGAATATATTCTAATTTCACATTAAAACCAATTTAAAATATAATCTCATCATATAAATAAATTATATTAAAAAGTTGTTTTCAATTAAAATACAACATTTTTCACTATTAATTAAAAAATGATCTTTATCGGAAAAATGCCAAAAATTTACACAAAGTAAATTTTGATTTCCCGATTCTAAAAGAAGAATTTTATTTTGTCCAATATAATGTATAATATTGACCAAAACTATATTTAAATATGTTTCACCATCAAAAGTTGATAAGTGGACCTTTAGTGAATATTAGAGTATATATGCCTAAAATTGAATTTTTTTCGTATTTTAAGCCTTTATACTTTATTGGATAAATGTAAAAACATTTAACAAACATATATAATCATATTTTAATTATTTATATTCATTCCCACTAATAAAATGTCTACGTGTTAATTACCATTTAAAATAATATTATTTTATTACTAGTATGCAAAGTAAGATTTCAAAGAATCTCTTTATTGTGTATCGGGTACGCTATCGAACATAGCAACCCCTTTGAAGTAAAATTAATATTTAATTCGCAAATATTAAAAAATATGAAAATGTTTTAGTCTTTATTTACCTGGGATGTTACATCCTTCCCCCCTTTTGGGAATTGCATCCTCGCAATTTTATTCACTTATCAAAATATGTGGGGGGTATTTATCCCTCATAGAATTTTCAGATTCCCACATTGCCTCTTCAACCATATGGTTTTTTCACAAGAAATTTACCTGGTGAATTACCTTATTTCACAACACTTTCTCTCTTCGGTTAAGAATCTGGACTGGTTATTCTTCATAAGAGAGATTCTTTTCTAACTGAACTACCTCTGGGTTCAAAACATGAGATGGATATGGCATATACTTTCTCAACATCAAAACATGAAAAAAAATTGTGTACCATAGATAAACTCGGATGTTAATCCCATTGGTAAGCAACTGATCTAACTCTCTCCATAATTTCGTATGGTCCAATGGACCTTGGACTCATCTTTCCTTTCTTACCAAATCGCATCACACTTTTCCACGATTAAACTTTGAGAAAAACATTATCACCTACCTCGAAAGATAGATCCTTCCTCCTGTTGTCTACATATCTTTCCTGTCTTCTCTGAGTTGTTCTCATGTGTTTCCGAATCAACTGAACTTTTTCTGCCATCTCTTCTACCAATTCTAGTCCCATCAGCTTCGTTTCACCCACTACATCCCAAAAAGTTGGAGTTCAACACCGCTTCCCATATAATGCCTCAAACGGTGCCATATGTATACTGGTATGAAAACTATTATTATATGAAAATTCAACCAATGAAATATGTTGGTCCCAACTTCCCTGATAATCTATCGAACAAGCACGTAGAATATCCTCCAAAATCTGAATTGTTCGTTATGACTACAAATCTGATTGAGGATGAAAAGCTGTACTAAAATTTAATTTGGTACCCAACGACTTCTGAGTGCCTTTCCAATAGTTAGAAGTAAACCCGGGATCAAGATCAGATACAATGTATAGGGTAACTCCATGCAACCTGACGATCTATTTAAGATATAATCGAGAAAGTTGATCTAGAGAGAAAGTATCTCGAATAGGAAGGAAATGAGCAGATTTAGTCAAACGATCAACAATAACCCAGATTTCATTATTACATCGCGATGTCTTCGGTAATCCCACAACAAAGTCCATGGATATATTTTCCCATTTCCAATCTGGACTGGTAAAGGCTGAAGCATCTCTTTCAGTAATTGTCACTCTGCTTTAACCTGGTTACAAGTCAAACACTTCACAGTAAAATCAGAAATATCTCTTTTCATTCCATCACACGAGTAATACTCATGCAGATCCTTGTACATCTTAGTACTGCCAGGATGATCTGAAAATGGATAACTATGAGCTTCACATAACAACTCTCTATTCAACTTTGAATCACAAGGCACACACAATCTCTTCCCAAATCTCAAAACACAATCATTATCAATGTTGAATTCAGGCAACTTTCCCTTCTGAACAATCTCTACCTTTTTCTGCAACTCACTGTCTTGATTCTATGCTTGCTTGATTCTGTCTGATAGAGAAGATTTCACTGATACCTGAAACAAAACAAAAGGACATCTTGTACCAACAACTTCTATGCCAAATTTCATCAAATCCTTAACCAAATAATCTTGTTCCAAACTTAGAATTGTTAATGAAGCATTACCTTTTCTACTCAAAGCATCATCCACTTTATTTGCTTTTCCCGGATGGTAATGAATTGTACAATCATAATCATTCATTAATTCTAGTCATCTCCTCTGTCTAATGTTAAATTCTTTCTGAGTGAATATATACTTTAAACTTTTGTGATCAATATATATTTCACACTTTACACCATAAAAATGTTGCCTCCAAATTTTTAAAGCGAAAACAACAGCAGCTAATTCCAAATCATGTGTAGGGTAATTTATCTCATGAGTTTTCAACTGTCGTGAAGCATAAGAAATTACCTGATCATTCTGCATTAGGAAGAAACCAAGTCCTTTCAATGAAGCATCATTGTAGATAACAAACTCACCATTCCTGGAAGGTAGTGCCAAAACTAGAGCATTCACCAATCTTCTTTTCAACTCCTGAAAACAATCATCACATTCTTTTTTCCAGATAAACATAACCCCCGTCCGAGTTAGCCTAGTCATTGGACTAGATAACCATGAAAAATATTCAATAAACCTTTGGTAGTAACCAGCCAAACCAAGAAATCTAAGAATCTCAGTTACATTTTTGGGTCTTGGCCATTCTTCAACAATATTTGTTTTTGCAGGATCAACAGTTATCCCATCTTTAGAAACAATGTGACCAAGGAAAGAAATTTGTTGCAACCAAAACTCACACTTCCTTAATTTCCCATAAAATTTATTTTCTTTTAAGGTTTACAAAATAATCCTTAAATGTCTTTCATGATCCTCTTTACTTTTAAAAAACACCAAAATATCATCAATAAAAACAACCAACATTTTTCACATGAGTCAACTGATCCATCACTGCAACAAACTGTTTAGTTATGATTCTGACCATCTAAGGATACTGATTTGAAAGGAAATTTCCCTCTGTATGCCTTCCTAGAAAAGCTGTTCTGTTACGTCTATGAAAAAACATTCTTACCACATAAAAATCTGAGGCAAAGGAACATGGTAATATTTAAATGCTATATAATTTCAATCATACAATAAATTAATTTATAATTTAACAATTTTCTAACTCCTAAAGATGTCTAAACTGACCTCTGATACCAACTATAAGGCCCCGGCCATAAACCTTACTTAATATTGAATTAAATTAATAGTTCACATTGAGGATATTTTCAGGTTTAGAGTTTTAGAGAATTAGGACATAACTATTACATCTCAAAAGATTACAAAGTAGACACTTCTACTAAGTTTCCATAAAATAAAATCTCCTAAAAAAACTTGTCTAGTTCCATGTTTTAGATTGCATGACTTTTCCTTGATCCTATCCTTGACCCTATTCCACATTAAGTCCTATTAAAAACATTTAAAATACTTGGGGTGATCATAAAAAGCTCAGTAAGAGATACAAAAAGAATGAAAACTATTAGTTTTTCAAAACAACAAGTAAACCATGTATACTTTATCAAAGTAATAACTTTAACTTTTATGAAGTAGTAAAAACTCTTCACTGAATAAAAGATCATTACTTACCCTTTTGTAACCAAAAAATTACCATAAAACCCATATAAATAACAAATAACATATAAAGGTAACAAGGGACATAAATATACTTAAATGTAATAACCATAGGGTCAACTTCCACACATATCACTTATTGGAATAGCCATACGACCGACTTCCATACCCAATGAATTGGAGGTTATAACGTAACCACCCATCCTGGTATTCACAGAAACACCCGTCAGATGGTTTATCATGTAACCACCCATCAAATTTCCAATTACCATTATAAAATCATAAGTCATAAAACAAATATAATGGAATGAAAACATTTCCACACATTGATAACAATATATCACTTAAATATATTGAAATAACAAATCCATTATAAAAACAATTTTCAATACAAAAATACATAAAATATTATATGTTATTTATTTCATTTTAAAAACATTACGTCTTGTCGAGGAAGCCAAAGACCAAATAATAATTGCGGTGGTGGAAAAGGTCGTTGTCACCGCGTACGTAAAAAGAAAAACATTCGATTTTTTCGTTTTGTAAAACGCTTCGTATAAAAATATTCCTTTTGTATAATTTTAAAATTCAAAGGGGTTTATACACCATATAGAATAAAGCCTTGTATTAGAACAAAATATGCCTCAATGAAAGGAGATTGAGACAAAGTCCCTTACCTCTTGTCCGACGTGACCCGATTACTCTTTAATCTCATGAATAATAAACTAAAGAAAATTTATACTTTCTTAAGAACCTTTTCAAGTTTATTATTCCTTTTATATAACTTATTTCCATGTTATAAACAATATATAATCATTTAAGTTAATAAAGTTCGTTTTGTCGATATTTGGTACTTAAGTCAAAAATGGACTTCTTAAATTTACATGTTGATTATGTGGTCAAAGGTTCATTATATCCAGAATGATATTCATGATTTTGATATCATATATATCATATATATCCATAATATACATGTATTTATAATAGTACATAACATTTAGAGGTAAGAAATGAAATGCACCGTTCATGGAGACGGTAAGCCGCACGTACGCATGAACGCTACTTTCATTTCTATTTCGTGTTTAATGGTGTGAAATTATAATGATATAAGGGTATATTATAATTCAAATATAACATAATATATAATAACATTAACTCCATCCTGTATATGTCCCATATATGGCATTAACGAATCAAATCACTTTGAGGGGGCGGTAGTCCGCACTTCCTAAAATGAAATTATCGTGTTTACACACAATGCAAACCATAAAGGTATGCAAAAAATGAAGAATACAGAAGCATAAGGAAAACATAAACATAATATATATCCTATATAAATACAGTGAAATCTTAATGGCCACCATGAAAGGTGTTAAAAGAAGATTGAACAATCGTCGTTTCGTGAGACAGAAAATCGCCAACCACAGAAATAGTATGTTTTTTAACCATTATACGAAGGTGTGTGTAGGTGTAGATCTAATACTTCTCATAACAACATACTAGTATATTTACGATAATTCTTTTGTGACAAAAGAAACTAATAAAAACATTTTAGGTGGTTGGAGAAGCAAAATAAAACATAAGAACACAAGAGAAGACACTGCCTTTAAATCGGGTAACTCTTTTTGATTTGAGCCCAAAGGCTACCTTGGAAAAACTTATACCCAAAATTATGCTTCTACGAGTAAGAGATGGATTTGTAGAGGAAAAATTATAAGGGGTTGTCCGTTCCAAAGGCCTGAGAGGTGTGGGTAAGGTGGTAGAGGTGGGGGCCTTTTATAAGAGGATAGGAGGGGAACTCTTGGAATCTTTTAAAAGGTTAATTTATTATAAAATGGGTTTCGGTTTTTAAAAGTCCCACAATTATATATTTCGAGGATAAGGTGATAAGAGTTCAAAATCCACCCATCCAATAGGTTTTTTACATGTTTAGGTCTTAGATTTTACATTATCTTTTCATTTTATTTAAATCGTTAAATAATGATGTAATCGCTGCATCATCATGGTGTCAATATTAATTTAATTTATTTAATGTCTAAAAATACAAAAAATATATAATTATGTAGTAAATAATTTTAGATTTATAATTAATATTTATAGTAAAAAATATGACTTGTATAACCCCATTTAATTTTTTTAGTAAAACAACTCATGTTTGTGACATTTTTATTTTAACTTAAAATAAAAAGATATTAATGTCATTTTCCTACCAAAGTGGCTCCATGGGGTCCCCATGTTGACCCATGAATTTTATTGGTCGTCCATGACACATCCAATAAGGGTAGGACATGTTTCAAGTTCATTTCATATTACTAAAACATTATTTTTACCTTAAATTGCACTAATTACCTCTAATCGCGATTAAAAACATAAAAGATACTATTCACCAAAAAAATTAGTTTAATCCCATTGAACCACATTTTACTTCCTAATGACAACCATGTTTGTCTGATTTTTGAAATTCAAAACACAGAGGTGGTAAAATTTCATTTAAACGAAAAATCAGTTTTTTAAGTACCACTAAGTGGTTTCACTATTCATCAAAAATTGAAGTTTTTCAGAAAAATACCAAAACTTCACCCAAAGATAAATTTGATATTCTGAATTAAAAAATGATGTATATTTTAAAAAATTCAAAACATATAAGTTACATTAATTAATTTAATAATTAATTCCCGCTCTCAGAACAAATACCATTTTTTTTGAAAGAATATATATCAAAAGATTGACAGTAGTTTAAGTCCAATTTCAAAGTGAAATTGATTCCAATGACCAATATAGGATTAAATGGTAAAAATATATTCTAATTTCACTTTAAAACCTATTAAAAAGATAATATAATCATATAAATAAATTATATTAAAAATATGCTTTGAATTAAAATACAACATTTTTCACTATTCATTAAAAAATGAACTTTATCGGAAAAATATCTAAAAATTACACAAAGTAAATTTTGATGTCCCAATTCTAAAGAATAATTTTATTCGGTCCAATGTAATGTATAAGAGTGACCAAAAATATATTTAATGAAGGTTCTCCATCAAAAGGCGATAAGTGGACCTTTAGTGAATATTAGAGTATATATGCCTAAAATTGAATTATTTTCATATTTTAATCATTTATCCTTTATTGGATAAATGTTAAAACATTTAACAAACATATATAATCATATTTTAGTTATTTATATTCATTCCCACGAATACAACGACTACGTGTTAACTACCATTTAAAATAATATTATTTTATTTCTAGTGTGCAACGTAAGATTTCAAAGAATCTATTTGTTGCGTATCGGGTACGCTATGGAACATATCAACCCCATTAAAGTAAAATTAATATTTAATTCAAAAATATTAATAAATATGGAAATTTTTTATTCTTTATTTACTAGGGATGTTACAATATATATGAAGTAATTATGATATTCATTATATATTTTTCATGAAGGAAATTCGATATATATGACTTTATCTTTCGATAATTATGCATTTTAAATCACTTTTCATCACATCCAAACATAAATTATATATATATATAAGTATATAATATGCTATATAATATATTATAAACACTATTTAATGTTATAATATTACTTACCACATTTATATAAGAGTCATTGTAAAATGGTAATGTCACTCATGTGTATGTATGGCCTACCATCTCTATGAACACGACATACATAATTATTCATTAAAATCATTAATTAATTGTTTTAAAAAGTAACATTGTGGTAAAAATATAATAATTATGTAATTATTTTTATTATGTAAGTGATATTAGTATATAATATGTTCATCAACCTGATCATTCATAACAAAACACATATGGGAAAACAAGGAAATAAGCACCTAAAACAATGAAAATAATGAGATATTATTAATGAATGGGTAATAATATATTATAAAATGATAAAAAATGATATGATAAAAATTAATATCATTCTTATATATGTAAATGATATTCAAATATCAAATTTACACGAGGAAAAATGTCCAACCTAAGTAAATAATAAGATAAGGTATTTCTCCTCAATTTTATTTCATTGAGTAATATTGATATTTTAGGAAACTTATTTATTTTATATAGTCTATATACTGAATATCAGAAATTTAATATCACTAATAAATCAATATTTTTGGTATTTTATCATTTTTATTTAAATTAATTCAACTAAGGGAATTTAAATTAATTGTTACCTTGTGGTAAATAATTTAATAGCTCAATCTCTTTTCATTATGGTATATTACTACTTCAATGTCATTGATATTATATGATTATGTGGAAAAATTATTTTATTTAATTATGTTTTGATTTTATTTATTTTATTTTTATTTAAATTTGATTCACATAGTTTATTCTTTGTCTAATTATGACATAAACATTTGTGATTATTGTAAGGATTTTTTTCACAAACTCATCCTAATCGATATTTATTATACATAAATTTCATTAGTTGAAAAATAATTGATCATTGTATAATAAACACAATTAATTTTACTCTCCTATAGTTAATCATGACATTTTCATATAATACTACTATTTTAATGCTCTTTGGTACATCAAATGTTTTATAAAATGTTTTAATTAAAAGAAAAATCATTTATCTCTTCGGTCAAAAATCAGTTTTATTCAAAAAAAGGTTTTATAAAATATTTTTATCAGTTTAAAATTGACTTATCAAAGGAATTATGACCCATTTTTAGTTTTTAAAAAAATTTAATGCAATCATATTTTATTTTTAAAAGAATGCCCGTTTTGATTTTTCAAATAACTAAAAGTGATATTATAGTAATTTTCTAAAAAACGAACTATAATAACATTTTCATAGTGAAAATGGATTGTTATTTTATTAATTTTATAAATTTTATATATTTTACTATTGTCATGTATATCATTTATTTAAATATTTCATTTTCATTTTTAGGAATATCATTTTATTAATTTTTTTTGAATGTGATATTCAATGAAATATATTTTCAAAATGATATTTGAAAATGAAAAAGGATACTCTCATAAATAATGATCTCTTAAAGATAATTTTATGGTATTTATATTCATCAATGCAAAAACCCTATATTCTTACTCTAGTGGTTATAATTTTTATTTATTCAATCTGTCATCTTCATCTAGATTTTCATTGATAATTTCAATCCCAGAATGTATCAACATTCACTTCCATGATTATTATTTTTATTCATTGACTATTACATATATTATTAAATTTTCTTTTATAAATTAAATTTCCCCTAAGGGTATGTATTATTTTTCACAAATTTATTTTTTTTCTATACCATATTCCATTTTTAAATTCTATGTTTACTTGAATTCTTATTTGATTAATTGTAAAAATACTAATATATCATTAGCCTTTAATCAATATGGATTATTGATAATAAATATTATTAAGAAATTAAATCAATTAGATGATATTTGATGTGAGTTTTGAACATTAAATACACTTTCTCATGAATCGTCCAGGCAGGGCCCTAATGCTTCGGTGGTCTCATAAGAAAAAATAAATTATCCCACCCGCGGTATTTTTAACTATTTTCATTATATTATCTTGATGATAGATCTTGATATTACGGATTTAGATGAAAATACAACATTTTATTATACCCAAATGTTTTAAAATATTATCATAATAGATTTGGATGGTAAATGTGGCATGTCCCTTATAAACATGAAATCTAATATTTAAGAATTTCCTTTAATCGGGGTTTAGTTATTATTAAAAATTAGATTCTCTAAATTATTTTTTCTCTAGATTAATTAAATTATTATTTGGTTGTATAAATGTAATTTTTTAGGTATATACATTTCCATTGATTTATCTAGTCAAATTTTTAAATGGAACGTGTTCTTAGATATTTACCTTTCCATGTTATTCATTACTTTTTAAGAATGAATCATTTATTCATGATTTAATCCATTATACTTAAACTGTATTGATCACTTTAGATCATAATTATTTTATTTATTTTTCCATGATTTGTGAAGAGTTCTATTCTTGATATGTATGGATATTATATAGGGTATATTGTTATTCTTAAAAGATGTAAAATATGATGTATTTTTGTATTCAAAATTAATGTCAAACTAATGTATGTATCTATTTTACCAAGAATAATAAATTATGAAGTCTTTTTGGATGTTATTATTTATATATTATGAGAATTTAATACATAATTCACTTCATTTAGACTACTAGGGTTGGGTTTTCTATAAATGTGATCCCTATAAATCACATGTATATAATAATGGTTGTCCATGCGTTAATAAAATCCACACGATGAATTACAACAATTTACTATTTCTTTAAACATGTTATTAATCCATAAAATTAATATAAATCTCTAATATGGATATAGCACTCCCATATATTTAATTCATGTATGTCTTTAAATTATTCATCATGTCAAACCATTTAAAAGGTTGTTTGGCCATATAAACATTCAATAAGTCATAGACATTTCATGAAAAGTCCTCAAGGGGTGGAACTAGTCGATAGAGGTTACCCCCAACAATAATTAATAGTTTACATGGATATTATATCTTTTATAAAAATATATTTTAATGAAATTTTTATTTTTAAGGAAAAAATTGAATTTTTGGTCTACAGCATGACATCACATGATATTGAATGTCTCATCTATAAAATAAAATTCTAGACTAACTACCTTATCGTGGTTATTCCCAACTAAACTATTATCTTATAATTATTTGAGGTAGAATATAATAAATCAATTAAAAATAAATATTTACTGAAAATAGTATATACTATCACACTTTAAATGAAATTCCATGATGGCGAGATAAATGATGAAAGTATGGTAACTGATTTCAACTATTATTATTATTGTTCCAATGTGATCTTGGGTGATAAAATAAGTGCTTAGACGAAGATAGAAAAACCAAGCATAAGTAATAGATAATAGGATCTTATCATATTTGAGGATACATGGGAAAAATAAATTGGAAATATTTTTTTAAATTTTAATGGAAAATAGTGAAATTTTTCATTTTACATAACATTAAAATATGTTCACAACTTGGCCACATTGCTTTCAAAACCATGCACTTATACTAAACAATAGGACCTAACCATTTGTCAATGGGAACACTCTTTTTCTAACATTGTGAGCACACTATATTATCCTCTATGATCTTGTGGCCTGAAGAGAATGGTTGAAACTAATAATGTACCCCACTATAGTTTATTCCACTACCCTTCATGGTTCAGTCACATGGTTAACACTAACCATGTGATAAATATGAGGCTAAGTATTTATTTCCAAATACATATATGTGAGCTCCATATGAGTCCTAAGTTCTCTAAAACATCTCCTTGGACTATTAGTCTCTTCCATTAAGAAAAAAAGTATTAGAGTAAATTAACCACAAACATACCTCATTTGAAAATATAGAATCTTACAATTAAAAATAATATTATATGAATGAATTATTATGTTCCATGAATATTTTATATAAATATAAGATTTTAGAGAATAGAGAGAGGGTGATATTCAAATTCACTTTCTGACCTCTTTTATTCAATGATAGATTAAATGATTAGTTCCAAATTTTATAATAATGATAGTTTAATATTAATAAAGTTTTTATTAAATAATTTATAATTACAAAAATTCTTATCATAAATAATGTGACTGGGACTTGGAATATAATATCAATTATAGAATAGTTTTGGGTATCCAGTTTTTTATAGAATATTTCTTTAGACATAAAGATTAAAATGAATTGATATCGTGGTACATACCAATATGGTAAACGATGGGGTTGAAACAATGTGAAAGGGGT
Source organism: Viscum album (assembly GCA_963277665.1). Taxonomy (NCBI): domain Eukaryota; kingdom Viridiplantae; phylum Streptophyta; class Magnoliopsida; order Santalales; family Viscaceae; genus Viscum; species Viscum album. The sequence goes on along the minus strand of OY728142.1, from coordinate 439,136,347 downwards.
TAAAATGACCTATAAAATTTTCCAAATTATATTGTGTGGATTGTTTTCGAAATTTTTTCATCTACTTTTTTTGGAATGGTGTATTTTGTTTTATTTTTCTAAAAAAAGATAATTTATATTAAATTGATATTTTTTGTAATTCCAATAGTGCCCCTCCCCTCCCTTATAAAAAGGGAACTTCATATCGTATTTTCCTAAAAATTATTAATATTTTTTATTCTTCCAAGACATAAACAAAAAACATAATTCTATACCACTCCCCCCCAATATCCTAGAGTGCTTGTTTTAATAATAATAGTATCCTAGTAAATATATTATTGTAAACCCAAAGTGGTTTTCCAAAGAAAAAATATCTTTATTGATCATGTCTTTTTATTTATTAAATCCCCTTCAACCTATTAATATTATTTATAAAATATGAAATAATAAAAATAAAAACTTTTGTTACTGGTATATTAGTATGTTAATATAATAACCTATAGCCATCTCTAGTTTCATAAAATAGGAAATGAAAACAGGATTTTATTGTACAATAGACTACCACCTCGAAAAACGACATAATATTTTTTCTATCACAACCTCTCATGGATGGTAATAATGATTTATTAAATATATATATATATATATAATAAATTCATGAATTATTTATAATTTTGGAAAATAATATATATTTTGTTTTCAAACATTCAAATTTGATGGAAAATTTAAAATTTTCTTGTGTCTACATGTGGATTACCTCCTCTCCAAAATGATGTGATCAGATTTTTGTAACCCCATAACATGGATAATACTTATTAATATATTTTATTCAATGATATTATATTAATGATATTATAATCATTATAGAAAGAAAAAAATATTTTCGTTCTATCAATAATTATCATTGAAAATGACAATTTTATTTATGAAAACATATGACATACTATCTGAATAATTGTAACATAGTTCATTTTCCATAACCATATTTTGTTGTTTCATATCTAATTATAACTGATTTTTTTAAATTAATGTTTTTATTATTATTATTATTGGGATGATTGAGAAACTACCTCTTCTACTATAAACAACCAACCAAATCCAATTTTTGGTATATGGCTTAAATATCATTAAAACATATGATATGAAATTAACTAACTATGTAATTTTACATAACATGGTATTATATAAAATAAATCAGATTAATGGAATTAAAAATGTTATTATGAAATTAAATACTTATCATATGTTTTTACCCTATAAGATAAATAACATACATGATGATTCAGACTCTAGGTAATAAACTACCTTTTAGAAATCATCTACTAATGTTTCACTTCCAACCCTTTTTCTTCCATGTAAAAATTATCAAAAATATTATTATTGTCTTAATATGGGAATAAAATAACATAAAAAAAATTTATATCACTTTTTAATTTATTTATAATCTTTCTTGAAGGAATTTTTTGAGGTAATGTTTTGAAAAATTAAAAAACAAAAGGGAATGTTTTATCTTAACATATACAAAATCAGTTGTGTATCTTTCCACTACAACAATTATATGTTGTTAGGATTGAATAACAAGATTTCATGTTTTCATCAATGAAAAACCAATAATTTGATTGCTTTATTATTGAGATGGTTTTTTAATTGTAATATGTATTTCAAAATATGAAAAATGTTTTTTAGATGGGTTCAAAATGTATTCCAATGGATTTATGATAAAATAAGAAAGAATAGAAAATTATTCATGATATGTTACTTCATCACTATATATAATGAAGAGTGAAAATGATACATCTTATACATTGGGTTATACATATACAAAATATACGATGGGTGATCTCATTATAGCTTACGTGATGGGTACACCCACATAACACACCAATATATTTGGCTATGTTCTTTTTCATTACATAAAATAATTAATGAGTTAATAATGGAGTTTTCAAATTTGGATTTAACTAGGATATTATTTTTCTTATTTGGGCTTTGAATATAATGTTATAAGTTTCCAATTAAATCGTTCAATTTTTATTTTTTTGGTTTTAGTTGGTTCATTCACAAGGTCTGTGTTTTTAATTATGAAATGATTTGTTTCATACCCTAAAATAATATTATGATGATGGGAAACATATTAATGGTATTCATATTTTTTACTATACATACATATTTATTCTTTCTAGTTCTCTTAATGATATATTTTCACTCATTTGATGTTTTAAAAATATATCTACATGCTATATCGATTGGTAAGAACAAAGAAGATGTAAATTTTATATTCTGTATGATTTTTCTTATGAAGAAACACTGTATATTTGTAATTTTTTTATATTAGGAGAAAATTGGATACTAATCAAAAGTCTCCACTTTATAAATTTTGGGTTTTCTAAGTATTATTTATGACATAATTTTCTAAATATATGATTGTAATGATCCTCAGGTTTGTTTGAAATATAACTCTACTATATTGTCACAAAAATATTTATTGTTTAAGGATGGGTCATTAAAAAATCAACCTTAATGTATAAGATATAAATTTAAGAACATAGTCTTAAATAATCATTTTTTAATTCCGTGATTATTTAATAAATCTATGATAAGCATTCATGATATATTATCTGAAAAATTAAACACATTAACTTATAATAAATCTGATGAATTTCATAATATTATGGAAACGACCTTGATTAAATAGTTCACTATAAATGCATTAGGAATGCATATCATAAAATCTATAGATAAATCATCCCAATTTCACTATAGAATAATTAATGGTTCTATAAACACTTTATAACCAGATGTTTGGGTTTTACTGACTAAAATACATACAAAACCTTGTCACAAACTCAAACACTTATTTCATCATTCCTTATTACCAATAAATCCTATCAAATACTTGGGGAATTTTTTTATTATCAAAATTCATTAAAAAAGTTGAGTCGTATAACTTAGTAGGTACCACCTCATTCTTATTTTAAAGATCATATAGTCTTCTAAGATATAAATTATTTTGATCCTTATTATCAGTTTAAGCACACAGAGCATCTATAATGATAATTTAATATCTCCATGATTCTACATTATGTTATCCTAGTTTAGTTATTTTGTATACACACTATGTTAAATACCAATCTCTCCTAATAAAATTATCCTTTATTAAAAATTATAACTACATTAAAATAAATACATATGAGATAATCAATCATATCCCATTCATCAGTCAATTCAATATAAACATCACTCTAGGTATTATTTCTGAAATATTTTTTATCCAACATCATTTTAATAGATTAATGTATTATGTCATAATAGAAAATTAAAAAATTCCAAAAATATCATATGGAAAAAACATATGGTATTTAATCATAATAATGAGTCAAAAAAGTGGGTAATCCATCTAAAAATTAAAAAAAATACATTTCATGAATGATAATGATAAAGAGTGATATTGACATTTTGTGAGAAATAACTATCTAAATCTATTTAAAATGAATACCCTATGTTGTTTCAGCACACAGAAAAACTAATGATGTAATTCATCATAATATTCTTTATATATTGTTTTTTTCTATATATACAATATAATAATGGAAATAGTATGGTTCCCATTTCAACAATTGGAAGCCGCTTGCAACTATTCAGTGAAAAAAGGAACCCCATGCACAGCTATATATTTTTTTTAAAAAATCCTTATTAAAAAATTATATTTATCATTTATGTATCAACTATCTAGACCCATAATATTCTTTATCATTTTAAAATTATAATTTTATTTTTGTGAAATAGAAACCATGATTTTTTATAGATCCATAGATATTAATCTCTAATATATAACAACACAAATAAAATAATCCCCTCTTATAAAAAATGAACACAGATATTTTACCACATAAATAGTGTGGGTGAACATTTAAAAATACTATGCTTATATTCTCTGCATGACCATCCATGAAAATTGAATAAATTTATATGTTTTCAAAAAATTGTACCACAAATTGTTTATGGTGTTGGTGAAACACCATATTCATATATCGTATAATTATACTTGGTTCTTTTTTAAACCCAAAGAGAAACCATATGAATTTAAATTTCCCATATCAAAAAAATGGAATCACCAAAATATTATTCTTTATCACTAAAATTTAATGGAAACATAATCCCAGATCTTAGTTATATAAATATCTCCCTCCTATAAAATGATTTAGTTAATGTTCAATTCTTGATTAAAGATTTAAATTATTCACTATCACTTGATTAAATCATCAATACTCAATACAATACATCACACTACCATTAGGATTTTAAAAATTGATCCTAATGAACACATTGTAACACACGAGGATTAATATAATCATTTGATAGTATATCATAAATTTGGATAAAAATTATAATTAATATATTAATAATTTCAAAATAAAACATGGATAGGATAGAAACTACCTAAAATAAATCTCTATCTAACTCAATATCATTGTTAAAATGTAAAATAAAAATCTCCTAACAATCATTAATAAACTCCACTATGATCCACTAAAACATTCACAGACATTAGTCAGTTTCCAATAAAATCACACTAGCTAATTTTTATTTAATTAGTTCTCAATATATAATATTTACATTTATATCTTTCACCCAATGAAAAATAAACATTATTTCAAATCATAGTTGTGTATATATCATTTTATTGGTAAAATTAATAATAAGACCACATTAAATATGGCTATTTCATAAAATGAAAGAAATCATATGGCTATATTTGTAGTTAAATAATGTCAAATAATGATTGACATTATCTCATCATCATTTCACATTGAAAACATTATCCCAACAATATTGTTTTGAGTTTAATAAGATTTTATAGAACCAATGTCTATTGAACCGTTTAAACATAATGCTTTTAACCATTGACAAAAAAATTTGTGAATGGAGTTTAAATAATTAATATATATATATATATAAATGATAATGTATAATAAAAAACACAACATATTTTGAGTGATATAGGGTCCCAATAGTGTTTTCGTATTCATAAAATGAATCATTAAAAAATCAAATTCTCTTCCTTAATTTCATTAACATACACCACCACCTTATCCTTTCATTTCACAAGGTCTCTAAAGAAGGGTAATATCATTTAGTTTTCCTCAATATGCACCACCCATCATTTGTGATCCACACTTTTGAAAATATCTATTTAGTAAGAACTTATGGGGTGTAATATTCTTAAATTCATCACCTAGAACTAATAAGGAACACTTACATTCACATTGATTGACCCTCATACACCTCCAATATAAGAGAAACAAATATTAAAAAATATTATAAATTTAATATAGATTAATTCTTTTTTCGTATTTCCCTATTTATTATCATGAACAGGGAAATCTTGAGAAACTATATTTTATTGGGTATTAGTGAATATTCTGATGTCATAAACTCAATACCACAGAAAACTAAATTTTTTTATCCATACAGAAACTCAATAGAAAAATTTATTTAATTATATCTTAAAAATGTTTTTCAATAGTAGTATCTTCTTGATTACATAATTATTTCTCAATTACATAAAAAACCCATTTCTATAATTAGGTTATCGTGCCACTACCTCTTTTGGTGTTATTATCTCTTTATGTGATATACCCAAAACATCTTTTTTGATAGATAATTTATTATATACATTAAAATATCCAAAAAATACACAAAATTCATATACATGCATACTTCAATAGTTGAAGGCTATTAAAAATATATAATTCCCAATCCTGAGATTTTCATTATATAATTCTCATCTTAAACATGCCATGTAAATGCTTCCATATGACTATTGAAACAAAAAATATAGCTTATGTAAATATTACACCACTACTTGTTTTATATATATAAAAACTAAGAACCAATGATATCTAAATATAATTATATAATTTAAATAAAAAAGAAAACTTAAATATATTTTTTGAAATTATTTATTTCATGATCAAAATTTGAGCACTCATACATTGATATATTTTTTATTTGAAAAATTAATAAACCATTATGTATATAAATCCATTTAATGTGTTTAATCTACTGATACATTTTATTATGTGATTATTGAAAAACATTTAGAGGAAATAATTAAATATATCATAAAAATAATACATATACAGTTTTAACTAAAAAATATCAATCCCATGTAAATAATTACATTTAATATTTATTACTAAATCCACCCTTTTAAATAATTTAAAAAAACTTGTTGTTTTCAATGATTTAGAACTAGTACTATATGATGAATAGCTCTCTAAACAAAAATTATTTCTAATATTGATTCCACATTCCCCCTGTAAGGATCCATTGGAAATAAAATATCTTGCATGATATCATTTACGGTCTAAATTTCAAATGGAGGGTTTAACTAGCCTACTTCACCCACTAGTATAAAATTATTATATTTTTATACTATCCAATGTAATCCACCCAATTTACTTCTCAAAACTAAATGTTAAATGAGTATTTAATACCATTTTATGACAACCCAAACCACTAAGATCAATAATTGGAAATATTTTAGAATAAGTCACATCTTTTGAATCCTTCCCCCAATGAGATATATGATAGAAAGATTCAATAATTGTATTAAATATATTATGTTAGATATTATACTTATATAGTAAACACCTTCTGTGGTATTTTAAATTTGAAATAAAATCAAATAATATTTCAAATCCATAAATAGTGGGTAAAAAATAATTGAAATATATGTGACATGTGATATATATATATATATATTCAGTAAAAAATAACTATATCTGATAAATTAAATGCATACCAATCCAAATTCATCTAATCATCCATGTAGTCCATAAAAGTATCATCTACTACCTCCTCAACCACAGTCCCGAAAATTTGAAAAAAAATATAAAAATAAAATTTTGATCATACACTATAAAATATTGTTTCTTCATCTATAACCCTCATAATAGAATAAATATAGTGTAAAATTATAGACCATTTCATAAAATATAAGAAAATAATATATAATATCCAAAGGAAGTATCAAAATTATACATGAATGTCAAAAAACACAGCCCTTGGGTATATAGTCGTAATGAAAAGAATATTAATTTTTTAATTGAGTTATATTTTTTTTGAATATTTTAGATCAATCTCGTTAATTATTATAAATGGTTAAATGTTATGTATTGGTTGATGTAAACAATATTGAATGGTTCCATCAAACTAAGAATGCGATAATTTCCCATTGGAAGAATTTTGGAGAAATTTAGATCTTATTGATTTATATGGGATATTAAATATTTACTCAAAAAATAAATAATAATCCCATGAATGAATGAATCTCGTAACGCTTAAATGTTATACTGAAAATAAATTATGACACCTCATTTAGAACTATTATTGATGTTTTGTAAGATACATATATATTCCATGGAGAAGAAAAAATGGAATAGTGTATTCTATAAATGATCTTTTTGGGGAATTTTCATTCTGTAACAATCCCGGTGGGCATAAAGCCTAGTGAACTAGGACACTCCAGAGCCCAACCCTATGGTAGTTAGTAGACCCCCACCCCATGGGCATATAGCAGTCCCCCACCTCCGACTTTAACAGATAACACGTGGTAGGAACTATCCTTGGCCTGACAAGGATTTATATCGCATCCGCTACAACTCGAAACGGAGACCACATGATTAACAGCCATCTGGGATAATTACGAGTACTATAAGATCCCGGTTCTTGGAAGGGGGATCAGGGTAAAAATGAAAGTAAAGCTAGGCAAGACAGGCCAGGGCGCACGGCATGTGCACAGGCAGGGAAAACCGTGCAGGCTACCAATGTAAATCGTGCAACCCTTCTCATCCAGGCAGTAGCATGCACATGGTTTGTGAATGGTTTTTCAAACTGTTTAGCTAAACTGTGTGGCCTCCTAATGTTGGAAAATATTTCAAGTTTTCTACAACGGGAATTTAAACCGCAACACAGGATTTTCCTCTATTAATCCTCTCTCGACCCTAGTGACGAACTTGGGCGACCCAATCTTCCCAATTGTGGTTCTCCTTCAATTCATGGCTGCTTACACTGCCTTTGGTGACAGATCAAATCTCCGGGTAAGGATAATATCATCCTCTCTTATCCTTTTGGTTTAGGGTTTGTATTTTCTCTCCCTCTTGTCCCTTAGTTATGTTTTTAATAACATTGGAATGTTTCTTAATATTGGTGTTTAAAATTGTAAATGTAAACTCTCACAATCCCCATGGGATGCATTGGGAATGACTTGGCCTAATTGGGGCCATCCATGGGATGTACCTTCTTTTCCAGACTTAGGGAATGTGTTCAAAAAGTGACCTTGTTGTAATAAAAGGTTGAAAACTTGATGAATATGTTGGCATGTTTAGTTGAACTTGGAATTGAAGTTAGGTGATGCACCTAGACTTGGTAATAACTTGAGGGTTATATGGAATGGGATACATGGTTGATTTATTGGAATGATGAACGGGTTAAATGGGTAAATGTGTAAACTGAATAAAGACCATAATTTGATGGATTTTGGGTTTAATGTTGAATTATTAGTGAGATAAGCATAAAACATTGGAATTGGGTGAATTGTTAAATGATGTGAAATGGTAAGGTGTTAATGGGTTAAGGCATAATGTGAATTCCTGTGTGGTTTGTTGTGAATGGTTTTTCCAAGGAGAAATGGTATGGTTTGTTGATGGATACTTATACATATATGCACGTGCACATGGCTTGGTAGAGTGGGGTATGAATTGAGTATCTACGCCCATGGGTCGAGTGAAGACTAATGCCTTGAAATCCACCCAAAATGCACAGGTTAGGAATGAGGACTGAGGATCTATTCTCCTAATAGTTGCATCCACCCGGACTGATGCTTTGAGGTGAGGGTATGGTTATCCACCCGGATTGAGGCTTTGAGGTGAGGTACGGTTGCTATGTGGGGGTTAGTCTTAGTGAGATAGGATAACAACGTGTTTACCCTCTTGCATGTGATTGTTGGACTTAGACCCATGTTACATAATGTATGTGATTAACCCATGTAAATGTGATGAAATGGTAAGTGATGATAATTGGTGTGAAATGAATGGTATTTGAAGTGTCAATGGATTTGGCTCTGAAATGGTTAATGGCATATTAAAGTAATTACTTAGCACTTATCATTCATTTCCCTTATGGACACACTGCCTCTTTATACTGGATATTTAGTAGACACCGTTGGTGGTGGCCTACTATGTTTTATTCACACCCTGCTCAGGCCGTCGTTGGGTACCCGAGTAGACAACATTTTTGTAAGTTAGGAGATGGACATGGGTCCTTTCTAGATAGTGAGTGGACAAGGGTCGCACTTGGTGGAGGATCCAGACATGGTGTCGGGACCATTTTGCGGATTATGGCTGTTGTCTTTATTTCGGGTTCTGTTCACACTTGCACATGTAGTATGACATTGCATGTTTTTTGTTGGAAATGTTTGCTATACTTGTTCCTTGTTTATTTGTATTTGTTTCCGCTATTTGGTTTATTTCTTTTGCGGCTTACTCTATTAAAAAGGTGGTATAGTCTCCCCACTTGAGTCCATAGACCCCCGCTGCTAGTTGGTAGTCGTTGGCGTATGGGGAGGCATACATAAGGTCATGTAACCACCTGTCTCGGAGCACTGGTATAGGGGAATCAAGGATGGGGGTGTTACAAAGTGGTATCAGAGGAGGTATTTCTTCTCCTTCTCTGTGGTCTTGTTATTTGGGGGAGGTTTCTAAGGGTTAAGATGTGTCGGGCCTTGGTAATGAGCTCGTGCTTGGGAGTAGATAACCCTTGTATGACGGAAAACCCAAGTCACCTTGGGTGGGAAAATGTTGTTCGTGGTTGTGTGTTATTAAAGTTGATGATATTTCACTATTGGGTGATGCACATGTGGTTTGATGTGACTATTTTATGATATTTGGCTCGTGGCCTTAACGAAACGAGGATTTTCATTCATGCATTAGTGTAGGCACCCACGATGATAGGTGTCATGCATCATGTTAGGCACACACACGGGTTGGGTGTGTGAGGCAGGAAGGTAGGGTGCATCATGCATTTTATGAAACTAAGAAATAATGAGAATAATGAAATAAAACAAGTGGTTAAAGGATGTTTAATGAAAAATAAGGGTTTGAAACGAAGTGGAAAATGTTTTGTAAAATGTTGTGTGAGTTTGGTGGTAGTACATGGTTGTTTACCCCATGTGGACCATGTCCCATGGAAGGGATGGTATGGGTGGTGAATTTGAGGTGATAATGTTGTTAAATTAGCAAATGAAAAATGGGTTGTTGTATCTATTAAATTTTTTTTTGAGGAAGTCGAGAAAGTTTTATTGTTTGCTTGCTAAATCTCATGTTTTGAAATATAGAGAGATGACACCATGACATCGATTGCGAGTTGGGAAACAGGTTGATGTTTCTCAGAACACTCCTCTGGTATAAGAGGAAAAAAATGCGGTGATCAATAAAGGTAGAGAAGACCAGTTCTGAGAGAACATGGCTTGCCTTATGCAGATGATGGATCGGGACCCAGGGTGGGATGCACCGAGTATGTTTGAGCTGACCAGGGAGTTTCAGCTGCAGCACCCTCCGACCTTCACCAGATAGGGTGGACTAGAGGCAGTGGAGTTCTGGTTAGTGTCTGTCTAGACAATACTGGATCATCTGGAGCCCCCTGTTGAAAAGAAAGTAAAGCTGGCCGTTTACATGTTGCGGGTCCAGGCACGACATTGGTGGGACATTCAGGCTCAGACGGAGCAGGCTGACAGGATGTGGTGGAACGTTTTCCAGGAGAAGTTTCTGGAGCATTTTTACACAGAGACTTTGAGGCAGGGGCGGGCTGCAGATTTTATGACCCTGACTCAGGGATCGCTATCAGTGATGAACTATGCTAGTCTCTTCACTGATTTGCGATGCTTCATCCCAGTGTTAGCCGGGCATGAGGCAGTGATAGCAAGGAGTTTCAAGGATGGGTTGAGACATGAGATCAGTTCTCAAGTGAATATCTTCCCCTTGAAGAAGTTTGCAGAGGTGATGGATCAGGAACTCATCTATGAAGGGAACCTAAAGGGAGCTTCGGGTGGTGGGCTTGCCGTGCCAGCTGGGCATACAAGTGGTGCATCATCCAAAGGTCGGAAGCACCGTTTAGAAATTTTCCAGCAAGGTGGTCAGAAGAGGGGGTCAGCCTCTCAGAGTGGGAACTTGGTGTTTTGTTATCAGTGCAGCAGGCCGGGGCATATGTTTGGTTAGTGTCCTAGACCACTAGTTGAGTGTCGTTCATGCTGTAGAATTGGGCTTGTGAAGAGGTTCTATAAAAACCTCTCGGTAGACGGGTGAGAATAATGAGGAAAAGAAGATACCAGATACAGGAATGGTATCAATTACCCCATATCAGGCAGGCAGTTGGAGATCAATGGGCCGTATTGAGAGGCGTGGTTGATGTGGAACTCCACGGAAAGATCGCTCATGCCAGCAGGGTAGTTTGGCATAGGGTGTTCAGGCTAGAGCCTCGGGTATAGGGGAAAGTCAGCTTCAGGAAGTTCAGTTTGCGCCTGGTGATGGCGAGTTCGGACCGTCAACTATTCAAGGTACGATCCTTATAGCATCTACGTTTTCTAGTGCTTTGTTTGACACATGTTCAACAAACTCTTTTTTTTCTGCTCAACTTGTGGTAGTGCTGGGTTTACCTGTGGAGGGGGTCTGTGGAGTTATGTCAATGGACATCCCATTGGGAGTTCGGGTTGAGGATATCAAGCAGTTCATGGCATGTGCCTTGGAAGTTGGGGGGTATCATTTTCCATGGGACTTGTTCATTCTTGACATGTCAGGTTTTGACCTAATCTTGTAATGGATTGGATGGTTTTTTATCGGGTTCATATAGACAGTTACCGTTACAGATTATCGTTCAGGTCACTTAAGGGTGACGTTTGTTTCCACCATGGCGAATGGGATATTCAAGAAGGGTGTACGGGTCCGTTTTGTCAATAGATGAGTGGACTCACGGATCAAGTATAATGTCTCATTCTTGATGATAATGAGGTAGGGAAACAATCAAATTTTCCTCTTATGGTGGATCGGTTTCAGGATGTGTTTCTTGAGAATTTCTCGGGGTTACCCCCTGATAGGGATGTTGAGTTCATGATCGAGTTGCTCCTAGGAGCAAAGCCAGTTTCTATTCCAGAAGAATTCCCGGAACTGAAGGTTCAGCTTGAGGAGTTGGAGTGTAAGGGGTTTATCTGTCCTAGTACATCTCCTTGGTGATCTCCCGTGCTTTTGCAAAGAAGACCGATGGGTCGTTGAGGCTGTGTGTTGACTATCGGAAGTTGAATCAGATGACGGTGAAAAATTTGTACCCTCTTCCTAGAATTTATGACATGTTTGATCAGTTGTGGGGTGCATTGGTATTTTATATTATTGATCTGAGGTCGGGTTATCACTTGTTGAGGGTGAGGTCTTCTGACGTACCATGGACAGCTTTCTGGAGTTGGTATGGGTTGTTTGAGTTTGTGGTAATTCCTTTTGTCTTAACCAATTCACCGGTGGTGATTATGGCTTTGATGAACCGAATCTTTCATCCCTCTCTAGATTGTTTTTTGGTAGTCTTTGTTGACAATATATTAGTGTACTTGAAAACTCATGACGATCATGCCCAACATCTTGATATCATATTGGGTACGCTAAGAGAGCATCAGTAATACGCCAAGATATTAAATTGTCAATCTTGGATAGGGGATGTGCATTTCTTGGGTCAAATCATCTCGGAGGCAGGTGTGATAGTGGATCCAGAGAAAGTGCAGGAAGTTGTATCCAAGGAGTATCCCAAGAGTGTTTGTGATGTTCGGGGTTTTCTAGGTTTTGTCGGGTATTACCGAATATTTTTTCAGGATTTCTCTCACTTTCCAGCACCACTCTCAGGCTTCATCAATAAAGGAATCTGGTTCGAGTGGTCTAAGGCTTGTGAGAATGCCTTCCAAGATTTTAAGAATCTATTGACAACCGCACCTATCTTGATCTTACCTGATCCGGGTAAGAAGTACATCGTGTTTTGTGATGCATCTGGGATAAGACCTGGGGCTGTATTGATGCAAGACGAGTGGGTTGTGGCTTATGGGTCGAGGCAGTTGAGACCCCATGAGAGGAACTATCCCACTCATGATCTTGAGTTGGCTATAGTAGTGTACACATTGAAGTACTAGAGGCACTATCTATTGGAAGAACGGTTTACCATGTTTACCGACCATAAAAACATAAAGTACATCTTCTCACATCCGGATCTGAATCTTTGGCATTGAAGATGGGTTTAATATCTCTAGTATTTTGACATTGAGTTGGTGTACATGCCAGGAAATGGAAATAGTGTTGCTGATGCTCTGAGCAGGAAGGTTCAGAATCTTGTGGTTCAGCAGTCCAGCACCAAGTGGTAGGTGATGGCCTTGTTTGCATAAATGCACCTAGTGGTGAAGGGGGAGAGTGGTCAGGTCACTCTTGATTCCTTAACTATGTAGTTGACACATTTGAGTCGAGTTAAAGAGGGTCAAGTTGATGATCCTGAGTGTTTTATCATGAAAGAAAAGCTTAAAGATGGGGAGCTACCTTCTGGTTGGGCCGTCGACGCAGAATGTGTTGTTTGGGTTCGGGATCGTGTGGTTGTGCCAAAGTGTGTGTGGGAAGAGTTGATCTGTGATTTCCATGAATCAATGTGAGCAAGGCATCCTGGTTTGACCAATATGTCCTGTGATCTTTGATGTTAGCTTTCATGGCTTGGAATGAAGAAGGATGTTGCGGGCTTTGTGGCATGGTGCCTTACCTGTCAGTAGGTGAAGGCTGAGTATCAACACCCAGGTGGTGTGTTGCATCCATTTCCCATTCTGGAATGGAAGTGGGATGGTGTAACAGTGGATTTTTTCATGGGTCTTCCGAGGACGCCGTGGAAGAATGATGCAATCTGGGTGGTAGTGGATCAGTTAACAAAAGTGACTCATTTCTTACCGATTTAGGAGACCTTTACAGTTGACTAGTTGGGCGAGATGTATGTTCAGGAAATAGTGTGGTTTAATGGTGTTCCATGAACCATAGTTTCAGACTGAGATCCGCATTTCACATCGTGTTTCTGGAAAGGGTTCCAGAAGGCGCCTGGTATGCAGGTCTTTTTCAGTACGGCTTTCCACCCTCAGACAGACAGGCAGTCGAAGCGTACGATCCAAGTGTTGGAAGAAATGTTAAGATCTTGTGTCTTGGACTTTGTTGGTTCTTGGGAGAGGCACCTATCATTAGTTTAGTTTTCTTACAACAAAATTTTTTAGGATATGATTCAGATGAAACCATTTGAGGCACTCTATGGAAGGCCATGTAGATCTCTGTTGTGTTGGATAGAGGCTGGTGAATCTGAGTTATTGGGGCCAAGTCTCGTGCCGGAGACTTCAGAGAGAGTTAAGTTGATCAGGAAGATGATGGATATGGCTCTGAGTAGACAGATGTCGTGGGTACATCAGAGGCATAGACCTTTTGAGTTTTCGGTGGGTTATAATGTGTTCCTTCGGGTGTCACCAAGGTTGTGTCACCTTTGGATTCGAATGAAGGGTATGTTGGTGCCCAGGTATGTGGGATCTTTTGAGATTGTGGAGAGGATCGGACTAGTGGTTTACCGATTGGCTCTTCCACAGCTGTATGGTGGGATGCATGATGTGTTTCATGTGTTGCAGCTTCGACGGTATCACCCTGACCCATCTCCCGTGGTTGATGTTGAGGATGTGGAACTTGAGGCTGATGCATCCTTTGAATAGCACATGGTTTGTGTGGTGGATTTTTGTGAAAATATCATGAGTGGAAAGTTTGTGCCATTAGTGAGAATACTATGTAATCATTGGAAAGATGCAGAAGAAGCATCGGAGAATGAATCAGATATGCAGGCTCAATGGCCCAAACTCTTCTATTTGGTGGAGCAATGAGGCTTGGGAACTTGGTTTGAGGACGAGCCTTTATAAGGTGGGGAGGTTGTAAGATCCCGGTTTTTGGAAGGGGGCTCGGGAAACAGAAGAAAAGAATTTCGGGAAAGACCGGGCAGGACGCACGACCTGCACACGTCGAGGAAAAACCATGCAGCCTACCCAGGAATATCGTGAAACCCTTCTCCTCCAAGCAGTATCATGCACACGGTTTGCGCACGGTTTTTCAAACCGTGTGGCTAAACCATGCAGCCTCATAAAGATGAAAAAATTACATGTTTTCCGCTCCGAGCTTTTAAACCCCTACTCATGATTTTCCTCCATTAATCCCCTCTCAAACCTAGTGACGAACTTGGCCGACCAAAGCTTCCTAGGGGTGGTTCTTCTTCGATTCATGGCTGTTTAGAGCGTCGTTGGTTGCAGATCGAAACTATGGGTACGGATAATCCCATACTTGCTTCTCATTTTGGTTTAGGGTTTGTATCATCTATCCCTCTTGTTATAAAGCCCTAAAAACCTATCTTTTGGTTGAGTTATATGTTGAATCTCCAATGACTAGTCAGATTGAGGTCGGAGGACTCGATTGATGGTACGTTCAACCACAGTTTCGAGGTAGGTGGTCTACATGTGATATACCATAGTTATTTGGGTATTTGTGCATGTCTAGTTGTTTTCTTTCTTTCCCTTGGTTATGTTTTTAATAGCCTTGGAATGTTTGGTAAAATTGGTGTTTAAAATGGTAAATAAAAACTATCATGATCCCCATGGGATGTGTTGGGAATGACTTGACCTAATTGGGGCCATCCATGGGATGTGCCGGCTTTTCCCAGACTTAGGGAATATGATTGAACAAGTGACCATGTTTTAATATAAGGTAGAGACCTTGATGAATATGTTGTAATTTTTGGTTAAACATGGAATAGAAGTTAGGTTATTCACATAGACTTGGTAATAACCTGAGGGTTTTATGGAATGGGTTGAATGGTTGATTCATGCGAATGATGAACGGGTTAAATGGGTTAATGTCTAAACCGAATAAACACCATAATGTGATGGATTATGGGTTTATTGTTGAATTCTTAGTGAGATAAGCCTAACACATGGGAATTGGGTGAATGGTTAAATGATGTGAAATGGTAAGGTGTTAATGGGTTAAGGAAGAATGTGAATTCCCATGTGTTTTGTTGTGAATGGTTTGTCCAAGGGGAAATGGTATGGTTTGCTGATGGTTACTTATACATATAATCATGTGAACATGGCATGGTAGAGTGGGGGGTGACTTGAGGATCTATCCCCATAAGTCGAGTGAATACTGAGGCTCCGAACTCCACCCTAAATGCACAGGTTAGGAATGAGGACTGAGGATTTATTCTCCTAACTGTTGCATCCACCCGGATTGATTCTTTAAGGTTAGGGTAAGGTTATCCACTCCGACTGAGGCTACAAGGTGAGGTATGGTTTCTATGTGGGGGTTTGTCCAAGTGAAATAGGATAACGATGAGTTTACCCTCTTGCATGTGATTGTTGGCCTTAGACCCATGTAACATTATGTATGTGATTGACCCATGGAAATGTAATGAAATGGTAATTGATGATAATTGGTGTGAAATGAATGGTAATGGAAGTGGAAATGCATTTGGATCTGAAATGGTTATTGGAATCTTAAAGTAATTACTTTTCACATATCATTCATTTTCCTTTTGCATGCACTACCTGTTTATAATGGATATTTTGTAGACACCGTTGGTGGTGGCCTACTGAGTAGTAATCACACCCTTCTTGGGCCACCGTTGGGTACCTGAGTAGACTTCATGTTTTCAGGTAAGGATAAGCAAAATGGTCCTTTCTAGATAGTGAGTGGACATGGGTAGCACTTGGTGGGGGATCTGGACTTGGAGTCGAGACCATTTTGGAGATTTTAGCTATTGTCTTTATTTGGGTTTTGTTCACTCTTGCACTCGTAGTATGACATGGCATGTTTATTGTTGGAATTGGTAGTTATACATGTTCCTTTTTTATTGGTTATTATTTTTTCTAGTTGGATTATTGTTTTGGGGATTACTCTGATACAAAAGGGGGTACAGTCTCCCCACTGCATCCATAGACCCCCGCTGCTAGTCGGCAACCTTTGGTGTATAGGGAGGCGCGCTTAAGGTCATGTAACCACCTAGATCAGAGCACCAATTTAGTGGCTTCTAGGTCAGGGACATTACAAGTAACAACTAGGTCGTTTCTCATTTGGTACTCGTAACACTCTCGGTTGGATATTAATCATGTGGTATCCGGTTAGAGTTGCAGGGGGAGATTTAAATCCGCATGAGGTAGGGGACAATTCCAACCACATGTTATCTGGGATAGTTTGAGGTGGGGGCCTGTTATCTACCTATGGGGTGCGGGTCTCCTATCTTCCAGAGGGATGGGCTCGGGCATGGTCGAGTTCGTTGGGATTTAGGCCCACCGGGTTAGTTACACATTATTATATTAGGATATTTTTTTTCATTATAGAGTGTTTGTAATGGAGGGAATTTAGTATGGGTTTCTGATGGATAATTTTGGGAGGTGTTTATTGAAATTAAATTTTATTTTTTCTCATTTATTTTCATCTAGTAGAAAATAAATATCTCCCCTCTATTTTTACATTGGTTAATGGAATTAGATATTTCCTCCATTTATCACACCTCATACTGTGAGTGAAGTTCTTCAATGTTCTTCAACATCTTCATGGTGGGTGAGTAAAGGATTATCAACAAATTTGATGAAATCCCAAAATGGAAGCTAATATCTAGTATAATAGTAATTTTTTATATTATTTTCACTATTTATGTAGAGTGAATCAATTCCCTCCCAAATGTTATTGTATTAAATAAAACTACTATATTAATAAATTAATATAAATCATTAAATATTTAAAACTTTATTCATTATCAAATACTATAAAATTATTCAATCATGTATTATCATAAAGAAATTCTTTATGGAGATTTTAAATGGTAAAAAAATAATCTTTTTTGACATCCATCATCAATGGTTTTTGTTGACTATCAATGGAAAACATGTTTCTTTCTAAAATATTTATTTAAACATGACTTTTTCTAATGAAAAACATTTTTATACGAGGTAAAAATTATAAAAATATTTTTATAAAATACAAAATAATTAATTAAATTTTTTATCTCTCTAAAGGCACAACCCAATTTTACATTGATCTTGTAATAAAGTTATTCATTTTGATAATAATTTTATTATGTGATATTTTTAGTTTGAAAATAATATGGACTTTAATAGAAATCAGATTAAATAATGGAATTAGATTCTTTTTTAAACACATAATGAAAATAAAATTTCTCAACTGATTATATTTATCCACCAATTATTCCTGTTTATTTTCTAAAATTATTATTTTATAGAATGTGGGAGACTTGTTAATTATTCTTCCATTATTTTAATGAATTTTTATATAAACAATTTCACTATATTATTTTTCTATCACTCTTATTTTTTAGATAAATATATAAAACAATTATCTTCTATAAAATATTTATTTTAAAACGTGTTTCATGATGAAATGAACCCTTTGATAACATTTTTAAACTATTAGAATGTTATTTTACTTGTATTTTGGGACATTATTCCTTTCTAAAACTCATGTTATTCAATAAACCCAAATATCATCTTGTCCTTTTATGGTCGGGTATTATTCATTACACCACTGTCAGAAAAATATTACTCATATTTCTATTTCTTGATATTAATTTTTATATCATGAATCTAAAATAGTGGAAAACCATTTAATATTTTGACTTCGGAAAATAGAAGTAGAACAAAAACAAGTCTTATGAATTATTTAATTAATAGATGGATTCTCGTGGACTAAATTGTGATGGTTGAAAGGAAATTAATCCAAGGAGGTATATTAGAGGGTGTGACAGTGAAATTGTTTCCCTCTAGGGAATTAATGATATGTATAGTAGGTAAAAAATATTCATGGTTTGGGGATGTTATTTTTGGATATCTAAATATTTTTCCACCATGTATAATGTAGTCTGAGGTTATACATTGTGTAAATCAAAAACCATGGTTTCCATATAGATTTTTATATTACACAGCATGAAATGCATTGATAATATCACAATGTGACTTATATATAGTGGTCCTAGGGTAATGAATGATTTTAAAATTAATATATTGATTGACATCAATATGAACACCATATAACTCAGAATTTCATAAATTGGTGTGTAACTGCAAACACACCATGTCACAAATTTGGAGCCACACATCATGTGTACTCTTTAATACAAATATTGTATAGTGTGTAGAGGGGTTTATCATGTGATAGATGTTTATCTTTATCATCCATGTATGAAATAAATTCCATTTATTATAGGAACACAATGTAAACACTAATATATAATTGTAACGTTAATATGGAGTAAAATATATCAGACTGATTCATTATACTTGTCAGGTACATCTATAGATTATATATAGTATCTATAAACATAATTTTAAACCCCTTTGACATAATTCTAATTAAAAAATGTACCACTTATCCATCCACACTATATCCATACTATACATGTTGTGTGTTTGGATTAAACTTGAGTTGAGTAATGGAGATACCTTAATATCTTTTCATGAGGTCTACACATATTGTGTACACTACTATACATGATTTGTATAGTTCCTTTTATGGGTTTACTCATGGTTTATTAACTAGGTTTTAGTTTTTGATAAGTAATTTATCTAGCCTATTTATCTAATCATATATAACAATGTAATAAAATTCCATGTTTCATTAGAATATCTTATCATTATGTTTTGAATTGTTCATAGGTATTAGGTATTCTAGATAGATGACTAGTGTTGGTTGATTTGTTATGTGAATATATGGATTTGGTAATTTCTTATTTTTTTGGGTGATATAATCTATATATGGTATTTTTGTGTACTGCCTAGCTATATATATATGGTAGTTCATAAAATAGTCAATTTTAAGTACTCCCTCATATGTCAATGTGGGGTACCATATAGGTTTATTTATTAATCCATAATTTATCGAGGTGTATTCCTCTATTAGTGGAGTTTATACTCTCTCATAGTTTGGGGAACGACCTTCTAAATTGTTCAAGTAATTTTTCAGTCAATGAAAACATACATTTATGAGGTACAATCCTACCACTACTGTTCCAAATATAAGTATTATTTATGTTGTAAAATCGTTATATTTTATGAAATGTGGTACATATAAAAAATCATATTTATAATGATTTTTGGCACTAGAGACCATTCAAACCATTATAACTTTATTATAGTTATGTTATCAAGCTATAAAATCAACTTTGGTAATTTTGATACTTATTATACCCCAGTTCTCACTATTTAAATGTATTATCTTTCATGGAGAAGATTTATAATGATTGGGTTCCTTCCATTACAATAATTTTCTTGTTAATAGACTATATATTGATGATTTCAAATATGTTCTATTATTTTATAAATATGGGGTTGATCTAATTTATTAAGTTTTAATTACATTGTGTCTTTAACGAATCCAACATGGTAAGTTTATACTCAACCTTGCATTGGAATCACATCCAATTGTGTTGGGTTTTTAAAGATGTTTCAAATATAAATTACAGAATTTTTGGACATTAAGTAAGTGGAATTAGATGAGATATAACATAGTTGAATATGATGGGTTGTGGAGAAAATTCAATATTTAATAAATTCTAGGTGTCCCTATAGAGATAATGTGTCTCATTATATCTGGTTACAAATCATTATAGTGGGTATTATCATCTATAAGTTTATTTTTAATTCTATTTAATTCAATAATTTTTATCTAGAATTGATTTCCCATTCTTAAATTATACACATTGTAGTTGTTATATATATATATTCTAGAAATATTTTTTGTTTATTTTATATTGGTGTTGGATCTATTTTAAATATATTTATAGCATAATGACTCGCTTGTATGGTTATGCACTCATGGAAGTAGTATCCAGCACCGGGAATATTTTAGCTGGTCCTGATGTTGACCACACATCTTACTACTAACCTTTGTGGGGTTTTGGTGAGATGGGTCATGATAGGACGATATCATAGTAGTTTGAGAGACAGGGATATAGATTAAATATAGTTGTATTTTGAGGTTTATCTTCATGTTTTGGTATGTGGTGCTATGGTTTGTTGATTTTGGTTATCATATTAGGTAGCTGGGTATAGGTGTTGTGGATGATGTATTATATAACCAGGATTATGAAAATATGTGTCAAGGCCCCAACCCTAGTATACTAGAGTCAGTGTCATACTTAATTACATTGGTATAATAAACAACAAAGTCTAATCCTAAAGGACATATTAGATTCTTATCATTGGAAAACAAGATACAAACAGAATTTTTACAATACAACTTTACAGAAAAAAACCACAAAAACTCTATTGGAAACCATTATAAAATACAAAATTATCCAGGCTTGTCATTCATAATATTCATATTTTCATCCTTTAGATAAATAAAACATATGAAATGGGGATCATAGATGCTAATTATGGGTAAACAATAATGTGGACTTGGACATAGAAAAACACAAACAATAAGAAATCAGAAGTAACTAAAAACACATGGCATCAAAATATAATCTTTAGAATAATATAGTAGGAATAAAATATGATTAAATAGTTACATAAAGAATCACATGGGAAAGAATATCAACAATTGATATTATACTAGTATAACAATAATAGATAATATCATTTACTGGTATCATAATAATGGAATTAATAATGACATACATCATGAACATATCTTCAAGGATTTATCCAACAAACCATAGATAAATGGGTAAAAACCTTGTCCAGTTTGTCTCATGATACGTACAAAACCACTGAGGGGAAATATCAGACCCTTCTCGACAATTACCAATTCCAATTCGTTTGTCATATAAAAAGGGTTAAAAATCAACATATACATTCATATTGAAACTAGAGTATAGAATGAAAAATAATTTCCATGAACAATAAACTTAATCCTAAAACATCCAAATTAATATAGAGAATGGTATCAAAATACTGCATCCATATGAAAAATATTAATAATAAAATTAATAAAAAATATATATAGTAAAATAAGTGATCAATTTAAAAAAAATTCAAAAGAAGGTTTATAAAAAAATGAATATAATTTAATAAACGTTTTTACTAATTCCTCTTAGAAATACGCTTTTTTCTTTTGAATTAATGACTTATTTCGGAAAATCATTTTTTATTTTTCTATAAAATTAAACTATGAACCTTTATATCCCCACAATTAAAATATAATGATAAAGAAGATATATTTGAGTCTTAAATGATCTCCAACTGAAGTACAAATAGTTAAGATAGAGTTTTTATGAATCTTCAGATATGTTCCACTTCAGTGTGGTTTAAGGGAAAATATAAAAGAGTCTTTAAAGAGGAAAGAGAATTAATAGTCTACATATCACAAGATAATAGATAATATAATTTTTCATCATAATTTGGTGATTTTAGAAATATTTTTGTGTAGTTTAATATAATTTGTATTTTACTTGAAAATGAGTAATAAATTGGAAGTACACTTTAATCGAAATTTCTTATCGGGGGGAATTGAAATGGGAACCCAATAAAACATTAAATTCCTTATAAAATGATATTTAACATATCATGATATATGTATTTTGATAATTTAAGCATAAATTAAAGGATTTATATAAAATGAAATAACAATTCTATTTTGGTAATGAGAGAGAAAGTGTAACCCGGATGAAAAATGGAGGTTTGGGAAGAAATGGTTACCTTATGTATGAATGAGTTTGATAATTATACTTAACATACATGATAATGAAATTATATTTGTGAATAATTTAATTCAAACCGTATTTATCATGTAATTTATTTAGTATCATTTAATTAAATTCAATTATTGTCTTTTTGCTGAGTTATAATATAAAATTTCATCATTTGAAAGTGGTCGTTTCCTTGGTTTTCATGATCTATTCACTTATATAATTGTAAAAAATATCAATTGAAATAGGATTAGTTATCAAGAAATTAAATTATATGATATTAATAAACTTCATGAAGATAAGGATAACAATACCTATTTGAATTGTTTTTGTGTTTTTCAATCATCAGGCACAATGATTATTTTATAAATTAATATTGTGTATATATACTGATTTCATAATCTGAAATAAATTATATTACATATATTTAAGACATTTTTAACCATAAAAATGGTTTTATGATTATCCATGATAAAGGAATTGAAAAATGAAAACTCATCATCCACTAAGATGGTAAATCAAAACCTTACGAACAATGTTTCTATTTTTAGAATAAAATGGAAATAGAAAAGAATTAATGGTGGATATACCATTTTCATAATAATGTTAAATTATATATAATATAATTCAGTTATCATGAAATTTTGTATAGACGAGGTATTGAATGGATAATACAAGAAATGAAATTGAATGAAATTTAAAATAATGAAAGTTGATTTTACCTCTTGAATTTTTCTACTTGAAATCCTCTTTAAGGAACTGTGAAATTGACTTTTGGTGATACCAGAAAGGAAAAAACCTGGATATGAGTCTTGAGAGAGGTATTGGGTAGATATAGTATAATATTTATGGCTTCAGATGTGTGAAGGGAATGTGTTGTGACGAAGGGTTTTTATAGTGCATGATTGTGGTTGTTATTTATTATGTTATTCGTTAGTTTATTATTTTGGCTCAAGACTATGATTTTTTTTGATTTCCATGCCCAAATATAGCAATTATAGATGGATATTTCGATATTATGGTATTATTTTATCCATTTATCATCCATTAATCTTTAATTCATTAATTTTTTAAATACAATATATTATTGTATTTCACTATTCAAAAAATATAAAATATTTAAAAAATATAAAAAATTACACAAACAATTTACAGAAGTATAGAATTAAATAATTTTATCTATTTAGGAATGTAATTATATAACTGTGTGAAATTTTACTTTCTAAAAATATGAACATTTACTTGAAAATAAATACTAATTTTAATATTAGAAATGATTTTATGTCATTTTCAAAAATTAATTAAGGCATCTTAAATTTATCTTATAGTCACAATTAAATAAGATATTAATTTATGAAACTATTTTAGGAGAGAAAGATATTTTAAATTAATGTAATAATTATAAAATTAAAAATAAATATTTCTATTCCAAAAATAAAATACAATTATGTAATCATTTTGAAAACATTTATTTAATTATTCCATGGTATAAACACACACTATTTCCCCTTATAAGATATCATAATTTCTCTTATACATTCATTGGTGAATGTTATTTTCTATTGGTTATTTGTATTCTAAAAGGTTACATTATCATACTAGTGGTATAATAGATTATTATTTTATTAACTTATTTTTTATGAGTATAAACTATTAATGATATTACACACTAAAAGTGGCATACCATTAAATAATTTGTTTTCACATTCTCACCCATAAAAATTCTTCCTCGAATGTTCCAAAATGAATCATAATAAAAATATTTTCATAGTTGATTATCATTAATTATTCTCGTTCACACATCTCATCTTCAATTTTATAATTTTTTCAAAGTACATTTACCTGCTGAGTCATCTAGTTCCTGAATTCCTACTCCCTAGTGTATATAAACATTATAGGCTATTCCTTCCAAATCATATAACAACCTTCCTTAGAGATAAACTCAAGAAAACATGATCTCACACTTCCAAATATGAACATTGATTATAGACAATGAATTTGTGTATACATTGATCTTATTTGATATATGTTTGAATACTCTTTATATTTTTTGGTGTCTCCCTAAAAAGTTTGATGCCTATAATATTCCATTCACCAACTTCATCTCAACCTGTTTGTGTATGAAATCACTTTCCAAAAAATGATTCATATAGTTCCATTTGAATACATTAACAGAAAATATTAATCTAGGAAAACTCTACCAAAGGTATATAATGATCTCACATAACTAGAAATTCAATTTATCATGATTTGAAAATTTATTCTAATATTTTAATGGTCCTTTCAGACCTCTTGTATGTTTGAAGGTGATAGGATGTGATCAAATAAATCTCAGTGACTGTATATTTCTAAAATAATTCTCCAAAATATCAATTTTAATCTTTCTTCACGTTTTGGAACAATGGAAATAGATTCCCCAGGATGTATTATATCTTAATTAATATAGAGTGATGCAATTTGATCTAGTGGAAAATCTTCCCTTATAGAGATGAAATGTGAGGATTTGGTAATTCGATTAATAATTACCCATATTACATCATTCATTAAAAGTGTTTTAGGTAATCCAATGACA
Source organism: Viscum album (assembly GCA_963277665.1). NCBI lineage: Eukaryota > Viridiplantae > Streptophyta > Magnoliopsida > Santalales > Viscaceae > Viscum > Viscum album. The sequence continues at coordinate 439,111,011 of OY728142.1, read as the reverse complement.
CAATACATAGTAATGTCATTCTATTTTATTATAAGACTATAATTTTGTTTTATGACTCCTCTAGGATGTTATGTTTTAGCATTCACTTAATGATAGACAAAACATATTGATATAAAATCATAAATATCCCGATTCATTTTATCCCACTAGAAATATTCCATTAGATATCTAAATGTATTACATATATTAGGGGTTTTAGAGGAATTTAAGCTATGGACATCTTCCAATAACTACCATTTTCGATTAGCTATGGATGGATAACAACTCTTGTTCCCAAATCTTATAATTTCACCCTAAAAAACAATGTCCACTAGTATCCCATCATTCATAACATTATTATTCAATTAAAAATTCTAATCATCATACTAATGTCATTTAATCCATTCGAATAAACATTATTGGGAATCCAATTTTAAAAGTAATAATGTTTCACCTATATTGATAATTTCTATATCTATATTTGATAGGTCCATGTACAAAAGATCCTCGTCCATCCTCTTTTGTTCAGAAATACATGATCGTTCATTCTTAATAAATTTGTTACCTTATTCACCATCATTGGGTGATTGTTTATTGAATAATCCTAATACCTGAGTAGCTTGAACAATGACCATTTCCATGTGTTGAGTTATTTTAGTGAGAATATTTATTTCATGATATTTTGATCTATATATATCTCACATATTTCACTATAGAGATAGTGTCTCCATATCATTATGAAAAATATTACTATCGATAACTCAAGATCATTAGTTTTATTGTATTATTAATGAGTTTTTTACTTCATTTATGCATAGAAAACAACTTTATCATTCTTTATATGGACACATCCAAGTCTTTATATGATGAAAACTATTCATCACAAATCCAGCATTTCCAAATTATAGAGTCCAGATAGGATCATTAAATAATAACCTTTTAAATTATTCAAAACATTCTTCACATTATTTTTTCCCAATGTACATAACCCCTTTTCAATTATGCTTTGTTGACCAGATAACTAATTGTGAAAAAATTTGAAAGAATTGCTAATGTGACCAGATAACCCCATTAAACTAGATAACTCAGTAATGTTCATTGATGTAATACATTTTCAAATTTCATATTTCATCAAATGATAAACTATTATTCCATCTTTAGAGAATATATTGGAAATAAAATAATCTATTTGAAGACATATTCGAAGCTTATAGATATTCAATAAAATATTATCTTCTAAGAGTCTCTGAAATAATCTTCAAGTGTTTCTCATGGTACAGATATAATTTTTAATATATAAATATATAATCTATAAATACCACCAAAAATTCATCATGATATTACATAAACACTCACTTCATTTTATCCATAAAATAGAGTGTGCATTAGTTAGTCAAAATAGAATTACTATAAAATAAAACGGTCTATACATTGTACAGATTATTTTATTAGAATATAAAATTTCTTCATGAAAAATTTATGATATCTAGATCGAAGATCAATCTTTTATAAATATTGAGATATTTGAAGTTGATCACAAAATTCATCAATGTGAGATAGAAAATGCATATTCTTTATATTAATTGAACTCATCTACCTATAGTCAATGCATAACCTCATAGATCCGTCCTTATTCATAATAATAGAAGAGGATCTCCCCAAGGTGTAAAATTAGGGCATATAAATCCCATATCACACAATCCTTCAAATTTTTTTACTCTATTAACTCAACTAAGGATATTCTGTTAGGAGAATTTTCATATCAATCTTGAATTGGGATTAAGTCAATAAAAACTCAAATTCACACTCTGTAGGATGTCCAAGTAAATCCCCTATAAATGCATCAATGTATTTCTATATATTAGGTATGTCCTCTATTTGAAAATATCTTTCAAAATCCGTAGATGATTTCTTCTCTTATTCTAAAAGAAATTAATTTAGAAGTGCAAAAAAAAGTTGATTAGGTTATATATTGGATGATGAAGTCTCCCATCTAGAGATGCGAAAGTCCATACCATCATCTCGAATCGTAATTTCATTATCTTTGAAATAGTTTTTTTCATTATATTTTAAAATTAAATCCATACCATGTAATATATCAAAATAAACCCTAGGTATGATGATAAAATAAACAATTAGTAAAAGTTCATTTGTTATGATAGAAATTAATAGGCACATATTTATTGGAATAATGTTCTCACTATGAGATTTACAGACAACTCCCTTATTAAGGTGAAATGGAAATATCTATTTTTCTATGAAAACTATGAAAATATAATGTAATTTGATGATATATAATGAAAATAAATCCTTATAGAAATTTGAGAAGATAATTAATGTACCTTACACAACATTATTATTAAATTCAAACTTTTCTATTATGATTTCATAAGCATGGTCATGTTCTATTTTCCATTTATTGGGAATGTTTATTTGATGCTTTGGAAATTAATTTTCATATTGTCCTATCTCATTATAATTATTGAATTGAATAGTGGTGGATTCATTCCTTCCTATGAAATCATGAGCTTTGTGACCTTTTTCCATAGACATGTAACAAACTCTCATCCCCAATTTTAATTTTCGATGATGTTTCATTCAATATTTTTTTAAACATTGAAATTATATCATTCCCTTATTCTCATTTTCATTATTTTCTTTTCTAGAGTACTCATCACCCCACTACATATCATTCTTTTCTTTGACTCCCTTAGCTTGGAAAATTATATATATATATCTTGATGGAGAATTATACTATATCCTCATATGTTGACAATTTCTAGGGGAATATTTCCCTTTATATAATTGTATTAATACCATAAAATAAATGGTCAATCCTTGTCCTCTGATTATTTATGTAGTCTATGTAATTCATTATTATCCTGGTAAGGTTGTTTCATACATGGAAATGCTTTTTCCATCTTTCTGTCATGAAATCAGAAATTTCCACTCTATATCCACTAGCTTGTCAAGTGAGAAATTGTTTTCTAATAATAAATCCATAAAATCATTCCATTCAACATTTGAAATATCTCCCTCCTACTAATTGTTTTAAATAAATGACCACCACTGATTTTCATCTCCCATTACATGTAAAACAACCATCATGATAACTTTCATCACTTCATTACATCCAAAATAGATACATATCTTTTAAATAGAAATTATAAATTTCTTGGATAAAATGATTTTGTAGTATAAATGATTGATAGAAATTGTTGTCACATAAAACTCCATAAAATTATTACACCGCATTGTAGATCATGTTGCTCTATAAGGGTAATGTTTTTTTCTCATAACTTGATTTAGTTATCCTCGAATAGTTATAATTTTTTCGTCTCTAGTTTAAGATCATACTCCAAAAATATTATCATACATAGAAGGGAAAATTCTATATAGAAGATGTGCATCAATATAGTGTCAATTAATTCAACAAGATTCCATTTCAAAAAAATGGAATTGATTAAATTATATCATAATTCATAATTTTGAACATGTAATAATTTAATGAAATTGAAAAAATTATACATTTCTTATATAATAATTGTAACACCCGAGAATTTTATGTTATATAAATCAAAAAAGGAATCATTTTCTACACAAGAATTTCTTGGCTTGCTGTACACGAAATCACGACCTTCCTCGATAGCTTGCGTCGTACGCAATACCGAGTTTCACTAAACAACGATATGCTATTAAAATATTATGAAAACTAGCCGTTATGAATAGTAATAACCACTTTTTGAAATTTTATAAATTTTATTTTTCAAAATGAAATTCATTTTTGGATTCGGAATATCGAAATCAACCTAGGGTGAAATTTTGGTATTTTTCTGAAAACATTCAATTTTTGATGAATAGTGAAACCACTAAGTGGTAGTTAAAAAAACTGAATTTTTCATAAAACTTAATTTTACCGCTTCTGTGAGTGGAATTTCAAAAATCCGAGAGACACGGTTGATGTCAGTAAGTAAAATGTTGTTCAATGAGATTAAAATAATTTTTTGGTGAATAGTAACTTTTTACTTTTTTTTACCACAGTTAAAAGTAAATAGGGTAATTAAGGGTAAAGATGATATTATTATTACCTTAACAGATGTCCTAATTCTCTTGGACAAGTCTAATTCGACCAAAAACAAAATTAGTAATAAAATATGACCATTTAGGCCTACATGGTTTAGATTAGGACATTTATTATTAATTTATTTAAAGAATGGTTAAAATAGTTAAAATCAAAGTTTAATGAGTAAATAATTTTTAATATGGGGTTATACATAAGATAAATTCGACTATAAATTTTCATTAGAAAGATAAAAATATTTCCTACATAATGGTATTTTATTTGTAATTTTTAGAAATTAAATAATTTAATTTATTTATGACACAATGATGATGCAGTAATTATATTATTAATGAAATATTGACATAATTGATGTTATAAACACCAAAATAAATGTAATTTGAGACTTTTTATGAATCCAACTAATTTTATAGGTTAATATGACATGTTATTATTGATTTAAGTAACTTGGTTCGAACTAATAATTCTGTAATAATTTTCACAAAAATCAATGACTAAATAGTGTCAAAATTGACATAAAATAGTTTTTAAAACAAATATTATATTGGTAATTGTTATTTTATTCCTAAAAATCTAAGGTTCGGCAAAATGACTTAGATAAGGTTATATATATTAATAATAAACAACTTGGGGTTCTTTTGGCTGATAATAGTATGTTTATTAACCTTATAGTATAAGAACACAAGAAGACACGGTAAAAGGAAACTTATTTAACTTAATGTTAAATCTAAATGATAAGGTTAAAACATGAACCTAAACTTGTCTAAATTATATTGGATGAGAGTTTTTCGACCCATCCCCACCTTAGAATCAAAATAAATCTATTTAGAGCTATTTGAAACCAAACTTGACTTTATAATAAAATAATATTTTTAGTTATTCCAAAGGTGCCCCTCTCCTCCCTTATAAAAGGGCACCTCCTCCATCTCTTCCTCACACCACATTGGGCCTTCAAGCTCGGCCAACCCCTGCCACATTCTCCTCTCCACTTCCCTAGAGACATCCTAGAGGTCCTGGTCTTCTTTAAAGAGCAATTTTAGTGCCCTAAAAGAAGGTCTCAAAGAAACACTTAAAAGAAGAGGTAATGTCCGTTGCCGATTCTTTCATCTTTATTTCTTCTTCCACTTCTTCTTATTCAGTTGTTTCATTATGAAGTACTAACATCAGTATCACTCATATACTGATATGTTATTATAAGTATGAAAAAACCCTATTTCACCATCTATCCATCCTACGGAAAAAGAAATCACCGCGCGTGCGTACGTACGGAATACCGTCTCCACGCCGTGGTGTAATTAATTTTCCACCACCACCTTACATGGATGGGTATAATGGTGTAAATAATGACTATATATGAATATTATAATCTGATATCAATTCTGAAATAGTATACATATACTCCAATATAATTCCACGATCATAGGAACGATATCATCACTCGTGCGTATGTACGGAATACCGTCTCCACGATGTGATGCGACTTGTTCTACATGATCATCATTTCATAATGATTATATAAATGAATTGAATGAATGAATATGATATATATTACACTAATACCATTCTGGAAATGAGGTATCTATAACCTAATGAAAAGAATAAGAATTTATTCGACAAAACACGCATAAGAACAAAAAGTTATAAACATCCGAATAACAAGTAGCAATGAAATATTACTACTAAGAAGCTAAGAATATGACCATATATTATATCAAAAAAATAAGTATGATTCTGGAATAAGTCAATAACATTATTTAAATCATTATACATGAGGTTCAGACACTTACAAATCAATTCAGACCTAAGGTAAGGGAAATATCAGAATCTCATTTTTATCCGAGATTGTTTATACTTTGGTATTTACTGGGGTGTATTTTATCATCCACATCCATGTTTCCTCGACATGTAATATTTATATCCTTATAAAATAGTTTATATCCAATTTTACCCTTTTGTGAGTTTTTAGTAAAAGATATGAAAGGAATCTTTTGTCATTTTTCTTATGATGTACTTTTTGACTTTTCCGAAAAAAAATACGAAGAATGTTTTTTTAACTTATACGGCATGAATGGATTTTTAAAACATTATTTCCAAGAAGCATTCTTTACATGTTTTCAAGTTTATTTTTAATCAACATCTTTTGGCTATAATTTTATGACAAGTTAAGAAAGGAAAAGTGTTTTTGAAGTTGAAAGGATATTTTCCTCAAGAATGGAGTTCAAGTGTTTTATCAAAATTATTTTCCATCTAAGATAATAAAGGGTTCTGTTTCTATCCATATAATTACATGGATTTGATTATGTTGTGATGGAAATATTTTTATGAATTCCATTATCTTATATGAATTGTTTTATGATGTCATGTTGTTTAAGAATCCCATTTTTATTACATGGGTTATGTAATGATGTATGATTTAAGATTTTGTGGAACACATAAGAATGGTATCATTATGATATGGGTGGGACCTATATCTCCCTCCAATGCAATGGGTAAATATTTTATATCTCATGAGATAGACATGGCTAGAACGGTAGGTTATACCGGTTCAGTGAAACAGGACTGAAACGAGGGTGACTCGGTTCAAAAAGGGACTTTGTCCACTAAGATAGTCTTGGAAATGAGTCTTGACTAACAAGAAATGATTCTCTATGATTATGTGTGTATGCCACAAAGTTTCATGTTCTAAGTTATGATTATTGTAATTACATTTCACTTCCATGATTTATCCCATGTCATGAAATTATGATCTCTCTTGCAGATTAAGATTTCCAAAAGTTATGTGCTTGTGTATACGATGTGATTAATACTTATTTTGTTTACCCTTACTGAGCATTTGAGCTCACCCTTTTGTATGTTTTCTTTCCCCAGGTCAAGAAGAAGGTTATTAAGTAGAATATGCCAAAAGGGACTCTAGATATGATGAAATAAATGGGAGGCAAAATAGATGCTTTATGAACCAGTTGTTTATGTTTCCCAGTTTCTAAAGACACTATACCTATACGGTCCTTTCTTGGTATTGTTATATGTTGTAATAAGTGTGCTTCAATTCTGAAGTAATAAAAATGTATGTAAAGTATGGGTCGTTATAGTTGGTATCAGAGGAAAGGTATAGTCAACCTTTGGAAACTTGGATGTGAAATCCTTAGTAAGAACCCTAAGGATAAGTATAAGCATAGAACACAATATTAGTGTTTTAGAAATGGCCATGAATAACCTAGGATAATACCTTAAGTGTGAAATTTTATTCTTGATTATGTGGTTTTCCTATTATAATTAGTGTTGCTCACACTATTCTTCTTGGTTTTAGTCAATGGCTGGAACCCAAAGGAACCGTGTTAATGCGGAATGCGACGGGCAGTGCAATGATTGTCCCCCTGAGCAACCAAATGTTATGGGAGCTAGAATGAAAAATCTTGTAGCCATGCTCACACAACTTTCTCAAGCTATGAATCATGTAGGACTTCCAAACGAGAAAAGGAAGGAGCAACATTCTGTTGAATCTTTCATGAGGCAGCTTCCACCTTCTTTCAGCGGGTCTACTGATCCATTAGTTGCTGAAAAATGGATTAGTACTACTGAAAAGATATTTTCAGTTCTTCAATGTTCTGAACATGATAAAGTCATCCAAGCAGTGTATCGTTTTGAAGGAGATGCTGACCAATGGTAGAATCTTATTAAGAATACGAGGCAAAGTGATGAAATTGAGTCCATGGAATGGGACGAGTTCAAGAACTTATTTTTCAATAAGTACTTCCCTCGTATTCTTCGAACAAAGATGGAGAAAGAGTTTCTTGAACTAAAGAAAAAGGATGATGAATCTTTTGGTACCTATGAAGAAAATTTTACAAGACTTGCAAGGTACGCTTCTGATATCATTATCCAACCTGAGAGTAAGATCGATCGATTATTTAGTGGCTTAAAACCAAGTCTTTGAAGGGCCTTAGCCATAAGGGACTTCAATAGCTACTAGGAAATCGTTCGATGTGCTCTCAAAGTCGAGATGGAGATTGGAGTAACCCATCAGTCATATGGGTTTGATAAGAATAGGAAAATGGAATTCAAAGGAAAATCTAAAGAGCACACTGAAAAGAAGATGAGCTTTCCCTTATGCTCAAAGTGTGGAAAGAAACATGGAGGGGGTTGTCTTAAAGGGACAAGTAAATGTTTCAAATGTGGAAAAGAAGGTCATCGGGCATTTGAATGCCGCGATGATGGGAAGAAGATGTCTAATGATGCAAACAAAGGAAGGAATACACAGAATGAACCTACTACACTTCAATGTTTCAAGTGCAAGGAGATGGGGCATAATGCCAATAAATTCCCTAATCCAAGGGTTGATGATGATCGTTGACGTCAACAAACTCTTAAGGCTAAAGACATAGGAATGTCACATGCAAATTCTATCAGCGATGTGGAGTACGATAACGATGTGGTGAAATGTACACTTACCATCCACTCTAAAGTAGAAAATGTTTTATTTGATTCTGCATCCACCCACTCTTTTATTTCTGAAGAATTTTCTAAGGGTATCACCGTATTACCTTAACAATTAGATGTTGAGTTAGCTGTGACAACACCTAATGGCACAACAGTCGCATCAAAAGTTTATAATTCTTCTCCGATCGAAGTTTGTGGGAAAGTGCTTCCTGAAAATCTTGTGATCCTTCCTATAGTGGAATTTTATGTGATTCTTGACATGGATTGGATTTCTTTATATGGAACTCATATCAATTGCCAAAGAAGGGAAGTCACATTTCATATTCCAGATCAATCTATGATCGTCTATCAATGCAAGGATGAACATAACCTTCCAGTGGAAATTTCTTCCATTTTATGGGTATTGATTCCACTAAATGAAGGTTATTTATATCAAATGGTTGGTGAAAAACTCACGATTAAGAATATTCCCATTGTACGAGAGTTTGATGATGTCTTTCCCGAGTAATTACCGGGTCTTCCACCAAATTGTGAAGTTGAGTTTTCAATAGAACTCGTACCGGGTGCTTTGCCTATTTCAAAGACACCTTATAGAATTGCCCCAATTGAGTTGTAGGAATTGAAGAAGCAACTCCAAGAGAATCTTGATAAGGGATTCATACGCCCTAGTGCGTCACCTAGGGGAGCACCTGTTCTGTTTGTTAAGAAGAAGGATGGATCAATGAGACTATGCATTGATTATCGAGAACTTAACAAGATCACTATCAAGAACAAATATCCTCTCCCACGCATTGATGACATATTTGACCAACTACACGGAGCTCAATACTTTTTCAAGATTGATCTTCGTTCAGGGTATCATCAATTAAGGGTCAAAAGGGAGGATATACCAAAGATGGATTTTCATACAAGGTATGGACACTATGAATTTATAGTGATGCTATTTGGTCTTACTAATGCCCCTGCTATCTTCATGGATCTGATGAATAGAGTCTTTAGAGACTCTCTTGATCAATTTGTGGTAGACTTTATAGATGATATTCTTGTCTATTCAAAGAGCAAGGAATAACATGAAGATCACTTGAGAATTATATTGAAGACCCAGAGAAAGGAGAAGCTTTATGCCAAATTTACCATATGTGAATTTTGGCTTCATAAAGTTGCATTTTTGGGTCACATATTCTCAAAAGTGGGGATATCTGTGGATCCAGCAAAAATAGAGGTTATTGAAAGATGGTTGAGACCAAAAACAGTAACCGAGAACCGAAGTTTTCTTGGATTGGCTGGATATTATCGACATTTTGTGAACGATTTTTCACTATTATCTAATCCACTCACCAAGATGACTCAGAAAGGAGTTAAGTTTGTCTGGGCAGAGGAATGTGAAGAGAATTTCAAGGAGTTGAAAAGAAGGTTATCTAGTGCATCTATGCTCACACTTCCTTGTAGTGGAGAAAGGTTTGTGACCTATAGTGATGCATCCAAGAAGGGATTGGGGTGTGTTCTTATAAAAAATGATATGGTGATAGCTTATGCATCACGACAGTTGAAAATCCATGAGAAAAATTACCCAACACATGATTTAGAGTTAGCTGCGGTAATCTTTGCATTAAAGATTTGGAGGAATTATCTTTATGGTGAAAGGTGTGATATTTATACTGATCATAAAAGTTTAAAGTATATTTTCACACAAAAGGAGCTGAATATGCGTCAAAGAAGATGGTTGGAGATGATTAAGGATTAGGACTGCTCAATCCATCACCACCCTGGGAAAGCAAACAAGGTGGAAGATGAATTAAGTCGACAAGACCATGCTAGTTTATCCATGATGAGGATCACAAAAGATCCAATATTTATGGATTTACAAAGGATGGATCTTGGAATTATAATGGAAGGGGAAAAATCTTATCTTTATCAAATGAATGTTAAACCATCTATACATGAGAAGATTAAAGAGGCACAGAAAGAAGATGTCGAGTTACAAAAGAAGGTGAGAAATGTTCTTGAATTCAACCTTGATTGTGATGGGATAATAAAGTTCAGGAATCGGGTTTTTGTTCCTCCCATCCCTGAATTAAAGAAGGAGCTACTGGATGAGGCTCATAGTTCTTCATTATCTATTCATCCTGGAAGCACGAAGATGTATAGGGACCTGAAAGAGTACTTTTGGTGGGATGGCATGAAAAGAGATGTTGCTGAATATGTCTCTCGATGCTTGGTTTGTCAACAAGTTAAAGCTGAGAGACAGAAGTCTAACGGGATGTTACAACCATTACCCGTACCTGAATGGAAATGGGAAAACATTACTATGGACTTTGTCACAGGACATCCTAAAACATCCAAAGGCAATAATGCTATCTGGGTCATAGTTGATCGTCTTACAAAGTCTGCACACTTCATTTCTATTAGAGAGGATTTCTCTCTGGATCAGCTTGCCAGGATATATGTAAAGGAAGTTGTAAGATTGCATGGAGTACCACTTTCTATTATATCCAATCGGGATCTGAGATTTACCTCGAAGTTCTGGAGAAGTCTTCAGCATACTCTGGATACAGAGTTGAGTTTCAGCACTGCTTATCATCCTCAGACAGACAGTCAGTCTGAGAGAAAAATTTAAACCCTAGAAGATATGTTGAGAGCTTGCTCTATGGATTTCAAAGGTGGTTGGGATCAACACCTACCTTTGGTGAATTTTTCTTATAATAATAGCTTTCACTCCAGTATTCAGATGGCTCCTTATGAAGCTCTCTATGGAAAGAAATGCAGGACTCCAACTTGTTGGGATGAAGTTGGGGAAAGAAAGCTATTAGGACCTGATCTCATGGATGAAATGGCAGAAAAGGTCAGATCTATTCAACAACACATAAGAGAAGCTCATAGTCGACAGAAAAGTTATGCCAACAACCGAAGAAAAGACCTAGAGTTTGAAGTGGGTGATAAAGTGTTATTACGAATATCTCCCTGGAAGAGGGTTATGAGATTTGGAAAGAAGGGGAAGTTGAGCCCTAGATATATCGGTCCTTTAGAAATACTGGATCGTGTTGGGAAGGTAGCTTACCTATTGGCGCTTCCACCGAATCTCTCTCAAGTTCACGATGTGTTCCATGTATCTCTCCTGAGAAAGTACATACCTGATCCTTCACATGTACTCAGCTCAGAAGTTGTACCACTGGAGCAAGATCTTTCTTATGAAGAACAACCGATAGAAATTCTGGATCGTAGCGAAAAAGTCCTACGAAACAAGACCACTCGATTGGTGAAAGTTTTATGGAGGAACCACCAATTAGAAGAAGCTACATGGGAGCTTGAGGATATGATGAGGGAGAGGTATCCTCATCTGTTTGTTAAAAAGTGACGAATTTCGAGGGCGAAATTCATTTTAAGGGGGGTAGAATGTAACACCCGAGACTTTTATGTTATATAAATCATAAAAGGAATCATTTTCTACACAACATTTTCTTGGCTTACTGTACACGAAATCGTGACCTTCCTCGATAGCTTGCGTCGTACGCAATACCGAGTTTCACTAAACAACGATATGCTATTAAAATATTATTAATACTAGCCGTTATGAATAGTAATAACCATTTTTGAAATTTTATAAATTTTATTTTTCAAAATGGACTTCATTTTTGGATTCGGAATATCGAAATTAGCCTAGGGTGAAATTTTGGTATTTTTCTGAAAACTTTCAATTTTTTGATGAATAGTGAAACCACTACGTGGTAGTTAAAAAAACTAAATTTTTCATAAAACTTAATTTTACTGCTTCTGTGAGTGGAATTTCCAAAATCCGAGAGACACAGTTGATGTCAGTAAGTAAAATGTGGTTCAATGAGATGAAAATAATTTTTTGGTGAATAGTAACTTTTTACTTTTTTTACCACTGTTAAAAGTAAATAGGGTAATTAAGGGTAAAGATGATATTATTATAACCCTAAAACATGTCATAATTCTATTGGAAAAGTGTAATTCGACCAAAAACAAACTTAGGAATAAAATATGACCATTTAGGCCCGCATGGATTAGATTAGGACATTTATTATTAATTTATTTAAAGAAGGGTTAAAATAGTTAAAATCAAAGTTTAATAATTAAATAATTTTTAATATGGGGTTATACATAAGATAAATTCGACTATAAATATTCATTAGAAAGATAAAAATATTTCCTAAATAATGGTATTTTATTTGTAATTTTTAGACATTAAATAATTTAATTTATTTATGACACAATGATGATACAGTAATTATATTATTAATGAAAGATTGACATAATTGATGTTATAAACACCAAAATAAATGTAAATTGAGACTTTTTATGAATTCCACTAATTTTCTAGGTTAATATGACATGTTAGTATTGATTTAATTAACTTGTTTAGAACTAATAATTCTGTTAGGATTTTCACAAAAATCAATTACTAAATAGTGTCAAAATTGACATAAAATAGTTTTAAAAACAAATATTATATTGGTAATTGTTATTTTATTCCTAAAAATCTAAGGGTCGGCCAAATGACTTATATAAGGTTATATATATTAATAATAAACTACTTGGGTTCGTTTGGCTGCTTATAGTAAGTTTATTAACCTTATAGTATAAGAACACAAGAAGACACGGTAAAAGTAAACTTATTTAACTTAATGTTAAATCTAAATGATAAGGTTAAAATAGGAACCTAAACTTGTATAAATTCTATTGGATGAGAGGATTTAGACCCATCCCCACCTTAGCATCAAAATAACTCAATTTGGAGCTATTTAAAACCGAACTTGAATTTATAATAAAATAATATGTTTAGTTATTCCAAAGGTGCCCCTCTCCTCCCTTATAAAAGGGCACCTCCTCCCTCTCTTCCTCACACCACTTTGAGCCTTCAAACTCGTCCAACCCCTACCACTTTCTCTTCTCCACATCCCTAAAGACATCCTAGAGGTCTTGTTCTTCTTCAAAGACAAATTTTAGTGCCCTAAAAGAAGGTCTCAAAGAAGCACTTAAAAGAAGAGGTAATGTCCGTTACCGATTCTTTCATCTTTATTTCTTCTTCCACTTCTTCTTCTTTAGTTGTTTCATTATGAAGTAATAACATCAGTATCACTCATATATGGATATGTTATTATAAGTATGAAACAACCCTATTTCATCATCTATCCATCCTACGGAAAAAGAAATCATTGCGCGTGCGTACGTACGGAATACCGTCTCCATGCCGTGGTGTAATCTATTTTCCACCACCACCTTACTTGGATGGGTATAATGATGTAAATAATGACTATATATGACTATTATAATGTGATATCAATTCTTAAATAGTATACATATACTCCAATACAATTCCACGATCATAGGAACGATATCATCACTCGTGCGTACGTACCGAATACCGTCTCCATGAAGTGATGCGACTCGTTCTAAATGATCTTTATTTCATAATGATTATATAAATGAATTGAAAGAATGAATATGATATATATTACACTAATACCATTCTGGAAATGAGGTATCTATAACCTAAAGAAAAGAATAAGAATTTATTCGACAAAACACGCATAAGAACAAAAAGTTATAAACACCCGAATAACAAGTAGAAATGAAATATTACTACTAAGAAGATAAGAATATGACCATATATGATATCATAAAAATAAGTATGATTCAGGAATAAGTCAATATCATTATTTAAATCATTATACAGGAGGTTCGGACACTTACAAAGCAAGTCGGACCTAAGGTAAGGGAAATATCACAATCTCATTTTTATCCAAGATTATTTATACTTTGGTATTTACTGGGGTGTATTTTATCATCCACATACATGTTTCCTCAACATGTAATATTTATATCCTTCTACAATAGTTTATATCAAATTTTACCATTTTGTGAGTTTTTAGTAAAATATATGAAAGTAATCTTTTGTCATTTTTCGTACGAGGTACTTTTTGACTTTTCCGACAAAAGTACGAAGAATGTTTTTTTTAACTTATACGGCATGAATGGATTTGTAAAACATTATTTACAAGAAGCATTCTTTACAAGTTTTCAAGTTTATTTTTAATAAACTTCTTTTAGCTATAATTTTATGACAAGTTAAGAAAGGAAAAGTGTTTTTGAAGTTGAAAGGATATTTTCCTCAAGAATGGAGTTCAAGTGTTTTATCAAAATTATTTTCCATCTAAGATAATAAAGGGTTCTGTTTCTATCCCTATTATTACATTGATTTGATTATGTTATGATGGAAATATTTTTTTGAATTCCATTATCTTATATGAATTGTTTTATGATGTCATGTTGTTTAAGAATCACATTCTTATTACATGGGTAATGTAATGATGTATGATTTAAGATTTTGTGGCACACATAAGAATGGTATCATTATGAGATGGGTGGGACCTATATCTCCCTCTAATGCATTGGGTAAAGATTTTATATCTCATGAGATAGACATTGCTGGAACAGTAGGTTATACCGGTTCAGTGAAACAGGAATGAAACGAGGGTGACTCGGTTCAGAAAGGGACTTTTTCCACTAAGATAGTCTTGGCAATGAGTCTTGACTAACAAGAAATGATTCTCTATGATTATGTGTGTATGCCACAAAGTTTCATGTTTTAAGTTATGATTATTGTAATTACATTTCACTTCCATGATTTATCCCATGTTATGAAATTATGATCTATTTTGTAGCTTAAGATTTTCAAAAGTAATGGTCTTGTGTATACGATGTGATTAATACATCTTTTGTTTACCCTTACTGAGCATTTGAGATCACCCTTTTGTATGTTTTCTTTCCCCAGGTCAGGAAGAAGGTTATTAAGTAGAATATGCCAAAAAGGGACTCTAGATATGATGAAATAAATGGGAGGCAAAGTAGATGCATTATGAACCAGTTGTTTATGTTTCCCAGTTTCTAAAGACACTATACCTATACGGTCCGTTCTTGGTTTTGTTATATGTTGTAATAAGTGTGCTTCAATTCTGAAGTAATAACAATGTATGTAATGTATGGGTCGTTATAATAATGAACATGAATTATTTGGGAATATATTTACTTAAAATTCCTTCATAAAAATTTTTAAATAGAATTTTAATTATACTAAGAATATTCCCAAATATTGTCATACTTAGTGCAATGTAAGGAATCTTGTCATGAAAAAGGTTACACTGAGTAAGGCCCAGGACATGTTGTTAGAGTTATAAAACATAGATATGTCTATTCCAGAACTATGTCTACTTGTATGATCTAGCCATGGATGTATTGGTAGGAAGAACCAAATAATATCTAACTTATCAAAATTATGTGACATTCTTTTAAATTATCCTCAAAGTCTATCTTATGGTTATGGTCTTTAATCTTTTTTCATCTGAATATAGTTTCCATGTTTTCTACTAAACATTCTATAATACCAACAGTAATGTTCATGACCACAAAAAACCCATGGTCAGTGCCTTACTTTAAATTATTGATATAATAAACAAGAGAGTCACAACTTTATACAGCCAGTAGTTTAGTAGAATTAAAAATCCAAATAAAAAAGTAATATTTACATTACATATAGAATGGAAAACAACATAAATACTCCATCAGAAACATCCCTAAAATCCTAGATTATATTAAAATTTCATTCATAATATAAATTTTATCATCCTTGGGAAAAATTAAATCATTATAATGGGATGAGATCAGATTCTCAATGATGAAAAAATATATAACAGAATCTATCATAAATATATATCAAATATAAATTTTTGTGAATAAATAAAATCGCATTCCCTTAAGAACTAATATTGACAATTATATGGATAGAATAAAATACTATTATATATATCCATAAATAATCAAATGAGAAAGATATTTAACCATTGATATTATACATGTTGAATAATCGCATGGACTATCATTTAATATTATAATAATTACATAATGCATAATGTCAGAAATCATAAACATAACTTCAAGTATTTCTCCAAGACACCATCCATAAATAGGTAAAAACATAGTCTAGTTTCTCTAATGGGACCTACTAATGCATCTAGAGGATATAGAGGGCCCCACACATCACTTATTAAGTCAAATAAATCTCTCATATAAAAATGGTGAAACATTCTCGACATGTGAATTTATATTGATTCTAGAATAGGAAATGATAACAACATTCCCCAAACAAAATACACAATCATAAACCATCGATAGTAATATTCAGAATGGTATCAAGATAGTTCATTCCGTGTCAAAATAAGCATAAATCATTCCATAAAATTATTGTTTATGTAAACATAAGAGAAGTATTTCAATAAAGAATATGATTAAATAGTGGGTGATGATATATATTAAATTAATCTAAAAATTATTGATGTATTATTTAGATAAATGCCCATATTCATTTGTATAGAACACTTATTTGGGAAATTGATTTTTTTTATTTTTCATAAAACTCAGATTATATACATGTATATCAACCAAAATAAAATGGAAGGACAAAGAGATTTTGTTTGAGGAATAAATTACGTCCAACTGAAGAGAAAAAGGAACCTTATAAAACATGTAATTCAACAAAAATGAAGATAAAAATCTCTAGAGACAATAGATTTGAAAATATACATATAATTGTGAACAAATATATATTTAATAAATAATTAAATAAGTGTAAAGATGTAGAAACTGTAAGTTGAATGAAAAAAAAAGTGTCTGGAAGAATCACATACCTTATGCATAAACTTGTTTCAAAATTGTACTTAATTTAATAAATAATGAGTTTTAATCATAATAATTTAATTAAAAACAAATTCAACATATATTTGATTAATAATAGTTTTATTATGTTCACCTATAGTCTTTTTTTAAGAGTTATAGGATTCAAATTTTTCATTCAAAAGGGATTGTTTCCTTTGTTTCGGGAATTGGTTTACTAGTCTTCATATACAAAAGATTTTATAAAATGTGATTAATTATCCAGAATTTAAAAAATATACTATGAATGAATTTCTAGAATATTTATTGGCCTTATAGATTTTTTTCGGTATGATGATGAGTCATTGGATAATACATTAATTATAACTGTTTGGATTATTTTGGGCATTTTTCCGATCATCACACACTAGTTTTTTATGAATTAATATTATTTATATATAATTGTTTCAAAATGTAAAATATGTTTTATTACATATATTAATGTCTAATTTAACAATAAAAATTATTTTATCATCATCTTGGAAGGAAAAATTGAAATATGAAAACGCAGCGTCAAAAAAAGATAGTAAATCGAAAAATCAAGGACGTTGTTTCCATTTTATGAATAAAATGGGAATGTTAAAAAAAATTGATAGTGTATATACCTTTATAATAATAAAATTCCAATATATTTAAGATATTATACTTATTATGCATGTTTTTATAGATGAGGTAATGAAAGGATAAGGAAATAAATGAAATTGACTGAAATTTAAAATAAGGACAAGGGATTTTACCTCATGAGTTACTCTCCTTTAGAACCACCTCAAAGAACATTGAAATGGTATTTTGCTAAGACCATAAATCCTAAAGCATGTGGGATAGGTATGGGAGATATATTAATAATAATTTATTAAGGATTCAATGCTTTTGAGGTGTGAGGAGAATAGGTGTTGAGGGTTGGTATTTCTAGTTGAGGAGAGGGGAGTTCTTTTATTATTATATTCATTAGTTTTTTGTTTTTTATCATTACTATTAATATTGTTGATTATAATGACTAAATAAATTATATACATAATTATAGTTAGATAGTATGGTCTTACATCATCCCAACAACATCGATGACCCGTGAATAAATCTATTTGATGAATAACGTAAATTGTGGTTTTTCATTATTAAAAAAGTCACCTATATTAGAAAAATACAAAGAATTTACCCTAACCATTTTTTATCATGCAAAACTAAAAATTTGAATCTTTTTATGAAAATAATATTCTATACATAGAAAATTTTAATTTTAAATAAAACAATCATTTAATAAAAAAAATACTGATTTTTTATATTACAATAGAATTTATGACATGTTAAAAAAATAATAAACGTCTCATAAACATATTTTATAATCATAAGACTACAAAATATCAATTTATTATTCTATTTTTAAAAGTAAATTATCTATTAAATAAATATTATAATGTTAGAAAACATTTATATTTCACAAAAAACCCCAATACTTAATTTTTCATTTTTTAAGAATTTATTAACTTATTACATGATATAAATATACCATATTTTAATTTATAAGAAACATAGATTTAATTTATACGCGCATAGATGATGTTTATATTCTATTCGTTATATCACGATTCTTAGTGGTGACTTTAATATTAAAATAGTCATATTTAATAGTATATTATTCTTTTAAACTCAGTGTTGTGTGAGGCATAAACTATCGAGGATATTAAATTTTAAAAGTGGAAAACCATAAATTCTTCAGGATTTACAAATATTTAATTAACCAAGAACACCATGGAATCAATTATATGATAAATTTTTTACATGAATCATTCAATATTTAATCATGATATTATATTTTCATCCTTTTCTATCTCCCCAATATACTTTATAGGTAAAGTTTTTCACCCTCCTATCTAATAGAGAATGTTACCCGAAGAATGATATATCATATTTAAAAACAACAGAATGATAGGCCCAGACCTTTTATTCATCCAATCATAACTTAGTATTAATATATAGATTTAAAGGATTATAATGAGCTATATTTTCCCTGTGGGGAGAGGTTAGATCCTCTAACATGTATGATTAGTTGATATACTCTTTACTGAGTTGTTAGTAATTCCCACAGAAGTATATTATAATACCAATATTCTATACATGTTGTGTTCACACTATTAATATATTCTTTATGATATTATATAGAGATCTTAATCCATAAATTTTATAGGATTGGCTGGATTCATCAATTTATGTAACTTGTCTTGTTTGAAAATTGATAGACTATATAAAAATTCTTTTATTTAGCTTACCTTTGACAACAATGAAAAACATTATTGGATGTTTAGTTAATACAAATATAAAATAATTAACCACTATTGGTTATTGATGTTCTTCGTATTGTTTTTGGATAGATTACTAACTAAGCCTAATTATATTTTGATTCGTATTATCTATTGAGTTTGAGACAGGCCTGTAGAATAAAATTAATGATTCGTGTTGTAACCATCTAAAATCCCACATCTATAGAAAATACTAGAGGATATATTTTTATGATTGATATTTATAAATTTACTATTTCCATTCTAATTGAATTAGAAAATTGTATTATATGTATTCCGGAGTGGTTTCTTGGATTGATATCCTTGGGGACAGAATCCTTGAGATTACGTGAAATCTTATAGAAGGGTTTAAAACAATTCCAAGAGGTAGGGATAGTAATGAAAATTTTATTTATAAATATCTTTTGATTGGTGGAAAATTATGAAATATTAACCTACCATCTTTTTGTAATCCTCATTATAATGTTAGTTTAATACCCTATGATTTTAAAATATATTTCAATTTATTATATTTTTTATGATAAGATTCAAGGAACTCAAAAAAATAATTGAATAATTATATTTTAAAATAAAAAATGATAGAAATTAATAGATATTTAAATTAAATTGATATAAATAAATGGATTCCTAAAATTAGTGAAATTCGTTTAAGAAAATAATATTGATTCAAAAAACAATGTCATGAACTTTTTTTGAACTATGAATTATCAATAAATTTAATTGTTCTGAGTAATAATATAAACATATTTTACTGCTAAAATTTAATTAATAACTAATAAAATTAATTATGTACATCAATGAATAGATAAATAATGATAAGTAATACTATTATAATAATTTTTGGTTAAACAATAATGTTTGTAGAAAATTAATTTTTAATTATATATGATGAAATTAAATGTTAATTTATATTATTATAAATATTAATCATATAGAAAATTATTTTTTACACATGTTTGAAAATGAATTATCATACATTCATTTTTTATCAGTTGGTTAGAAATTAAAATAAAATCATTTCGTGGTAAAAAGTATATTTTTAAGATAAATTATTGATTTGCGCATAATATATTCTATCAAAATAAATAAACTAACCATTATTGATAAATTAATTTGAAGATATTTATTTATATTTAATAAAAAAATAAATATAATTCATCTAATGTTTTTGAATAATAAATGTATGCGAAAAAATTAGTTTAGTTTTTGAAGATAATTTTTTTAAAAACAATTACACGTTTTATGTAATAATAATAAAATTTATTTCCCCCATATTGAGAAATTAAATTTGAAAAAATTATATTAATATTTTGTATCATAATTCCTAAATTTTTTAATTATTTTGTTTTTCTATTTTTTAAATGTGTATTTATTATGGTAAAAATATAACTTTACATGGTAAAGGTTAAATGGATAATAATGGTTAAACTAAGAGATAAAAGATATAATGTCAAAAAACTTGTATTAATCATTATTTTTGAGTGTATTTAAACCTATAACGACTTTATATTTGAAATTGAGTTTATTTTTTGCAACATTACATTTACTATGACTTTATATTATATTCAAGATAAGAGTATTTAAAAGGGTGCCACTCCCCTAGTCTATAAAAGGGGACCTATTTTACTCACTTATCTATAAACATTTTGAACCAAAGAATGATCAAGATATTCCAAAATAAAATACTACATTTTCTACCAAAATCATTTAAGTTATGGTACCACAGACAAACATAAATATGATTGTGTAATGTGTATGTGATAGGAGGATACCTTATGAAGTTGTAATTGTCTAAAGTGTGTCCTTTGAAGTTAATTTATTATTATATCCATAATTACATGAAAAATATGTATTATTAATAAACATAAATATCATTATTTTCATATAATTACCAATATCTACTTTTCTACTATCTAATGAAAAAGGAAAGTGTCACTCTGCATATGTACAAAATACTACCTCCATGATGTATACTATTTTTCAAAATCTAGTATCATGGATGATTATATATAAAGGTTTATTGTGTATGTATATGGTATTTAAGACCTAAATATGATCTTAAAAAGAAAAAAAATTATCTTTAATCAATACACTGAAAAATGAAATCATCATACATTTGTATGTGGGGAATGTTGTATATTTGATGGAAAATATATCATTTTTCATCGTCGACATAGATGAATTTACATAAAAATAAATATAATCATTAAATATTAAAGGTATGGAATGATTATGATTTTCTTGATGATGAAGTAATGACTAATATGCAAGGAACGTAATCTTCGATCTAAAAGATGCAATGAAAAATACCAAAGGATCATTTTTTTGAAAATTTGGATATATTAATCAATTTTTATACTGAAATATTCATATCCATGTTCTTAAAAATTTTATTATGAATGTAATTATACACATTAAAATAATTTATAAGGGTATTTTTCTACTATCTTTGAAATTACATATATATTTTTAAGGAACCACATTCTTCATTTCCAAATATTTTATTTTCTACATTCTTTATAAAAGTGAGAATAATATTTTTGAAACATTCATGACATGAATGGATTTTCCAAATCTCACATACATTCATCATAATGAATATTCCTCTACCATATTCACAGGTTTTATTAATAAATTTAATTAATAGTATTTTATGTGTTTTTATTTTTAAATCTTTTATAATGTAAAAGAATATTTTAGTTTACTACCCAAATATTCTTTCTAAATTTTTTCTAAAACTATTTTTTATTCTCATAGAACATTATTTAGGTATTTTGATGCTTCACTGTAGACATGATCATATGATACAAGTCACTTACATTATCAATATGACATATAATGATTCTTTTTTAATGATTTATTCATAAAACACATTTTTTTTCCATGAGTTAATTAATAATTGTCCAAATGATAAACTTTTTTATTATATTGTTTCGTACATGTGCATAAATTATCATTATTTGATGGATGAGAATTGTTTTAAATAAAATAAATTGGGTAATGTTTTTTATCTTTTTATCTAAATGGTTAATTGACCAACAATATTATGACCAAGATGTACAATGAAGTTAGCCCAAAATTATGAGGGTACATAGGAGTTTATCACATACCCAAGAAGTTACCGCTTTCATCATCTGAATAATAAATTTTTATGATTTTATTGGTACATATAGTTGAAATATTATTTCTATGCTTAATACATAAAGTGATTATGATTATAGACTGAAAATATAACAATCCTTTATGATTAATGGGAATTTATAATTGGGAGGTATAATGGGTATTCATAAAAATGATTAATTTTGTATGTAGGTTATGGAGGGGTTTCCTAAAGTAGGTATCAATGTAGGTGTTAGATATTTTTATCTTCTTTTGCATTCCAAAAATACCAAATGATCATTTTTATGAAAATTTGGATATATTAATAAATGTTTATACTGAAATCTTCATATCCATGTTCTTAAAATTTTTTATTATGAATGTAATTATATACATTAAAATAATTTATAAGGGTATTTTTCTACTATCTTTGAAATTACATATATTTTTTAAGGAACCACATTCTACTTTTCCAAATACTTTATTTTCTACTTTCTTAAGAAAAGTGAGAATAATATTTTTGAAACATTCATGACATGAATGGATTTTCCAAATCTCACATACATTCATCATAATGAATATTCATCTACAATATTCATTGGTTTTATGATGAAATTTAATTACCAATATTTTATGTTTTTTTATTTTTAAATATTTTATAATGTAAAAGGATATTTTAGATTACTACCAAAATATTTTTTCTAAATTATTTCTAAAACTATTTTTTATTCTCATCGAACATCCTTTATGTATTTTGATGATTCACTATTGACATGATCATATGATACGAGTCACTTCCATTCTCAATATGACATATAGTAATGTGTCTTTAATGATTTATTCCTAAAACACATTTTTTTCCATGAGTTAATTAATAATTGTCCAAATGATAAACTTTTTTATTATATTTTTTCATACATGTGCATAGATTATAGTTATATGATGGTTGAGAATTGTTTCACCTAAAATAAATTCGGTAATGTTTTTTATCTTTTTATCTAAATTGTTAATTGACCAAAAGTATTATGACAAAGATGTACAATGCAGTTAGCCCAAAATTATGAGGGTACATAGGATTTTATCACATACCCAAGAAGATACCGCTTTCGCCATCCGAATAATAATTTTTCATGATTGTATTGGTACATATAGTTGAAATATTATATATATGCTTAATCATATGTGTCAAATTTTTTACTAATTATTATGAAAATCTATAATATATTATGACTGATTTTTGGTGATTTCACACTCTTATGAATTAGATAATTTATCATTATAAAAACTTATTCCAAGACTCATGATTTATAGTCTATGACATGTTGGCCATGATTCTTTTATGATCTTGTTCACATAATTATGCATACATATGATCATCGACTAATATCTCCCATTTTAATCAACAATTAGAATATGATACCACCTTATTCTTATGTTTCTATTTTCCTAGGTTATGAATAAAGGTGTTAATTATGTTATATCAGAAAAGGGTACTATATAAAAAAACATTTTAAGAGATGTTTCATATTTTTAATACATAAATTGATTATGATTATAGTCTAAAAATACAAAAATCTTTTATGATTATTAGGAATTTATAATTGGGAGGTATAATGGGTATTCATAAAAATGATTAATTTTTTATGTAGGTTGTGGAAGGGTTTCCTAAAGTTGGTATCAATGTAGGTATTAGATATTTTTTTAGATTTTTATATGATAAATGATTAAAAGAAACTATCATCAATTATAATAGATCAAAGTGAAATAGTATAAACATGTAATCTCATGAGATTAAAGAAGGTGGGATAATTTATGATATCTTAGGAATGATATTCATTACCCTATGATTTTTTACTTGGATGATTGAATTTTGTTGCTCACTTAATCATTTTTTGTGTAACAAAACTATGATGACTGCAATAAAATTTCTAAATTAATTCTTATTATGTATTCATGAACGTAAAATTTATTATTTTTATATGAATCTACCTATATTATCTAATTTATTGAATTTTATATGAGTTTAAATTCATCACCTCAACTGTTAGATAATTCATTATTCATGAAAACATTAAATTGTATTGTTATTTCAACTCATCGTTGTACCTCTTTTATAATATAATTTGTAGTTAATTTTCTTCATATTACTTTTTAATATCCCATTAGTGGGATTTGAGGTAATTTTTTCATTTATTTTCTCTATATATTCTTTTTATATAAACCATATCAAATGATGATAAAATAATGTAGCATTCAAATTTTAAATCAATTAATGATAATAAATCTAAGAGATGTTGAGAATTAACATAAAATATAAAATTCATGCAAAATATAGGTCTTACTATATATTTATTATGGTAGTTTATATCAACTGGATGGTGTGAAAATCAAAATCAAGGATATGAATATTTTTAAGAATATGTTGATATATTTCCAGGATAGTTTTATACTCTTCTCCTAAATGTTGATGTTGAGTTTTCAATATTTCTCATACCTGTTATAATTCTTTTTTTTATGATTCCTTATAGCATTAACCAAATTGAGTTGCATGAATTGATAGAGAAACACCAAGGGAATCTTGAAAAGGGATTTATAATCTATAATACATAACAAAGGGGTGAAACAATTATTATTATATAAACAAATATGGGTTAATGATTCTTTATTATGATAATCATGAACTCAATAAGATGAATACCCAGAAAAAGATCCATTTACCCTATCTAGATGTTATTTTTGATCAGATGTATGAAGATTAATATTTTTTAATGATTTATATTTGATATGGATATCACTATTTTGTGGTCATGTGGGAGAATACACATAACAAGTCCTTAAATATGAGTCTTGGAAACTAAAAATTTATAGTGACTCCACTTGATATTACTAATTTTCCTCACTACCTCCATATATATAATGAATATACTCTTTAGATATTACCATGATTAGTCTTTGATTATCTTTATAGAAAACTTTTTCATAAATTCATAGAGTGCGGATGATCTTGAAGAACGTTTGAGGATTATGTTAAATACCCAAATAAAGGTAAATTCATATTTACATAATTTTAATGTTTGATTTTTTTATATAAAGTATCATTCTGGTGTCATATACTAAAAGTTGTGGGTAAATCAAGAGGTCCTTTAAAGATTAATGTAATTTAAAAACTATCCTAGACCAACCACAATTATTGATATCTATATTTTTCATAGACTGGATTCATAATAAATACTTTGTGTGATAAATTTATCATGGTTATAAAATCCACTAACCATGATTACAGACAATCCATCCATGATTCAATATATATATTAATAAAAAAAAATTAATGTAACTATAGAAAATGTGTCTCATAGAACTATGTCTTATACAACCATTGAATGGATAATTGTTTCTAGAAATAATGATGTTTAAAAAAGGTACTGAGATGTTTTTTAATGAAAATTAACATGGTAGTTGTGTATGTATCTTCCAAATTTATGTTTCGAAGAAAAATTACATAACTTGTTATTTGGATCTATCATTGGTTAATTTTTCATAAAAATATAGAGGAATTATATTTATGGTCAAAGGTGTGATATATTTATATATATAATGATAATAAAGTCATGATGTATTTATTCACGTATAAAGGGTTTAATGTTAACAAATTATATGTTGGAGTTTAATAAAAATTATGAAAAATGAATTCATTACAGCCTTAGGAATGAAATAAAGGGGGTAATATTGAAAATTATATATTCCATGGTATATTTTCCATGATAAGGTTTGAAAATGAATTAAAAACTGATTTTAAAAGTTTGATCCTTGAAATCATAAGGAAAAGGGGAGAAGTCATACCATTGTTATATGATTGTTTAATCATATATCTATGTGAAGATTTAGGAGGTGAAGAGGGAAAATGTGGAGCTTTAAAAGAAGGAAATGAATGTCCAAAAGTATAAATGTGGCCACAATGGAATGATAAGATTTAAAAACTAGATGTTTATCGATTAAATACCAGAATTGATGAATTTATTATGGGATATATCATATTTCTCAAAATTCTCTATCCAATCTAGAAGAAAAAAGATATATAGAGATCTCAAATAACATTTTTTTGGGACATCATCAAATGGGATATTATAGAGTATGTATCCAAATAAATGGTATATAAAAATTCTAAAGATTAATGTTTAAAGGAAAAGGTAATTATTGAATAATTACAAATACCTATATAAAAAAGGGATCACATCACTACGGATTTCATTATGGAACATCACATGTTATAAAAATTTTATAACTCCATTTAGGTTGTTGTCTATTACCTTAAAAATTCAAGTAATTTAATTTCTATTAGTGAATAATTATCTATTGAAAACATTCATTAATATACATTGTGGAAATGGTAAAGATGTATGCAGTAACACACTTAGTTTCCAATCAAGATAAAATGTTTAAATCAATGTTATAGAGAAGTCTTTAAAAAATTAAATATGGAGTAGATTGGTGGAACTTTATATTACCATAAAGAGTTAACCAGAATAAGTGGACCATTCAAACCAAATAAGTTGATTTCAAGTATTTTTATATGGATTTTTTATCTTTTGGGAAAAAAACATCCTCTAGTATAATTTTCTTACAGTAGTAGAATATTATCATTTAATCATAAGGTTCATTTAGAATATCTCAAAATATATAAGTCAAAATCTCCAACATATTTGGATGATTTTGTCAAAAAGAATCTCTTGGAACATAATATTTCTAGGGAAATGATTATAAAATTTAGACCCATCTAGTAACATAACCCAGAAACACATAGTCACTCAAACATAAATGTTGAAAAAAGAGGGAGTGGCCTAGAGTAAAATGTTGATGGAAATGTATTCTTATGAGTATATCAATAAAATTTTTCTTTCATAATAGGAATGATTCAGAAGTTATTACTATATATACTAGTCTCGCAGATATTTTTTATCATATAGAGATGGGAGATTATTACTTAGCACATTCTCCAAACATATCTCAAGATCAGGATGTGTTCCATTTATCCCTTTTTAGGATGTATATTCATGATCCTTCACATGTACCAGTATTAGAGGATACATAATAAAATAAAAATCGTTCATATCAAGAATAAACATTATATATTCTGAATCCAAGATATATAGTGATTCAAAAAAAATCACTGACTAAGCCAATGTTTTGTGGTGAAAAAAATATAAAATCTATGTGGGAACTCAGGGAATTAATGAATCAGAATTATCTTAATATATTTTCATAATAATAATGTAATTTTTTTGGTGAAATTATTTTAATGACTGGAGAATATAACACCATGATATTTTCAAAAAAAAAACAAATAAATATTATTTGATTTATATGTTATGATGCACAAAACATTGAACTAACGTGAATAATTATTTGATAATGTATATATTAAATTACATTAATAGATAGTTAAATGAAATTTATTATATAAATTACATTTCAAAATGAGTCAAATTCACATTATAAAAATACATTGATTTTAAAGAGGTAATATTGATTAGTTTTATAAGATTTTTAATTTTTGGAAACATTATTACAATTCTTATATAATATCAATAGAGTTTTTTTTATAAAATTGAATTATTAATTCATAATAAAATTTACTACATCATCAAAATATACAATTAATGATAATTAATAGTAATAAAATAATTATTAGTTAATCTAAAATGTATGTTTGATGAACATTATTTTATTATATAATTATATTAAAAATTAAATTTATCTAATTTATAGTATTTATGATTTGAGAAAAAATTAAATCATTTTGAAAAATTATATTTTATTCATAAAATGTGTATCATTTGGGTTTAAATGAAGATAAAATCATTTTATAATAAATAATTGATATTTTTAATGCTATTTTTCCATTCACACAATGAATTTTTACATTAAAATTTATATATATCTATATATATATGGTATAAATGAAATTTTTAGATACCATATTAAATACTATATATTATCATCTATATAATTATTTTTATAAGTGAATTATTAGTAATAAAATTATATTTATGCTTAAAGATATATTTTTTCCTCATAACATTTGTTTTTGTATTTTATGTGCAGAAACTTGAATTAATTTTACTCAATTTTATAATTTTAATTAAGTAAAGTAATTTAATAATTTTTAATTTAAATGTTATAATTTAGTTATAATTTAATATTTATCTTCCTTTATAATAAAAAGACACCATGGTAAAAAGTTATGTTATCACAGTAAAGGTTCAAATAGGTTTAAATGAGTTAAATTAAGGGATCAGTCATATACAATCAAAAAAAAATTAATTTTTTGGATGATTTTTTATTATCTTCATTTATAATTATATTATAATATGGGATTATTTTTACACATTACAATAAAAGGTACGTTATATTATTATAATATTGAGGGAATTTACTAGGATGTTACTCCCTACCACTTTGGTAGTGACACAATGGTGAAGGTAAGAAGCAATAAAATGATGATCATTGGGTGGTGAATGAGTAGTTCCATAGGTTGTCTATCCTGGGAGAATCTTTCCCTCCCATAGGATCCAATTAATTTTTTGGTTCACATAGTTCATAACTAGGTGGGAAAAACGATGGGAAACTCACCCATGTTGATGGATTATGATGTCGAACCATCACCATTCTGGTCATCACCATCTCAGACACACTTCCATCATGGATGGAAATGGATCCATCCATGTTAGGGATCATTCATAAGTGATCCCTTATGAGTGAGGGGGTTCCTTTGCGTGCATGGTTCTAAAAGGATGCACATGGTGATTCCCTTTTAAAGGAGACAATGGTGTCATTCCGCTCACTAATAACAAAAAACCTCCCCTCCTTTATTCTCCACACACATATAGGACCACATCAATATCTACCCAAATAAAATCCCAATTATCCACCCACATCCTATTGGTTATTTTTTAACTGAAACACCAACCTATGAAGTCATAAGTTATAACACCAAAGAGGATACCCAATAATTGAATAATTTTCTAAATTATGTTCTTCCAAGTTTATTTATTCTTCTACATCTTCTAAAAATATTACATTCAAAAGAATATGATTAGATAAAAATTATAAACAAAATAAAAAAATATTATTTCAGTGGAATACACATTATATTTTTCTCATCCATGTAATAGGAAATGAAAATTTCACACATGCATATGTGTATACTACCACATCAAGGATGCGATGTATTTCTTTTATCATCAACGACTTTCATGAATGGTAATATAGAATTATTTAATCAATATATATTGTATTTATGATATAAATATTTTTATTTAATGATAAGTTATTATTGACCTTATTTTATGTCCATTCATTGAAAGTGAGGACTACCGCCATCACGAAGTGACATTCTATATTTTCCCTATCGCCTTACAAGAATAGTTATTATTTAATATATAATATGCATATATGATATTTACCTCAATATTGATATTATTTATTTGATGAAACCATGTCCATGGAACATGTTTCAAAATCTCAAAACTGAAATATACATGAAAAATAGAGCACATGAATACATGACATTGATTTTAATGGGGAATTATTATTAAATTGGTTTTTTGGAAAATAATATGTTTATATAGTAATTTAATTATTAATGTGATCATTTTATAGATTTATAATAAATTAAATTTTATTATAAAAATTCTAATATATTTTGGGAATACATTTATTACATGTGGTGGGAGTATATGTTATAATCTATCATTTTATCAAGATTTTTTCCCTTTTAAAAAGATATTTTGACAAATTGTATATAATTTCTCCCATAAAAATCATATATTGTCCTCCAATATATTTATTTAAAAGGTTTCTATATATCCATGATATTTTTCTCTTATTTGGAACTCAAAAATTACAAAATAATTTTCATAACAAAATACATGCTTTTCTCTTTTTTTTGTTTGGGGATATTTTTCTTTTATATCCATATTCATAAAAATTGTTTTATGGATGTTCTGATATACTTTTAAATAACTTATCCGGATATATTTTACAGTATATATCTATAGATACCCGAGCCTTTTCTTACATTACTATTACATCATTTTAAAGACAAAAAATAATATTATTATTACACATATAGGATCCGAATGTTTTGTGTCTTGGGCAAACTAGGACCATATATAACAAATCCAACAACAAGCATAAACATTTATTAAATTTTTTCTTTCTCTAGATTCTTATTGGCACTTGTACTCTCCTCAATACATGTAGCCACCTGAAGATATAAATAAAAATGGGTGAGCTAGAAGCCCAGAAATAGGATAGATAAGAACAATATAGCATGCGGTGATCATAGTCATAACATAGGAAAAAGATCATGAAAATGATAGGAGCATAAATAAAAGACATGAAATGTGCCAATGCATTAAAATGAAACATCGTGTCTTAGTGGATAACTACCACACATACTTGTGAACCAAGATAGAATACTGATCACACATTATTTCACATTTAATAATTAGATGCATCACTTTACACAATGCATTGGAGATCTGTATAATTTCAGGCGCAACTATCACATTGAAACATTCAAATTGCGCTATATAATTCCGGGTGCACCCGTCACATCATAACATTATTATCATCATGATTGCTACATGAAACACATATAAAAAATTTACATAACTAAACCATGTAATTTAATGGTTTTCATCTCATAATAACACATTCATAAGATTTGGGTTCCCAAAAGAAAGAGGGTATAACATACAAGTTAGAAGAACCGTTCACATTGACTGAGAAGTAAAAGGGGTGTTCTTAAAAAATGAGTTATTTTGGAAAACATTTGGTTTAACATAAAAACCAATGACGAAAATTTATATCCTGGAAAATTAAATACAATTATGAAAAAATTATCTTTAAGGAGTAACCATATCAAAAATGGAGTGAAAGAGGGAGAACCCGAAGGAAGAAAATAGGGTTCGAGATTTCCCCTTACCTTGTATCTGAATGCATCCTTCTCTTTAATGTCTGGTATAATGACATTATATTCATTAATTAGAAATTAATGAACCTTTTATACATTAATAAGGTTTATTCTAGTTTCATTATTTCATTTTATGTTCCTTTGGATGTCGTATAGATTTTAAAAACATTGTTCGAGGATGTTCATTTTTAGGGTTTTTCTTGGGTGGTTCACTTGTATTCATAAATTGATGTTGTGGTAGAACGTGGGTAAACATCCAGAAATTATATTACATGTCATTAATGATATTAAAGGAGTTTGAATGGTCTTATAAATAATTATATTATATCGACGTGGATTAATCATTATATAAAAATTAAATGAAGATTGTTAGGGTAAATTTGGGCGGTTTTTCGATCACAATGAAGTTTTTTTTAATTTATCACTTAGTAATATTATCATAAATAAGTTAAAGAAAATTAAATAGGACATAATACATATAAAATATTCTGTTTCAACCACAAAAATGGTTTCATGACAAGATCTAAAGGTATAAATGGGAGAAGAAAGCATGTCGTTCTTGAAGGTGATAAATTGACACCTCACGAACAACGTTCTCTTTAATAAAATAAAAGGAAGAGGGAAAGGGTGTTGGATGATATAATATCCCATTAGAATCTTATAATTACATTATATGTATAATACTGGAGTTAAAATACCATTTTTATGAAGATAGGAGGGGAGATATCATTAAATGAACATGAACTTGAAAGAAAATTAAAGGAGAAGAGGGAGAGAAATTACCTCTTGAATCCTTCTCTTGAGAACCTCCTTAAGGGCCTAAGCATGGTATTTTGATGAGACCAGAAGCTCTTGGACCTGGGGGAGTGGTTAGGTAACGTTTTCGGGTAGATTTTAGAGGAGTCTTGGGGCTTGAGATGTGTGAGGGAATGAGGGTGTGAAGGGTGGCGTTTATAGTGGAGGGGAGAGGGGTTTCATTAATATAAAATTCATTAGTTTATTAATTTACCCTAAGACAAGGAATAGTGAGACTTAAATGACCAAGAATAGTAATTTAATCATTTGATCCCGAACCAAGTGGGCTTACATTAGCATAGCATCATTGTGTTGAGTCAATAAGGTTTTCCTTATGACTTTTCCATTCCTTCTTGTTTTGAAAATCACAAACACCTTTTCTTAAGGAAAATCGCTTTTATAAGAAAAATTGTTTTCTTAAGGAAAATCGCTTTTATAAGGAAAATTTCTTTCTTAAGGTAAATCGCTTTTATAAGAAAAATTATCCTTATCACATTTTCATTCATATTTTCTTATGTATAAGATTCGGATTCACTTTCACGGAATCATTGAAACCTTGATATGAAGCATTCTGTTTTAGGATCCGAATTCTGGAGAAGAACTATGATAGAGTTTCATTCCGAACTCCGGATATGAACTCTGACTAAGTTCTATTCCAGATTCAGGTTTCGAATTCTAATGATGAAATCTCATTACGAATTCTAATGATGAAATCTCATTACGAATTCTAATGATGAAATCTCATTACGAATCTTGATGATGAATTCTCATTACGAATTCAGATGACGAATTCCAATTCCGAATTCGCATTGCGAATTCTCATTCCGAATTCACCTATTAAACAGAATCTGATTATCTTTGTCTTATACAATCTGAATTATTTCAGACTCCGAAAAATATCTTTGTTAGACTCCGATCTTTTATATTACTTACACTTCTAAAAATTGTCTACTCTTATTATTTTCATTACACTCCGAACATTCACTCTGAAGCTTTCATTCCAAACTTTTATGTTAGAGTTTAAAACGATGTCGTACATTCTGTTACACTTGTTTCGTTATAAAACGATGTCGTCTATTTTTTTATAAACTAACCGTTGTCTAAGTGACACGTGTACAGGTCCCTCCGATCTTTAAGGAAAATATGACCGTTGGAGAAGGAGCCGACCTTACCTATAAATAGGAGCTCATTTGAAAGAGCTCGGTGCTGATGGAAAAAAGTGCTGAAAGGCTGACTAATTTGTTTGAAGTGATTTCTAGAGAGAGAGGCTCTTATTAACTCTCAAAAGCTTCGTGCGACTCCGAATGTTGGTGATTACATTCGAGGGCTTCCGGGGATAGGAAGACAGAGGTGCCGACTACTTTAAAGTTTGAGGGCTTCCTTGCTGAGGAAGACAGAGGTTGCCAACTACCTTGAAGTTGAGTGCTTGCGGGGATAGCAAGACAGAGACTCCAATCTTCGTATCGAGGGCTTACCCTGGTGTGGGTAAGACAGACTTGCTTGAAAGTATAAATCAAGGGACCTTTATCCAAGGTTGTTGGATACCCTTCTCTTTGGGTTAAAAGACTTATATCTTGTTACTTGTAGTTTAAACTACTTGTTTTATTTCTGCTGCATTTTGTATTATAAGGAAAGTATAACTTTCTTATACTTCCTTATTTGTACTCTTTTTCATTTAGATACTATACGCTTTAAGGTAGAATCTCATATTGTAATCATTTTTTAAGATTCAATTTCCAGAACCATATTTTCGGAACCCTCATTCGGAATCTCTTTCCTAGTTTGTATTCGGTGTTAGAGGTGTTGTGAATTTGCTTAGTATAATCTTTGGTAAACTTATCCCTTTCCTTTTCTTAAGGAAACTATAGTTATTCATAACTAACATTAAAGGTTCCAAAGGAATTTTTAAAGTATACAATTCACCCCCCTCTTGTATATTGAGCATCTCATACTATATTTCTATCCTACAATTGGTATCAGAGGTTGGAAACCTCATAATCTATACCAATCTTACACATTGATGACTCAATTAATCCATTATTTAGCATTTATTGTAAATTATCGGATTCTACTATTTATCAAAAATTCAGGTATCTCAGAAAAATCCCAAAAATTTACCCCAACGATTTTTTGACTTGTAGAATCCAAAAATGAAGTCCATTTTTCAAAAATAATTTTTTAAATATTATTAATTTGATATTTAACTAATCATAATTTACATAAAAAACAGTTTTTAAGATTAAAACTGATTTTATAGTGCATTCAAAAATTACGTAGGGTCTTATAAAATTATCTAAAAACTATAAAGCATTGATTTGATAAATAATGAATACATTTTAAGAAAATACATTTTCCTTTAAATTTAATAATTAGTTATAATTAATTATTTATGACTTACAAAATTCCAAAACGTTTACTAAGGTTAAATTGTCACTTTCTAAGATGTCTAAATTTTATTTAATTATTCATGGGTATGAATACTCTTATTTTGGATGATTTACTATTCCCAAGGGTCATATTACTATTCATAAGGGTATGTTACTATTCCAAAGGGTACGTTACTATTCACCATAAATTATTTTTGTTTCATTAGAGTCC
The DNA here is from genome assembly GCA_963277665.1 of Viscum album. Taxonomy (NCBI): domain Eukaryota; kingdom Viridiplantae; phylum Streptophyta; class Magnoliopsida; order Santalales; family Viscaceae; genus Viscum; species Viscum album. The sequence goes on along the minus strand of OY728142.1, from coordinate 439,076,018 downwards.
AAAAATCATCTTGAGCACAATTGTGTATGTCAGATTTTTAAAATTCCAAACACATTAGTGAAAATTTGTGTTTAAAGGTCACTTATCACATAATAGTTCATTATGTTGTGTCTCCATGTTATTTTATGACATAAATATTATAAGGAAATTTCCAAAAAACATTAGGTTGTTACATTCTTCCACCCTTATGAAATTTTGCTCCTGAAATTACACTTTACACAAACAAGTGAGGGTGTTTCTCCTTCATTTCCTCTTCTGGTTCCCAAGTTGCTTCCTCAAATTTATGTTTCCTCCACAATACTTTGACAAGATGGGTTGTCTTGTTTCATAGAATCTTATCTCTCCAATCCAGAATCATTACTGGCTTCTCCTCATAGGAGAGATCATCTTCCAACTACACTACCTCTCAGTTTAGTACCTGTGAGGGGTTTGGTATGTTATTCTTCAGTAGTGATACATGAAACACATCATGAACTTGAGCCATTTTTGGTGGAAGTGCAAGATGATAGTCCATGGCTCTTATACGGTCAAGGATCTCCAAGGGGACAATATACCTTGGGCTTAGGTTGCCTTTCTTCCAGAATCTCATGACTCTCTTCCATGGAGATATTTGAAGGAAGACATTATCTCCAACGTCAAACACCAAGTCCCTTCGACGATTGTCAGCATAGCTCTTTTGCTGACTTTGAGCAGCTTTGATTTGTTTTTGGATGACATAAACCTTATTTTTCATCACTTGAATAAGATCTGGTCCAAGTAGCTTCCTTTCTCCAGCTTCATCCCAACAGGTTGGAGTTCTACATCGCTTTCCATACAGAGCTTCATATGGAGCCATCTTGATTCTCGAGTGGAAGATATTATTGAATGAGAACTCAACCAATGGGATATGCTGAACCCAACAACCTTTGAGTTCAAGAGAGCAGGATATTAGCATATATTCAAGCATTTTAATAGTCCTTCCAGACTGGCCATCATTTTGGGGGTGATAGGCCAAGATGAAACTCAATTCAGTACTCAAAGCATGTTGAAGGCTCCTCCAAAACATAGATGTGAACCTTGGATCACGGTCAGAGACAATTGAGAGTGGAACATCATGCAGTCTAACCACTTCCTTCACATATATCTTTTTATGTTGTTCAAACGAGAGATCTTCCCTAATAGTAATAAAATGGGTAGTCTTGGTGAGTCGATCAACCACAACCCTTGTCGCATTATTTACCTTGGACGTCTTCAGGAGACCCATAAAAAAGTCCATAGTAACATTTTCCCATTTCCACATGGGTATAGGCAATTGCTACAACATTCCTTTAGACATTTGCCGCTCATCTTTAACTTCTGACATACCAAGAACCTTGATATATATTCCATAATATCCTTCTTCATGTTATCCCACCAGAAGTGTTCTCGAAGATCATGGTACATTTGGTACTCCCAGGATGGATAGAGAATGTTGATCAATGTGCATTATCCAATAGCTCCTTATTTATCCCAGGTGATGAAGGCACACAAAGCCACATTCCAAACCGAATCACACCATCATCGTCAATATGGAAATGTTGCAACTTCCCTTCTTTTACTACATTCACCCTCTTTTGTATCTCCACATCATCCCTTTGTGCTTCCTTCATCTTCACCTGGATGGATGGTTGCACAATCATTTGGGAAATGCAGGATGTATCCCCTACCCTTATAATTTCCAAATCCATCCTTTTAATATCTAAGAAGATATGGTCTTTCTCAATCCGTAACATGGATATAGTAGATGGTTCTTTTCTGCTTAGAGCATCATCTACCTTGTTCCCCTTTTCAGGATGATAGTGAATAGAGAAATCATAATCCTTGATTAGATCTAACCATCTCCTTTGATGCATGTTGAGCTCGTTTGGTGTGAATTTATACTTTAGCATCATTTGGTCGGTGTATATGTCACACTTATCACCATTAAGGTAGTGCTGGGAGATTTTCAAGGAAAAAATCACGGCTGCCAGCTCTAGATCATGTGTCAGGTATTTCTGCTCATGGATCATCAACTGTCATGGGGCGTAGGCTATCACATTTTCATTTTTCATGAGTATACAACCCAAGACATTCTTTGAAGAATCAATTTATATCAAAAAAAAATTCTCCACTTTTCGATAGAGTGAATATAGGTGAAGTGATTAGCCTTATCTTTATCTCTTTGCAACTTCCCCCACATTCTTCCGTCCAGACATACTTTACCCACTTCCTTGATAACTTAGTTAGCAGGCTTGACAATCGTGATAATTTTCTCACAAAACATCTATAGTTCCCAGCTAATCCAAGAAAACTACATATTTCTATGACACTAGAGGGCCTAGTCCATTCCTCAATCACCTTTGTCTTTGAAGGATCCATAGAATTTCCCTCACTTGTGATCACATGTCCCAAGAACGTGAATTGCTTCATCCAAAAGTTACACTTGCTAAACTTGGCGTACAATGTAACACCCCAGGTAAATAAAGAATATGACATTTTTATTTTTATCCATATTTGTGAATGAAATATTAATATTACTTTAAAGGGGACACTATGCTCAATGGCGTACCCAACACACAACAACGAGTTTCTTGGGAATCTTACGTTGCATGCTAATAATAAAATAATATTATTTTAAATGGCAGTTAACATGTAGCTTTGTATTGGAGAGAATGGATAGAAATAACTAAAATATGATTATATATGTTTTTAAATGTTTTTACATTTATCCAATAAAATATAAAGGCTTAAAATTCGGAAAGAATTCAATTTGAGGCGTATATGGCCTAGTTTTCACTAAAGGTTCACTTATCGCCTTTTGATGGAGAACCATCATTAAATATAGTTTTTTTCACTCTTATACATTCTATTGGACCAAATAAAACTGTTCTTTAGAATCGGGACATCAAATTTTAGTCTGTGTAAATTTTTGGTATTTTTCCGATAAAGTTCTTTTTTTAATAAATAGTGTAAAATGTTGTATTTTAATTCAAAACCTCTTTTTAATCTAATTTATTTATATGATTAGATTATCATTTGAATTGGTTTTAAAGTGAAATTAGAAAATATTTTTACCAGTAAATCCAATAGTGGTCGTTGGAATTAAATTCACTTTGAAATCAGACTTAAACTAGTGTCAATCTTTTGATACTTATTGTTTCATAAAAACACGCTATTTGTCATGACAGTGGGAATTAATTATTAAGTTAATTAATGTGACTTATATGTTTTGAATTTTGTAAAATAGACTTCATTTTTGAATTCTGAATATCAAATATAGCTGAGGGTGAATTTTTGGTAATTTTCTGAAAAACTCCAATTTTTGATGAATAGTGAAACCACTAAGTAGTAATCAAGAAAACTGATTTTTCAGTTAAATGAAAGTTTACCACTAATGTGTATTGAATTTTGAAAATCCGACATACATGGTTGTCATTATTATGTAATATGTGGTTCAATGGGATGAAAATAATTTTTTGGTGAATAGTAACTTTTTTTCATTAATCGCTATTAGAGGTAATTAGTGTAATATAAGGTAAAAATGATATTATAAAAATGTTAAAACACCATGACACTGGTCCTAATCATATTGGATGAGTCATGGAAGACCAAGAAAACACATGGGTCGATTTAGGGGACCCCATGGAGCCACTTGGGTGAGATAATGACTTTAATGCCTTTTTTAAAAAAATAAAGTTGAAAATGACACTAACATAAATTGTTTTACTAAAACAATTTTTAGAATGGGTTATACTAATAATATTTTTGATTATAAATATTCATTAGAAAGATAAAAAGATTTTCTACATTATAGTGTTTTTTTTATAATTTTTAGACTTTAAATAAATTATATTATTTATGACATCATGATGATGCAGCGATGACTTCATTATTTAACGATTTAAATAAAATGGAAAGATAATGTAATATATAAAACCTACGCATGTCCGAAACCTATTTTATGGGAATATTTAGAAGCCTTATCATCTTATCTTCTAAATATATCAATGTGGGACCTTATAAATTAGAAACAATTTTGAAAATTAAATAATAGTTTCATGATTTCCAAAAGTGCCCCACCTCTACTCTTATAAAAGGCCCCCACCTCTACCTCATTTCACACACTACTCAAGCCTTTTGCTCGGCCATACCTTGCCCATTTACTCTCTCCACATCCCTCTCCTCATCCTAGATGATTCCCTTTGGGAATAATCCTTTCAAAGTAATCCTTTATGCTCAAATCAAAAGGAGTTACACTTTTAAAGGTAATTCATTCTCTCTTGTTCATTTGTTTTATTTTGCTTCTCCAACCCCCTAAACTCTTTTTATTCATTTTTTTTGTAACAACTCCAGTATATTAAATATACTTTGATGTTTATATAAGATTTATTCGAGCTACAATCTCACACAACTACCTCAAATGTTTAAAGAACATACGGTTTCCGTGGATGGAGAAATTCTACCTCCCGAAATGATGATTGTTCAATACTCATTTAACACCTTCAAAGGTGGCCATTATGATGTCACTATTTTTATATATGATATATAATATGTTTATGTTTTACTTAATATTCTGTATTTTTTTCATTTGTGTCTTAATTTTATGGCTTCCATTATGGGTAAAAGCGATATCTTCATTTTAGGAAGTGCGGACTACCGCCCCCTCAAAGTGATGTGATTCGTTAATGCCATACGTGGGACGTATAAACGATGGATTTAATGTTATTATATATGATGTTATACTGGAATTATTATACACCTCTATATCATTATTTTTTCTTTTCATTAAAGTATGAGATAGAAATGAAAGTAGCGTTCATGCGTACGTACGGCTTACCGTCTCCATGAACGGTGCATTTCATTTCTTATCCCCAAATGTAATGTACTATTAAAAGTACATGTATATAATGGATATATATAATGAATTATACATCTAAATGATGAATATAATTCTGGAATTAAAATATACATACCTCTCATTTAGTTTTAATTCCATTAATATGACAAAGAAATGAAAGTAGCGTTCATGCGTACCTACAACTTACCGTCTCCATGAACGGTGCATTTCATTTCATACCTCTAAATGATTATGTAATATTATAAATACATATATATTCTGGATATATATGATATACATGATATCTAAGTCAGTAATGTCATTCTGGATATAATGAACCTTTGACCACATGAACAACTTGTAATTGTAATAAGTCCACTTTCGACTTAAGAACCAAATATCGACAAAACAAACATTATTAACTTAAATGGTTACATAATGTTTATAACATGGAAAGAAGTGTTATAAAAGGAATAATGAACTTTAAAAAGGTTCTTAATCAAGTAGAAATTAACTCAAGTTTATTATTCAGGATGTTAAAGAATGATCGAGTCAAGTCGGACCCGAGGTAAGGGATCTGACTCCTCTCTTTCTTTTTAAGTACACTCATTTATGGCATTCCCTCTAAAGATCATCATTCTTGTTATTGGGATATTATTATATATTACAATTACATTATTTTTTATGTTCATGTGATGAGAGACCCTATTCTCTCTCATAAATCCATTTTGGAAGTTTTGAGTGGCGCCGTTAGGCTGCCGAATTTTCGTAAGAGATCTAACCTCTCTCTTTCTTTTTAAGTACTCTCCTTTATGTCACTTCTTTTAAGCTCCTATTTGTTATGATGGGGTAGGTTATTTCATATTCCTCTTTCTGTAAATTTTTTTTTAATGTGATGAGATACCCTATTTGATCTCATTAATCCATTTTTGGAAGTTTTAAGTGGCGCCGTTAGGCTGCCGAGTTTTCGTAAGTGATTTTTCATCTCACTTTTATTCCTGTGAGATTTATGCTACATTTTCCATAAATTCCTTTTAGTGGTGTATGTACTGACCATTATTTTACTCATTGTGTAATATTACTTCATTTATGAGTATTTACATAAATGATGTATTGTCCTTCTTTCACGGGTCGTATGTTTCGAAAGATACCCATGTCGGTAAGGGAACCTTTCACCCTCTTTTTTTTAAAAAGACTTCTTTTGTTGGGTCTTTTAATTTACATATTATTATGTTGGGATATGTTCTCATATATACTTATTGATGTAAATTTTATGTCCAACTGATGAGATACACTTTTTATCTCTCATCAACTCATTTTGATGTGACGTCGTTAGGCTATCAAGGGAACTTCTTAACCTAATTTCGATTTCTTTGGGTTCGACATGTAGTTACTGAATATGTCAACCTTTGAATATGTGTGAATTACCTTTGATTATTTTACACTTAATATCCACTTATATTTGGTGTATTAATTTGTCACACATAATTATGTAATTAATTTATCCTTAAACCAAGGATACCGTCTTTGTAAGGGACTTCGTCTCAATCTCCTTTCATTGAGGAATATTTCATTTTATACACAACATTATTTTATACGGTGTATAAACCCCTTTGACTTTTACTTTTATACAGAAAGAATCTTTTTCTACGAAGCGTTTTACAAAACGACAAAAAGGAATGTTTCTTTTAACGTACGTGGTGACAACGACCTTTTCCACCACCGCGAGTATTATTTGTTCTTTGGCTTCCTCAACAAGCCGTAATGTTTTTAGAATAAAATAAATAACATAAAATCATTTATGTATTTTGGTATTGAAAATGGTTTTAACAAAGTATTCTATTATGTCAATATATTTATGATACATTGTGATTGAAATGTGGAAATGTTATCATTCATTTATATTGGTTTTATGTTTTATTATTTTATATTGGTACTTGGACATTTTAACGGGTGGTTACGTTATAAACCATATGACGGGTGATGCTGTGAATACCAGGAGGGGTGGTTACGTTATAACCTCCAATGCATTGGGTATGGAAGTCGGCCATATGGCTATTCCATTAAGTATGTATGGAAATTGGCCGTATGGCTATTCCATTATGTGATATGTGTGGAAGTCGACCGTATGGTTATTCCACTTAAGTATGTTTATGTCCCAAGTTACCTTTATATATGTTATGTGTTCTTTATAGGTTTTATGGTAATCCTTTGGTTACAAAAAGGAAAGTAATGATATTTTATTTAGCGAAGAGTTTTTACTACTTCATAAAGGTGAAAAGTACTAATTTGATAAAGTATACATGGTTTATTTTTTGTTTTGATAAACTAACAGTTTTTATTCTTTGTGTATCCCTTACTGAGTTTTTATGTTCATCCCATGTTTTTGAATTTTTTTTCATAGGACTTACCGTGGAATATGGTCAAGGATGGGATCAAGGGAAAGTCATGCTACCTAAAACATGAAACTAGACATGTTTCTTTTTAAGAGTTTTTATTTTATGGAAATTTAGTAGAAGAGACTACTTTGTAATCTTTTGAGATGTAATATTTATGTCCTAATTCTCTAAATCTCTAAACCTGAAAATATCCTCAATGTGAATTATTCATTTAATTCAATTTTAAGTATGCTTTAAGGGTGGGGCCTTACAGTTGGTATCAAAGGTCGGTTTAGATAACTTTAGAGGTTAGGGTATTCTCTAAGCATAAGTGACATTACCGTAATGGTTAGGATTTCAGAAAGAGTCCTAGTTTTAGATAAAGTGATTGAGTAAGTATATCTTAGTGTTTACCTTCCTCATTATTACATGATTGTTTTTTTGATATACGCACCCTGACATTCATGTTTTTAGAGAATGGATGGATCTAGAAGGCACCAAAGAGACAACAGGTTTGAAGGAAACTGTGGTGGTTCAATGATTAAGATACTGGATGAGATGGGGGATTCAATGGGGAATCTCATAGTTGTTCCAAACCAACTATCAAGGATTCATGATCAACCACTTCAACCTTGGTGAGTTCTCTAATTCATCATGTACAAGATGGCCAACTCGATGTGGAAATTCAGGTAATAATTATTAAGGTAACCATTAGGGTTTATATGATCCTTAATTTTTAGGTAATTATGGGTTACTCTATGATATGATGGAAAATGAAAGGAATGAGATAATCTTGAAGTTAAAATATGTTATGATTATTCTTGAAGATGTTATCTCATTTTGGGTAATGTTTTAAGAATTATATAGTTTTGGAAAAAGGACAACACGCAGACCGTGTGACAACCCATCGCGTCGTACAAAGCCACGGGAATCGAACCCACAGCCAAAGTGCGACTGATATTTATCGCCTACCACTCGACTGTGTGAAGTCCCTGGTTAGTTTGACTGATTCTTTATAGTTATATGATTTTATGAATTAAGAGTAAGTTTATTTTGGGTTATTTGTGATAATTATTAACCTATCATGGAGGATATGTGATTAGGTTAATTACTTTTCAATAAGAGACTTTAGGAGAAACTGATATTGTTTGGAGATAAATGTTACGATTTAACTTGGAAGACTATGTGACAAAATCCTTCAAGTATTTGGGTTTCAATCTTATATTGGTTTACTTTGAAGAATTTTATGGACAAATTGTTTATCTAATGGCCCTCATTGAACTTTGGGTTTTGTTGGACAAATTTTGGAGATTAAGAATAGATTTTCTTTTTAAAAAGGCTTATCCTTTTCTGGATTATCTGGTCTTGTACTAGCCTTTTTGGTTTTTGTTTTGGTTAAAGTCTAAAGACATGGAAAGTATATAGTTCCCTTTTTCGGATTAGGTGACTCTCTAGAAGTTGATTATAGTACTCTTAATGCGAATAAGTCTCCCTAAATACTCGTCTTTTGGAAAAAATATGAGTTTGATTAAGGAATCCAGTAGAGGTTGAAAGTCAACATGATAAGTGATTATGTTTCCATATGAATAAATTCCTCAATAAAAAGTAACTTAACACGAAAATGTTGTCTATTAGCTTTTCCTACTAGGGAATCAAATACCGTTTAACCCATCACAAGTTTGTGATTTTCTCATTGTTAACTTTCTCCTAAACATGTTTTCTATCACTCTCCATCAGAACATGACCCTTTGTTTTTTTCCTCCATGTCAATATTTTCATACTTGGAATCCTAGTATGGGTTAACTCGGGTGACCTTTGTACTTATCTTTCTTTATTTTAAAGTGATTGTTTTACCGACTTTTCTTCCGATGTGGGACTTTCAAGGATGTTTCCAAGCCCAATTTTAAAAATTGCGAAGACGCAATTCCCAAAAGGGGGGAAGGATGTAACACCCCAGGTAAATAAAGAATATGAAATTTTTATTTTTATCCATATTTTTTAATGAAATATTAATATAACTTTAAAGGGGACACTATGCTCAATGGTGTACGCAACACGGAACAACGAGTTTCTTGGGAATCTTACGTTGAACGCTAATAATAAAATAATATTATTTTAAATGGCAGTTAACATGTAGCTGTGTATTGGCGAGAATGGATAGAAATAACTAAAATATGATTATATATGTTTTTAAATGTTTTTACATTTATCCAATAAATGATAAAGGCTTAAAATGCAGAAAGAATTCAATTTTAGGCGTATATGGCCTAGTTTTCACTAAAGGTTCATTTATCGCCTTTTGATGGCGAACCGTCATTAAATATAGTTTTGTTCACTCTTATACATTCTATTGGACCAAATAAAACTCTTCTTTAGAATCGGGACATCAAATTTTAGTCTGTGTAAATTTTTGGTATTTTTCCGATAAAGTTATTTTTTTAATGAATAGTGTAAAATGTTGTTTTTTAATTCAAAACCTCTTTTTAATCTAATTTATTTATATTAATAGATTATCATTTGAATTGGTTTTAAAGTGAAATTAGAAAATATTTTTACCAGTAAATCCAATAGTGGTCGTTGGAATTAATATCACTTTGAAATCGGACTTAAACTAGTGTCAATCTTTTGATACTTATTGTTTCATAAAAACACGCTATTTGTCATGACAGCGGGAATTAATTATTAAATTAATTAATGTGACTTATATGTTTTTAATTTTGTAAAATAGACTTCATTTTTGAATTTGGAATATCAAATATAGCTTAGGGTGAATTTTTGGTAATTTTCTGAAAAACTCCAATTTTTGATGAATAGTGAAACCACTAAGTGGTAATCAAGCAAACTAATTTTTCAGTTAAATAAAAGTTTACCACTAATGTGTATTGAATTTTTAAAATCCGACATATATGGTTGTCATTATTATGTAAAATGTGGTTCAATGGGATGAAAATAATTTTTTGGTGAATAGTAACTTTTTTTCATTAATCGCAATTAGAGGTAATTAGTGTAATTTAAGGTAAAAATGATATAATAAAAATGTTAAAACACCATGACACTTGTCCTACTCCTATTGGATGAGTCATGGCCGACCAAGACAACCCATGGGTCGATTTAGGGGACCCCATGGAGCCACTTGGGTGAGATAATGACTTTAATGCCTTTTTAAAAAAAATAAAGGTGAAAATGACACTAACATAAATTGTTTTACTAAAACAATTTTTAAAAGGGGTTATACTAATCATATTTTTGATTATAAATATTCATTAGAAAGATAAAAGATTTTCTAAATCATAGTATTTTTTTTATAATTTTTAGACTTTAAATAAATTAAATTATTTATGACATCATGATGATGCAGCGATGAATACATTATTTAACGATTTAAATAAAATGGAAAGATAATTTAATATATAAACCCTAAACATGTTCAAAACCTATTGGATGGAAATATTTAGAAGCCTTATCATCTTATCTTCGAAATATATCAATTTGGGACCTTATAAATTTGAAACACTTTTGAAAATAAAATAATAGTTTCATGATTTCCAAAAGTGCCCCTCCTCTCCTCTTATAAAAGGCCCCCACCTCTACCTCATTTCACACACTACTCAAGCCTTTGGCTCGGCCATCCCTTGCCTATTTACACTCTACAAATCCCTATCCTCATCCTAGAGGATTAACTTTGGGCATAATCCTTTCAAAGGAATCCTTTAGGCTCAAATCAAAAGAAGTTACACTTTTAAAGGTAATTCATTCTCTCTTGTTCATTTGTTTTATTTTGCTTCTCCAACCCCCTAAACTCTTTTTATTCATTTTTTTAACAAATAAAGTATCTTAATTATACTAGGATGTTGTTATAAGATTTATCCGAGATAAACTCTCACCCAACTACATCAAATGGTTAAAGAACATACGGTTTCCGTGGATGGCGAAATTCTGCCTCCCGAAACGATGATTGTTCAATACTCATTTAACACCTTCAAAGGTGGCCATTATGATATCACTATTTTTATATATGATATATAATATTTTTATGTTTTACTTAATCTTCTGAATTTTTTTCATTTGAGGCTTACTTTTATGGCTTCCGCTATGGGTAAAAGCGATATCTTCATTTTAGGAAGTGCGGACTACCGCCCCCTCAAAGTGATGTGATTCGTTAATGCCATACGTGGGACATATAAAGGATAGATTTAATGTTATTATATATGATTTTATACTGGAATTATTATATACCTCTATATCATTATTTTTTCTTTCCATTAAAGTATGAGATAGAAATGAAAGTAGCGTTCATGCGTACGTACGGCTTATCGTCTCCATGAACGGTGCATTTCATTTATTATCCCCAAATGTAATGTACTATTAAAAGTACATGTATATAATGGATATATATAATGAATTATACATCTAAATGATGAATATAATTCTGGAATTAAAATATACATACCACTCATTTAGTTTTAATTTCATTAATATGACAAAGAAATGAAAGTAGCATTCATGCGTACGTACGGCTTACCGTCTCCATGAACGGTGCATTTCATTTCTTACCTCTAAATGATTATGTAATATTATAAATACATATATATGCTGGATATATATGATATACATGCTATCCAAATCAGGAATGTCATTCTGGATATAAAGAACCTTTGACCACACGAACAACTTGTAATTTTAAGAAGTCCACTTTCGACTTAAGAACCAAATATCGACAAAACAAACATTATTAACTTAAATGGTTACATAATGTTTATAACATGGAAATAAGTGTTATAAAAGGAATAAAGAACTTTAAAAAGGTTCTTAATCATGTATAAATTAACTCTTGTTTATTATTCAAGATGTTAAAGAATGATCGAGTCAAGTCGGTCCCGAGGTAAGGGATCTTACTCCTCTCTTTCTTTTTAAGTACACTCTTTTATGTCATTCCCTCTAAATATCATATTTCATGTTATTGAGATGTTATTATATATTAAACTTACTGTAATTTTTATGTTCATGTCATGAGAGACCCTATTCTCTCTCATCAATCCATTTTGGAAGTTTTGAGTGGCGCCGTTAGGCTGCCGTATTTTCATAAGAGATCTAACCTCTCTCTTTCTTTTTAAGTACTCTCCTTTATGTCACTTCTTTTAAGATCCTATTTGTTATGATGGGGGATGATATTTAATATTCCTCTTGCTATAAATTTTGTTTTAATGTGATGAGATACCCTATTTGATCTCATCAATCCATTTTTGGATGTTTTAAGTGGCGCCGTTAGGCTGCCGAGTTTTCGTAAGTGATTTTTCATCTCACTTTTATTCCTGTGAGATTTATGCTACATTTGCCACAATTTCCTTTGAGTGGTGTATGTACTGACCATTATTTTACTCATTGTTTAATATTCTTTCATTTATGAGTATTTACATCAATGGTGTACTGTCCTTCTTTCACGGGTCGTATGTTTCGAAAGATACCCAAGTCGGTAAGGGAACCTTTCATCCTCTTTTTTTTTAAAAATACTTCTTTTGTTGGGTCTTTTAATTTACATATTATAATGTTGGGATATGTTCTCATATATCCTTATTGATGTAAATTTTATGTCCAAGTGATGAGATACACTTTTTATCTCTCATCAACTCATTTTGATGTGACGCTGTTAGGCTGTCAAGCGAACTTCTTAACCCAATTTCGATTTCTTTGGGTTCGACATGTAGTTATTGAATATGTCATCCTTTGAATATGTGTGAATGAAATTTGATTATTTTACACTTAATATCCACTTATATTTGGTGTATTTGTTTGTCACACATAATTATGTAATTGATTTATCCTTAAACCAAGGATACCGTCTTTGTAAGGGACTTCGTCTCAATCTCCTTTTATTGAGGCATATTTCATTTTATACACAAATTTCTTTTATACGGTGTATAAACCCCTTTGAATTTTACATTTATACAAAAGTAATCTTTTTCTACGAAGCGTTTTACAAAACGACAAAAAGGAATGTTTCTTTTAACGTACGCGGCGACAACAACCTTTTCCACCACCGCGAGTATTATTTTGTCTTTGGCTTCCTCAACATGCCATAATGTTTTTAGAATAAAATAAATACCATAAACTCTTTTATGTATTTTGGTATTGAAAATGGTTTTAATAAAGGATTCTATTATGTCAATATATTTATGATACATTGTGATTGAAATGTGGAAATGTTATCATTCCTTTATATTGGTTTTATGTTTTATGATTTTATATTGGTACTTGGACATTTTAACGGGTGGTTACGTTATAAACCATATGACGGGTGGCGCTGTGAATACCAGGATGGGTGGTTACGTTATAACCTCCAATGCATTGGGTATGGAAGTCGACCGTATGGCTATTCCATTAAGTATGTATGGAAATTGTCCGTATGGCTATTCCATTAAGTGATATGTGTGGAAGTCAACCGTATGGTTATTCCACTTAAGTATGTTTATGTCCCAAGTTACCTTTATATATGTTATGTGTTCATTATGAGTTTTATGGTAATCCTTTGGTTACAAAAAGGTAAGTAATGATAGTTTATTCAGTGAAGAGTTTTTACTACTTCATAAAGGTGAAAAGTATTACTCTGATAAAGTATACATGGTTTACTTTTAGTTTTGATAAACTAACAGTTTTTATTCTTTGTGAATCCCTTACTAAGTTTTTATGCTCATCCCATGTTTTTGAAATGTTTTTCACAGGACTTAGTGTGGAATAGGGTCAAGGATGGGATCAAGGGAAAGTCATGCTACCTAAAACATGAAACTAGACATGTTTCTTTTTAAGAGTTTTTATTTTATGGAAATTTAGTAGAAGAGACTACTTTGTAATCTTTTGAGATGTAATAGTTATGTCCTAATTCTCTAAAACTCTAAACCTGAAAAGATCTTCAATGTGAATTATTCATTTAATTCAATTTTAAGAATGCTTTAAGGCTGGGTCCTTACATACAACATCTCCTTTATCAATGTCTCCAACACAAGTCATAGATGATCTTTATGTTCCTCCTTTCTCTTGGAGTAGATGAGAATATCATCGATAAACACTACCAAAAATTTGTCAAGGTAATGTCTAAAGACTCTATTCATCAAATCCATGAATATTGTAGGGCATTATTATGTTTAAAGGGTATCACCAAAAACTCATAGTTCCCATACCTTGTTCGGAAGGTAGTCTTATGAATATATTCCTTATTTACCTTTACCTGATGATATCTAGAATGAATATCCACCTTTGAGATGTTTTGAGATCCTATTAATTGATCGAACAAGTCATCAATCCTAGGGAGAGGATACTTGTTCTTTATGGTGATCTGGATGAGTTCCTAATATTCGATATACAACCACATTATTCCATCCTTATTCTTCACAATGAGCACCGGTGCACCCCAAGGTGATGCACTAGGGTGTATGAACCCTTTTTCTAGATTCTCTTGCAGCTGCTTCATTAACTCTTCCAGTTCGATAGGAGACATCCTATAGGGACACTTTGAGATAGGAGTAGCTCCATGTATTATTTCAATTGAGAACTCTACCTCACGATCTGGGGGAATTCCGGGTAACTCTTCAGGATATACATCACTGTATTCCCTCACGATGGGCATTTCTTCAAGGTTTCCACTTTCCTTTGACTCAACCATTTGGGCAAGGTATGCTTCTTCAAAGAGAATCAACACCCACACCATTGAAGGATTTTTCAAAGTAGATTCTTGATCTTCCTTGCATTTATAGAGAAGCAAGGCATGGTTTGTAATATGAAAAGATGTTTCCTTTTCATGATAGTTGATATGTGCCCTATATAATGAGAGCCAATCCATTCCCATTATAGCGTCGAATTCCACCAAGGAATGTATTAAGAGATTTTCCAGAATAATCTTCCCACATACGCCAATAAGAGAAGAGTGAAACACATGGGTTGTAATGATTTCACCACCTGGTGTTTTTACAGATATCTCTACTTCAAGGTTTTAGGGCTTTGATTCTTTGGTTCTAGTAAACATGCAAGATATAAAGGAATGCGTATAATGAGAATCAAATAAGACTTTTTTTCCATTCTTGAGTGAATAGGAATTGTACCTTGTACGACTTCATTATCATGCTCCACCTCCACAGTAGTGATAGAATAAGCCTTCTCTTGTTCCTTTGGCATTGGTGGCTGCTGATGTTGATTACCCTCAAGAGCTCGAGGTTTAGTGCACTGGTTTGCATAGTGCCCTAGATTCCTATAGTTGTATCATTGAACCATGAGTGGTTCTCTCCTTTCATCGGCTACATTCTCCTTCCTTTTCGTGTCTTTTCAACACTCTTGAGCATAGTGTCCTTCTTTCTCACACTTGAAGCATTTCCCCGTCCCTTTGAGGCAGTTCCCATGGTGCAACATTCCACATTTTTTCATGTGGGTCGTTGATTTTTCTTTCCACCATTGTCATTAGATCCACTAGCTTGAAAACCCGTATTTTTTTCTTATCACTATATCCATGGGGCCATTCTACAAAAACCATCTCCACTTTGAGAGCACACCGACCAACTTCTTCTTAACTCCCAATGTCTCGAATTTCAAGAGCCTTTCTAAGGTGTGGTTTTATTCTACTAAAGAATCTATCCATTTTTCTATCATTGTTGATAACAAAACCTGATGTGTACCAAGCATGCCTTGTGAAATTCACTTCATAGGTTGTGATAGATTCTCATTCTTTTTGCTTGAGCTCTATGAATTATCTCTCCAGCATTCCGCAAAGAGTTCGTGGGAAGTACTTATTAAGAAACATTGTCTTAAAGTATTCTCCTTCCATCTCTTCAATTAACTCCCTTGGCTTGGTGTTCTTAATCAAATCCCACCATTGATCGGTTTCTCCATCTAGACGATAAATGGCTAGAGTCACCTTCTCCATCTCAGAACATTAAATAACATAAAAGACCTTCTCCATAGAGTTCACCCATTGTTCCGCAATGTGTGGATCGGAAGATCCACTAAAAGTTAGTGGTCGTAGCCATATAAAACATTTGATATCCAGTTTCTCCATCTTTGATGAAGGAGGTATTTCCAAATTATTATGGTTATTGTTCAAAACCTAAGATAATTGGGTAAGAAGAACCATGAAATTTTTAACTCCACCTCCCAAATCATTACGGATGTCATTCGGACAATCGTTGCATTGGCCCTCGCAAGAGTTGTTGGCCTGATTTCTACTGGATCTCACCATTTTCTAAAATATAAAAGTTTAGAACAAAACATAAGTAAACAAGTCATGAATACATAAATTTTTCATTTGAACAATTTATACTAAAAGCATAACATATGGTATCACTATGTAAATACTCTTGTGTGCATATTTGTACTTAATCTCATAATAGAGGTTTTCTCTAGGGATCACTAATCCTAATTCCAAAATTAACTAAACCTTGCCTCTAATACCAACTATAGTGACCCGATCCTTTTCGTACATTACAATTAAATAATTTTAAAGGTAAACAACATAATAGTATTAAACATAGAGGAACCAAAGGTTTAGTGTATTTGGAAAACTAGGACCATACATAACAAATACAACATAAAGCATAATCATTTATTTAATTTCCTCTTCTCCAGCTTCTTATTGGAACTTGTCCTCTTTTTAGTACATGTATCCACCTGAGGATATACATAAAAAGGTGTGAGATAGGAGTCTAGTAAGAGGATATATAAGAACAATATATCATGGGGTGATCATAATCATAACATAGGCAAAAGATCATGAAAATGAGAGGAGCATAAATAAAAGGCTTGAAATGTGGAAATGTATAAAAATAAAACATCTTGTCTTAGTGGTTATCTACCACACATAATTTAGAACAAAGATATCATCTTGTTCACACATCATTTCACATTTTTTCATGAGATTAATCAATTTAACTAATGCATTGGAGCATGTATAATTCTGGGTGCACCCATCACATCATATCTTTATCATCGTCAATCTTTCCACATAGAACACATATAAAAAATGTACATAACTAACCCCTGGAATGGAATGGGTTTCATCTCATAATAACACTTTCATAAGCATTGGGTTCCCAAAAGAAAGAGAGAATAACATACATGTTACATGAACCGTCGACTTTGAGTGAGAAGTAAAAGGGGTGTTCTTAAAAAAGGAGTTATTTTGGAAAACATTTGGTTTGACATTAAATCCAGTGAAAAACATGTATATCCCAGAAAATTAAATACAATGAAGAAAAAAATATCTTTAAGGAGTAATCATATCAAAAATGGATTGAAAGAGGGAGAACCCGAAGGAAGAAAATTGGGTTCGAGATTTCCCCTTACCATGTATCTGAATGATTCCTTCTCTTAAATATCATGTATAATGACATTATATTCAATAATTAGAAATGAAAGAACCTCTTATACATTAATATGGATCATTCTAGTTTCATTATGTAATTTTATGTTCCTTTGTATAACTTATAGAGTTAAAAAACTTTGGTTTGGGATGTTCATTTTTATGGATTTTCATGGGTGGTTCACTTGTATTCATAAATTGATGTTCGGGTAGAACATGGGTAAACATCCAGAAATGATATTACATGTCATTAAATATATTACAGTAGTTTTAATGATCATATAATTAATTATATTAGATCCATGTGGATCAATCATTAGATAAGAATTAAATGAAGATTGTTTTGGTTAATTCGGGAGGTTTTTCGATCACAATGAAGATGTTTTAATTTGTCACTTAGTAATATTTTCATAAATCAGTTACAGTACTTTAAATAGGACATAATACATATAAAATATTATGGTTCAACCATAAATATTGTTTAATTACCGGATATGAAGGTAGCAATGGAGGAAGAAAGCATGTCGTTCTTGAAGGTGATAAATTAACACCTCATGAACAACTTTCTATTTAATAAAATATAAGGAAGAGGGAAAGGGGTTTGGATGATATAATATCCCATTATAATCATAAAATTACATTATATGTATAATACGAGAGTTATAATACCATTTTGATGAATATTGTATGGGAGAGATCAATAAATGAACTTGAACAAGAAAGGAAATTAATGGAGAAGAGGGAGAGAAATTACCTCTTGAATCCTTCTCTTGAGAACCTCCTTAAGGGCCTAAGCATGGTCTTTTGATGAGGCCAGTATCTCTTAGACGTGGGGAAGAAGCTAGGGAAGGTGTTTGGGAAGATTTTAGAGGAGTCTTGGAACTTGAGAGGTGTGAGGAAATGAGGGTGTGAAGGGTGTCTTTTATAGTGGAGGGGAGAGGGGTTTCCATAATATAAAGCTCATTAGTTTATTTCTTTCCCCATAGACAATGAATAGTGAGTATCGAATGACCAATAATAGTAAGTGTATCATGTTATCACAAACCAAGTGAGATTACATCACCATAGCATCATCAATGACTAAATTAATCCATTATTTAGCATTTATTGTAAATTATCGCATTCTACTATTCATCAAAAATTCAAGTATCTCAGATTAATTTCAAAAACATACCGCAACCATTTTTTAACATGTAGAATCTAAAAATTATGTCCATTTTTAAAAAATAATTTTATAAATATTATTAATTTAATATATAATTAAAATCATAATTTACTTTAAAAAACAGTTTTTAAGATTAAAACTGATTTTATGGTGCATTCAAAAATTACGTAGGGCCTTATAAAATTATCTAAATAATATAAGGAATTTATTTGATAAATAATTAATACATTTTTAGAAAATAAATTTTCCTTTAAATTAATGAATTAGTTATAATTCATTATTTATGACTTACAAAATTCCAAAACGTTTACTCAGGTCAAACTGTCAGTTTCTAAGATGTCTAAAATTTATTTAATTATTCATGGGTTAGGTTACTCTTATGTTTGATGATTTACTATTAATAAGGGTCATATTACTATTCATAAGGGTATGTTACTATTCCTAAGGGTACGTTACTATTCACTAAAAATTATTTTTGTTTCATTAGACTCCAAAAATATTCTTGAGCACAACCGTGCATGTCGGATTTTTAAAATTCCAAAAACAGAAGTGGCAAACTTATGTTTAAAGGTTACTTATCACTTAGTAGTTCATTATGATGTGTTTCCATTTTATTTTATGACATAAATATAAGAAGGTAATTCCCAAAAAACATTAGGTCATTACAATAACATTATGTATAATATTTTTAATGTAAGATTGTTTTTGATTACTGAAGTGGTTATTATTTATTTTATATACAAAGAGTTAAAAGTGAATGTTTTTTAACATTTATGCAAGGAAAATATTTTTCATAAATCAAGTGTATAATAAGAAGAAAATATGAGATAAAAAATAAATGTTACTATCCATTGAAACAAGTTTATCCAATAATATTAGTATAATATCTGATTAAAACAATCATGTTATGTATGTTTGGGATAGAGTACTGTTAGGATGAGTGAAATCCAAGGAACCATTACAGGGTGTGTGTGACTGAGGAAAACAAACAATTAGAGAACTAGTGTGGGATAATGGGGAATGTTAATAGTCTAATATGTGACCCCATTTGGAAATATCATTGGATGTGATATAAAAGAAAACAAGTTATTATATGAAAGTAATTGGGTCAGCTGATTAGGTTCACTTCCTAGGAAAGATTAATCATGAAAATAGTTTTACAACCAATACACAACAACAAGTTTACTTCCACTGAATGGGATTTAATTATAGGGTACATTAAGAAGTTTTCATGCATCAAAATTGGTTATATAGGGTTACACACTTGTAGGAAATATACTTCAAATCCCAATGTTACCACCCAAGTCAATAATGTGCACCTTTATTTTTTGGAGACTAGTTAATTATAATTTCATAATAATGTGTGTGTGTGCTCATGTAGTTCCAAATTTTTTTGCTCTTCTATACTATTTGATAGGGTTTGAGTGAATGAGTACAACCATCAGTGAATTAATATGTGGGCATCTATAGATAAATTAATTATTCTAATAAGAGACCCTAGTTGGAAAGAGCTTGTGGTATTCTATGAATGTCACCAAGGTATTATATGAGACTCTTAGGGTAATTTTCACATTTTTATGGCCTAGAGAAGTTTCATTGAAATCTAAAGTCCTTTTTTGGAGCAAATCTTCCTTTACAGGTTTCCATAATTTTATAAAAATATTATTATAATATTTTTATAAAGTTTTAGAGTAATAAAGTGTAAGAAAAATTATTTTTCTTTATTTTGAAAATCTACATTCTGATTAATTTATAAATTTATTTTCTATATATTTAAACATGCATTAAATATTTTTATGCATCCCTAGGGATATTATTTTATGATACCATCCA
This sequence comes from Viscum album, assembly GCA_963277665.1. Classification (NCBI taxonomy): domain Eukaryota; kingdom Viridiplantae; phylum Streptophyta; class Magnoliopsida; order Santalales; family Viscaceae; genus Viscum; species Viscum album. Next base: position 439,055,469 of record OY728142.1, on the reverse strand, counting down.
CTTCCTTTCTGTTTATTGATTATAATTATGACTTTTTAATTATATTTTAATGAAATCAATTTCTCTTACACGGAATTATTATCCTAATACAAAATTATAAATGAATTTTTTATCCAATGGAATACCTATGTATGGTTTATCATTATATGATGGGTGTTTTTTTATTATCCTCTAATTAATTGGGTAATTTTTTATATCTTATGAGATTAAAAGGTACATGGGTGGTGATCCCAAGACTAAAGGGGTAAACATGTGGTTATCCCTAGAATAACAGGTCCATGAGTAGTTATAACTATCACATGAGAGTACATGAGGATTAAGCCTAGTTATAATATCATACATTGGTGGATATAACAATAAAACTGTGTGAAAAAAACCCAGGTGGGTAGGCATGAAATATTATTTCTATTCTTAAGTCAGTTGAAAAAACATATGATTTTTTAGTGATATATTCTCATGGATCATTATTGACTATTTATTATTCCAAACTCTTATGACTCAAGTCATTTGTTATGAAAAAGGCTTATTCAATTACTCATGATTTATGGTCAGTGGAATTTTTTGTATGTTGTCATATGTTTTAATAAAGGTTTCATTAATTTTTTCTTATATTATGGACACTTATAATAAAATTTTTATAGGTTATATGTTTACCATTACTAAGAAATTGAGATCATACAATTTATATATTTTATTATATGTAATTTTTAAAACATGGTATTTAGTCGGATAGGTATAAGAAGTATTCTATTTGATAACTCTATGGGATAAGTTGAATGTTTTTCACCAGTATGATGATTTTGTTTCTAGTCTCTAATGAAACCAAACCATCACATTTTACAATTTCTTATTATTTTCAGGTATATTGAGTATACATTGATATTAATTTATTATTTATGTATTCTATGCTCAGGTTAAATAACATTATGAATATATCCAAATACTATATGATTGTGTGTGTCTAGTGACATTAAGCAGGTGGTAACCGAAGTGGTTAGATATAAAATTCATGTAATATAGATGAATTTTATTAAAATTAATTATAATGACATTTCTTGGGTGGTGACCAGTTGATGGAAACTAATGTTCTCCAATGGGAATTCGACCAGGTTGGTTGTAGTTCATTGATGCCTATTGTTTATGAATTATCTATATAATTCATACTATATCACTCTATGTGTGATGGTTATAGATTATCAAATTTAGTAGTCATTATCCTAGAATATATATTTTTATATAGTAGGATAATCTGAATGGTTGGGACCATCCACTTTAGATTGTTGATGTTTGGGTCACTAATGAGAATTGTTTTCATTTTATGTATGTTTGAAGGGGTTTATATCATATATTGATATCCTAGAATTATGTTTTTCTCATGAATGATGGGATGTGTGATAGTTTTTCCAGATGGTTATCTTAATGATAAATATATATAGGGATAATTTTTATTGTGAGTTTTTGTATTAATGATTTGTGGATATGTAAAAAATTGATAGGAAGGTAACCAAGGTGGAATCTAGGTGTAAGATCTTTGAGATGATTTTATTCAATTTTCTTTAGTCCAAGATTGGATGGGACTAAGAATGATGATTGATGTGTAGAGGTGAAGAATTTTATTTGGAGTAGGTGTTCCCCAGATCCATTTAGAGCATGAGAATGTAAAGGAATATTTTTTATGTGTGAATGAAGGTTATTATATATGAATTATTTTCAAGGATCTACTTTCTAAATCGCTGGTTATTATTATTTTCGATGAATAAATGGTTATATTTTGGATGAATTATTTGTTATTAATACACCTCAAATACATTCATGTGATTCAAGTATAATAAAAATAAATTTGAAAAAATATATCATTAAGATTGTGCATGATTATAAATTTATTATGGCATATTCTAATTATATGTGTTGTAATAAAAAGGTGAATGCATATACTACCTAATTCACATGTGGTTTCTAAGTTTTATTATCCATTATACATAGATTAAAAAATTCATTAACATACATTGAATTGTTAAAAAAGATTTGAATCAAATATTTAATACAATTTATTCGTCACAAATAATAAATATTTTCTCTATTTAAAAATTATTTGAAGAACGTTCCATATAAATGGAATATATTCCCTCATTTTTTATTACATGGGATGGTTCCAACATTCATTCCACTGTGATTTTGATCATCATTTAAATAAAATTAATTCTCGAAGAACATTTGTTCTCATAAATAATTTGTTCGCAGAGATCATTCATCATCCAAGATGAAATTTCTATCCTAACCATGGGTGTACAAGAATATAATGATTTAGAATAAGGATCAATTGCCTAGTGGTCTCCCCTTGGTGGTAAAAGACATTGTCCACTACACTTTTTGTTTTTATCTTAACATACACCTTTAGAAAAAACAACACATGATGCTGTTTGAGCGATATAGGTATTTAATTTTCAAAATATATTTATATATTGATTAGGTTGAGGATGTTTTTGATTTTTTTTATTTCCACAAATTACGGTTATACAGTGATCCCCTAATAACCATCAATTCCCTTTTTTTTGCGGATCAACATTCATATTTCAGTGAATATAAATGAATGTTTTATATGAATCTCCACAATTTTGGATTAATAATATGGGATAAAATTATTATTATTAAACAAAATAAACAAAAGGATTTATGTTAAGTATTATAAATGATCAAAAATCTGTTACACCATGATATTTTATATGAATTTCATTTGAAATAAATCATGAAGTATTACATATCCTTTCGTACACATATAATGAGTCTTTATAAACTCAGATATAGTAATCTATTATAACATTACCATTAAATTAGAAAGTATTAATAGTAACAAAAATGTTATTAAAATTATATATATAAGTTATTTTTTATGGATGTTTATTGATTAATCTAAAATAAATAATTACTAATGTTTTAGTAAAGGTATATTATGCTTCAAAAATATGTTTTATTCAATAATAGTCGATCTCATTATTGCATATGAAATATACATTTGATGGAAACTGAATTTAGAATTTAAATTTTACAAAATAAAAACCAATTTTAAAATAATCTAGGGATGAAAATATGAGGGATAATTTTTTGGATTTATATAAAAAGATATATTTTTTAGTGAATATTAAAGAAATAAATTTTTTCTATATATTGTCATTTATTTTTTTTTTAAGTCAAATTTTATATAGTTGATAGTAACTTATTCATTGAATAATATAATTTTAGATAATCTAATTATTTAAATTTTAATCATCATTATGAATAATTTTTGTATAAGTTAATTTTTCGTGTCATAAACACTTCTTTTCAAAAAAATTATGTTTTTGGTAGGTAACAAGCCTTTTCATTATAAATAAATTAAATATCAACATATTAATGGTTTTAAATATGTTTATATATTATATATTGAAAAGAATATTTTAATAATCATTTTATAGATTATACGATTCATGGAATAGAAGTAAATTATATTTTATGTTAAAAATTCATTTTTCAAAAATTGGAATATTTTTAAATTTTTTGGGATTAATTAAAAATATAATATTACATTTATAAAAACTTTATCAAATAAAATATATTTAATATTTTCTATCATAGTAATTAATAAAAATTAATATGGTAATTTTAATTTTTTTATATTGAATGTTAAAAACAGAATAATTTCTTAACCACTATTAATATTAAAATTGATTTACTAGGTGTATTAAAATACGAGATAAAGATGGGATTTCCACACAAACATATAAATTATTTATTTTTTAAAGACATGTAAACCATATAATATAATCAATTTTAACCAATACCCATTTGGATCCACCTTCCCTTCAAAGTGACATTATATAATTGAAATTTTTTAAGAAATTCCATATGTGTCACTCCCCTCACATATAAAAGGGATCGTATCCTCTAAACATGTTAATAAAATATTAGACCTGTATCTTTGTAGTTACACACCCAAAAAAATCTATATTTCCTTCATTGGTATTATATCTTCTGTTTAAGTAAGATATCTGGATTTTTGGAGGTACACATTTGTTTAATTTTTCATTTAATCCCTTAAATTTGGAAAATTAAATTTATAAGAGGTGTATAGGGAAGCTCAGGGGGTACGGGGGTTTGAGAAATGAATGAAATGGGAATCAATCAATCATGTTACTATCTCATGGTTATTTCATGGTTAGTGTAAACTGTGTGAGGTGGAAATCCAAAATGTGTGATTTTGGGCATAGGAATTTCTCATGGTTGATGCGTGGTTTTTCAAACTATGTGGGATTAATAAGTAACCATGAATCTTGGACCACTATCTCTAAGAGGTATGATCTTCTTTTGTTCGTTTTTTGGGAAATCGTTAGTCCAAAGAATGTTCCCAATTAAAAAGTAATAAATTTAAAATTTTACCTCCTCGGGGTTTTATGTCTGTCACTAGATTCTCTTATCCATTCTTCCACATCAATCCCTAGTGATTATACAAAGCTCAAAAATATTCCATGGATTTATCACCTTGATTTTTAGGCATTTTGGATGGTTTTTTGGGATCAGACCAATGCTTCAGGTATGTATAATTCTTCCTGAACTTCTCTTTTTTTGGATTATGAATTATAATTTCGATCTTCTTCATATTAATCAGTTAAATTGTCTTTTTCCAGTGGATCTTAGGATGGGGATTCAAATGATTCTTAAATCATGATATGAGGCATGGTTTATGATAGAATTTATCTACAGATTTAAGGTCGGTAGTCAAGAAGATATATCCCATAGTCTCATGTTTGATTAGTACAGTGTGGTTGTGTTATTGGTTCCCTTTTGTTGTTTATTTGATTCCATTAGTGATATTTGGTAAAATCGTTTTATAAATGATTAATTGAACCTGTCATGACTACCATAGAATTCACCAATATTCATTATAGTGATTTAAGGCCACCCATGGGTTTTACCAACATTCTTGAACAAGGAAATTGATAATCTTATACATAGATTTGATTTGGGATGAAATAGATCCCATGAAAAATATGTTAAAATATTTGTTTGGGTTATAAATAGACAATAATAGAAATTTTATCTAGTTGTTTTAAATGGAATAAGGGTTCATTTGGCATGATATGAGGAATTTTTAAATGAATTGTTCAATTTTTCCAATTAGTTAATTCATAAAAATGAAGGATCTTCTAAATATGATAATTCATTAGAATTATTGATCTTGTTAAATGGGATAATTCAAAAATGGGGAAATTATTTATTTGGTATATACTATAAAAATGATTAATGTTCTAGGGGTTATGTATATATGATGATTCAAATGGTGTATAAAATTTTAATTGTAAATGTGATGTGAATTGTGTGTGTCTGGTTTGCGATATTGTTTATGTGGTAAATATATTTTTTTGATTGCAGAGATGGCATGGTGATGTGGGATAATGGACAGATAATCATACCACATGTCAGGTGGGACTAAGGATAAAAACCCTGCCCCAAGAATTCATGGGTTGGGGAGTTAGAATGTGGCTCTAAGACCATGAAAGATCCATTTAATGAAACTACCTAGACTTATCAACCAATGTAAGTGTTATGTAATTGTATGGGAAATGTTTCTCCCAAGTAAAATAACGAACTTCAATTATTCCCCTATTTATGGTACATTACTAGCTTAGGTCTTAGTTTAAATGAGCTAAATTCATAACCCAAGGAACAAATGATGAAAATGGAATGAAGGATGAAAAAATTTCTAGTGAATATTGTTAGCTAGTTGAAGATGAGTAATCTTTAGTTTACATTGTCATTTAATTAATACTTATGTTCTCTATTTATTTAGACTAGATATTTTTTAGACACTATTGGTGGTGGACTGTTGATTTGAACTGAAACCTTTCTTGGGTGGACATTGCGTACCCGAAAATATTTCATGTTTATAAGTCTGGATAAGGGAAAAGGTGCTATGATTTGGAGTTGATTTATTCCTTGGATATGTATGGTTGAGGTTCTAGAATTGGTGTTAGAGCCTATTTTTGGGATTGAGATATTGGTCTTTCCTTTATATTTTCTTTCACTTGTGGTAATGTTAGCATTACATGTAATATTTACTATTTATTATGGTTGTTCCAAATTTGAGAAATTTTTTTAATTAATGTTTTTAGATTATTTAATATTTTTTCTATTGTGTAATACATTGGTAAAAAGGTAAAATTATACCCAAATGACATGTTACACCCTTTCTGCTAGATCAAAGCCTCTAGTGAATTAGATTAGCTAACCCATTTAGAAGGAAAACCCTCAAAACCCTTTTGAATATTCACATTCTTCCTTTATGTAGTTTTGGTTGGATAAAACTTCACTATTGGGGGACGAATATGTTGTGTAATGTTATATTTTTATGTTATTTTTCTAATTTCAAAAAATGGAAAGAAGTTTTTCGTTGATTAATCATTATTGGAGCCTAGGGATACAGGTGGAATACACCATGATATAAACACATGAGTTGGGTGTGGGGGTCTTTAAGGGTAGTATTTATTTTACATTCTTGGTAATTTTAGGATAATCGTTTCTATATCAGATTATTCAAATAGGTGATGGAACAATTTTCAAATAATGTTTAAAGGATTTTATTTAACACAAATTAAAAAAATGAGATAAAAAGGTATTTTGTAACTATTAGTGGAAGTGGAAATTGTTTAAAAGGTAAATATTTAAATACTAGTATCTATGTAAGTTTGTTTACCCTTGTTGACCATGTCCCGCAATAGGGATTGTCAGGGTAGTGTTTTTGTCGTCAAAAAATCCATTGTGTTGGGTTTCTAAAAATTAATCATTTCTAGTTAGAGGAGATCCATTTTCTATGTAAACCATGGAATTTTTCTGTTATGTGTTCCAATTTATATATTAGGAATTATAGATAAATGCCACTATGATGATGTGTGAAAATTGGGCCACAAGAGGAGGTCAATGATATTTCTCCTCTAGAAATAAAGCAAGGTATCCCTGTGTTCCTTGGTAACTATAGAGAATAATATTTCCATGAGAATAATGATTGTATAATATTGATGATGAAATGGGACCTAGGGTGGGCTAGGCCATATATTTTAGACCTGATCAAGGATTTTTAGTTATAGTGCTCTATAACATTTTTTATAGAGGGTGTACCTTATACATCCAAATTTTGGATAGAGTACATTCATACAATTCATTATCACATAGGGAATCCAATTTAGAGGAAATTATAGATAGGTTTATAAATGTTGTGGGGTCAGGTGAAGCATTGGTTGGATGCGTTTTTCTAGACTCCTCAGACATATTAAATGTTTTTTAATGAATTCTGGGATAATGTTCTGTAATATTTTAATCGAGAGACCATAAGTTAGGAGTAAGGATTCCGTGATTATGAGATGAACCTTTGGTTCTACATTGATTATGGAGTATAATTTCTACATCATAGACATGAAAAAATTTGTCCCGAGATTGGAAGGGAATAAGAAAGATATATCAATATGTTTCCTAGATGCACTTTGACATGAGAAAATGTCAGAAGTAAATATATTCCATTTAATAAGGGTTCGTGAAGATGTGGATCAGTGAATTATATTATAATGGAACCTAAATAAGGCTTATGGTGTTGGGAATGAAGTTCTTTTTTATTGAAAAAGTGTTTTGGTTTTAATGTAAGGACGCTCTACTTAGAGAGTTTACACCAACAGTGTGGTGGGAAAAGTAGTCAGAAAATGGAACCATACTGACATGGTAGTGGAAAGATTTTATGATATTAGTGCGGTAAGACAGGGAGTATGTATGGACAGTGTCCCTAACTACCAGTTGAGTTCCTATCATTCCATAGAGTTGGTTATATATATATATATATATATATATGTAATTTTGGAACCCTCGAAAAATGGGTATAGATAGAGGTTCGAGGCTGATGTTGAGTACCTGAAATGGGGTCAGTTACCCCATTCCATGTTCAAATTTAGAGCTCTAATGCACATATCGGTGGATGTGGAAGGTGTAGTACTACGTAATAAGTGTGTTTATACCAGAAGGGAATTGTTGCAACCAGATTTTGGACCGGGGCCCTTGGAAAATTGGTAGGTCAGCATCATGGATTTCAGTCTACAGAGGGAGGTAGAAATGCTAGTCCATGAAATGTTCAAGGTATGATCCTTATATATTCCATGCTCTCTAGTGCTTTAATCGATATACACCCATTTCATTATATAATTCTTTATGAAATTTTTTATTTTTTGGGAATATAGGTGGATAGATTTTTGGGGTTATGTCGATTGATACAGAGTTAGGGGTGTGATAAAAAAATATCAGCTAATGTAAAGGTTGTTCTCTCAAAGTTGGTGTGTGTAATATTAGTTGGAACTTGTTTTATATTAATATTTAAAATTTTGATTTAATTTGAGGCATTGATTGGATATTGTTATACCATGACCATGTTTATTGTCACCATTATCGGGTAGCGTTCATGACACTATAGGGCACACTTATGTTCATCATGAATATTTGGATTTTCGGGATGGTCATGTTTGTGAAGTTTTTCAGAAGTTATGTGAACTCATATCCCAATTCATTTTCCTTGTGATTTGATGATAGGGGATTAATGAAGCATGTATATCCTCTATATATGGATCATGTTCAAGATGTGTTTCCCAGGGACTTCTCAATTTTTCCTACTGATATAGATTTTGAGTTTATGATCAGGTTTCTACTCGGAGTAGAACAAATTTACATCCATCCATATCGAATGGAACCCTAGAAACTCGAAGAGATTAGACATTAGTTGGAAAATTTTAGAATAAAGAGTTTCTTTACCCTAGTATGTTATAATGGGTATCCCTAGTGTTGATTAGAAGAAGGCTGATAGATCTTTCTGATTATGTTTTGATTAAAATAAGTTAAATCTAATGAAATTTATGATCTAATAACATCTTCCTCATATTGATGATCTTTTCGTACAACTGAGTGGTGATTTAGTGTTTTCCAATATTTATTTTAGTTTACCATATCATCATTTGAATATGATACATTTTAATTTACAACAAAATGCCTTCAAAATAAGTTATGGGATATACGATTTTATTGCAATGTAATTTTTTTACCAATGTTACATAGTTTTTTTTGATTTTATTAACTAAATATTTCCCACTTACCTAGATCAATTTGAAACTTTCATTTTTGATAAAATCATTGTGCACTCTATGAATCGTGATGATAATTCCAATCATTTTGACATCATCTAGAAAAATCTATGACGGAATATAAAATATGACAAGCCATTAATGATTAATATTATGATCGATATTTTTTATTTCATGGGTCACATTATCTTAGAAGAAGGTATTGTGGTTCACTCAGAGAAAGTTCATGCATTTGTGTCTTGGGATTAGCCCAAGTAAATTTCTAATGTTCATTATTTTCTAGTCTAGATGAATATTACTGAATATTTATAAAAAATATTTCTTATTTGAGAGAACCACTTTTCAACATGACCAAGAATTGTATCAAGTATGAATGATATGGGGAATTTGAGGAATATTTTCAATAGATAAAGAATTTGTTAACAACTGCACCAATTTTGACCTCACATATACCTATTATGGGGTGTAACATGTTTTTTTGAAGCATATAGAGTTGGAAATGGGAAATTTTTGATGTCAAATGATCATTTTGTGGTGTATGGGTCAAGATAGTTGATTCCTCATGAAATAAATTACCATACTCATGATCTTTAGTTTGTTGCAGTGGTTTATTCATCAAACTGGTATTTGAAATACTTTTTGGTATAGTTTTTCAAGTGTATACATATCAAAAAATACACAACTTCATCTTCTCTTAGTGTGATATGAATGTTTAGAGTAAATTATGGTTTAATTACATAATGTATTTTTACATAGCGCTAGTTTACATGCCAGGAATGGAAAATTGGGTGGTGGATGCCTGGAGTCAAAAGACTGAAAATTAGGTGCTTGCAAAATCATGTTCAAGTTCATAATGATGGATATGTTTTCTAATATGAATTTGGAAGTTTAGGATATCATGTTTAGATGACCCTTTCATCCTTTTATTTTTTTTTCTTTCTTATAATCTTGATTAATGAAAGGAAATATGAGTATCATGAGTTCTTGGGATTGATAGAAAGTCTTCATGGTGGGGAGTCGTCATCTAGTTTTATCAGTAGAGATTATGAGATGATTTATGTTCATGGTAGTGTTTTTGTGCCAACAAGTATGTGAGACGAGATGATGCATGAGTTTCATCCATTAATATAGGCAGTGCATCCTAGATTGAGAAAAATGTATCCTGTTTTTTGTAGGTAGAATTGGTGGATGGGAATGAACAAATAGTTCACATGTTTTTTATCACAATGTCTTACCTACCCATAGGATAAGGATAAGCATCTGGGAAAAAGTTGTTTAATGCATCCATTATCTAATAATGAAGTAATCGGTATGATGTTATGATATGTTTCATGGTAGGTATCCTAAGGATTATTTGGATGAATGATGTGACCTATGTAGTTGTTGATTGGTTGAATATTGTGGGAAATTTCGTACCAATTCAAGAGGCATCATCATGGGATAGTTGGATGAGATTTATGTTTAATATATAGTGTGGTTGTATGTGTTACCTCAGAATATATTTTCATATCATGAACTATATTTCACATCATGCTTTTAGAAGGGATTACATAGGGGGCCAAGTTCCCAGGTGTTTTTGAGTAAGAATCTTCACCCATAGAATGATATGAAATATGAGTGTACGATCTAGGTGTTATAGCAGATATACAGTTAATGTGTTCCATACATTGCTGGATCACAGGAAAAGCATTTATCACTAGTTTATTCTTCCAAGATAAATAGTTACCAGGATATGATTCAAATGGAACCGAATGTGGAACTCTATAGTAGAATGTACAGATATACATTGTGTTGTTAGTGTCTGGAGATTCAATGTTTTTTAAATAGTGTCTCATATCGAATATTTCTGAATAGGTTGATTTGATTCAAAAAAATATTTCAATATCTCAGACTAGGTAGATGTCATATCTGGATCGACGTCAAAATCCTCTTGAATTTAGAGAGGGTGACCATGTGTTTCTCCAGGTGTCACCAATGTTGGGTCACCATAAGGTTCCGAAATAGGGTATGTTAGCACCTATGTATGTTGGGGTGTTTGAGATTGTATATTGGATTGGAGTAATGGAATATTGATTTTATCTTCCACATCGATATAAAGGTATTCACAATTTTATTCATAAATCACATCTTTGGAAGTGTCACCCTAACCCATCTCATGTGATTGTTTTTAGGATTTTGAGATTGAGTCTAATGCGTCCATTAAATAAAATCTGTTTCATATTCTGGGTCACGGTGGCAATGTATTTTGGGTAAATATTGTGTTATTGGTTCATGTTTTCAGGAAGAATGGTAATGTTTAGGAATAAACATGGGGTAGATAATTTAATGTGTGGGCTTTTTGACTAGATCTTTTTTCATCAGAAGCTCAGTCATGCTTGGATGTGTGTATCAATGATGACATGTTATATATTGGAGAGGTTGTATGATCTTGGCCTTCATAAGGGCATTCTTTTGATAAATTTTTCTTTTAATCCCATAAATATGGAATTATAAATGTTTACTTGTATTAGGATGATTCTCGGTGTTCTTCCAGGTGTTTTATACATAAAATAAAGGGGAATTTTGACATCCTCTGCATGTACCATTATTTTCACATGATTAGTGTAAATGATACAATGTTGATATCTAAATTGGGTGACCTTGAACAAAGGTATTTAACCTTTTTTTATGTTTGGTTTTTCTAAACGTGTAGGATTATTATGTAATCATGCTACCTGGACACCTCTTGGGAAGTGGATGGGAAATCGATGGTGTATTGTTTTTGAAAACTGTGGGGAAAACCATGTGCCCCAACAAAATTGTGAAATTATGATTTTCCCTTACAATATTTGAAGTTTTTTACACAATTTTCGTCCTCGTTATTCATCCAATAGAAAAAGTGAATATCAAAATATAAAAAATATTCCCAACAGCTGATCTCCTTTTTTTAATAAGGTGGTTCTTTGGTCAAAGGCCAAAGCACAATTTATTGAATATAAAAATTAAAATAGGGTTACAGAAGATGAAGGGTCGGCAGTTTTTTACAATCTTTGTCAAAAAGCTGGAATAAATCAAGAGGATGATATTCCATCCATGTAGAGACCCTAAGCTTGATGTACATGGACATTACATTAATTTTTTGGAATACTTAATACATAACAAAAAAATACACACAAGGACCGTAATAGTTTAGTGTCGTTGGAAACTTGGAACGTAATCTTCTAATCGTGGTGAAAGATCTTCAACATCTCCTGAAAAGATCTTCTACTTTTTGTTTCTTTACCTAAAACCTTTCTTTTGATCCTAGGGGAAAATAAAACATAAAAAGGGTGAGCTCAAATGCTCAGTAAGGGTAGGAATGGATAAAATAAAACATACCATATACATTTGAACTTAAAAACATGAACATAATGTTTAAACATCAAAATCATGAGCAATGACATAAAACATGGAAGTAAATAAGGCATAGATCATAATGGAACATAAACCATGATAAAATATCATGTGAATAAAACATTTAATTGTGGAATCCATTAATCATATGTAATGATTTCCATAGTAGCCAAGGCATTGGTTCCAAGACCATCTTAGTGTACAAAGTCCCATTCTGAATCGAGTTCACTCCTCATTCCAGTCCTGTATCACTGAACCAGATTAACTTACCGTTCCAGCCATGTCTATCTCATGAGATATAAAATCTTTACCCAATACATTGGATGGAGATATAGGTCCCACCAATCTCATAATGATACCATTATTATGTGTGCCACAAAATCATAAACCATACATCATAGCATAACCCATGTAATAAAAATGGAAATCTTAAACATCATGACATCATAAAACAATTCATATAAGGTAAAGGAATTCATAAAAACTATTTCTATCACAACATTATCAAATCAATTTAATAATATGTATATAAACAGAACCCTATATTACCTTAGATGGAAAATAATTTTGATAAAACACATGAACTCCATTCTTGAGGAAAATAACCTTTCTACCTCAAAAACAGTTTTCCTTTCTTAACATGTCATACAATTCTAAACTAAAAGAAGTTGATTAAAAATAAACTTGAAAACTTGTAAAATAAGCTTCTTGGAAATAATGTTTTAAAAATCCATTCATGCCATATAAGTTAAAAAAACATTCTTTTCGTACTTTTTCCGAAAAAGTCAAAAAGTACCTTGTAACGTAAAAAAAGAAAGATTCCTTACATACCATGTAGTAAAAGTAAAAAAAATGGGTAAAAAGGACTTTAAACATACATGAAAACACTTTTATAAAACATGGACATGGATTATAGAAAAAAACCCAGTAAATACTTACGAATAAGTAATCTCCGATTAAAATTACATTTGCAAAATTATCCCTTACCTTAGGTCCGATATGATTCGTATGTATCCAAACCTCCTGTATAATGATTTAAATAATGTTATTGACTAATTAAAGAATCATATTAATTTTTATTATATCATATATAGTTCACTTATGACTTTATATTACCCGATCTTTTGTATATTCCATGTTAAAGAGAGTTTTGGGTAAAATCGTTTCATTTGTCGTCCGTGTTTTGACTTGTAATTATTCATATGATTACTTAGATCATGATTACTTACATCCAGAATGTAAAACATGATTTATATATAATATATATTCAGAATATACATATATATGATAGATCGATAAATGGAAAGAAATACACCGTTCATGGAGACGGTAGGCCGTACGTACGTATGAACGTTGTTTTCATTTCCTCATTGAATTGAATGGAATTAATAAAATGACATAAATATATATATATATAAATTAATCCAGTATCATTATTATGTCATATATTTCATGATTACGTATTATATATACTTTATAATCATTTATGAATGGTTAATCATTGAGAATGAATCTCATCACGTCATGAGACGGTATTCCGTACGTACGCACGAGCGATGATATCGTTCCCATGATCGTGGAATTTTATTGGAGTATATATATACTATTACAGAATCAATATCAATTTACAATAATCATATATCGTTATTATTTACACCATTATACCCATCCAATTAAGGTGGTGGTGGAAAATAGATTACACCACGGCATAGAGACGGTATTTCGTACGTATGCACGCGCGGTGATTTCATTTTCCGTAGGATGGATAGATGGTGAAATAGGGTTGTTTCATACTTATAATAACATATCAGTATATTAGTGATACTGATGTTATTACTTCATAATTACACAACCTAAGAAGAAGAAGTGGAAGAAGAAATAAAGGTGAAAGAATCGGTAACGGAAATTACCTCTTCTTTGAAGTGCCTCTTTGAGAACTCCTCTTAGGGCACTAAAATTGGTCTTTGAAGAAAACCAGGACCTCTAGGATGTTTATAGGGAAGTGGAGAAGACAATTGGGCAGGGTTTGGCTATTCTTGAAGGCTCAATGTGGTGTTTGGAAGAGAGGGAGGAGGTGCCCTTTTATAAGGGAGGAGAGGGGCAACTTTGGAATTCTTAAAAATATTAATTTATAATAAATCTAACCCCACTTAAAAAACCGCCAAAAATGACTCATATTCAAATATTAGATGATATAGGGTTGTAATATCATCAACCAATCAAATTTATACATTTTTACCTTATCATTTTGATTCATCCTTACGTAATCTATTTAAGTTTATTTGTGGTAATAAAATTCTAAATTTTAAATTATAACAAATAATTACTTATTTGTTGTTAATTTTCCATAATTGGTTAATTTATAACATTATATACCATATAAATTTAAATTTATTATTTTTAAATATTTTTTTTCTTTTGAAACAATTTTATAATATGTTATTTTTATAAAATAACAATAGTGTCAATTTTAACACTATTCATTTATTTGAATTTAAATAAAATTTATACAGAAGATATGTTCAAACTAAAAGCTTTAATAGATTCATAAAATGTCATATGTAACTATAAAATTAGTGGATCACATTAAATAGTTCATATAATATTTATTTTATTATTTTTAAAAGCATTCATTTGGTTTATCTATTAATAAAATAATTACTACAACATTTTTGTATAATTATTTAATATACTGATTTGATGCATAAAAATTAAAAATAAAATCTTATGATGAGGATAAATCTATTACCTTTCACAATAATACATTTACTCTAATTTATCATCTTAAAATCGCAATATTTATATTGTTATATTTATTAAATTATGAAGGTGACAACTTTGGCATCATTTGAATTAAAATAATATAAGTGTCATAATCACTTTTATAAGGCTCCAAACGGTTATATATTAGGTTCTTGTATGATTAAGGTGTAGATATAAACTACCAATAAGTTTTGGTCAGGTTTGTGGGCCTTTTAATGGGTATTAGTATTTCAATAAAAACTATATTACTTATTTTTCACTTAATAAATAATTTATGTATCATTAATGTATCACCATTAATGACTATTATTTAATCCCTAAAAATTATAAATAAATTAAAATGATGTAGATAATTTTATTAGATTTCTGGAGACTATTCATGTTAGACGTTTTATGATGTTTATAACTAAATTAAAATTATTATACTTATAATATTTAAGAGAGTGACATGTTGTCACTTTCTTTGGTTTTAATAATAATTAAATTATTTTCATGGTCAAAAGTCCATAAAATTAATCTAATCCGACCCTTAGGTTAAATGGGTCTAATTTTATCCATCAAATATAATTTTGGCATGTGTTAGGGTAATTTTATAATATTATATTTACCCTTAATTACACGATTTACCTTTAACTATGGTAAATAAAATTTACCGTAGTTACTATTCATAATTCCCAAAAATAAAAAGTAGCTTATTCAAATAATTAGACCCACTGATTCCAAATATGGAATCCATTTTTCCAAATTCAATACACAAAAGTTGCAGAAATTAAATCAAAATTAATCCCGTTGTCGGAAGAAGACGGGTTTTTCTTTAAAACATTACAAAAGATTGAATTTATTTAACCTAGGAATTTAATGTAAAATCAATGCTAATGACATAAATTATATTAAATTGTAAAAATATATTATATTTATACTTTGAAACCATTCAATATAATAATTTAACCATATAAATTATTGTGATGAAAAAAGATGTTTTTAATTAAAATATAGCGTGTTTTTACTATTTATCAAAATATGAAAGTTACCAGAATAATATGAAAAATTTATTCAAAGTAAAATTTTATTTCTTGATTCCAAAGAAAAATTATATTTTGTGAAATTGAAATTATAAAAATGTCAAAAACTAGATTTAATGTGGGTGTTCCATCAAAATGCGGCAAAACTGCATTTTTTAAAAAATACTTATTTTACCCGTAAAATTTATTTTGTTCTTATACCATGTTCTAAAAAATGTGTAAGATGAATAATAATGTTATAAAATTCAAAATATAGTTAATACTATTCATAACGGCTAGTTCATAATAATATTATAATTACATATCATTGTTTAGTAAAACCCGGTATTGCGTACAACACACGCTATCGAAGAAGGTCGCGATTGTGTGTAATGCAAGCCAAGTCAGGGTTGCGTATAGTACAAGACTCCTTTTTTGTTTCGTTATAAAAGAATCCAACATTTTTTTTCATTTATACATTGAATATATATATATATATACTCAATGTTGTGTAGAATGACTATTATCAAACGAACTTGAAATTGTGTGTAACACAATCTAAGAATAGTGTTGCGTATACTGCTAGCTAATACGGTGTTGCGTATAGCGCAAGATAATCTTGGTGTATTATACAACAGAATATTGGAAGGAAATTAAAAAGAATATATCTTATAAAATCTCGGGTTATTACATTCTACCCCCCTTAAAATGAATTTCGCCCTCGAAATTCGTAGGGTTTATAAATGGTTTTCTACTTGAAAGTTTCTTTAGTTGAAACCCACATTGTAAAAGGAATACCAAAACATATCTTTAGAAATAAAAGTATGAAATGTAACGGTTACCCAGATAAACTAATCACTGGGATTCCACATAGGAGAACATAGGTGAAAATATGGATATGGAAGAAAAATCTAACCATCAAGTTCTGATGGAGAGTGGTAGAGAACATGGCTACGAAAATGACAACAATCACAAAGCAATAGATTTGTGATGATCTAAGGTAACATCTGATTCATAGGATATAAGGGCACTAGAAAACATTTTTGGTTTTCAAGATCATTTCCCTAAAGTTGAAGAATTTGAATTAGAATAAATACTTACTTTATTTTGGTACAATATCACTGTTGTTCGTGCCTTGAACAATTTCCACTTCATCTCTTAAAGAAATGAAGTTGAATTTTTTATTAATGAAGTATTAGTAGATCATGTGATAGAATGACGGGTCATTCCATCTGTCTCAAGCAAAATGTTAGAAAAAGTTATTAAATATACATAAGTCGATCTATTGTGAGATTAATCATATATGGTTCCTAAAATGGACTTATACTTCATATATGATACTAATTAATATAATAAAACTAGTTTCTACTAAACAGGGACTTCATGTAGGCCAGTGGTAGGCGATAAAGGCCAGTCACACTTCGGTTGTGGGTTCGATTCCCACTACCTTGTACGACGCGATGGGCTGTCGCCCGTCATGCAGGTTGTCCTTTTTCTAAAACTATATTACTATAACCTCCCATCAATAATATCAAAAAAACTTCTATCCTTAAACAATACTAACTTATGTCCAACATATTCCATTCCAATCTTTAGGCTTACCCATAATACTGCAGCCCACTCTCATAATATAGTGAAAACGATTACCGGAGATTTAATACCATCGTTGATCCCAATATATCATAAGATATGTCTCGTTGGACACATTCCAAACATTTGAAGGCCTTAATCATGCATTTTCTTGAAAAATGAATACCCATTGAACGTTAGTGATAACATGAATGCAGTTAGAAGTTAACACTTTCCATATACCTAAATCATCGAAATTATATATACTCAAACCATGATATCACTTAGTCTTTATATCAATCATGAGCTCATGAATACAATCAAACATCTCATTATCTTCTTATTCCTTCATTATGCACATATCATCTACTTTACAAAAATATCTGAATAACCATCCATGGTTACTGGTACCATTCAACATATACTTTCAAATACTTTTAGGGAAAATAACAATAGTGTAACGATCCTTAGATGATTCTTTATTCCATAGTACCATTAACTATACAACATAACTCTCAATAAACATACAATCACTCCACTACCTTCTAAAACAACCGACTGAGCTTCAACACTTCTTTCATCTCATATATCATTTGTAGTCTCCTCATCATCATCCACATAAATACTACCCATATGACAAAGCTGATTCTCTTCATGAGATTTTCCATTAGGGAATTGGTTTTCATAATTCCCGTACATTCCACATTTAAAACATCTAATCATTGTTGATGTCATAGCAATACCATTATCCTTGTACATGGTGTTAACTGAACCTTTTCATTTTCACTTACTGTCTTTGTGTCCTTCTTTTCCACACCCAAAGCATCTTCCAGATCCTTTGAAACAATCTCCCTGATGCCTCTTCCCACATGATTTACATCAGGGAAACTGAACTTTCTTTCCTCGATGATCATCATGAAACTCCATATTTCTCTTATTATCTGAGTCGGGAAACATACCAAATTTGGGATTATTGATCATATTATGAGATTGCTGATTAGGCATAATAACAATCTTTGGACTTCCAGATCCCGTTTCATTTGGTTTCTCATGAATAAAATCATTCCATTGTCTATCATATGCTCCATTATCGTGAATCTTCCTATTTCCAGCCATTTTCTAAAACCCCAAAAGAATAGTGTGAGAAGAAAAAATCATGCTAGGGAAAACAACAAAGTAAAGGGGGAGTATCCTCAATATCTAACATCTTAGGTTAAATTCTATGATTTTTACCGTAGTTCTAGGACTGTATCCTATACATATACTTATCCTTAGGGACATCCCTAGACATACCTTAGAAATATCCATAGGGATCTCACTAACGTTTTCGCATCCTAGTTTCCAAAGGTTGACTAAACCGTTCCTCTGATACCAACTGTAGAGACCCTAATCTTGACGTACATGTACATTACATTACTTTTGCAGAATACATAATACATAACAAAAAAAAGACACACAAGGACCGTAATAGTTTAGTGTCTTTGGAAACTTGGAACGTAATCTTTTAATCGTGGTGAAAGATCTTCAACATCTCCCAAAAAGATCTTCCACTTTTTGTTTCTTTACCTAAAACCTTTCTTTTGATCCTGGGGGAAAATAAAACATAAAAAGGGTGAGCTGAAATGCTCAGTAAGGGTAAGCATGGATAAAATAAAACATACCATATACATGTGAACATAAAAACATGAACATAATGTTTAAACATCAAAATCTTGAGCAACGACATAAAACATGGAAGTAAATGAGGCATAGATCATAATGGAACATAAACCATGATAAAATAGCAAGGGAATAAAACATGTAGTTGTGGCATCCATTAAGCACATGTAATGATTTCCATAGTAGCCAAGGCATTTCTGCCAAGACCATCTTAGCGGACAAAGTCCCTTTCTGAATCGAGTTCACTCCTTGTTTCAGTCCTGTAACACTGAACTGGATTAACTTACTGTTCCAGCCATGTCTATCTCATGAGATATAAAATCTTTACCCAATGCATTGGAGGAAGATATAGGTCCCACCCATCTCATAATGATACCATTCTTATTTGTGCCACAAAATCATAAACCATACATCATAGCATATCCCATGTAATAAAAATGGGAATCTTAAACATCATGACATCATAAAACAATTCATATAAGATAAAGTAATTCATAAAAAATATTTCCATCAAAACATAAACAAATTAATGTAATAATAGGGATAGAAACAGAACCCTATATTATCTTAGATGGAAAATAATTTTGATAAAACACTTGAAATTCATTCTTGAGGAAAATATCCTTTTTACTTCAAAACCAGTTTTACATTATTAACATGTCATACAATTATAAACTAAAATAAGTTGATTAAAAATAAACTTGAAAACTTGTAAAATAAGCTTCTTGGAAATAATGTTTTCAAAATCCATTCATGCCATATAAGTTAAAAAAAATTCTTTTCGTACTTTTGCCGGAAAATTCAAAAAGTACCTCGTAACATAAACAAAAGAAAGATTCCTTACATACCATGTAGTAAAAGTCAAAAATGGGTAAAAAGTACTTTAAACATACATGAAAACACTTTTATAAAACATGGACTTGTATTATAGAAATACCCCAGTAAATACTTACGAATAAGCAATCTCGGATAAAAATGAGATTTGCAAAATTATCCCTTACCTTAGGTCTGATATGCTTCGTACGTATCCGAACCTCCTATATAATGATTTAAATAATGTTATTGACTTATTACAGAATTATATTAATTGTTATGATATCATATATGGTTGACTTATGACTTTATATTACCCATTCTTTTGTAAATTCCATGTTAAAGAGCGTTTTGGGTATAATCGTTTCATTTGTCGTCCGTGTTTTGACTTGTAATTCTTCATATGATTACATAGATCACGATTACTTACATCCAGAATGTAAAACATGATTTATAAAAAATATATATTCAGAATATACATATATATAATAGATCGATAAATGGAAAGAAATACACCGTTCATGGAGACGGTAGGCTGTACGTACGTATGAACATTGTTTTCGTTTCCTCATTGAATTGAATGGAATTAATTGGATGACATACATATATATATAAATAAATCCAGTATCATTATTATGTCATATATTTCATTATTACTTATTATATATACTTTATAATCATTTATGAATGGTTAATCATTGAGAATGAATCTCATCGTGTCGTGGAGACGATATTCCGTAAGTACGCACGAGCGATGATATCGTTCCCATGATCATGGAATAATATTGGAGTGTATGTATAATATTACATAATCAATATCAATTTACAATAATCATATATAGTTATTATTTACACAATTATAACCATCCAAGTAAGGTGGTGGTGGAAAATAGATTACACCACAGCGTGGAGACAGTATTCCGTAGGTACGCACGCGCGGTGATTTCATTTTCCGTGGATGGATAGATGGTGAAATAGGGTTGTTTCATAATTATAATAACATATCAGTATATGAATGATACTTATGTTATTACTTCATAATGAAACAACCTAATAAGAAGATGTGGAAGAAGAAATAAAGGTGAAAGAATCGGTAACGAAAATTACCTCTTCTTTGAAGCGCCTCTTTGAGAACTCCTCATATGGCACTAAAATTGGTCTTTGAAGAATACCAGGACCTCTAGGATGTTTCTAGGGAAGTGGAAAAGATAATTGGGTAGGGGTTGGCTGAGATTGAAGGCTCAAAGTGGTGTGTGGAAGAGAGGGAGTAGGTGCCCTTTTATAAGGGAGGAGAGGGGCACCTTTGGAATTTTTAAAACTATTAATTTATAATAAATCTAACCCCACTTAAAAACCACCAAAAATGACTCATATTCGAAGATTATATGAGATAGGGTTGTAATATCATAAAAAAATCTAATTTATACATGTTTACCTTATCATTTCCATTTATCCTTATTTAATCTATTTAAGTTTATTTGTGGTAATAAAATTCTAAATTTTAAATTATAACAAATAATTACTTATTTGTTGTGAATTTTCCATAATTGGTTAATTTATAACATTATATACCATATAAATTTAAATTTATTATTTTTAAATATGTTTTTACTTTTGAAACAATTTTATAATATGTTATTTTTATAAAATAACAATAGTGTCAATTTTGACACTATTCATTTATTTGAATTTAAATAAAATTTATACAGAAGATATGTTCAAACAAAAAGCATTAATAGACACATATAATGTCATATGTATCTATGAAATTAGTGGATCACATTAAATAGTTCATATAATATTTATTTTATTATTTTTAAAACCTTTCATTTGGTTTATCTCTTAATAAAATAATTACTACAACATTTTTGTATAATTATTTAATATTCTGATTTGATGCATAAATATTAAAAAAAAAATCTTATGATGCATATAAATCTATTACCTTTCACAATAATACTTTTAATCTAATTTATCATCTTAAAATCACAATATTTATATTGTTATATTTATTAATTTATGAAGGTGACAACTTTGGCATCATTTAAATTAAAATAATATAAGTGTCATAATCACTTCTATAAGGCTCCAAACGTTTATATATTAGGTTCTTGTATGATTAAGGTGTATATATAAACTACAAATAAGTTTCGGTCAGGTTTGTGGGCCTTTTAATGGGTATTATTATTTTTATAAAAACTATATTACTTATTTTTCACTTAATAAATAATTTCTGTATCATTAATGTATCACCATTAATGACAATTATTTAATCCCTAAAAATTCTAAATTAATTAACATGATGTAGATAATTTTATTATCTTTTTGGAGACTATTCATGTTCTATGTTTTATGATGTTTATCACTAAATTAAAATTATTATACTTATAATATTTAAGAGAGTGACATATTGTCACTTTCTTTTGTTTTAATAATAATTAAATTATGTTCATGGTAAAAAGTCCATAAAATGAATCTAATCCGACCCTTAGGTTATATTTGCCTAATTTTATCCATCCAATAGAATTTTGGCATATGTTAGGGTAATTTTATAATATTATATTTACCCTTAATTACCCGATTTACCTTTAACTATGGTAAATAAAATTTACCGTAGTTACTAATCATAATTTCCAAAAAAAAAGTAGCTTATTAACATAATTTGGACCCACTGATTCCAAATACGGAGTCTATTTTTCCAAATTCAATACACAAAAGTTGCAGAAATTAAATTAAAATTAATCCCATTGTCGAAAGAAAACGGGTTTTTCTTTAAAACATTGCAAAAGATTGAATTCATTTAACCTACGAATTTAATGTAAAATCAATGCTAATGACATACATTATATTAAATGTTAAAAATATATTATATTTATACTTTAAAACCATTCAATATTATAATTTAACCATATAAATTATTGCGATGAAAAAAGTTGTTTTTAATTAAAATATAGCGTGTTTGTAGTATTCATCAAAATATGAAAGTTACTAGAATAATATGAAAAATTTATCCAAAGTAAATTATTATTTCTTGATTCCAAAGAAGAATTTTATTTTTTCAAATTGAAATTATAAACATGTCAAAAACTAGATTTAAATTGGGTGCGCCATCAAAAGGAGGCAAAACTGTATTTTTTTAAAAATACTTATTTTACCCGAAAAATTTATTTTGTTCTTATACCATGTTCTAGAAAATGTGTAAGATGAATAATAATGTTATAAAATTAAAAATATAGTTAATACTATTCATAAAGGCTAGTTAATAATAATATTATAATAACATATCATTGTTTAGTAAAACCCGGTATTGTGTACGACACACGCTATCGAAGAAGGTCGCGACTGCGTGTAATGCATGCCAAGTCAGGGTTGCGTATAGTGCAAGACTCCTTTGTTGTTTCGTTATAACAGAATCCAACCATTTTTTTAATTTATACATTGAATATATATATATATATATATACACTCAATGTTGCGTAGAATGACTATTATCAAATGAACGTGAAATTGTCTCTAACACAATCTAAGAATAGTGTTGTGTATACTGCAAGATAATACGGTGTTGCGTATAGCACAAGATAATCTTGGTGTATCGTACAACAGAAGATATGAATGAAATTAAATTTTTTTTAAAACATTATTAGTATGAATTCTAATTATTGGAAGATAAATATACTTAATCTGCAAGAAACATGTTTTAATAAACGTCTTATTTCTATTAAATTATTTCTCATTTTATGCCTATGAAACTTACTATTTAATCAGCCATACATTTAGAATTATAATACTCATACATGTGAAAGAATTAAATAATGCTTATCTTAATATTTTGTAAATAATATAATCATCGGTCTTGATTTAAAATTTTTTATATTTCTATGTTTGAGAAATTATTTAACAATTGATATAAATTATTTTAGATAGTATACTTTATTTATTCCCACAATTTCATCCATTTTTTGTGTGTCAATTATTTTTACATATCTACATCACATCATAACATAAATAATAATGATATATTTTTCATGTTCAATACACAAAAAATTCCATTTAATAGATGAAAAGATCCCAAAAATTATGAAATATTATCCTCATCTTTATACACATTATCCAAAAACAAAATGGATCGCATCTGCTAATATAATATCCAATTTGAAGAAAAATTTATACATCAGTCACAAAAAACTAAATATTAACACACAAATTTTAACATAAATCATTCTATAAATAATTCACAAAAATACTCCCAAAATATTCTTGACCAAATTCAAAACTAAAAATTAGAAAGATTTGATCACTTATTTTTCCAATATCAACTCAAAATTTTTCCATAAATAAAATTATTCACTTGTAAAGTCACATACCATAAAAATATATACAATACTCTTATATTCTATGGAATATTCTAATATTAACAAAAATAACTAGAATCTGAATAAAACCATAAAAACCTATATATTAATACAATCCTACTCAATATTTATTCCTCACGTATAAATTCATTCCATAAATTAATATTTTTTCCCATTATCATATAATGTTCTTGATACATATACATTCATTAAAAATATTTTTAATCACATTGTGATTAAATAAATTTTCCATATCATTGATATATAATCATATATTCCCATAATATAGTAACACTTTTATTCCCGTTAACCATAATTACATCACCATCAATTAATTTATTAACATTAAAAGTTATGTGTTTCATTCAATAAATGTCCACAGTAAAATCATTCCCAAATAATTTTACACTAATTCAAAATTTTAATCATAGTTTTACATATAATTCAATGATATATAAAAACCCAATAAAAATTCACAACAAGTCATTAGTAAACATAAAATCCCATAACATAAAACCTTAAGGAATATATATTACATTAAACTTATGATCATCCCAAAACATATCAACCCAAAAATTTCTACATAATATTTAAAGTATTCAAATCATATAACTTCCTATCCAATAATTTTATCTAAATCAACCTATTACTCCAATTGAGATATCGAGACACTGATACACCCAAATATAGTGTAAAAAATATATTCATTTCAAATTATCTTTGATAACAATTTAATCAAAAAAATAAAAAATATTTACAATATGAATAACCATTAATGTTTCACTTCCACAATCAATATCTTATAGGATTAGTTTTTTATTGAATTAACATGAAACAGTTATCTAAATAACACTTTTCTTTCTCATCAAATGGGTATTTCTTCCAATTATAAAAATATGACATTCTTCTATAATATGACATTAACATATAGTATAAAAATCTACACACATAATGACCATATATTTATATTGTATATAACATCATTATTTGTGTCTTATGGAAATGGAATCCTTATAAAGGGTGAGATGAAATTCTCAATAAGGGTAAGTATGAGAGATTGGAATTCATGATCATATTTAGGAATAAGATAAGAATATGGGTATCATTGTATGAAATACCGTAAAATATTCTACCTAATCTATCATATATCATAAATCCTGAGTCATATAATAATACTTTGGATTGACAAGAGACATGAGTCACTAGAGTGTGGAACCATCAATAATAAATCATCAACCATTAGATAATATAATAAGAATAATATGTATGTTTTTTGAATAAATTAATAAAAAAAATTCATTTTTCAAGGCTCACTTACAAGACTATTATTATATATCGAGTTCCATAGTATATTGTCTTCTCTCGCCATTCCTATCATTTCTTTAGTCAGGTCTTGTATACAAGACTATCATAGTGTATAGAGTCCATTATTGGACCTGGTTCACTCCCTATTCTATTTTAAATCTTCAATTGAGATATAAATTTTACCCAATTCATTGAAGAGATATATAATTCCTATACCACCAATAAAATTGTTACGACCGTACTAATGATTTATAAAAGATCACAAAAACATTTATCATTTTATAAATCATTTAAAATAAACAGTTTTTATCATGATTTCACTATAACATTACTATACAAAGGGAATTTAATGTGTTTAATAGAATAATATTTATGAAATCGTCACCATAACCCCTCCAAATAAATATTTTTGACGGTATCATAATAACTTATCCATATATAATTATAAAAAACTTATGGATACCTACATAAATGAAATAGTCATTATTTAAATAATTAAAAATATTCTTAAAAATGTTATAAAATATGATTTTTTTATTCAAGGTTTTTTTTAAATAATCATTATTGAAAAAATGATTTTCTTTGAAAATTACCATTTAATCGTATAATGGAAGCATAAAATAAGTTATTTTTAATGGAAATGGAAATTTTTTTATCATTCATCAAAAATTAAAAAATATATTCTTTACATGGTTTAGTAAAGAAAAAAAGATACTTTTATAGAAAATTATTAAATGATTCCTTTTAATCATTTATAAAAAAGTCAAATTTCATATAAAAAACAACTATTATAAATTTTTGTATAGGTAAAAACTTATATAAAATATTTTTGCAAACATTGACATGGAGGATAAAGATTTCCCACCAAAAAATGGAAGAAGTTTTGATTTTATGAAAAAAGTATTCTCAGTCATGTTAAGTATAAAATATAAGAAAATTAGGGGGAAACAAGAAAACAACATAAATAAACATAGAAGAAGAAATAATATAGTTTTTAAACTATAAGGATCATTTATTCTCTATCAATATATATTTAAAATATATAATCCTAAAAATCAATTATATTTTATCATGAACCCTTACAAGTTATACGAATTTTAAATCATAAACAGCTTCAAATAAATAAAATTAAATCGATCATTAAGTACCATGAATATGAATATTTCCTGATAAAATATATCATAAGTTCATTATATACCACACAATATACATGAATATCATCATAGAATGCATTCATGGGCAGTATATACACCACAAAAGTAAAACATCTTATAAATATGGCATATGTCTCTTACAAATAAATGTGAGACAAAAAACCCATAACTAATGTCCTAACATTATTCAAACATGAAATTAAATTCAAATATAATAAATTTATATTTATTATTTATATAAATAAAAAAAATATTATTTATCATACCATATATGATTCCTTTATAACATATTTTCACTAATTTATATATTGTTCTATATAAATACCAATGTTCGGGGTGTTAACTATTTTGTTTTTATGCAGGATTTGGCCTAGTGGTTTCAGTCATTAATCCATTTACATGGTTCCAACACCTAAAAAATTAATAATTTCCTAATGTTATCATACTTATTCTTTATATATACTTTAATAAAAATTTATTTTAATTTTTGGATGAAAAATAAATAACATCACTTTATGGAGGCAGCATTCGGCATGTTTGCAGGAGTGATATATACACTATTCCATTAATTAAATTATATAAAGGTAAATAACACAAAACATTTAAAAATAAAAATTATATTATATATCTATATCATATGTATATATATATATATATTCATTAAATCTATATATATGACCAAAATTGATGAGAAGAGAAGAAAATTAAATCCCATCACTTCATGGATGTTGTATTCCACATGTATGCATGAGAAATTTTATAGTAACCAATTGATAATAAGGTAAAATTAATGAAACTATTGTATCCTAGAAACATTATAATTTCATAAAAATCATTTATTTAAATTATATACATCTTTATAATCATACATGTGAGACAATGATGAAAAATAAAATTCACCAGATTATGGAGACGATATTTCACACATACACATTAGTGATGCTTCATTTTTTTACTAGATTGAAATGATATAGGTAATGATTATAAAATTTAAAAAATTATTTATATTATACAATATTTTGGTATTATTTAATTATGTTTATATAGTATTTGAATTAGGTTAAGGAATAATGAAACTCAAAAATGATCAGTAATGAAATTACCACTTCTTCGGCTATCTTATTCTGGCGTACACATTATACCTTCTAGATGGGTGATTGTAGTGAGAAAAGGAATTATAGTTCATCGGGATATTGTTCATAAGATAATATTTCAATATCATGGTCATGCTAAAATTCTCAAATGGTTAATAGAAGTTAAAATAGGATGCACCATATCATAAGTGATGTGAGTAAAAAACCTCTAATAAAAAAATTATTATATAATATATGAATTAATCAAGTAAAGTGGCTATAATTTTTTATATATTCATATATAATATATTTAATTTATAAATATGAGCATCCAGTGATATTTAATCATATTTTTCTATTATTTAAAATCTTATCTCTTTAGTTAAAATTTATTTTTACCACTTTATACATTTCTGTGGTAACAAAATATTTATTATTTCAGGGTCAATAATGTCATTCTAAAAATTAACTGTTTTTATAATTAGAAATTCGATATTATTTGAAACCATTTTTCATTCACTTGAAAAAATATATGTTTTATGGGTTTTAAACAATTTAATAAAATATTATTTATCATAAAATATTCTTAAATTAATAACGAATACTATTCACATAATTTGACAACAAAAAAATAACCATGTTTAAGGAATATCAATATTTAAAACATTACTTAAATTTCATTTTGATAGATATAAATATTTAAATCCATTAAATTATCTACAAACATCAATTTTAATATTTTATAAACATTTACATATTTTTTTTTCTTCTTGAAGAAATGCTGCACAAGTAATGCTCATGTATTTTATTTATTTATATCATTACTATAAATTAAAAAGTATATAAAATATTTATAATTTATTCATTTTCATTGAATCTATGTAGAAAATTCATAACATATTTTGGTTCTTATTAAAACATATCATACACCTCAAAATAATAAGAGATATATTTTTTACTAATATTTATTTAAAAGAATATAAATGTAATTATTCAAAGAAACTTGAAAAGGAAAATATTACTCAATATCCTATTATTTTTGTGTAAGTAAACTGAAAAAAATGAGAAAAAACATGTTTTTAGTGATTTTGAGTCATTATACCACAGTTATATCCTCATTTAACCCTTTTATACTTTAACAATGTGGGAGAAATTTGTGATGGTTATTAGTAATTATAATTAAAAATGATATGAATCTCATTAACAAAATATAAAATAATGATACAAAATATGGAATTTATTTCTGTGATTCAATTTCATGAATTTTTAAAATTGACTTTTAATATATATTTTTCAAAATAAACGAAAAAAATAATAGATATATGCTTGTTTTAAGAATAGAAATGGATTTATAACAAAATCGTTTTTAATTATTATTCCAATGTAATTAATTATATTATGTTTAAAAAATATAGAATTATTTGAATGTCAAACCAAATCATTACGTAAATGAACCTGATGAAAACTTGATTAAAAGAGTAGTTTGAGAAATAGTTTTACTTTTTTAAAAAATATTACTTAGTCTTTTAAAATTCCAATCATGGATTTATATGTTCCAAATTATATTAAAAAAATTTTATATTACTTATTAAATATATATTTCATATATAAAAAAAGGTTTCATAAACATTAATGTCATTATTATGTTATGGGGAAGTCATAACAGTTATATTATTAAAAAAATGGGTATTTCTCGCTATTCAATAAAAAAGAAATTAATTCATAATAACCCAAATAATAACCCAAAGATAATATTTATATAATGAATCCAAATTTTAATATTAATTAATAAATTTACAATTAAAAAGTCATAAAATTTTCTTTTAAATGATGTATAAAAAATATTACGAAATCCCACTTTTATTGAAAAATGCCCATTTTAAACATTAAATGTTTGTAATATTATAGGATTTAAATATTATAATCTAGGATTTATTACTTATTTCTAAGAAATTAATAAATAAATTTTTATATTTATAACATTCCAATATATATTTCATAATATGATTAGTAAAATTCACACCATCCAAATCAATATCTAGGTTATAACTTTCATATTTAAATAATAATTTTTCCATGGTATATCGTAGTTTTTTTAGGCAATGTGGTTTGGGTGTTACTTCATATAAAATTTATAATTATTTAAAGTAATATACATTGTAAAATATCTTGTTGTTACAATGACCCAGATAAATATACACTTCAATATATAGGGGTAATAACATCTGAAATGCATGATAACCAACCCTAAAATCATATGGCCTTCTCTTATGGGATTCATATGACATAAATTGAAAAAGTTCCACCTTTAACCAATTCTAGACCACTTTAAACCTATCACACTTATCTTATAATGTTAAATTAATATTAATTATTAACTCACTAAAATAAACTCAACACAAAATCTATCAGCATGGTAATCAATATAACTCCACAAATAGTTAAAATATTATAAATTAAAGATAAATATTAGTATATTAATTAATTACCAAAAGATAAATTTATCCCTAATAAATTAAAAAATCAAGATTGTATACTTTCATATATATCCAATAATGTAAGAACCTTACATTCAATTTATCCACCTGGTTTTGGGATGTTGGTGGTAATAATAAACACATATATACCAAAATATTTATATAAGTATAAAATACCAGGTAATTTTAATAAAATTCATTTTAACATATTTACTAAAATAAATTCATTGAATAAAATTCATGATATAATTATTATATAATTTCTCCATCAAATGAAAAAAAAATCATCCAAACTAATTTTTTTTCATGCATTATATGAATTGTGGGTTAATTGTTCTTACCACTATATCCATAAAATTAGGCCACATTCTCTTTTAATGAAATATGAAATTCCAATAAAATTTGGAAACTTTCCCTTTTATGGTAACTTTTAGGACCCTTAAGGGGTAAAGACCATTGATTCCCTTGAAATTGTCAAAAGGGTAAATTGGATTGAAAAAATTTATAACCATTAAAATGACCCATAAAAATCTAAAAACTAAATTTTATTGGAATTGATATACCCTAAAACATCGAAGGATCTATAATGGTCCAATTTAGATCCATTTTGAAATAAAAAAAAATTATATTACTTAATTATTTTAAGTGATTCCTAGAGTTCCCCACCCCGCATTATAAAATGGAAACTCTTATCATCTTTTCACCAAACATAATAATTATTTTGGTTCATAAAATCCATATAAAAACTATACTTACATGTCTCCCCAAATCCTAAAGTACACTTTTTATAAAGAACCATCATTTGAATACTTTTAGTGTAAGCCTTTAGAAGTGGTTTAGTTACGAGGTAAAATTATTAACAAGGAATTGGTTTTTTATTTCTCATTCTTCATCATTCATATCTTATCAAACGATTTTAAAATAAAATCATCATTATATTTTATAAAGTTATAATTTTTATGTTAAATAAATAACATATATACATCTTTTCATCAATTAAATGGGAAAGAAAAATGAAATTTCTATGAATGGGGGACTATCATCATGAAAAATGACTTAATAATTATTCCATGACCGCATATCATTTATAGTTATAATTATTGATATGATTTATTCATATTTAATTAATTAAAAAAATTTAATTTAGAAAAATTTATTTATCAAATATTTTATTACATTTTTTTCATTGAAAATGAAAAATGACATTTCTATGTATTTGTGGATTACCAACATCATGAAGCTATGTGATATGTTTTTCATAACCACATAATATGGATACAACATATATGTTTATTTAAAGAAATTATATGATATTTATGATATAATAATCATTCTCTTATATAAAATAGTAATTATATTCCTCTATAATGATCACTGAAAAATGGAAATGTTACTCAGCCGTACATATGAGACATTATCTCCATGATTGTAAAATAGTTCATTTTCCATAACTGTATTTATTGGATGGATGTAAAATTATAATGGATATATAAAAATAATTAATATTTCATGACTATAATTTTATAGATGATGGACTAATGACCACATTGCTCATATTTATCCTAATAAAGACATTTCAGACATATCTTCAAAATATCATTATTATATAATACATGATCATACTATATTAATAAATTTTATATAACATGGTATTAGAAAAATAAATTAAATAATGAATGTGATAAATATTATTAACCAGTTAAATAATTAATATATTTTTTTGTTAATAGAGAAAATAAACATATGTGATTGGTAAGACATAGTATAACATACTTTTATTTAAAAATACACTTATAAGGATTCCCTTCCAGCTCTTTTTTATTCATTGGCCATATTTTTTTAAATTCTTTTTAATGTATTTATATGGATAAAAAAGTATACAACAAATTTACTATAACTTTAATATTTACTTCAACTGTTTTGTAAATGAATTTTTATGGAATATTTCAACATTCTATAAAAATGGAAAATGGAAAATTTTCTTTATTATGTACACTACATCAATGGATTTTCTCCCAAATACATCCTTTATTTGATGTTTGGATTCCACTAAAATCATCCCTTAATCCTTAAAAAACGTTTTTCTAGTTTCTTATTTTTGAAATGGATTTTCAAAAGGAATACATATTTTGAAATCTAAAAAATATTTTGTAGGTGGGTTAAAAAGATTTTTCAAGGGGTTTATGATAAAATATACAAGGAAAAAAATAATTTACACATTATATGTTTGATGTAAAATATAGATGATGTGTCATCCTAAAACTTACTAAATGATGGGCTAACCCGATATAGATTAGGTGATAGTTGTTCTCGATATAGCTTATATGATTGGTGTTCCTAGATAGATATCCAATAAATTCGGTAAAGTTCCCTATAAATATTGGATTAGAGGGAGTTAATCTGTGATTTTCCCTATATACAGTTAACTTGTTTATTTCTATTTATGACATGTGTTGTAACACCATGAAATTCTAATGTGATAAGATTGTATTTGATAGCCTATATAAAATATAACACCATGTGTACAAGGGAATATAACATCCCTAAACATTAAAATATATTAATTATTTTAAATGAAACTCAATATATATTATGTAATTAAATTCACGTGATATTTTGTATGATTTTTTTACACACAATAAAGACTTTCTTCAATATCTTGTGTAACACGCAAGAACGTGTTTTACGAAATATTATTAATATTATTTTTTTAATATAATAATACACAACCTCATTATTAAATTAGTTAATATTAATAGTATTAGATAACATATGATAATATTTGTTTACACAACTAAATTCACGTGTAATCAATTTATTTGAAATAAAGACCAATTGAATATAATGGAAATAATTTTAAAAACTATTTTTATGCTCTTAAATGAGTTTTTTATTAAAATGATAAATAACATACCAATATTTAATTATATTAATGAAATATATATGTTATATATTATATAAAGTATTTTTTATACCCATCCAATATATTTTCTTGGCGTAATATAAGAAAAACCCCAATTTTACATATAAAAACCTATAATTTATAAAAGAAATTTTACCAATTTTTAATGGAACCCTAGTTTATAAAATACCAAATTCAAAAAATTCATTTTTAAAAATAACATAATTTATTAAATTTAAATATAAATATATTTTCTAGTGATTTTACTGTATTTTTTAGATGACTAATGTTTTATGAATTTTTAAAAATGTTCAATTTTAATTAATTTTTTAATCTATTTTCTTAATATCGTTGAATAATATTTTAATTTTCATAAGTATATTTAGATCAATAATACAAAAATAAATCCATTCTTGGTAATTGTAATCAATTTCAAAAAGAAATTGTATATAATATAATTTCAATCTTAGGAATATTATCAATTTTAAATCCCATAACATTATCCCATCTATGGGATATATTTTTAATTAATTAGTTAATTTATGTAATTAAAATGAGTAAAAATGGATTATTTATTTTGAAAAATAATAATTTCTAATTTCTAATGAGGTCAAATTGGATTTTGACCAACAATATTAGTGAAATCAATTAAAATTAATTTCATAATTTAAGAGAATAACTAGATTAATATGGGATTGAACGGTAATCTTTTGAAATAAATAACCTATAAACATGTCCAAAACATATTGAATGGAAATATCTGTACCATTTATTTCATTAGATGGAATTTGGTTCATTATTGGCGCCATATAACATACAAAAAACATGGGTAGAATTCACTATATCAAAAAAACATAAAAGAATCTCACTCATCCAATACAATAAAAAGGCACTCAGCCCTCTAACTTATTCACACCTCTAAATAACATTATGTCATCCATAAACATCCCAAATACTCACCCAAATTCCATACCCACATTATATAATCCTTACTTTTTTCATAAAAAATAAATGATTTATTTTTGTATAAATCAAAAGGCATTACCGAAATAAGAGGTCACACTTTTCAACATTCACATATGTTTCATTTACTTATATACCCATTCAATTGTTTTTATATAATTATTATATAACAAAATCAGTGTAATGATTATTTTGTGTTTTTTTCTTGAAATAATTATGATTTAAACATAAACACACACTTCTATCAAATTTGAAATGAAATCATCATTCATGTGTACAATAGATTACCTCGAACCAATTTTGTTCATTCTTTCATATCCATCATTTCTGATTGGTAATAATATGGACTTATAGTTTCTATAGGATACATATTATATTTAAATGTATTTATTCTTCTATAATTCTTATATTATACATAATTTAATGCCTTCCATTTTTTTAGATCATGAATACATCATTAGTGGACATGTGGACTACAACCTCCTCAATGTGACGTGATTCATTCAAACATTTCACATAAAGTGTAAAAGATTGTTTTAGTTAACATATGTGTTATATATGACATAAATATTACACTATAATGATGATATATATATACCACTTACTTTTTTAAAATGACAAGAAACAAGATACTTTAAAAAATATTTAAATCATGTATATAATTATATCATCATCAGCGTTAGAAAAACTAAAAAACCAATTAAACATACTTGAAAAAACATGGAAATTAACATCTAAAATGATAAAAATAATGATGGATTGTAAACTAATAGGAAAATAGATATTATAAAAATATTATATATGTTATTAAAAATATTATTATAGTTTTTTTATAAGTTAATAACACGCATAAAACCATTATACGAGAGGTTAATGAAATTTCACTAAAATTGAAAAGTAAGGTAAAGGATTTAATCACAATTTGATTTCATTGAGACATATTATAATGTTATCAACCTATTTTAATTTTTATAGTGTATATAATACCCCTATTATGTTTAATATCATTAATAAATAATTATTTATGGTATTTTTATTTTAAATTTTAATTATTTCAACTATTGTGATTTGAACATAATGTAATCAAATGGTAAATAAATTTCATAACACATTTCAATTTTATTTGATTATATTTCTTCATTTTTGTCATTTATATTCTATGATTATGAGAGTAATGAATTTTAATATATATGAATATATTTCCACTTATTAAATGGGGATTTAATTTTTATGCAAATAATGAATTCATCGAATAATTCTCACTTCAATGTTATGACCATTTTAGCGGATTATTTCATAATTTCATTTTAGTCAATGTATCTTATTGTCGAAGTTTTATTTACTAAATTTATATAATCATTGTTCAAAAAAAAATTAATATTATCTTCTTATAATTTTCCATATCATATTTTAAAGTTATAGT
Source organism: Viscum album (assembly GCA_963277665.1). NCBI lineage: Eukaryota > Viridiplantae > Streptophyta > Magnoliopsida > Santalales > Viscaceae > Viscum > Viscum album. Next base: position 439,019,500 of record OY728142.1, on the reverse strand, counting down.
ACCATTTTTTAACTCTTTTCTAATCGAATTTTATAGAATTTTATTTTGAAAACCTAACATTATTTTTCGTTTTATTCATTTAATCTGTTATCTTATAAAAATTCAGTTTTCAAAAATGGTTACCAAAATTCTTTTATAGAATTCCAAATGATTTAATAAATAAACATTCCATTTTTCATTTAAAGTTTTCTTTTAAAATTATTCTTCTTGTACCGTTATAAAAAAGGAATTTTTCTATCCTTTTTACCATGAAAAAAGAATGTTCTTTTTATATTTTATGGGAATTATGGAATTACACATCATCATTTCATTAAAGCTGTTATTTAATGTTTAAAAGTTTAATTTTTAAATAAATTTTTTTTATTATTATTTAAAAATAAAAGCATTTTAATATTATATTTCCAATGGAAAATTATATTTTCCTCAAAAATGTATTTAAAATATATTTTCATTGTATTTTCATAATAAAATTATTCTTACTTCAATTGGGATATGTTGTATTCATATCATCCTTTTTCTTCTTATCGGTTGTTTAGGTTTTCCCTGACCTATGTTATTTTTGAAATTCACTACATTGGTTATTTAATTCGAATCTTTTAATTGTTCAATTTCATATGATCATTTAACCATAAATTTTAATTAAGTATCCATATAATTAAACATTCATTTGATTAAATTTAAAACCATATTACATTTCCATGCATAGTGTATTCATTAAATGGTGTTTTATTGATTTTTTTAATATTGAATGATCTATATCCTTTAATAAGTTTGTATATTTTATGAAGCACATTGTTTTTGGATTAAATCAATTATTAGAAATATTATGAATTCTTGGGACATTCCAGACACAGATTGGGGACTTGTTAATGAATCTACTTGATACATCGATAATCTCATGCGACGAATCAGTCGACTGGCCTAGAATAATTTGTTTTCTACCCAGTATGATTTAAACATTATAGATGATAGATATTGATGGTAATAGTGTCATGTTCCGTGAAAACATGATTTTAAATAATAAAAAAATAACTTAATTTTGATTTAGTTTTTTTTATCCATGGTATTTTCATTATGGAAAAACATGTGGATGAATTTATTCCTCACATTATTAGTTACGTTTTATGATTTGTAGTTATTTATCATTCCATGTTGATTAATTTTTAGTTTCTTATTTTAATGAATTGTGTCCTTAGTTGCTTTCTATTCGATATTTTTTTCATACTAAATAATTACTTTATTTTAAATCTTATGTGTTAAGTCATTTACATTTCCATATTGATTATTTTTATTCATTAATTATTGACTATGATACCCTTACAAAGAACTTGAGGTCACCCTTATTTGGTTTCCATTCCCCTAGATTCCGTGATGTGTATTGAGAATGATATTTAAAGAGATTTTACATATAATGAAGATATTATTACATAATGAAAAATATGTTGAAATTAGTGGACTCATTTTAAATAAAATACTGATGTATGTATCTAATTTACCAAGACTAAAAAACAATTCAGTAATTTGGTAATTTATCCATTGTAATTTTTCTAATGTAATGTTAATATATACGAGCTCTGGGCTTACTAGGGTCGGGTCGCTAGATTTGGTATGATATATTGTTTAGTAGACAACTTGGGAACTTGATTTTTTAAAACATATATTAGATGACATATCCCAAAGGTAGATATATAAGAGATGTAATGAATAACACCTTAATATTTGGGTTGCATTGACATCATGTCATTTTCCTAGAAATAAATCCTTGTTTGGGTACTGTAAGTGGTCTTGGTTATATTATAGATGTACCTCTGGGTAGCAATTACAAAAATATGTGTCGGGCCGAACATGAGTGTAACATTGTAAATGAAAATGGTATTTACTGCACAAATTTTTTAAAACACCCATGGGATATGTTTAGGATAATTAAAATTTTATTTAGAAACGATTATGATATATTTGAATGGATAATTACAATGCATGACCTAGGTTAAACCTGAGGTGTCTTAGATAAAAAAGTAATGTGTCATTATTTAGACACCCTAATAATGATTATATAGTTTTTAAATTGTGGTAATAATTTCTCACACTACAATTTTTTTTATTTAATATATTGAACCTAAAGGAATCATTTTAACATTAGACAACAAGGACTTGGTGGTTACAGTGAGAAGCCAATGGAATTATCATTGGAGTAAAGGTTGTCTTGTTATTTCGTAATAAATTATCCCAAGTTTTCATTAAAAATATATACCGTATTAAGATACTTAACTCATAAAATAAGTGATAGAAAGAGTTTTCTAATATCTTTGGTGGTGGAGACAAGAGAGAAAAAGGGAAACATTTTAGTCATGATAGAAATATGGAAGGAGACACCCAAAAAAAGTGTCTCAATGGAAGTGGACAATTTTCTTTTTTGGGAAAGAATGATATAAAGAAAATTATTTCAAAGGATAAATTAAGAGTATGAAGTATAGAAATAAAACATATTATTAGGATACATTTATAGTTGATAGCATAAAATTTGGGAATCCAGGAATTACCCAGGTCAATTCTCCCTTCAAATGAATAAACTCCACAACAATGAATGTCCAATATTGAAATAAATAGATGGAGTATTTATTTATTTGGATTTTATTAAAAACCCAATTTAAAAGAAAAATTAATGATTAAATCGTAATGATTTTCTTATTATTTATTTTTTAAATAATATTAATTTGGTTTTAGAAAAAAGGCAATGTGTATGCTTGGTGAAAACCCACCAATTCTGGCATGGCGGTGGGGATTGAAACCAGGATAAAGGTAAGATAAGGTTTTCTAGTGTCCCAATAGCCTATGAGATGTATAAGATAATGTGTAAGTTCATTTTACTAAACAATTTTATGAATAAATGGTATTAATGAAGTAGTGGTATCACTTTTGAGTTTTGGAGGTTAATGTATAAACTATATTTTTTAAATAGTTATATAAAAATATAAAGACATGTTTTATAAATCTTTTGTGATTCATAAAATAAAGTAGATTTTAGGATTTCTATATCATGTATTAAGCAGTGAATTATAATTTTACAGACAATGCAGGAAAATAAGAAATGGTTTCTATGAAAATGAATCTTATTAGGTAAGTAAATTCACTTATATTCATGGTTATGAAAATAATTCTTCAAAATTAAGAAAAGGATACTATAAAATCATGATAACTATATTTTTGTTTAAATGATGGAATTTGATATCATCAAATATTAACAACTTTGATGCCATTAAAATTCCATCCATCATTCACATATTTATGGTCAATGACCTAAATGACTTCCTATAATTATGTATTCATTTAATTAAGGTCCATATTTTAACATTCCCATAACGTTCTCTTATGTATAAATGTGGTTATATGTAATTCCATGTGTTATTTATGCTTATCATTATCTCTTAATAATTGGTTATTTTATAAACACATTTATGATGTGAATTTAAAAAAATGTAATTTTAAAACATCAACCTCGAGATTACCCTGATTTTGATTATACTAAGTGGACACAATGCAATTAAGGTGGGAAGAATGAAACATCCCAAACATCTAATGTAAGAATGTTGTATTTGATTTCATCTATGACATGAAATAGCATATGTATAAATGAATATAACATTCCAATAATTTATAATATATTCTCTATATTAAAATAAATTATTTATATTTTAATGATTTCAATTTATGAGATATAGAGTTAGCTTATATTACACACAAAATCGAGTTTCTTCAATAGTTTTCATTACACGCAAGGTTGAGTTTCCCTAAATAATAATATTATTATTATTTTATATAATAAGATATATATTAGCTGTTTAATTGTAGGTAATGAACATTATTAAGTTAATTTTGATAATAATTGGTTTTCAAAAATGGATACATTCACAATATATTTATTATTAATGAAAACCAATTGAATATAAGGAAATTTTTTTTATGAAAATAATATTTTTATGATCCCAAATGCATTATGTCTTATGATTTTAAATAAATTAATAAGATTAAATGGTATTAATGAAATTTTTATATCATATATTATATAAAATATTTATTACATTTTTCAAAAATAATTTATTAAAATAAGATAATTAAAATTTTATTTTTATGAATAAAAAGATATATTTTTTATAAGAAATTGTTCCTTATTTTAATGGAACTCTAGTTTAAAATCCAAAATTTTCCACTTTTATATATTTTATTTTTCAAAATGTACTTATTTTATTAAATTTCTATGATAAAACTAGGTTATTTTTTTAGCATTTTTTGAAAATTTTATATTGATAAATACGTAAAAATACTGAATTTTAATTGAAATCTACATTTTAACTAACTTATTTCAATATTTTAATAATATTTTTATTTGGTTTTAAACTATATTTAATAAAATAATAAATCAGTTAATCCAATTTGAATCATTACATTAATTATCACCTTTATAATGGATATACGAACATTGAATATATTTCATTATTTTCATTTTAAATCCCCCTTTGTCATCCCATCTACGGGGATAGTATAAATATAATTTCTAGCACTTATGTGATAGGAATATAAAATAAATGGATTAAATATTTTTAATCCTCGTAATTTATAATTTCTAATGTGTTAAAATTATTTTTTACCAAAAATATTTGGGAATGGAATTAAACATAATTTCCTTAATTAGGGGAAAAACTAGCATAACATGATACTAAATATTGAATGTAAATGCCAAAATAATATATAAACACGTAAAAAATGATAATCTTGCATTATTTATACCATAGACTCCATTTTTGCAATTTTGTTATTATTTTATCTGCTTATCATTTAAATAATGTGGATGGAATTTCCTCTTTAAAAAATTTACAAGAATGGCACTCCTCCTATACTATAAAAATGCACTCACCCCTACAACTTATTCACCCATATCAAGATCATAAGATAATATGAACCAAAAAATATAAAATCATTATATAAAATATTTTTGTGATGTTTTTATTTCATTTTTATGGTCTAAAATAACACACACTTCCATCAAATGTAATTAGAAATCATTGTTTTTGTATTTTTCTGGCTACCACCTCATTATCCAATGTCATTCATTCTTCTATTAAAAACATTATTGGTTTTGAATATGTATGGATTTATAGTATTTATATGATATTAAACATTTTTATAATTTACTTATTATTAATTAATGTTTATATAACACATAACTTCATGCTTTCCATTTCGGGATAACACTATATAACATCATTTAGGGATATGGGGACTACCGCCTCTTCAGAGCGATGTGATTTATTCACACATTACCTTAAATTTATTTGAGATGATTTTTATTTAAAATATGTGATATACATATATATATATATCATAAATGTTATACTTTAATGATAATACACAAATATATGTATCCCATACTTTTAAAATATGATAAAAAATAGAATTAGCATTTATGTATATGTACGGCTTACCTTCCTCATAAATGATGCATTTCATATCCTATCTCAAAATTTTATAAAGTATTGTTAATAAATATATAATAATTACATATGATACTTAAATAATGGTTTAAATACTAGATATTACTATATCATGATCTATGTAAGAAGAACAAAAATAACAATTAAAATATACTCAAAAAATAATAAAATTTATACCGATAACGTCTAAAATAATGAAAAATTGATAACAAATGGGTAATGAGATAATATAAAAAATAATATATGATATTATAAAAATGATTGGTGTTATAAATTACATTAATAACATTCTTAGATCCATTATTTATAAGTTGATATGAAATTAACCTAGAAGGAAAATCAAAGTAAGAGATTTTGTCTCAATTTCATTTCCTTGAGGAATATTTTAATTTTATTCCCCCAGTTTTTTATATAGAGTATATAAGAGCAATGTAAAATTTAATAAAATTTATTATTCAATATTCATTTTAATTTTATTAGAAATTATAATAATTTCATCTAAGTGTATATTAACTTTAATTCATCAAGTTGTAATGAAATTTCAGAACTCTATTTCTTTTCATTGGGTTATAATACTTCTTCATTGTCGTTAATATTATATGATTACAAATATAATTAATTAGACTATATATTGATATATTTCTTCTTATTATAGATTTATTTATAGTATATATACATATTAAATTCCTTAATAAATTCTCACTTAACGATCATGATCATTTTATGGGTTTATTTCCCAATTTCATTCTAATTTAGATAGCTTATTCATAAAATTACATTGAATGAATGTATATTTACATTATTAAATAAACCCTTTAATTTTTCTCTCATATGGTTATTTATAAACTTTTTGATGTAATATTACCATTTTTAGAATCATTGGTAATAAAAAAGTTTTAAAAAGTTTTTTCTAATAAAACCCGACATCATTTCTATCTTTCGTCAAAAAACGTATTTTTCTTAAATACTCTTTTTTCTAATTTTTTTTCAAAAATTTATTCATCCTTTATAAAATGATTTATTTAAAAAAAAATTTATATTTTTTCTTTTACAAATGTTTTCAAAATAACCCTCTTATCTTTTTTCAGAAAAAATAATCTTTTTTAACCATTTTACTATGCAAAAGGAATATTATTTTTTCATTTTATGACATGTATTAAATTAACCTATGTCATTTCATTTGACCATTCATTGAATGTTTAAAATGATAAATTTTAAATATTATTTGTAATTTATATTCCAATAAAAGAAATTTCATAAAAAAATTTAAATTAAAAATGTTATTTTCTTTGTGAATTTTTAAAAAATATATTTTTATTGTATTTCCATTCATCCACTTCAAAAAACCATAATACATACTCATATTGGGATATGATTTATTGACATAATCATTATTTATCCTTTGGTTGATTTATTATTTTATTGAATGAGGATTTTATTTACATTCAATACCTTGTATAATTTTATAATCCCCATAAAATTTTCAATATCCTAATATCATTAGACATTTAATATATACCAAATATCTATATTTTTTATCATGGATGTGTTAATTGATTTATATTTATACTATTTATTTGTATGGTGTTTAATTTGAATGTTGTTTGATTAACTAGGGAAATATTGATATATCTATAACTTTTACTCAATGTGGGCATTTTATGAGGCACAAGGTCTGGGAATTAAATCAATTATTCGATATTTGAGGAATTATTTAGACATGAAAGACATGGAAAGGATACCAATTACCAAAAAATTATGTGTTTACTTAATTTTGATGTAGTTATTATTATCAATGTTGTTTCCACTATGGAAAAATATATTGATGAATTTCATTCTCGTTGTATTTATTAAATGGAAAGAATTTAAGTTATTTGCCTTTCAATATTAATTATTCCTTATCATTTTAATTAAATTTGTTATGATATTATTTATTTACCTTTCCATAATTTTTTTGCATTTCCTTCTCAATTTATTTTCTATATGGAATTTTTGTTCAGTTATTTACCTTTCTAAAATTATTATTATTATTTATTCATTATTGATTTCGTTGTACTTAACCCTTACGTAGAATTTTTCCAAGGATTATTTTTTTTCATTCATCCAAATTCACTGAATTGTGCTATAATATATACGCAATGATATACAAGATGTAAAGAAGTTATTATTATCAAAAAATTATTATGGTCTAATAAGTGTATTAATTTTTAATGCAATACTCATATATGGATTTATTTTACTAAGACTACTAAACTAATTGGTCCTTTAGGATTTTATTTCTTGTAATCATTCAAATTTTTTGGTATTAGAGTCTATGATATAGCATATTGGGGTTGGGTTACTCCACATGTTATGATTATATTGTTCTTTGTTTCCAAAAAAATGTTTTTCATTATCTTACCATGGTTTATAAATGATCTCTTTGATAAAATGGTGTATATTTTTCTATTTGAAATGACGAATTACATGCTCTCCCAAAATATTATGATAAAGTTAAATATTTTATGGGTTTTCAGGTTTTCAACCAAACTAATGTTTTTCTTCTTTTATTTGTCCCTCAATAATATTTTTCTTCTCATCCCATGTTTTAAAAAATCAATTTTTTAAGAAAGATTATGAAAAATAATATGTCATGTCAAATTCATGAATATTTCTCATAAAAAAAATTTGTTTTCATTATAATTGACTTATATTTTGAAAACATTATTACTAATATAATGTTACCAATTAAAAAAATTTGTTTTATTATTAATTATTTATGAACCAATTCACTAAAAATCAAAATATTAAATATCCATAACTATTTAAAAAATAGAATTATTTTATAAACTAAATATAATATCTTGTTTTTAAGTTCATGCCTTTATATTTGGTATCATAATAGGGTTAGGATAATGTTAATTGAATAACCATAAAATATTATACTCTATTATTATTCTGGAATGATATATAACTTGAATATTATCATGTTTATATGTATAATATATGTCTATTCAGAATGGTTTTATACATAGTAAATAGGGAAGAAGGATTAGAAATGATTCAAGAGTAATATATTCTTCCAAATTATAATCTTGGAGTGTTTGGAAATAAAACTGGTCAATTGTTTATAAAATTGATCAGTTGCAATCAGTTATAAATGGTGGTTGCATCCATGTTAGAGAGAAACCATATTTACCACATAGGAATAAATCAATAATTGGGAATTTTTTGAAAAATCATCCTCTTCCTTTTGCAAAAACCACAGATCTAGTAGTGTCCAAAGGATGGATTGATGATCTAGAAAAGATATATGATCTCATTTTTAGTTCAAAAAATGAAAAGCTAAATCTCATTTTTTTTCATTTTTTAGGTCATATTATTCAATTGAGGGATGAAAGTAACCATACTAAAGAGAAAAAATTATTTATTCAACAAAATGGTACATATTTAAGAACATATTTATAGACAAATACTTCAATAATGTTTTATGACTAGTGGTGGAGAAAAAATTATTTTAATTTAGGAAGAAATATGAACATCCAATAACGTCTAATAGAGAATATTTTACAACATTGGCCATGTGAATTATTTATTTTATTTGGGACTTTGATAGTGGACCTAATTGATTTTACTCTCTATTGGGAACCATGTTATCAAAGTTCTTTGGCATCTTGAGAATATAAATTTTAGAAAAGATTATTTCTTTATATATAGAAATGGTAGAAACCATGTTACCATTTTTTTTCATCTTGTCCATTGGGACTATAACTATAAATATAAGAGTTCTTCACCTTTCAAGAAAATAGAATCAAATAACCATAAAATAATGATATTTTTTAATTCAAAAGGTTTTGGGGATTATGCTAACAGTTTCCAAATATAGTTAATAAATTTAAAAATAGTCATCATCATAACAAAAAGGATCTGTAAAAATAATTCTCTACTAATATGGTTGGTGTTGGGTTATCTAATGATATGGTTATATGTATGTCACTTTTTTACTCATAATTTTCCAATGCCGTCTATAACTCTCAATATTCTCAATCCTTCATATTTATATATTTTCATGTAAAATTTTAATACTAAAACACGAAGGAAGATAAGGTTGTTAAAAAATACATTAGAAGGTAATATTTAATCAACTAAGATTTATTTGAATGTTCATTGTATAATTAGATTATTGGTCATTCATGTAGATATTGTGAAACATACCACAGTGTTGATTCATATCATTTTTTTGAGGGATATGATTCAAATTTAATTTTCAAATATTGATTGTATAGATCATATTTTTTTTAGTGAACTCATACATTTTATAATATACCTAGAAGATGAGAAATTGATTATATATTAAATTAAAAGTTATAAGGATTGTGTAGTTGAAACGAATGAAACTATTAATTTAAGTGATTTTATATTAGAGAATTAATTTATAGATTTATTATTTAATTATTTTCCTTTTTTTAATCTTCATTGGGATGTTAAATTTATTGTTTCCCTAGTACCTGATCCTAAACATATTCTAAAAATTCCATATAAAATAGATCATTTTGAAAAATTTTAATAGAAAACTGAGTTTCCTGATGTTATTGATAAAGGTATAATATTCTGATTAAATCAACTTGGATGATAATGACTTATTTTCTAAAAATAAATATGGTTTAATGAGTCTTTTAATTTATTATAGATACTTAAATATTATTATTGTTACAAAAAAGTATCATTTTCATCATATTATTGATTAAAATTGATAAACCCAAGGGAGATCTATATTTTTCATATATATATATATCTCAATTCAAGGAACTATAAGATGAGGCTGAAAGATTAATATTTCTTTTATATTGTGTTTCATACTTGATATGGGCTAATTTTTTTTTGTACTTGCACCCTTTGGCTTGTCAAATGGACTAGATGTATTCATGGAGCCTATAATTATATTTTTTCATGTCTATTTATAAAATAATTTATTTGTGTTTATTAATGACATATTTCAATATTATAAATGTAATGAGAATTGAAAAATACATGTAGTATTATGTTATATTACTTAAAAAAAATAAGCCGTATAAAAAAATTAGAAAGTGTAAATTATGATTACAATAAATTTTTATTGTAGGACATATTGTTTCAAATAATGGAATAATTATTTACCTTGATAAAACTATTGTTTTCAATGAAATTAAAAGACCTATATATTTTTACAAGTATTTATATATTAAATATATTATTGGGATTCTACTGGAATTTTGTTGAAAATGTTTCTCAATTGTCTAGCCTAATAACTACATTAACACAATAAGAGTAAAATTTATCTAGACAATAGTGTCTTATAATTTGTTTTAGAAACTTAGAATGTGATAGGTTAATTATAGATTATTTTCAAGCCTCCATAAACGGTAATAATTTCATCTATATTAAAGATTCATTAAAATGACATGGAAGTTCCAAGATTCAAAATGACTTGGTTGTTGGGTAGGAGTCATGAAAACAAAATCAAATGAGTTAAATAATCCTAAAAATTATTTAGAATTATATTTTATGGTTTCTAAATTAAAAATTTTAAAATATCATTAAATTTATTAAGGTGTGAAATATATACTTATCACAAAACGTTGATATATTTATTGATATAGAGAAATATAAACATGAGGTAGGAATGATGGTTGGATCTAAGTATGTATTACTATTGTATAATGGATTATCATCTAGGAAAAAAATATATAGCATATAATGAATTGAGTTGGAAAAATAATGGAACATTTTTTATTTTGTGTTTGGGACAGGACACTTTGGTAATTGAGTTCATGAACATTGTCTTAGAAATTAACATGTAAGAAATTTCACTAATATTTTATGGTTTCATACTAGATGACTTTATCAAATTGAATTAGTAAATCTCTTGATGAAAAATATGATTTTTAAGGAAGGGTCAAATTAGTATGTAAGGGTATATTTTCATATTTTAATATTTATTTAGAATATGTTATAATATTTGGAAAAATATTATAAGTTCCTTGTGATTCCACATTGAAGAGATAATTATTTAGTGAAGATTAAACTTCCTTGTTTTAGGTTTTTCCAATCATCACTAAGATGAACATAGACTATTAGAATAATTTATATTGGGATTGAATTATTACCATGATTGATATGTAATTTAATCTAGTTAAAGTAGAATGAAAATTAATAAATTAAATATTTCAACATTTTCCTGTTCTAGAGTGAAAATTATAAAATGTATTTTTGGGTTTTTTTGTGGGAATGATCAAAGAAATATCAATGAAATATTTCAGTTTGGGTTATTACTTATCGATTAACTGAATCTAAAAATTTTATTCATTTAAATATATTGTGTATTTAACCCATATTTTTCAAATATATATCAAAGATAAAGATAGATTCCAAGGGGCTACACTCACAATTGTATCTGACTATGATCATAGATTCACTTCTAAATTTTTATATGTACTTTAGAAGTCAGTGAATGTTGAACTACATTATAGTATAACTTTTCAACAATAATATGATAGATATAATGAAAAAAATTATTTAGGTCATGGGAGGGATAATTCATTATTATTCATTGAATTGCGAGAGATGATGAGATCAACAACTTTCATTAATTGATTTTTCATATAATAAAAATTTTCATTCAACTATAAATATGGAAACATTTGATAAATTATATAGAATGAGGTGATGAAATCCAACTTTTTGGGATGATATAGGTGAACGAATTTTTATTAGACAATGTTTGGTATAAGAAATGAATGATAAGATAAAGATGATCTAGTAACATATGAGGATGGCAGAGAGCACATATAAATTTTATCTTTATGGCCAGAGGAAAGGTCATATTTTCGGTATGTTATGAGGTTTTTCATTAAGTATCTCCATATAAATTGATTCCATCATCATGAAAAGGTGAAGATATTCCCATGGTTCATTGGATAATGTAAAATCCTATATAAATTTGGAATAGTTTCTTTTAGAGTGTCCTTTTATATATGTTTATCCTAAGTATATAATGTATTTATCCTTTTGATGTAAAGGAAGTATGTGGGCGATACATCTCGTGGTTTGATCCCTAAAGTAGTTTTGTTGGAAGATACCCATTTATATGAAAAATGACCAGTATGTATTTATTCTTTTGAAAAGAATATTTTCTAGAATATGGTAATTCATCAAGTTAATATTTTAGGAAAAACAGAATGGTTGAAGAAGAATTTTTAGAATCTTGAAATACTATTAGGGAAAAATATCTTTATTTTTTAGTGTGGAATAAAAATGTGACGATGAAAAATCTAAAAGTGGGAAATAATTTAACAACAAATGTAAGGTTGAAATAAGTTTTTTCCATGTATTTATTAATTTTATTTCATATAATTATATTCATTATAAAAAATGTTTGGTCGCCATTGCATCAAAATGGAAAATAATTATATCTAATAATATCGGTTTTTCATGCATTATATTTTTTTTATTTAAAAATTAAATTTAAAGATTAGAGAATTCAATTTTTAAAAAATAAATTTTATTGTTAGATTAAGAATTTACATTTTTTTGTATGTTGAATTTTTTTTAAATGTTCAATAAAATTTTATTTTTAAAGGATTAGTGAAAATTACTTTTTTTATTGAAAACATTATATAATTTTAAATTATTTAAAAGTAATATTATAATTAGATTATCTTTAAAATTTAATTAGATAATTCGTACTAAACATAATCTCACTACAGACCTTCAAATGAATTTTTACATGAAATTTGGAAAAAAAACATTTTAAATCTCAAAATTTATTTTTAGAGAAAACAATTTTATTTGATTTGTGGGTTTAATTTTAAATTAAATTATTATATTTATATGAATTCAAAATTGAATACGGACTCTAAATTTTTAAATATTAGGTAAAAATTTTGTAAATATATTCCTTTTATGTGGCCCAATTAATAATAATAAACATAGTAACTATTTTTCACCAAGGTAATGGTAAATGGGTAATTACAATTTAAAATGTTATAATAATGAATAAAAATTAAACCTAACACATTTCATAACATTATTTAATGAGTATATACAAGCCATAATTATATAAACTTTTAATATATTACCTTCTGTTTCAATTTGGGCATGATTTTTTCCTTTATAATTTTTTTATGTAAAAAACTCAAATATGTCATTATATTTGTTTTATTACCTCTTATTTTTACCTAAGTAATAATAGAGTATATTTTCAGTTATAAATAGTTTTTTAAAATATATATGAATTATTTATCATATTAATTTATTCCCAATTGTTTATAGTTAAATAATGACCATAAATGATTACATAATAAAATGAAGTTATCTATTCAATTAATAGAATAATAAAATAAATGTTCTTAAAAAATTTAAAAAAAATATTCTTATTCAAATAAATTTATGAGTTCAATGCTTTACGTATATGTATATTAAAATTTACGGTAATTGAAGAGATTATATTCTAATTACTATGTCTTCATGTTGTTTTCAAACACATATTACAAGAATATATCAAAAAATTGATATTAATGATATTTTGTTATAAAAATTATTTATTAAATAAATAAAAATACATAAAAAACATTTATTATACAATTAAACTTAATATGTTTGATAGCATCAATCAGAGACTATTTTGGGAAATATTTCCTTTTATACTGACTTTATAACCCCAAATGACTATAAAATGATATCACATTAAGTATCAAAAATGATTATAGAGGTGTTAAAACAAATAGATCAAGATTATATGAAAAAGAAACATGGAAAAATCCAATTGAATAGAAATGTTTCAAATGTACAAAATTTTATTTTTGATGGTCCATTGTTTAGAGATTTTACATTAATAAATATATTATACTAATTTAATATTTGATGTTATTCCAAGAGTTCCCCTACCCTAAATTAGATAAGGTCACCTTCTTTGTTCTTTTCATCACACATAAAAAGCCTTTTCGTTCTACCAAGATAACACCAAATAATATCTTTACATCCCACCCCACATCTTAGATACCTTGTTTCTATCATAAAATAATCCTTCAAAAACATTTATTATAAACCCAAATAGGTTGTTCGAAGAATATGTTTACTAATTAACAAAGTTATTTTTATTAATGGAATAACCAATATTAATTTTTTCCTCACTCAAATGGAAAATAGTGTTGTTGTTCATGTCTATTGAGGAGTACCTCCTCACAAACCGATATAAATTTTTTTGATCACTACCTCCCACAGCTAGTTATAATGATTTATTCAATATATATGTATATATAGATTATATTAATGAAAAATTTTTCATTATTGAAAATAATATTTCAAATATGTTCTTACTATTATATTTATTGAAAAATGATTACATCATTTAAGTGTATGTGTGGATTACTACCTCCAAGATGTGATGTGAGACTTATTTCATAACCACATCACATGGATGATAAATATTAGTGTATTAAATTAAATGATAATATTATTATTATATAATAGTAATTATAAAATGATAAAATAATATTTACCTTTTTTCACATTGGTTGGTGAAAAATATAGTAGTTACTCATGTGTATGAATGATATACCCTCTCTATGACTATAACATTGTACATTTTTAAAGCTATATTTTTGTAGTTGGATATAAATATATAAATAATGTATAAAATTTAATTTTATTTCACTATTATTATTTTTAATATGATGGAATAATTTCCCCAGTGACCATATTGAACCTACCAAATTCATTTTTGATTTATAAGCTTAATATCTCAAAAAAGTATGGTGTGAACTTAATTGATATTGAAATTATTTATAACATGGTATTACCTAAGAAATGAATAATAGACATCAAAATTTTTATTACGAAATTAAATAATAAATATAAATTATTATTCAGAATTATAAAGAATATACATGATGAGTGAGACTCCTAGAAATAGAATAATATTTAATTTCCACTTTTAACGGTTCCCTTCCAACTCATTTTCGTTCACTTCCATATTTTTAGAAATGTTTATTTTTGTATTTATATTTTCATAATAGGTTTATAAATGGAAATTTTGTGTTTCTTTTTATTTTTATCAGTGATTTATAAAAAGGAATCATTTTATTGAATGTATGGAATTTATTTTCAAATTGGAAAATGGATACTCCATTTCAACATATATGGTATCAATATATTTTACTACCACCTCAAACACAATATGAAGTTTGGATTCCACTAAAATATTCTATTATTTCATCTAATAAAAACTCTTCAGTCTTAGAACGTTATTTTTTAAATGGTTTCTTAACACGTAATTTGAATTTGGGTATCTGAAAATGTTTTTTAGATGGGTTCATAATAGTTTTCTAGTGTTTACTGTTAAATATATAATAATAAAAATGTTTTATTCAAGATATGGTTTATGATAAATATAGATAATGATGGTTGATCTAGATAAATATTATACAATGTGTGATCCGGAGGAAATTTGCATGACTTGTGAGCCCAATATAGCTTATACAATGGATTTACCCAGATAGCACTCCAATGCATTTTGTAATCTCATTATCTTTATAGGAAATAAATAAGGTGTTAATTGGGAAGTTTTATTCTATTTATTTAACTAGTCTCTAGTTCTTTATTACATGGGAATTGAATATACTTATCTAATATGGAAAACATGGGTTTCATATTAATGTTACTTGTTTTAATGGTTTTTTGAGAAAAATAAAAGCCGTATTCATGTTGAAATGACTTGTTTATTATACACAATGAATATTATGATAAATGGAAAAAATTATGGGTTATTATTTGGTTAAAATTATATTTTATTTCATCTTTTTATGTCTCTTATTAAAATTTTTGGAACATCCAACATTTAAAAAAAACATACATTGTAAGGATGGGTAAAAATAAATATTAATTATTGTTGAATGTCCTGAATATTTTAATGAAAATGGTATGTGATCATTTTTTAAGGTTTTATTTTTTGGGAAAAATTTATACTGACCATATTTTCACTCTTTTAAAATTGTTTTTTCTTATGTATGAGTTATGACCTAACTCTCCAAAACCCTATACCGAGAAGATCGTCTTGTAGTAAGAATATAAATTATTATCTAATTCCACTAGTATATGTAATGTTTTAGGATATTTATTTATATTAATCCTCAATAAATATAGGATGTAAATATAGGATCATGGTTTAAAATAATCATTTTATAATACCATTATTCATTATTAATTATATGACCAAAATACCAGAAAGGTTCTTTACAAAATTTCCCACATTTATTAAGAATAAATGATCGGCATTTATTAATCTCTAAAAAACTATATAACATCTTCCCCTCTTAGTGAATAAGGCATAAATATCAAAAAAATATATAGATCTGTCTTTATATTTATTGTAAAAACACTGAAGGGTGTTAAAAGTCATCGAATCCTAATGTTATTTTTACCTACTGAAAAATTAAAAAAAATGTTCCACATAGCCAAAAAATTATTTCTTCATATATGGAAAAAATAAAATCTCTTCATTACTAAGGGTATTTTTTAATTACCCAGATACTGGAAAAAAATTTATTTAAATAACACAATAAAACCCACCACATTAATTTTTAAAGGATTGTATATTCTTCAATAAAATAATTTCTAATGTTTCTTATCATTTATCCTACCCCAAGAGAATTTAAAATGATAATTTAGTATCTCTATGATTCAACATTAGGTTATCCTAATTAATTTATCCCACATATTACACTGATGTAGAATTCATTATCATATAATTCAATAATCCATTCAAAAAACATTTCCTATGTTAAAATATGAACCCATTATCTATTTCATCATCTTTTTTCATGACTCATATCAAGATCAACATCCCTCAAGGTATTATTTTAAAATGTTTCAACAACCAAATTCAACATTCATAGAGAAGACATTATATCATAATAAATATAGAAAACAAATTTAAAACATATCTTATAGATAGGTTAAAATTATTTATGTTAAAATATATATAA
Organism: Viscum album; assembly: GCA_963277665.1. Taxonomy (NCBI): domain Eukaryota; kingdom Viridiplantae; phylum Streptophyta; class Magnoliopsida; order Santalales; family Viscaceae; genus Viscum; species Viscum album. Next base: position 439,002,009 of record OY728142.1, on the reverse strand, counting down.
CAAACACTCATAGTAGTTGATAACAATACTGAGCTATATTATTGGGTAATATCTCTACAAATTATTTTAAAATAAATAAATTTACTAAAATATCATGATCTTAAGTGTAATTATAATTTTTTGAGGTTATAACTATATTAATATATATAAAATTAAAAACATAGTTTCAATATTACCACAAAAATTATTGATGGTTTGATGTATCATAATATACTTTATATTTAGTTCCTTTATCATGAAATCAGCTAATAAGTACATTCGTCGTCTTCTTATTCATAAATTTTAAAACCCATTTATGATATTTTTATTGAAAAAGAAACACCATAATTATATAGATATTTTAAAATTAATACAATCCAGAAAAATTATTTTTAAAATTTTTATAAAAACAATCCAAACAAATAAAATAATTTACATTTGAAATACTTTTTTAGTTTCACAAAACAACCTCAATTATTTTATATGGATCCATTTATTAACATCATTGATAGATAACATGAATATTAAAATAAACTCATCACAACTAAAATAATAGCATTATCATTTTACCATAAGCCAGTGTGGTTGAATATAAACCAAAACTATACTCATATTCTTTGTATGGTCCTCCTCAAACATTGAATAAAATAAGATATTATCAATAAATAATATCAAAATTTAGGTGTGGTGTTGATGAAACACCTTATTAAAATAACACATATATATATATATATGGTTGTTTTCTAACTTCAATGAGAAATAACTTCAAATTATTTTTCCCATATCAACAAAATTTAATCATCAATGAGTATTTCTTTTTAAAACACGTATCATGATTAAATAAACACAAACATCTCTAAATAAAATATCTCATTCCAATCAAATGATTGAGTAAATCATTAATCCAAGATAAATGGTAACAATTATTCTTCATCGCCTCATTCAGTCATCAATAAATAATACAATACATAAAATTTCCATTAGTTTCTTTAAATATGAATCCAAATCTACCCATGGTGAAACCTTGTGAGGGATAATATTATTTGACCACATATCTTCAAAATTGATAAAAAAATACCCAGTTTATTTGAGAAACATTTCAAAATTCAACATATATTTTTGTGAAAAACATACGAATAATAAATCAATGTCAAACTAAAACTCCTGGGTCAATCGATATATCATAATATTCCTATGAAAATATTCAATATATTCTTCCATGATTTTATAAAACATCTCCACTTATGCCACAGTTTTAAATAGTATCCTAACATCCAATTGTGACTCTTTATGTCATCAACACTAAAAAACTATATTTTGATCTTGCACACTAATAAAAATAAACATAATTTCCTTTAATATTATTGAATTTAACTTTTCATTGATAGATTTATTTACAAGACCACATAAAATACAACAATTTAATATCATTAATTACATCATATGGAAATATTTATTGCTAAATTATATTTCATGAGGATTGAAAATATCCCATCATCACTTTTATACAATAAAAAACTTTTAGATTTATTCTTTTAGACTGTAATGGGATTATATTGAGCTAATGATTTATAAACTACTTCATCATAATGATTTAATCCATTTACTAATTCTTATGTGAAAAAAAATGACTGAATCATTTATGTCTATCTATGTACAAGATAATTTATAATAAAAATCATACCATTAATGATATCAGGCCCCTCTTGGGTTGTCATATTCATCATATAAAGCTTTCCAAACTCAAATCCTATCCCTCAATGCCCTTAACTTAAACCAGCAACTGATATATAATTTTCAAAAGGATTATATGGGAGGGGAATATTGTATAGTTTTCCCTCATATGCCCCACCATTATTTATTGATCCAAATATTTGAAGATCCTGATTTAGTTTGTACTTGTGGGGACTAATATCCAAATAATTAACACTAATTACTAATAAGGCCCATCTACAATCATGTTTTTTGACCCCTATACACCTCTCATAATAAAAAAAAATTATTTTCAATTTTTATGATTGGCACAAAGATAAAAATAACTTCTTAATCCCTAATTGATTGTTAAGATCAACTAGATATAGATAAAAAAGGTTTTTTATGGGTATTAGTGTGTATTAAAATTCATAAAATCTAGAACCTAGAAAAATTAGATCACTCATATACACACCCGATCAATGTAAAAATTTATTGAATTATATCTTAAATAAAATTATTCCCTGATATAGTCTTATTGATTACATTATTATTCATAATTTTGCTAAAATATGACCTTTGTATGATGGGGTTATCCGGACACCACCTCTTTTTGTGTTAATATCACATGATTTGATTCACCCTAAACTCATATAATATAACTTATTCAAAAACACTCCCCTTCATTAATATATACTCAATCTCCCATGTTTGATGTTAATTCATACTTTATACTAAGTATTCACATGGGGTTTTTTATAAATTTCATAAAAAATAGCCTTATAATTAGTTCCACATGATTATAAAAGCATAATCATCACTTAAATAACTATTCCATCACTATGTAGTGGATCAATTTAAAAACTAACAACCTACTATATAAAAATATAATTCTATGATTGAATTAAAAAAGGAAACTTAATACTATTTATTTTAATGAATAATCCCTTAATGAAAAATTAAACACTAATTCAATGATAGATTTTATTATTGGAACACTCAATACATTATCCTTTGTATGTCAAAATTTAATGGGAATATCTACTGGTTGATTAAATTAGGTTGTTATTGTACAATATTGAGTGAAAATAAACAAATAAACCAAAAAATAACATTTCTATAGTGATGAAGAAATAATATGAAGCCCAAGGACATAAAAACATTTAAACTATATTATTAAATCCTCCCTCTAAAATAAAATAAATTAAATTAAATTTATGAAAACATCGTTAATTATTATATCATGATGTATTCATCTAATACCAATATTTATTTCCAATATTCAATACGCATCCCCATTATAAGGATCTGAAGTTAATCTTAGTCATTAAATATAATCATTTTGGTTCTTCTTTTCTTATGGAGGGTTGACATAGCTTATATAGCCCACAAGGTTCAAATAATTATATTTTCTTTCTATCCAATTATATCCTCACAAGTTCCTTATCTTAAATGCTTCTTAAAAATATGTAATAAATTATTATATCATGAACAAGCATTATTAAATTCCTCGTGGAATATTTAAAATAATATGTACTTTCCCATGGGTCTTTCCACCAGTAGAACATATGTTAGAAATTTTCAATAATGTTATTCCACACATGATGGTAGAAGTAAAACTTCTATAACAAAATCAATATCCTTATATAAAAATTCCATTGAAAAAAATAATCATATGAAAACCGTTAACATCAAGTAAAATATTATTGAAACATAAATGAAATATCCTATTAAAAATAAACAAAAATAAGCCAAGGATGATAAAAAAAACATCCAAAAAATATCATATATGGTACAAAATAAAAATAATTTACTATACTAATAAATAAAAGTCTATTAAATCCAACATGAACTCATAAACAATATTATACACTATATCATATAACTTATTCTTGTAAATATGAAAAGAATTAATACTTGATTTTACACAATAGAACCATGGGTTTGCCTATAAAACCCATATATAACAATTTCTATAATGTATACTTATAAGTAGTTCATAAAAAACAAAAAATATAATGTAGAATGTCCCAATAATATTACACAATTACTCCCAAATCTCCAAAAACACACTTTCCTATAACAAACTAGTAAGATTAAATTTTTATTTCCAAAAGAACTTTTGAGAAAAATTGGGAAACTATACAAGTCAAGGTCGAAAGCTTTAGGTACAGTAAGAAAACGCAATATCATTAATATTGAGACTCAAAATATTGAAATTGCATACCCTATATATCCCCCAATAAATGGATTGGGCCTTCGTATATGGGTCATCTTTGGCAAGGTCTTCCATGAAATTAACAAGCTTCTTCCATGTTTAGATGTACTCTTCTGCATTGATTTTCCATTCATTGAAGCCATGGGCTATGAAAAGGTCTTGTTTGTTGATGTAGTACCTTTTATATTTACTGAAATCACCTTGAAGGTCTCTCTCTGAGATTATGTTATTCTTTTCATATAAGGCCATGAGCTTAATGGACAGTTCATTAATTTCTTCATTTGAAGAGATAAGGATTTATAGATGTTCCTTCCCATTTTCCTCTTCCAACTTTCCAGATTCATCCCCATACTGTTGTATTTTAGGATCCTTAATCAAAAAAATTTCTTTTAATTTGGGATGAACTTTTCTCTTCTTAATGTCTTGATCCTGGTCCATAGTTTCATCTACTATCACATTTTCCCTTCTGGCCGACCCTATCCTCATCCTCTTCGACATCTGAGAATAGTCCTTCTAGCAATTAGATTTATTCTCCTCAACCACAATCCATCCCTGCATCATGAGTCCCCTTATATCCCTTGTTTTTGTTGGGGACATGGATCCCTATGAGTTGGGAACCTTCCACACATTCCTGACTAGAGAGATCTTCCACATGATCAGACTCAGATACATGGGGTGTATGCACATCCACTGCTAGTAGCTCCTACCCCTTGAATGGGAATGGTTCTTGTTTGTATCCTTCCTCATTCAACCTATCGAACAGATTACATAACTTAAGATATGGGTTGCATCGCCTAGTGCTCCTCTAATGTTCTACCTCCTCATACAGGTAAGACACTAGGGACCTGCACCCCTTGTTTATAGTTAACACACCCTTCATTGGGATTTGATTTACTGCTGAGGGAGGATTAAAAAAGCCAGAACGCAGGACCCCTCCATAGGATATAGGGTCACTCTACACCACGGAATGCACAAAAGGAGAATTCCCCTAGAGATGTGGATTAGCCATATCATTCTTCAGACATGTGAATATATCTTCCCCCCTTGTATCTACAAATCTGGGATCTTCAACTCAATAAGGGTTGGCCTGAATAGGGTTGTTGAGACCCAGACCCTTCTATTCAACTATAATCCCATGTGTTCCAGATTCTGGTCTTATATCCTCTACGATCTAATATTTCCCATAAAGATGCACCTATTTAAACTAACGCTGATAACGATAGAAAGTATCATGGTAACCTAGCTTCATGCAGATAGCACAATGGTCAGTCCACAGTTCAAATAGAAATACTAGTTTGCACCTAAATTATTCTTTAATAGTTATCCACACCCAGTCCACCGACGCCTTTTAAAAATCAACATTCGTGAATATGTGGAAACAAATATGATATCTCACGTCTTCTGTTCTACTATGTGAGAATATTTAGTGACCAAGTAGGTTTCTGAGTAACTGAAAAATAAAACCGTTTTGAAGTGGGAGTGATATATTGGGGAAACATAACCATATCTCTACATTCGGAGTGTCATGCTTCATATTGAAATCAATGGTCCACCTAATAAAATAGAAGAAAATACCATTGCATTTGTGAGGAGCCTTGGACCATGCAGTAATCACATCCTCCATTGACACAAATCTGATCATTATATTATTTCGGTCAAGAACCCCACTACTGCTCGATCTTGTAAATCCCAGAATCCAAAAACAAAATGATCGAACATATAAACTGAAGGAAAATGGTGGTATAATCGAGCCACCAAGGTTGTACTGAAGAGATTTGAAGAAGTATTAAACTTTGATACTAAAATTGGAAGCTAATCCGAACCTTGGAACATATCTTGGACATTCGGATAAACCTGAATCTCCATAAATGAAGGGGGAAAATTGGGATTCGATAATGGTAAAAATGAATTCAGGTGCTCCATTGAAGAGATATTGGGTAGAAAAAAATTCTAACCCCCAGTAATGGAATGAAATTTCATAAATAGAGTCTCAAATACAAATTCTAACAACTTGTTTGTGTCAAGGAAGTGTGTTTTTTCTTTTTACATCATAACATTTTCAAGAATATCAATGAACATTATGGCTAAGTATTTTAAATTAAAAAAAAATTTTTTTTGTCATAATGTGGTGATAACATGTGTTCATGATGTGGATGTTATATGCCACGGTTTTGATAACATGTCCTAGATAATTCTATAAACGGTCATTGTTTTCATTTTGATGCTTTTATAAGTGGATATGGACTTTCTGGGAAGTTTTTACTAAATGGAATTCAATGTGGGTTCATATGGGAAATTATGGAAGGATTTTAATGTATGTAAATATTACATTTTATAAATATTATTTCCCATTGTAAAATAAATGTCTCCACTCCGTTTTTATGTTTTTGAAAAGAATCATAATTTTCCTATCTATATTTTTCTCTTTATACAGTGAATGGTGTTATTATATTCTCACCATGTTCTTCATGGTTGTAGATAAATTAATAATGAAGGAATATATACAAGTCTTCAAATTCTAGATTAACATTATTGGGGTAGGACGTTATTTATTTTCTTTTCACCATTTATGTAGAATGGTTTGATCCCATTCCCCTTGAATGAATAGCATAACACTTTTATATCAATTAAATGAATAAATTTTATTATATGGTCAAAATTATGAATAATTATACAATAACTCAAAATTATTTAATAAAGTGTTATTTTAAAGGAAATTTTTATAATGATTTTATATGGGGGAAAACATGATTTATTATATTCCTTAATGAATGGTTTTTGGTGACAATTATTGTAAAAAAAAAATTTAATAAATATTTACATGTAAAATTACTTCTCTAATGAAAAACATGTTTATACGATATTACAAATAATAAACATTGGTAGATGAAAATAATAATAATTATATAACTATTTTTATTTCTATAAATTCCCACATAAAAAAATACTTTTACCTTTTCCAAATGATATTTTTGTGCAAATCAGATTATTTAGGGATTCATATAGTATGAAATTAATCTGTTTTTCAATAAAAATAAAATAAAATAATGGAATTATATTATTTTAACAACGCATTAAAAAAGTAATATTTTTATATTGATTAAACTTCTCTACAGATTATTCCAGTTTATTATTTAAAAATATTTTATTATTATCTTTTAAGAAACATGTTGACAAAGGATCTGTGATTGTTATGAATTTTTATTTCAATAATTTTCTATAAATTATTTTTATATAACGATTTTTTTTATATTAATAATCATAATAATTATATTCAAAGAAAATATTATATGAAAACATTTCTAAAAGTTAAATAAATCCTTGTAATTTTTTTTGAACAAATGATAATATATTTTAGTCTAGTGTAGTGATTCTACTCATGTCACATAATCATGCTCTTTGTAAAAAAAATGTATGATTTTCCAAAGGTTTTTTGGAATTATTAATGACATCAAAAAAATGTAAATATTTATCATATTCCATTCCCAATAATTTGATGCTTATTTTTAGATCCTATAATTTAGAAAACCCATTGAACATTTTGGATTGATCAACGGTAGAGGTGATAAACTATGTTTGAGGTTTGATTAAATAAATATTTTGGCAACAATGGACTGGATAGTGATAATTGACATGAAATTAATATAATGAGGTCTATTTTTGGATATAAGAGTTGAAATTTTTTTCCAGTGTAGTTTTAAGGAGTATTATTAGAGGTGATAGTTATTTCTACAATGTAAATATGAGGGTTTTAGGTTTCTAAATATTTTGTGGCCACATGGAATGTAGTCAAGTTTCACATGCTTTTTACATAACCAACTATGGTCTCTATTTATATTTTAATTCCAAATCACATATAACCCCTTGATAATATTACTACAAGACTTGGACTTAGTGGTGTAAGTCCTCTCCAATAATTTGAAAGATATATGTTGAGTTACTTTAGACCACATTGTCTTTAACTATGAATTTTTTTAGAGTACAACTACGTACTTTCGATTCCATAAATCTGGAACAACACATCATGTGTATTCCTATATATAAACCTAATATAATGATTGTATGGACATGAAATGTACAAGATTTATATCCTCAGTATCCATATATTACCTACATACCTAATATCCCTGGAGGACAGTGTATACAGTAGATGAAGAAACAGGGAGTGTATATAGTGTTTAGGCTTTCAAACTGATTGGTTCTATATGTCATGTATTTTTCGACACTATATATAGTATGTGTAATAATAATTTTTAATTATATAGATGTATATTATATTAAACAACATATGGTTTATCCATACACATCAACTATGATACTATATATATCATGTTTGTGTATTCTAAATGTATTGAAATATTAAAGTACATGTCTAACCTTTTATTGTATCCCTATATATTGTGTAACCTACATGACCTGATGTGTAATTGAAAATTTATATTCTTTATCATGGTTTATCACCTATATTGTAGTTTTTTACATATCATTATTCAATTTTATGTATCTCCTCTTATATAAAAGGTTACTAAAATTTATTAGACATTAAAAGGTTTTAATCTTATATTTTAGGGAGTACATAGTTCTAAGACAATATAGAGAGATAACAGAAGGTTGGTGATTTTTTTAAAAGATTGATTTGGTACTCTCCTGTGGGTCGTGATAAGATCCTTAATTTATGGGATTTTTTGTATGGCCTGAGAAAAATATAGATGATAGGGAATAATCTCCTATAGGTAGATAGATTTTAAATACTTCCCTACAGTTAGGGAAGGGTTCTCCACCATTAGATTCATTACTCCAACATATATTAAAGAACATACCTCTATCAGTGGAGTCTTTACACTACCATAAGATGGAAGAAAAGTCCTCTATAGTTGATAGGTACTGTATCATTTAATACACACATACCTCGATGAGGCATGACCCCCCACTATTGTTCCAGGGATAGTTACCATGGATGTTATGGAAGCATAGAAGACCATTTAATGTGGACCATCTGAAATATCGTATTTACATTCCTTTTTGATACTAGCATCCTTCTGCACTATTAGTCAATATTTTTAATTATGGAATGCATTTAGACAAACAAATTTCAGTATTGTGGGAATTACGGTATTCAAGATATCACTGTTTAATTATATTATCCTTAATGCATCTATGTTTTCATAATTGGATTCTTTCTTTTCCCATATTTTTCATGACATTAGAGTTCACATTGTTCCTCTAGGATACCTTCTGTTATTCTACAAACATGGGTTTCACCTTAATTATCACGTTACCATTACTTTTTTTCAACTATCCAACTCGGTATGTTTATAATCATCCATGAATGGGAATCATGCCCACTTATATACTTTATTCATATATTTAATAGATTAGATAGGTAATTGGTGAACATGGAGTAATTGGAATTATAGTATCTATTAAAGAAAAGATTATGATGAGTGGTAGAGGCATTTTTATACAGTTAACATTTTATGTGACCCTGTAGAATGGGGTTTTCTAATTGTACATGGTGTCTGATATAGATAGTGGTTTTTATCATCTATATATGTTATTATCCTTATGTATTTTTTCATATAGTAGTATCTAAAATTTATGTACAATTATTATATTTTATACATTGCATTATTTCTATATATATCTGATATCAATTTTTTCTATAATTTAATTATAGGGATTAATTTATTTTAAAGATTATTATTGGATAAGTACTTGCATGTATGGTTATTCTTTATTGTATCAATTCCCAAGAACCTATAATGTGTGAGGCAGTATTGGGATGGAACACTCAAATTTCTAGCATCCTTAGCGGTTTCCTAGTGGGATCAGTCATTTTAGAATGATATCAATGTTTTTTGAGTCAAACAGATAGATTTTTAAGTCCGTTTCTTTACAAGGATTGTCCTAAAAATTGGGTAGAATTTCTAAAGGGTTTTAGGCTTGGTTGTCATACTTGGGGAGACCATAGTAGGTGTGGTAGTTGAGGTATCATTTCACCCTGAATCTGATAACATGTTGACCTAAAAAAATAAGACATCATTTGAAGGATACAATTTCATACATGAATCATTCATGGATCAGTCATGATGTTTTATATTATTCTAGTTTCATATTTCTAAGATTTGATCTATCTAAAATGTGGGGGTTTCCTATATCATATAAGATTATATATAAAGTCATCTAGATCATATCCAAAGATATACCCCGGATAAGACTATGATAGTGCATGATCAAATAATAGTAGAGTGTTGATCGATTCATCAATAGAATTACTATGAGGTATTTGTACCTCATCATAAATGTTAAGATCCTCTACAAAGTATAAATAGTTTATATATTAATCATTTATTGGGTGGTAATTCCCTACTGAGTTGAACTACACTACTAATAGTTTAGGAACTCCATGTGGGCTCTGATGATAGATTCTATATGTGATTGAAATAAGATCCATATACACATATGTAGAGGAGTGGTTGGGTAATGAGATTTATTCTAACTTACTTTTTTGGAAATTGATCAAATATATAGTAATTGTTACATGCGATTTACTTGTCGCAATATAAAAAAACATGTGATGTTTTGTTCAACCCACAATAGAATTACCATACCATGATTAAGGATTTATCTAATTCTGAAGGTTTTTGGACATATTACTTAATAAGACTAATTAGAAATTTATTCCTATTACCTATAGTGTTTTGGTAAGGCCTCAAGAATATGATTAAAAATTCGGTATTTACCTCTCCTTAATCCCTCAAATATACTATAGAATTGAGGTGATATTTAAACAGTTAATGTTTTCTAAATTTATTATTCACCATCATCCATAATAGTATAATTATTTTAAATATAAATATAGAGATGTGTCATGGATACATATCAACAATGAGAAAATCCTTGAGATTTGGAGAAACCAAGTAAAAGGATCGAAAATAATTCTAAGAGGTAGTACTAGCTATGTTATTTTGAAATGGAAATATTTGTAGATGGATAGAACTTTAATCAGTCTTCACCTACTAACTATATGCAATCCCCATTATACTAAGTGTGTAACAATGTAATATTATAAAATCTATTTCTATGTAAAAATATATGATCAATATTATGATACACACAACTCCAAACTTAAGGGTATAATTATTTTTTACTGTATTGAAATAAATAAATTATTATATATTTAAGTTAAATGAACAAAATAAATAGATTTTTAAAAATAATCAAATTCACATGAGAAAACATTGTTGATTGAAAAAAGACTATCTTGAACTATTTTGTTGAATTATGGTTTATCATTAAATTATTACCTTTTTAGAATTATATAAGTATAACTTATTAATAAAATATAATTAATAATTTAGTAATATAAATATTGTTCATCCATGAAATAATTAATTAATTATAAGGAACAATTGTATAATAATTATTAGTTAAAAATAAATTTCATTGATAAAATTAATGTTTTGTTTTGATATATTTTATCCTCAAAATATTAGAAGTTTATAATGATAAATAAATATGAAACTAATATAAAAAATTTTCTCCATGAATCCTAGAGGATTTGGTCCCACCAGAAGAGAAATCTAAGAAATATTAATGTTTAAGCTAGTAGAGGAAGCTAGAGGAAGACCTAATTAACAAAATCGAGTTATTTTATGTTACTTTTTTCATAAAAATACTATAAATGTAGTATATTAAACCTAATATGACTAATTAATTATAACATGTATTCATAAATTTCATTATTTTGATATAATAAAATATTTCTACCTGTAAAATATCTAAGAGAAAATGAAAACATTGCTCATGCATAGGTTTGAACTATTGCCTCCATGAAGAAATATATTTCCATTCATACAATCAATAATAATTGATGATTATATATATATATACATATATATATTTTTAATATATATATTATTAAATAATTGTAATTCTATAATAATATATGTTATTTTCTTTTCTTTTGTTTTCGTTCAATCCATTGAAAAATGAAAACCTCACATATTCATTTTTCAAAACTACAGTCTCAATAATGTATTGGAATTATTTTTTCATCACCAAATTACATGAATAGATATAAAAGTATATGTAATCTGAAAATGTAATTAATATAATATGATTATTATTTTCATGATTATGAGACCATTTCCAATGTGAAATGAATAAACTAATGAAACTGAAAGATGCATGGATAAGAAAGTAGATAACAACCAAATAATGATTTTAATTAAGAATTATTAATAGATGAGTAATTATATATTTAATGATAATGATATATGTTAAGATATTTAATAATTTTCTTCTAGTATATAATTATAATAAATCTAAATTTGTTACACAAGAATTCAGATCTTGTATAAAGAAATTATATACTTGATGTTAGATTTTATGTTTCAAGCTCACCTTTTAATTTTATTATTTATGTTTCAATTTCCAATATAAGAAATTATATATTATTTATCTTTAACTATAAATAATTTTTATTCTCCAATGGTTTTTTTCTAGGCTTTTCTCTTATTAATTCCATTTTTTCATTTTTTATTTAGAAATACCAAAATAATGTTTTATGAAAGGCCAAACTTATTTCTCTATTTTTTTGTCAAAAATATCAATAACCATGTTGAAAAAAAATTGTGGTATTTATTATCTAAATTATGATGATTTATAGTGGTATTTTTATACCATATTCTAATTTAGATAATATATTTTAGAGGAAAATTTTATTTATTTTCCTTATTGGCCGTTTATTATTTATTTAAAAAATTGAGATGAATATTATTTAATTATTTATGAAAAGAATTTATTTTCTATATCTAGGTAAATTTATTCATTATGATTCTTCCTTCACAAGATTCCACTGTTTTAAAATGAAAATTAAATTCCTATATTTAAGATATTGTTTAGTTTTTTAAATCTATAAAAGGATAAGGATATTTCATCCTATGTACCAATGAATCTTAAAAATTATTTTATTAATGTATTTCTCATATATGATAACATCTTTAAAAATTTGAACAATTCACTATAAATATGATCATATGAAATAGAAAACTTACTTTATATGGATTTCATTTGGAGATGATATTTTAATGATTTTTTCATGAAACACTTTTTTTCAATGGTTGATTGATCTATGATGAAATGATGAATGTTTTTATGTTCTTGTGTGGTACATATGTGTGGTTTATCATTATATTATAGTTGGTTATTTTATACGGCTCCATTTAATTGGGTAATGTTTTTTATCTTATGAGATTAAAGGGTAAATGGAGAATGATTTCAACCCCATGAGGGTAAAATGGAGATTATCCCGAGCCCAATATGGTACATGGGTGGTTAGACAAAACACAAGAAGGTACATGCCATTATCCTAATAAAAATATATGCTGAATGTATTGGTGGGTATCATTAACATATGATTTATATTATTAAGTGTATTTTAATGAAAATCAACATTTATAATGTTATTTTCTCATAGTAAATTATTTTTTATTGATGATTTCACATTCTTATGGCTCATTCCACTCATTATGATAAAACCTTACTCTATGAAACCTTATTTATAGTCAATGAAATTTATGGAAGGAAATTTTATGTTAAAATCAAATTCTTATAATATTATGATTAACCAAATTCTCTGATATGATAATAAATTAATATCTCTCATGTATACCATTATTAAGCATTTATCTCACCCCTTTATTATGTTTCCATTTTCCCAAGCTATTAAGATTGGTGTTAAGCAAGAAATATCAAAAAGAGTACTATGTGAAAATAAATTTCTTGGATATGTTAGAAATTTTTTATAAATAAATACATTTTGTTTATAGCTTACAAATACAATAATACTTCATTGTTATAGAGAATGTATTATTAGGATGAATATTGAGTATTTGTTGAAAATGAAGAATTATGTAAGTATGTTATGCTTGGGTCTCTTAATTTAGTATCAATTTAGGGATTAGTTATTTTTAGATACTAGGATATGATGAATGAGATAATAGAACCTATGATAACCATTGATAAACCATTGTCATATAGGCTAAACCTAGAATGTCATGGGTTGAAGAATGAAACATTGGATGAATCACATTGCTCATGATTCTCTGTCCAACATTGAAGCATGAAGATCCATATAGATCTCAATAATAATTTTTGGTGGAAAACCATGAAAAGGGTTATTATAACGTATTTATATTAAAGAGTGATATTTCAAAAAGTTAAGAATTAGTGTTATATTTATAAGGTAATTTTAAAATTATTACATATACATGTATAAAATGGTTAAAACATCACCATAGATTTAATTATTATACTTCCGAAGACAAATAAATGATATAAATCAATAACGTAATAGCTGATCTCCTCCATAATTTAGTTTATTCCATTATTATCATAGAATAATTTCTCTTGTCAAAATTTCTATAATATACTTTACAAATGTGGTAAGGTCGTATGGAAGGAAACAATTAATCAAATTTGATAGAGATCCAAGAGTTACCATGATCTTATAGGGAATTCATTAATGATCTTTAAATTTGGTGTACGTATTTGGATGTGTATATAATAATTAAATATATTTACATTATAAAAATACCATTCCATCCATGGAAAATAAGATTATAGATTTATATATGGATTTAGAGGTTTTTTGGATCATCAACATGCCCTATTTAATATATCATATGAAAGTTTATTTAATTGGAGTATTTATATGTAACCATATGATTGTATATATAAAAGGAAGACTAGAACACCAACTTGTTGGGAAAATATTTGAAAATAGAAGCTATTGCGATCATAGATATCTAATAAAATGGAAGAGAGTTGGATTAAAATAGTAACAAATCAATGTATCTCAGTGTCAATAGAAAAGTTATTTTTGAAATAGAAAGATAAATATAGAATTTAATGTTAGTGAAAAGGTTTTCATAGGAATATATCCTTGCAAGAAAGTAATGAAATTTTGAATGAAGGAAAATTCATCCCCAGATAAGTAAAAACATAGATGATATATAATAAGATAATGTTATTTTTATGAGGAACAACTGTTTTAGATTCCGGATTGATAGTTAATGTGATATGTAATAGGACCACTCAACAAGTAAATTTTTAGTGGTGAAACAATAAATTTATGGAAGATACGTTGAATCTTGATGATCTAATAAAATTATTCATCATAGTTTTTCTCATTAATAATGCAATTTTGGGTATAAAATTACTTTAAAGTGGGTATCATGTAACACAATGAAATTTTTAACAATATTTCTATAAATATTATGTTTTCAATAGACTGTGATGTGAACAACAGTGAATTATATGAATAATGATTTGTGAAATTATAAAATTAATGAAATTATTTATTAGATTAATGAAATTTATTAAATAAATAACTTTTTATAATGATTCCAACTCACTTTAGAAAATTTTTATTGATCATAAAGAGGTTATTTTAACTATTATACTGAATTATTGATTTTCAATATATATAATACATTTGAGAAATGATATCATTACAATTTATTGATAAAATTATATTACTAATCCATAAAATTAAATTATAACATCATTGAAATGGTTTGTTAATTATAATGAATATTTATATTATAATTCATGGTTACATGAAAATGTTTTGTTTATGAACATTATTTAGGGATATATTCTTAATTAATAGTAAATTTTCAATATTTTAAATATTAAACATATGTGAAATATTATTGTAAAAATTTTTAATAATTAATAACCTCTTAAAAATTATTTATCAATTGGTTAAAAATGATAGTATAATCATTTTAATGTAAAACAAATATATTTACTTAGAAAACAATTTTCTCAATTGCAAAATCATTTTTATCATTGAAAATAAAGTTTATAACTATCAATAAATTATTTAAATTAAATATTTATATAAGAAATTAAATATTCATCTAATATTTTATAATGACATGCTTTATAATATAATCATTTTTATGCATAAAGATACTTATTTTTTCTAAAAATGATTTTTATGTGTTTTATGTATGGATTATAGAATTGTTTTCCACCAAATTTATAAATTCAATTTTTATGTTGGTCTCTAAATTTTTAATCTACACGTTCAAATTTTTATATATTTTAGAATTTATATATATTCATAATTAATAGATACCATTATAAATATTTATGTTATAATGGTAAAGGTTAAAATTGGTTAAAATGAGTTAAACTATGGGATAAGATAAATAATACTTCATAAATATTATCTTTATTTTATTGGTTTAATTAATATTTGTATACTATATAATTATATTATAAAATTGTATTATATTTTTTTACTCTGATATAAATGTTTGTCTTCATTATTTTAATGTTATGGTTATTTAAAGGGGTTCCTCTCCCCTCACTTATAGAAAATAACCTCCTCTCCTCACTACATTGCACACATAAGGAACCTTATTTAGACTAATAAATAAAAGAAATATATCAATTATACCCCCACCCACATCTTAGTTGTTCTCTTTATTCCTATATACCTGCCTATAAAGTCTTATGGTTTATGTCCAATGATTATACCCAAGTAGGATATAATTGTCTTACCTAGGATTATTCAGGTTTATTTCTTCTCCAATAACCTATAAATATAACATATATATTATAATATGGTTAAAATTAAATCATAAATTAATTAAATTTAATTACATTAATTGATTAACCATTATCTACTTCTCATCCACTAATGGAAGACGAAAATGTCATTCATGAGCATGTGTGGACTATTGCCTCCTTGTAAGGATGTATCTTCTTTTTCATAACCAGGACAAATGGATGGTAATATAAGTAGATTAAATAAATTTATATTAACATTATAATACAAATATTTTTATTTCGTTATAATTTATTATATTCTGTATTTTCATTTCTTCCATAAAAAAATGGAAAAAACACATATTTGTACATGTACACTTCCCCCACCAAAACACATATTTGTAGTTGTATTCATTCATCATTCTTTTTATGTGTTTTTTTCGGATTGATATTATAGACATAAAATATCATGTTTGAATTAATATCAATTATTTACAAATTTTGGAATATCATTAAATACCCATGATCACTTAATTCCTCATCCCCCTTTAACCAAGGTTAATGACACTCCTTGGTATTGGAGGTGTCATATTCTAGGACCTAGATTTAACAATTTTGTTTCATTAATTGATTAGTTCAACTAAAAAGTGTGAATTAAAAACTAATTGATTGATATAAATTTGAATAAATTAAATAATATATATATATATATATTGAGTTTTATGCCTTTGGGGATAGTCACTGTGTCAGAGGCATTCACCTCACCCATGCATGCTAATAAATTCTCTCTACAAACATAAAATAAACATTACGGAAAATTTAAGAACACATTAACATCCCATAGGGCATAGCCTTGTGGTAATCCTCTCCTTATTTAGAGTAAAAGATCACCTGATAGAAGTGGGAAGAACAAAATAATAATAGAAATAAAATAAACCAAAAAATAATTTAATGATAATTGGGGTGAGACAATAAGAGAATAAAAAATTAGAATGGTGATGAGATAGAGATAGTAATTTCAAATAGAAAAAAATAAAAGAGAAGAAATTAAATTTATATAGAATATAAATAATGTTTAAATAATAATAATAACAATCATGTATTATTATTACTGTTATATTTGAGATAAAATTTTATGACAATGGGGAGAATAAATAAAATGTCAAGAAAATAAGATTAGTATGATATAATAATAATATAAATAATAATAATAATAATAAATTTATTATTATTATAAAATAATTTAAATGAAGAATATCAAAAAAGGGAGAAGATTGATGGATTTGGGTGGAGAAAAATTCTTGAATTGATTACGTTTAAATAAATTAAACATAATTTAATAATTTAAAATAAAGTAGAACTAAAATAAAAAAAATAAAGACTAAATGAGGGGAGAACAAAATCCATCGGTTATCAAACCTTAGTGGAGATCTAATCCTTTATGCCCGGGAAAATGGTATTGGATTGATTGAAATGATTTGTGATCGAGGATCTCTTCACTTTTTATGGGATATATTTTCCCTTTGAAATACAACTCATGTTAGAATAATTAAATTGTTGATTCTCACATAGACTCCTTCATGAAATCTATTCATAATTTTTTTATTGTTTCCCCCACCTAATGGAATCATATATGGTAATTTGTATTCAGTGTTATGTCTATTTCACTCTGAGAATTTAATGTTCCCACACATACTCTCCATGTTTGATTTCTCCAGTGTCACTTGCATTAATGGCCTTGAAAATGGCCAATTCACATGTGAAATCCAAAATAAATGTTTTTATAAAATGTCCAGTGGATACCCACTACAACTATTAGTACATTTAGGCTTTCCAATCAAGATATATGGTTCCCCCAAAAAATTATCAAGATCTGTAAACTATTTTGAAGGGCTAATATGTCAGATGGTTTTGGGCTTCCCAATTTTGTACTTAGCTGTATCACCCCGAAATTTTATGAAAATATTCTTTTTAATTTCATTAATGTCTTGTGTTTTATGCTACCCCAAAAGGAGCTTGCACGACATGCAACCCTGACTTGTCTTGCATTACACGCAATCGCGACCTTCCTTGATAGCGTGTGTTGTACGCAATATCGGGTGTTACTAACAATGATATATTATTATAATATTATTATGAACTAGCTGTTATGAATAGTATTAACTAAATTTTGAATTTTATAACATTATTATTCATCTTACACATTTTCTATAACATGGTATAAGAACAAAATTATTTTTTCGGTTAAAATAAGTATTTTTCAAAAAATGCAGTTTTGCCGCCTTTTGATGGCGCACCAACTATAAATCTAGTTTTTGACATGTTTATAAGTTCAATTTTTCAAAATAAAATTATTATTTGTAATCAGGATATAAAATTTTACCTTGGATAAATTTTTCATATTATTCTGATGACTTTCATATTGTAATGAATAGTAAAAACATGCTATATTTTAATTAAAAACAACTTTTTTCATTGTAATAATTTGTGTGGATAATTTATAATATATAATGGTTTTAAAGTATAAATAGAATATATTTTTACCATTTAATAAAATTTATGTCATTAGCATTGATTTTACTTTGAATTCGTAGGTTAAATCAATTCAATCTTTTGCAATGTTTTAAACAAAACCCCGTTTTCATTCGACAACGGGATTAATTTTAATTTAATTTATGCAACTTTTGCGTATTGAATTTGGAAAAAGTGATTCCATATTTGGAATCAGTAGGTCCAAATTATGTTAATAAGATACTTTTTATTTTTGGGCTTTATGAATAGTAACTACGGTAAATTTTATTTACCATAGTTAAAGGTAAATCGGGAAATTAAGGGTAAATATAAGATTATAAAATTAATCTAACACCATCAAAAATCCTATTGGATGACTAAAAGTTGACCCATAACACCTTATGTTCGGATTAGAATCATTTAATGGACTTTTTTCCATGAAAATAACTTAATTTTTATTAAAACCAAAGAAAGTGACAACATGTCACTCTCTTAAATATTATAAGTATATTAATTTTAATTTAGTGATAAACATCATGAAACTTCGAAGATGAATAGTCTCATGAACGCTAATGAAATTACCTACATCATATAAATTTATTTATAATTTTTAGGTATTAAATAATTATCATTAATTTTGACACAATAGGGATGCAGATATTATTTATTTCGTAAAAAATCAATAATATTGTTTTTATTGAAAAATTAATACATATAAAAAGGCTAAAAAATCAGAAAAAACTTATTATTAGTGTATATATAAACCCTAATCATCCATTGGCAGAATCTTTGGCCATTGGGATCCTTATTAAGATGATTATGACACTAATATTATTTTATTTTAAATGATGGCAGTGTTGTCACCTTCATAATTTAATAAATATAACAATTTAAATATTGTGATTTTAAGATGATAAATTCTATTAAAACTATTATTGTGAAAGGTAATAGATTTATCTTCATCATAGGATTTTATTTTTATTTTCTCATGAAACAAATAAGTATATTAAATAATTATACAAAACTGATGTAG
The DNA here is from genome assembly GCA_963277665.1 of Viscum album. Classification (NCBI taxonomy): domain Eukaryota; kingdom Viridiplantae; phylum Streptophyta; class Magnoliopsida; order Santalales; family Viscaceae; genus Viscum; species Viscum album. The sequence goes on along the minus strand of OY728142.1, from coordinate 438,982,009 downwards.
TAATTAATTTATTAAGAGATATACCAAATAAATGATTTTAAAAATAATAAAATAAATATAATATGAACTATTTAATGTGCTCCACTAATTTTCTAGATAAATATGACATTTTTTAAATTTAATAAAGTGTTTAGTTCGAACATATCTTCTGTATATATTTTATTTAAATTCAAATAAATGAATAGTGTCAAAATTGACACTATTGTTATTTTATAAAATTTATATATTATAAAATTGTTTAAAAATCACAAAAATATTTACAAATTATAAATTTTTATTTATATGGTAGAAAATGTTATAAAGTATCCAAATATGGACAATTCACAAAAAATAAGTAATTATTTGTTATAATTTAAAATTTAGAATGTTATTACCACAAATAAAATCAAATTGATTAAATAAGGATAAATCAAGTTGATAATGTTTAAAATAAATTCATAACCTGTCTCAATATTATTGGTTGATGAGATTAAAACCCTATATAATCTAATATTCTGATATGAGTCATTTTTGGAGGTTTTTAAGTGGGGTTAGATTTATTATAAATTAATATTTTTAAGAATTCCAATGGTGCCCCTCTCCTCCCTTATAAAAGGGAACCTCCTCCCTCTCTTCCTGACACAACATTGAGCCTTCATGCTCAACCAAACTCTGCCATATTCTCTTCTCCACTTTCTTAGAGACATCCTAGAGGTCTTGGTATTCTTAAAAGACCATTTTTAGTGCCCTAAGAGGAGGTCTCAAAGAGGCGCTTCAAAGAAGAGATAATGTCCATTACCGATTCTTTCAACTTTATTTCTTCTTACACTTCTTCTTTTTTAGTTGTTTCATTATGAGGTAATAACATCAGTATAAATCATATACTGATATGTTATTATATTTATGAAACAACCATATTTCACCATCTATCCATCCAACAAAAAATGAAATCACCGCGCGTGCGTACGTACGGAATACCATCTCCACGCCGTGGTGTAATCTATTTTCCACCCCCACCATACATGGATGGGTATAAGGGTGAAATTAATGAATATATATGAGTATTGTAAAGTGATATTGATTCTGTAATGTAATACATAATCTTTAATACATTTCCTTGATCTTGGGAATGATATCATCGCTCGTGCGTACGTACGGACTACCGTCTCCACAACGCGATGAGATTCACTCTCCATGTTAACCATTCATGATTGATTATAAAGTATATATAATGAATAATAATGAAATATATGACATAATAATGATACTGGATTTATTTATATATATAAATATATGTATGTCATTTACTTAATTCCATTCAATTCAAAAGGGAAACGAAAACAGCGTTCATGCGTACGTACGGCCTACCATCTCCATGAACGGTGTATTTCATTCCTTTTATCGATCTATAATATATATGTATATGATGAATATATATTATATATAAATCATTTTTTACATTCTGGAATTATGTAAATCTGGATATAAGTAATAATATCAAGAACGACAAGTAGAAACACATACGATAAATGAAATGATTTTACCCAAAACGCTGCTTTAACATGGAATTTACAAAAGAACGGGTAATATAAAGTCATAACTGAAACATATATGATATCATAAAAGTGAATATGATTCTTTAATAACTCAATGAAATTATTTAAATCATTATACAGGAGGTTCGGATACGTACAAAGCATATCAGACCTAAGGTAAGGGATAATTTTGCAAATCTCATTTTTATCCGAGATTGCTTATTCTTAAGTATTTACTGGGGTTATTGCTATCATCAATGTCCATGTTTTAAAAAAGATTATTCTTGTACGTTTAATGTCCTTTTTACCCATTTGACTTTTACCCCATGGTATGGAAGGAATCTTTCTTTTATTTACCCTACAAGGTAATTTTTGACTTTTCTGACAAAAGTACGAGAAGAATGTTTTTTTAACTTATACGGAATGAAATGATTTTTACGGTTTTATAAAGAATTATTTTCATGAATCTTCCTCCAAAAGATTTCATGACTATTTTCAACAAAAATCCTTTTCTTTTAAAATTGCACGATGTTTTGTGAAAAGAAATTGATTTTGAAGAAGAAAGGATATTTTCCTCAAGAATTTATTTCAAATGTTTTATCAAAACCATTTCCAACTAAGATGACATTATTTCATATGTGTATGTTTCATGTTTAATGTCTCTATGATTTACATGGTTTTACTATTCTTATTATGAAAGTAATCCATTTTTTTATATGGATTATGTTATGATGGGATGATGTTTATGAAACACATTTTTATTCTTTGATTTATGATGAATGATTTATGTTTATGTTGTGGCACAAGTAAGAATGATTTCATTATGAGATGGGTGGGACCTATATCTTCCTCCAATGCATTGGGTCAAGATTTATGTCTCATGAGATAGACATGGCTGGAACGGAAAGTTAATTTGGTTCAGTATTACAGGACTGGAACGAGGAGTGAACTCGATTCAGAAAGGGTCTTTGTCCACTAAGACGGTCTGGGAAGAAATGTCTTGGCTACTATTGAAATCATTACATGAGCTTAATGGATGCCACAATTACATGTTTTATTCCCATTCTATTTTATCATGGTTTATGTTCCATTATGATCTATTCCTTATGTACTTCCATGTTTTATGTCGTTGCTCAAGATTTTTATGTTTAAACATTTTGTTCATGTTTTTAAGTTCAATTGTATATGGTATGTTTTATTTTATCCATGCTTACCCTTACTGAGCATTTGAGATCACCCTTTTTATGTTTTATTTTCCCCCAGGATCAAAAGAACAGTTTTAGGTAAGGAAACAAAAGTGGAAGATCTTTATGGGAGATGTTGAAGATCTTTCACCACGATTAGAAGATTACGTTCCATGTTTCCAAAGACACTAAACTATTAAAGTCCTTGTGTGTCTGTTTTTTCATGTATTAAGTATTCTGAAAACGTTATGTAATGTCCTTGTACGTCAAGCTTCGGGTCTCTACAGTTGGTATGAGAGGAACGGTTTATTCAACCTTTGGAAACTAGGATGCGAAAACGATAGTGAGATCTCTAGAGATATTTCTAAGGTATGTCTAGGGATGTAACTAAGGATATGTATATATATAGGGTATAGTCCTAGAACTACGGTAACGATCTTAGAATTTAACCTAAGATGTTAGATATTGAGGGTGCTCCCCCTTTAATATGTTGTTTTCCATAGCATGATTTTTCCCTCTCACACTATTCTTTTTGGGTTTTAGAAAATGGCTGGAAACAAGAAGATTCATGATAATGGAGGATATGGCGGACAATGGAATGATATTATTCATGAGAAACCAAATGAAATGGGATTTGGAAGTCTAAACATCGTTATTATTCATAATCAGCAATCTCATAATATGATCAATAATCTCAACTACGGTATGTTTCCTGACTCAGATAATAAGAGAAAGAAGGAGTTTCATGATCATCATAGAGGAAAGAAAGTTCAATTACCCTCATGTAAATCATGTGGGAAGAGGCATCAGGGAGATTGTTTCAAAGGAACTGGAAGATGCTTTGTGTGTGGAAAATAAGGACACAAATCCACTAAGTGCAAAGGAAAAGGTTCAGTTAACACCATGGATAAGGATAATGGTATTGCTACGACATAAAAAATGGTTAAATGTTTTAAATGTGGAATGTACGGACATTCTGCAGACCAATTCCCTAATGGAAAGTCTCATGAAGAGAATCAGTATGGTCGTATGGGTAGTATTTATGTTGTTGATGATGAAGAGACTACAAATGATATGTGAGATGAAAGAATTGTTGAATCTTGGTTAATTGTTTTAGAAGGCAGTGGAATGATTACATGTTTATCAAGTGTAATGTTGTATAAGTAATCTCATGGTACTATGGAATAAAGAGACATCTAATGATTGTTACACTGTTGTCTTTCCTAAGTTTAGAAAGTGTATGATTAATGGTACTAGAAACCATGAAAGGTTATTCAGATATTTTTGGAAATTAGATGATATGCGCATAATGAAAGGATAAGGAGAAAATTAAATGTTTGATAGTATTCATGAGCTCATGACTGATATAAGGATAAGGTTATATCATGGTTTGGGTATATATAATTTTTGGATTTTGGTATTTGGAAAGAGTTAACTTTTGATAGCAGTCATGTTTTCACTAAGATTCAATGGGTATTCATTTTTCGAGAGAATATATGATTAAGGCCTTCGAATGTTTGGAATGTGACCAACAAGACATATCTTATGATATATTGGGATGAACGATGGAATTAAAATGGTTGTTATATGAAATATCTGGTAATCGTTTTCACTATAATATGATAGTGGAATGTAGTATTATGGATAAGCCTAAATATTGGAATGGATTATGTTGTACATAATTTAGTATTGTTTAAGGATAGAAGTTTTTTTTCGATATTATTTGTGGGATGTTATTGTAATGTAGTTTTAGAAAAAGGACAACCTGTAGTACGGGCGACAACCCATCACGTCAGACAAGGATATGGGAATCGAACCCACAACCGAAGTGCGATTGGACTTTATTGCCTACCACTGGCCTACAAGAAGTCCCTGTTTAGTAGAAACTAGTTTTATTATATTAAGCAGTATGATATATGAAGTATAAGTCCATATTAGGAACCATATATGATTAATCTCACTATAGATGGACTTATGCATTTTTGAAATCTTTTATAACCTTTTTTTTGAGATAGATGGAATGACCCATCATTCTATCACATGATCTTCTAACACAACACAAATGTCAAATTCAACTTCATTTCATTAAGATATGAAGTGTAAATTATCCAAAGAATGAACAATGGTGAGACTGTACCAAAATCACGAATGTATTTCTTCTAATTCCAATTTCATCATCTTTAGGGAAATGATCTTGAAAACCAAAAATGTTGTCCTAGTTCCATTATATCTGATGAATCAGATGGTACCTTAGATCATCAAAAATCTATGGCTTTGTGATTGATGGCTTTTTCATAGCCATGTTCTCTACCACTCTCCATCAGAACATGATGGTCATATTTCTCCTCCATATCCATCTTTTAACCTATGTTATCCTATGTGGAAACCCAATGATGAGTTATTTGGGTATCTGTTATGTTTCTAACATTCATTTTTTAAATGAAGTTTTAGTATTCCTTTTTACTATGTGGGTTTCTATTAAAGAAACTTTCGAGTAGTAAACCATTTATAACCCCAACGAATTTCGAGGGAGAAATTCATTTTAAGGGGCGTAGAATGTAACACCCCGAGATTTTATAAAAAATATTATTTTTAATTTCATTGATGTCTTGTGTTGTATGCTACACCAAAAGGAGCTTTCACAACACGCAACCCTAACTTGGCTTGCATTACACACAATTGCGACCTTCCTCGATAGCGTGTGTTGTACGCAATACCGGGTGTTACTAACAACGATATATTATTATAATATTATTATGAACTTGCCGTTATGAATAGTATTAACTAAATTTTGAATTTTATAACATTATTATTCATCTTACACATTTTATAGACCATGGTATAAGAACAAAATAATTTTTTCGGGTAAAATAAGTATTTTTCAAAAAATGCAGTTTTGCCGCCTTTTGATGGGGAACAAACATTAAATCTAGTTTTTCACATATTTATAAGTTCAATTTTACAAAATAATATTATTATTTGGAATCACGATATAAAATTTTACCTTGGATAAATTTTTCATATTATTATGATAACTTTCATATTTTAATGAATGGTAAAAACACGCTATATTTTAATTAAAAAAAACTTTTTTCATCGTAATAATTTATTTGGTTAAATTATAAAATTGAATGGTTTTAAAGTATAAATAGAATATATTTTTACCATTTAATATAATTTATGTCATTAGCATTGATTTTACCTTGAATTCGTAGGTCAAATCAATTCAATCTTTTGCAATGTTTTAAACAAAAACCCATTTTCTTTCGACAACGGGATTAATTATAATTTAATTTCTGAGACTTTTGTGTATTGAATTTGGAAAAATGAATTCCATATTTGGAATCAGTAGGTCCAAATTATTTTAATAAGCTAATTTTTATTTTTGGGCTTTATGAATAGTAACAATGGTAAATTTTATTTACCATAGTTAAAGGTAAATCAGGTAATTAAAGGTAAATATAAGATTATAAAATTAACCTAACACCTGAAAAAATCCTATTGGATGACTAAAAGTCGACCCATATCACCTAAGGGTCGGATTAGAATCATTTAATGGACTTTTTTCCATGAAAATAACTTAATTGTTATTAAAACCAAAGAAAGTGACAACATGTCACTGTCTTAAATATTATAAGTATATTAATTTTAATTTAGTGATAAACTTCATTAAACTTCGAACATGAATAGTCTCCAGAAATCTAATGAAATTATATACATCATATAAATTTATTTATAATTTTTAGGTATTAAATAATTATCATTAATTTTGACACAATAGGGATGCAGATATTATTTATTTAGTGAAAAATCAATAATATCGTTTTTATTGAAATATTAATATATATAAAAAGGCCCAAAAATCTGCACAAAACTTATTTTTAGTGTATATATAAACCCTAATCATCCATTGGCAGAATGTTTGACCATTTGGATCCTTATTAAGATGATTATGAAACTTACATTGTTTTATTTTATATGATGCCAAAGTTGTCACCTTCATAATTTAATAAATATAACAATTTAAATATTGTGATTTAAAATGATAAATTCGATTAAAAGTATTATTGTGAAAGTTAATATATTTATCTACATCATAGGATTTTTTTAATTTTTTATAAAAAAATAAGTATATAAAATAATTATACAAAAATGATGTAGTAATTATTTTATTAAGAGATAAACCAAATAAATGGATTTAAAAATAAAAAAATAAATATTATATGAACTATTTAATGTGCTACACTAATTTTCTAGATAAATATGAAATTTTATAAATCTATTAAAGCTTTTATTTAGAACATATCTTCTGTATATATTTTATTTAAATTCAAATAAATGAATAGTGTCAAAATTTACACTGTTGTTATTTTATAAAAATAATATATTATAAAATTTTTTAAAATCAGAAAAATAATTGCAAATTACAAATTTAAATTTATATGGTAGAAAATGTTATAATGTATCCAAATATGGACAATTCACAACAAATAAGTGATTATTTGATATAATTTAAAATTTAGAATGTTATTACCAAAATAAAATTAAATTGATTAAATAAGGATAAATCAAGTTGATAATGTTTAAAATAAATTCGTAACATGTCTAAATTTTATTGTTTGATGGGATTACAACCCTATATAATCTAATATTTTGATATGAGTCATTTTTTAGGTTTTTAAATGGTGTTATATTTATTATAAATTAATATTTTTAAAAATTCCAAAGGTGCCCCTCTCCTCCCTTATAAAAGGGAACCTCCTCCCTCTCTTCCTCACCCAACATTGAGCCTTCATGCTCGGCCAAACCCTGCAAAATTTTATTCTACACTTCCCTAGAAACATCCTAGAGGTCCTGGTATTCATCAAAGACCATTTTTAGTGCCCTAAGAGGAGGTCCCAAAGAGGCGCTTCAAAGAAGAGGTAATGTCCATTACTGATTCTGTCAACTTTATTTCTTCTTACACTTCTTATTTTTTAGTTTTTTCATTATGAGATAATAACATCAGTATCAATAATATACTGATATGTTATTATATTTATGAAACAACCATATTTCACCATCTATTCGTCCAATGAAAAATGAAATCACCGCGCGTGCGTACGTACGGAATACCGTCTCCACGACGTGGTGTAATCTATTTTCCACCACCACCTAACTTGGATGGGTATAAGGGTGAAAGTAATGAACATATATGATTATTGTAAAGTGATATTGATTATGTAATATTATACATACACTTTAATACAATTCCACGATCTTGGGAATGATATCATCGCTCGTGCGTACGTACGGACTACTGTCTCCACGACGCGATTAGATTCACTCTCCATGTTGACCATTCATGAATGATTATAAAGTATATATAATGAATAATAATGAAATATATAAAATAATAATGATACTGGATTTATGTATATATATATATATATGTATGTCATTTACTTAATTCCATTCAATTCAAAAGGGAAACGAAAACAGCGTTCATGCGTACGTACGACCTACCGTCTCTATGAACGGTGTATTTCATTCCTTTTATCGATCTATAATATATTTGTATATGATGAATATATATTATATATAAATCATGTTTTACATTCTTGAATTATTTAAATCAAGATATAAGTAATAATATCAAGAACGACAAGTCGAAACACATACGATAAATGAAATGATTTTAACCAAAACGCAGCTTTAACATGGAATTTACAAAAGAACGGGTAATACAATGTCAAAAGTGAAACATATATGATATCATAGCAATGAATATGATTCATTAATAAGTCAATGACATTATTTAAATCATTATATAGTCGGTTCGGATATGTACGAAGCATATCAGACCTAAGGTAAGGGATAATTTTGCAAATCTCATTTTTATCCGAGATTGCTTATTCGTAAGTATTTACAGGGGTTATTTCTATCATCAATGTCCATGTTTTATAAAATTTTATTCATGTACGTTTAATTTCATTTTTTCCCATTTGACTTTTACCCCATGGGATGGAAAGAATCTTTCTTTTATTTACCCTACAAGGCACTTTTTGACTTTTCTGACAAAAGTACGAGAAAAATGTTTTTTTTAACGTGTACGGCATGAAAGGATTTTTTTGGTTTTATAAAGCATTATTTTAATGAAGATTCCTCCAAAAATTTTCATAACTATTTTCAACAAAATCCTTTTCTTTTAAAATTGCATGGCGTTTTGTGAAAAGAAATTGATTTTTAAGAAGAAAGGATATTTTCCTCAAGAATTCATTTCCAATGTTTTATCAAAACCATTTCCATCTAAGATGACATTATTTCATATGTGTATGTTTCAAGTTTAATGTCTCTATGATTTACATGGTTTTACTTTTCTTATTTTGAAATTTTATCTATTTTTTTATATGGATTATGTTATGATGGGATGATATTTATGAAACCCATATTTATTTTTTGGGTTATGATGAATGATTTATGTTAATGTTGTGGAACTAGTAAGAATTATTTCATTATGAGATTGGTGGGACCTATATCTCACTCCAATGCATTGGGTAAAGATTTATATCTCATGAGATAGACATAGATGGAACGGTAAGTTAATCTGGTTCAGTATTACAGGACTGGAATGAGGAGTGAACTCGATTCAGAAATGGACTTTGTCCACTAAGATGGTCTCGGCAGCAATGCCTTGGCTACTATGGATATAATTACATGTGCTTAATGGATGCCACAATTACATTTTTTATTCCCATTCTATTTTATCTTGGTTTATGTTCCATTATGATCTATGCCTTATGTACTTCCAAGGTTTATGTCGTTGCTCATGATTTTGATGTTTAAACATTTTGTTCATGTTTTTAAGTTCAAATGTATATGGTATGTCTTATTTTATACATGCTTACCCTTAATGAGAATTTGAGCTCACCCTTTTTATGTTTTATTTTCCCCTAGGATCAAAATAAAGGTTTTAGGTAAGGAAACAAAAGTGGAAGATCTTTATGGGTGATGTTGAAGAACTTTTACCATGATTAGAAGATTATGTTCCACGTTTCCAAAGACACTAAACTATTACGGTCCTTGGGTGTCTGTTTTTGTTATATATTAAGTATTCCGTAAAAGTAATGTAATGTCCATGTACGTCAAGATTCGGGTATCTACATTATCTCTAGTAATAAAAGAATGAAACGACTCCAAGTATTTATATAATCATAAAAAGAATAAAATTAACAATTTTTGTAAATATATAACATTTTAGGGATTAAATACAAAATTAATTCAAAATATTTGAAATTCAAAATAGGCCATTTTTTCAACTGAGCTCAAATTTCTAGTAAAATTATAAAATTACATAATTTACCATAAAATAAAACAATGTGGGATTATAAACACTAATATTTGAGATATTATTACGATTTTTTGTTAATTATCCCATAGATAAACCATGCTTATTCTTATGATTAAAATGTCAACATTGAAAATCTAGGGATACAAATTTTATCTATATTCAAGTTTTAAAGAAATAAAATCAAACAATTATCAATATCAAATAAAAATTTCAAATTATTCATAAAATATATGTATTTATTTTCTCATTTTTTAAGAAATAATAAATTATTGTAATTTACTTTTCTAGTTTGAAAAATGATCGAACTTCTCCTATCATTTATTTATTATCCCATTTCATTATTATTAAACAATCCAAATCAAGATATACCAACATTTTTATTCTTTTCACCCCTAACTAATGTTAAAAATCTAGTATATTTATTCTCATTCCATGAGAACATACTCCTCATCCATAATCTTGTAAAAGAACAACTTTCTTCATATTGTAAAAAATTAACATAATATCATTAGGGCTTCAAATCAAGGTTCAAATGTCTCTTAGGATTATGTTTGGTTGGACATGATGTTAAAAATAAAATTTTGGGGAATAGGTTTTTTCCCTAAATTATGAATCATGATATTAAATGTATAATTTTAATGACATTAACCCCTAAAATTTATATCAACTACCAACATCCCCAAAACACCAAAGAAAATATTGTGATCATTTTAATAATAAATACTGATCTTCTCCCTCTCATGAATATGCATTTTTTTTATAATTTTTTCTTTTAAAATAAATCTTCCTTTTTTTTGAAACATTATGATTAGAATAATCCTCACATCCACAAAAAACATTCATGAGAAAAATAATAGGTCTATTAATAGTAATTTTTGGTTTACCCAAATTTAAAAAAAAAAACTCACTCTTTTGTTCTTTCTTGTTATTTTTAAATTTTTATTAAATAGGGGAAAATGTAGAGTACAATGAATGATTCTATAAACTTTTACTTTTTTCACAAGAAACACCACCACACTTCTTTCTTAAAATATAAATCATCTCATTTACCATGATTCCCATTACCACCACACTTAAAGTTTGAAATATCATAAAATAACCAACATTAGCATAAGAATGAATAAAAATGGTGTGAAAAAAGGAGCATTTATATCAAGGTAATTTTTGGTATCTATGGATAATGAAGGATTTATTTAATGGTTACCTTTAGAGGATAATTGAAATTTCAAATGATATAACCATCATTTTAAATTTGTTTTTGGGAATGGAATAAATGAGTTGGTAAAATCACTCATGGCATGATTAACGGTAAAAAATCAATTCACATAATTTCTAGAAAATAAAATCCTAAAAAATGGTTGGTAAATTTCATTTACATGAATCAATAAATTTACTCAAATCATGATTCCTCATTTTGATACATATGACTCAGATTGATCATATAACATTACATTTTACTCATGAAATTTCATTAAAATTTGAAATATAAAATATGACATCATATGATTCATAAACAACCCATATCTCCTAGATAAGTCATTTAAAGAATAATTCAAGTGGGGGAATTAAAGTTTAACATTAAATCTCAATACTAATTCACCTGAAAAAATATTTAGAGGGTTTAAAAGACAATAAAAAAAGTGAACTCTTTCGCCCCTTATTTCTTGGTCCTCTTTCATCACATTACTATGTTGGCTTCCTTCTATATTTTTCTATCCTTAAAATTATAATTAAAAAATTAAGCACATGGATCATATCAATTAAGATCAAAAATATATAGGGGGTGGGCAGTCATGTTGAATTACGTCTATGAATGAAAATTGAAATATATATACCATGAAATCATTTAAATGGATAAGTCTTGATATGATCCCCCATGTGTGACATGAATTTTTTCTCCCTCCAGAGATAAGTACCAACTGTTATCCAAAATCAGATAACATATGAAGTTTCATTGATTTGAACCACTATATGTGGCTTTTCCCATCATGGGAGTCATTTTCTGGTGAGTAATGATCCATGCGCAGATTATACCAGATCCTTCTCATTCATAAATACCTATAGAATTCATGGAGGGGGTGGAATTAATAATAAATCATCCTCAAAGATTGTTTCTTGTTCATCCACTTCCTTATCTTCAAGTGTTGTCTTTATATTGGATTTAAAATGATAAACCTCTTTCCTAATTTCCTTATGCTTGATAACATGGAAATCCTCATTATTGGGCTCCTATAATTCATTATCATTGAAATTAGTGACCTCTATATGATCCTCATCACGTGCAGGTCCTGAATCTACATTCTTTCTAATGTGTTACATAGATTTTCTAAATATAAAAATTCAAAACAATAGGGTGGGATGAAAATTTATAATTTAATAAAATAAATAAATATAGTGTAAATAAAAGTTTTATATCCCTTAGTTGGTTCATTTTTAATCAACACATCAGTGGTGACTTCCTCTTTGTGTTTGATGGTGGAAAATAAAAGTACGTATTCGGGCTCTTCCAACTTATGTGTGGCTTAATGTTCATGTATTTTCTCCTAAAAAACAAAAAATACCATTTACACTACCTTCATGGACACTTAATGTTAGATGACTAGCATATATTTTGGTTCAGGTTCATGTTCATATTTATAAAATTGTGATTTTACCTTTGGAGTTATCCAATCCATTTTCCTTGTAAATCATGCACCATTTATCTAATATCATGAATATTCTACATTAGATTTTTATACACTTGATCCTAGATATATTCTAGTGGAACTTCGTCAAAATTTATTCTAGGAAACATAGAGCACACTTCTAGGTCTTGGCCTATTCTTGATAAAAATCAAGAAACTCTCCCAGAATTCGGGGACCTCTCTAGAAAATCATACAACCCCTGGTAGCTCTGATCTCTATGAAATCTGGGATGATTTCCTTGAATTACTCCTCTTTGAAAATTTGGATTCATGCTCCACTAATATGTCTAGCCCATAATATAAAACTATATTATAAAGACAAGGGGTATTCAATTATTGGTTTCAGAACATATTAGTAATCCTCAGTTCTTGAAGAATAATAATCCTATGAATTCATCATCTAATAGAATATTTTATTGTATTTTTAACTATAGAAATAAATAAAATATATCTAAACTGTAAAATATAAGAATATAAGTAAACTTATGATTATATCCCTAGAAATGGAACATGTTTTTATGGATGTTAGTCATGATGTGTGGTCAATATCAATTCTATATTTCATAATGTAGCACAGATACTGGCTTGGGTCATCTCACTAGAGGAGAATCAATGATTGTTAAATAACTTTATCCAAATCACCTAAACTGCTATTTTTATGGTTTTGAGTATTTAATGAATAAAGAAAAATATTTTTGGGTATTTTGAATAATGGAATACACTAATACAAAACAAAATTTATTCCAACATGAAAACTGAACATAATGAGTTAAGGTATGAAATCATATATTCTTATGTTCAGCCTCAGATTTAATCATCATTTTCCATTATGTGTCTGATTTCAATTTTATATTTATAAACATAAAATGTAATGATTTAATTGCAATTATTTATTTTGAAATTTTAGAATATAATTGATTTGCTAATAACACTTAATTCCACCACTTCCTCTGATCATGGATGATTAAACTCCATGGTCTCGGAGGTTCAATCTTCTAGGATCTAGATCCATCGATTTTTTTTATCAATTGGTTATTTCAAATCCAATGTGTGAATAACTAACCAATAAAGAGCGATAAAATGTTTTAAAAAAATAATAGAGACAAATGGAGTTTCATGTTATTGGGGGAAGCCACCATATAGGGGACATTCTCCAAACTCATGGATGTCACTCAATTTTAACTACAAACATAAAATAAACATTATGTATAATTCAAGAACCCATTAACCTCAGCCCAGTCTATGCCCAAGGATTAGCCTCTCATTTATGATAGTAAGAGATCACTTTATATATGTGGAAAAAAACAATAATAAGATAAATAGAATAAAATAAATAATAATTTAAAATAATTTGGGGTGAGAGAATAAAAGAAAAAATAAAGTAGAATAGGGATGAGAGAAAAAATAAAATAAAATAAAATGGAATAAGAGAAAATAAATTAAATTTACATTGGATATGAATATAGTTCTAATCATAATATTATTATTTTCATTGTTATTATATTTATGTGATGGTTTTTTGAAAAATGTTAGAAGAAATAAAATGAGAAAATAATTTAAAATAATAATTCCAAGAGAATAATTTAAATATATAATATATGATAATATTATTATTATTTTACTAAAAATTTTAAAAATTTATATTTAAAGTACGAAAATATGGATGGATTTCGGTGGAAACAAAATTCAAGTACTATTTAATTTAAACTAAATTATAATTGAAATGGAAATTAAAAATAAAAAAATAAATAAAATTTAAAAAATAAAATAAAGATGAATGGAGATGGAGCAATTAATATATTGGTCAGCCTCCCTCAGCGGAAATCTCCTCCTTGGTACCCCAAATGATGGTATGGGATGGATTGGAATTATTTTCAAAATAGTATTTCACCTCTTTTTATAGGAAAAAAAATTCCTTTTAATGATTTTGAGTGTCACACTCATTAAATATATGATTCAAGAGGGGAATAATTCATAAAAGTTTTCTCAAATATCCTATGAATCTCACCAAAAAATAAACACTATTTGTTCATGAGTATCAAAAGTTGTGATAGTTTCACCCTGAGTATTTAAAATTCCTAGATCGACTCTTCATAATCTGGGTGTCTAATTTCTCATGCATTTATGGCCTTGTAAACCACTAGCTCGCACATGGCCACCATCATGAAAGTTGTTCGAAAATATTTTCAATGTCTCCAATACAAATTTCATCAAATTTGTGTTATCTAATCAATATATATGGTCACACCATAAATAATATCATGATATGTTAACAGTTCTTAAAGGCCAACTTGGGAGATGGTTTTGGGCTTCAAAATTGTGGATTTTTCTTTGCATCCAAAAGAATGAAATTATTCCCATGATGTATAGAACCTTAAAAAGAAACAAATTCATGATATTAATATGTCTATAATATTTTAGGGCCCGAATAATTACATAATTTAAAATATTTCATTTTCAAAATAGTTTATTTTCCTGATTGAGCTTAAAATACCACTAAAATCATAAAATGTGAGAATATCCCTTAAAAATCCATTTTCTGGGATTAAAAACATTGAAATTCAATTTAAATTTATTTAAAATATTTGTTCTGTCATGATACATAATAGACTACATGTTACCTCTCATGTCAATAAGTTACACCTTTCATTTCAAGAGCCCACCTATTTACATTTTCAGATTTATGTGTACTTGGGATTGAATAGTGTCAAGGAGGGTAACCAAATAGTAATTTTCAAGACATTTATGTGACTAAGGAAAAAACCGCAATGAAAGAAAATGTTTCATCATATAGTGATAGACATTAATCTGATAAGACACCCAAATGTGAAATAGCATATGGTGTGCCACACATGTATATACGGTATCACAAGGTCCTCATGGGGGAATTTGATAATGTGTATGGCCCATGGAGGTAAGATTAAAACATTCGTTAATTTCATTATTTGAATCATCAATTATAAAATTCAATTAATTAAAAATAAATCATTATTCAAACATTTTTTGGATTTTTTATATATTTAATGAGTCATGAAAAGAAAATTATATTTTTACATTTTTTAAAATAATCTAACAAATTCTTTTATAAATGTATTTTCCATCTATATTGACATCCTTAAAAGAATTTTATGATTCTCTTAGGATGTGATCTTATGATGACATCCGCTTTCTTTCTCTTGAAGGATCTTAATAATGATGTTTTAGTTGTGTTTTCATGAAATCCATTTCTTTTCCATGGATTTATTGTGTTATGATAAAAAGATTACTGTTCTCATGTTATTTTGAAATAATTATGTATTTTTAATCATTATATGATAGTTGTGTCCATTATAACCCTCCAACACATTGGTTAATTTTTTATACCTCATGAGATCAAAGGGTACATTGGAAAATATCCAACCCCAATGTGGATAAACATGTGATTATCCCAAACCCAAATAGTGTCACAATAAGTTATCCATATCTCAAGAGGGTACATGATTGGTTAGAAAAATCCCAATAAAATACAAGGCTGGTTAACCCAACTATCTAATGTGATGAATTCCATGGTGGGTATACATGACATATGATTTGTATGATTAATTGTATGTTGAAAAATTATGACTTTGGATTTGGATATATTCTCACGGACCCTGATTGATTATTAATGATTCTATACTCTGGTGACTGATGTCTTCTATTACCAAATTTAAATATTATATGTATTATGATTTGTTTTCTATGACTACTGGTTTATGATTTCGTAAGTTATAATCATGTTCTAATATCATTTTTTTTCTTATGATCACTTATGATCACTTATGATCATTGATTGATATCTCCATTTTTTACCCTTAGTGAGTATATGGGATCACATCTTTCTAATATTTACATTTTCCTAGGTTATGATGAAATGTCTCATTTAGGGCTTGTCTATGAATTATACCTTGTGGGAATAAATCTATGGGAGATATTGAATATTTTCCCTAAATAAGTTGATTGTGTTTATAGTCTCTAATGGGAAAAACATTTATTAATCCAATGTATATATTATTATTGTATATATTGAACATTAATTTATAATGAAGTAATATATATTTATGTTTTGGAGAGGGAATCCTTAAATAGTGAAGATAATGATATTCTAGATGGTTGTTTCTGGTTGATAACTTAGAGAATAGGGTAACTGATAGGGATGCATAAATGATTAATTTTATTTTCATAAATACTCAATATCATAAATATCATATTGAACCATTTTTTATTTCCATTATAATTTTTCATGGGGTTAATCATTCAAGTAATTATCCTAAAAATTCCATTATATATGTATACACCTACAAAGGGTGGTCATCCTTTTTTTATAATTATCAAACTTGTTATTTTTTCCTCCCGTGGGGATGATAATAATAAAAATTGATACTAATTTTCCATTTTTTATTGAGATAAGTATGTCAAGATATATATTCAATATGGGATTTTTTATCATAGTGGTATTAAACTCAATAACATTATCCTAGATAATTTCATATGTTTACACTAATTGAGTATTCAGTTCTTATATTGTAATATTTTAGTGTTATAACAATATTTCATACTCATTATCTTATATTCACTCTAATATAAAGGATATAATGTATAATTGGATGTTCTATTATAGGATTATTTTGGTTGGCCTATATATGTACTTCCCAACAAGAGGTTCGTGGATATTTTTCTTCATTAGTTTTTATAACATCTCTTTCATTTTCATAATGAAGCTCTATAAAAAATGTTTTAAGTCATCATTGAGAGATCAAAAATATGATAATGATATTATTTAGATTATTTAACTGCTTTTTGTGATTGTGAGACCCATGTATTTTTATTGGTCTTCATTAATACCTCTAATTTTTACCCAAAATGTTGCGAAAGTGTCCCAAGAATATAAAATAGAGTTTTTAACATATTTGAGAGAAAAAGAGATGTGGAAAATCATCTTGGTGTGTGTATTTTAGCTTCAAAAATACATTATTATTTCCATGAAATTAGAGATGATAGTGAAATGAATCATCTATTACATGATTTCAGATGTAATGGTTTATGTGGTATGAGTTGTATAGTGATTTTATGGTAATTGATTCCATAAAAAGAGTTGTTGTGGTTTCTAGATGTTGTAAAGATATAAGAATATATCCTTAACATGGTCGGGTTTTTTTTAAAATAGGTGAGATGTTTTTAACTCATATATGTGGTCTTCATATTTCTATTATCGTGAGAGTTATTATATGGATTCCTTGACTTTTTAATCTTCTTGAATCTATAATTCATTGAATTTTTTCATGATCAATTACTATAATGGTGGGGAGTGTTCCATATTTCTACAATTATTTAATAGTGGGGTATTGTGAAGACTTATCATTAGTGGTAATGAGAAGTTGAGAACAAAGGTTATCTAAAGGGTATGTAACAATGGTGGTAGTAGTGTATTAGTATTCATTATGTTTAATGTTTTAGCTATATAGTAGACTATATCACTCTATGAGTTATAGATATACTCTCTTAATATTATGAGGGATTATCCTGGGGTCTAAATATGATAGAGATAGGTGATCTTAATGGTTGGGAGAGTCCACCTTTGATACTTGATGAATGTGTCACTAATGATCTTTCGGTTTGTTGTGTGGTTATTTAAAGAGGTTTATGTCGTGTCTTTTTATTTTCATCTATAACATTTGAATATGGTGATTGTATACCAAATTGGATACCTTCATCAGTAAAACTGAGATTATAGATTTGTGTTTCGTATTAATTTTGGGGAGAGATGTAGTTTGTTGGATAGTTCCCTAATCATACGTATTTATAAGGTTAATTACTTTTGTTTTCTATATGATTCATGTTGTGTTGATATATACCAAATAGTTTGAAAAATCATCTACGTAGAATCTATGAGTATGTTTTGTGAAATGAGTGTATGCCCTTTTTATATTCCTTTATGTGATAGGCTTGAGTAGGATGATTCATTTATGTTTGTGATGATATTTTTCCTAATTAGTTGTAGAGCTGGTCCTATTAGAGTGTGAACCCATAATGTTAGACTTTTTATGCATGATGGGAAGTTTTATTCAATTTTATACTTTTAGTGAGGATAGGCTAAATTTTTTGGGTAGTTTTATTTTTGGGCATGAAAATGTTATATTTTGGAGAGTTTAACTATTGGTAATGCACCAAAAATACATAAATGTGATTCAGCTATTACAAGGATATGTTATAAAAAATATTTTAATAATCATTATATCATTGATAAATTTATCCAGCATATCTAGTTTACATGCAATGTACTTAAAGGGTGCCTCGGTCTACTACCCCTTACCATGTCTTTTCCAATTTCTTTATTCTATTATGAATAGATTAATGAATTCATAAACATAAATTCAATAGGTTAAATTTATTTACAAAATATATTTTATGTATTTTATGTGATAAAAATTATTGATGTGTTATATATTTTAAAATAATATAAAGCACAACATATATAAAAGGATTATATTACCACATAGTTAATTATATGGGACAGTAACAACTCTCATTCATTAGTGATTATGATCATCAGTTACATGAAAATATTTTTTCAATATACTACTTTCTCAAACCTTATTCATCAACCATGAACTACTTAAAAGAACCCCTATGGGAAAACATGAATCCATTAATCGATAATTAGGATCCTTGGGTAGGTGATACTCTCATAGAGGTTGGAGACATTTTCTGATACTCCTATGATATTTATCCAACCACAATCCTTTGGGAAAATGGAGAAGTTCGTTACTAGAGGGATATAGGTATTCTATTTTTTTACAGTTTCATGTTGATTCGGTTGAGGGTATTTTGGATATTTTTTGTTTTTTTCCACTACCATTGATTATAATGTGATAACATATTACCCATCATTGGTATCAGATATTTATTTATCTAAAAATCAACATGAATATTTCTTTGCCTTTATAATGTCATGTCATATGAATCACCACATGTGTTGATTATTTTTGTGCAATAACAATATGACTATTAATCATACATCATCAAAGTAATCATGTTATGGGTAAAAATGATAAAGAGTTCATTAAACTATAAAACATTATATTAATTTTTATTGAAATTAATAACATGAACTATTTCAAAGATTTCGTTACATATAAATGTGAGTCTATATTAAATGTTATGTGGAAAATAGTTATAATAGAGTCATTAAATTGGATGGTGTGAATAGTAATGAAGACATTAATGAAATTATTTGTAAAGTTTTATATTAATCAAAATCAATTTATATATATAATAAATACATATTAAATTTTCAATAAAGGTGTTTTATTGTTCAAAAATATTTTTTCTTCAAAAAGGGTTTTTATCACATTTCTGCACAAGAAATTTATAATGAATTTCTTCAATTTTTTGAAAACTTATTTGCGGAAATAAATTATATTGTTAAAATCACAATTCAAATATAAACTAATGTTGAATTATTTTTAATGACATAAAAATATTAATTTTTCAGTGAATAGTGTAAATTAAGCAACCTACGTACTTATAAAATATTTTATCATTCTAGAATTAAATTGTTAAATTCAATATAAATGTATAATCAAATAATATTTATTTTAGGAAATATTGAAATCATTAAAAATAGAATAGTATCCTAACTTATGAATGTATGAATAAAATATATATAACTTATAATTGAAAATATGATATATTTATATTATGTAATAATTGTACAAATGATTTAAAAATGATAAATTAACTGTTGATTTCTTTATACACAAATATTTTAATTTCAAATTTTATAATTAATATATTGATTTAAAAGAAAATATAACTTCAAAAAATTGTATCTTAAATTTTTTCCCTATTATTTTTTGTTACTTTTATGAGACTGTAAATAATTTTTCATGGTTTTATAAAATTTGTTATAATTTTAAAGTCAATATTTTTGAATTAAATGATGATTTTAATTAAAAATTAAATTCCCATAATTGGAAAATTATTTTCAAAAAATGAAAATTAATTTATAATACTACATGTTAGATAATTTTTATATGGATTTTTTTAGATTTTTTATAAATAGTGGACTTATAGTGAAAAGTGAAATCTTGTCATTTGTAGTATATTAAAAAAATTCATGAATAATTGAGTCAAAGATGATGTATGGCTGATTTAAGACCAAAAATTAAAACTCCTCTAAATTATTTTAATTTATTTAGTGATATGATTAAATCTATTCCCAATTATGTGACAAATTAACAAACTAATGAATAAAATAATAAAAAACTCCCCTCTATGCCACTTTAAATACCACCACTCACCACATTTTCTCCTCATACCTTCAAAGCTATGTGTATTGTTTAATTTAATCTGGATTCCCTTCCAAATAAAACTCTCCACATCCAAGACAAAATATTCACATCAGAAGGTCAAAACTAGGTGCCTTAATGAGGGTCTCAAGGAGATGATTCTCAAGAGTTAAAATCCTCATCAGTTTTCCATTAAATTTATTTTAAATTTCATTTATTTTTTTATTCTATCCTAACCTCACCTTACCGAGTTGACATGTCAACTACAGTATATTACATATAATATAATTGTATTTTTTTAATGTAATTTCCATCATCAAAACACTCCTCTTCTTAATTTATTATAAAAAATCAATGATGTGTCGATTTACCATCATCACTGATGATGTGTTTTCATTTTTTTGACCACCTTCATTACTGGTCATAAATCTATTATTAAAATTATATCAAACATTAATATACAAATTATACATTATATATGTTTAAATATATATTTATTATACATATTATAACTTATATAATCTTGTAGAACTAATTGATAAACACAATAATAGATAAAATGATATAAGTTTGTGATTGTCGTGAAAAATACCAAAATAAAGTAAATCATTTTCATTAATGGGTTATCAAATGTATCATACTAATAACAGAAAAAATGATAGATTTTATAATTTAAAATTATGGAAACATATTAATACCATTTCATTGCACTTATGGATTTTTTTCATTCAACAATAAAACCAACAATGAAAACCCATGGAAACCACGTAATAAATTCACACGAAACAATAAAAATAATCAAATATTTTTAATAAATGGGTGGAGTAATGTTATAAAAAGAACATATAAGGTGTCATAAATATTAATATATTTCTTCAATAAGTTAATAACAATATTTAAACAGTTATATATGTGGTTTTAACCTGTATTGAGGATGTCAAAGTCAAGGTAAGGTACTTTCCTTTTTGAAATCCTCTTTAATATATCTTTATACAAAATTCAGATAAAGAATGTTTCTTATTAACGTATAAAACATTATCTGATTTTACTGATTTCATGAATCCATAATTTTTTGATTTTTTTTATATTATTTAATATTTATCTAAAAATTAATAGATTTAATAAGTATTTCCGTAGTATTCATTTTAAATAAGTTATTTTCCCCAATAAATTATTTTATAATAAAAGTGTTCATGATTTATGATTATGTTTGGATCTTGGTAATTATTTATGATAAAGGGTGTGACATATATCTTCCTCAAATTCATAGGATATGTTTATGTTGTTATGTTACTTTTATTGTAATTACACGGTTATCGATAATGGTTACATAGTTAAGTAGTCAAGAGGGTTACATAATAGGGAATTCATTGGGGTTACATTGTAAGGTAGATGTGGAGGTTACAAATCATATGGTAGTCGCAATGGTTACAATATTATGTAAATAATTAACCAAGTTACCTTTATGGTTTTATTTATTATTTATATGTTTTATGGAAATATCTTGTATTCACAAAGTATTTATATGACACTTTATGGTTGAGAATTATAACTTTGTGAAAATAATTTCATATGATTATAAGTATTCTTGAACTAATGGTTTCTTTCCATATGTTTATGTCCCTCAAAAATAATTTTTTGATAATCCCATGTTTGGAAAAAAAAAATCAGAAGGTATAAGGATAGGTAATAAAAAATAATAATCAAAATTGAATATTATGAATATTTGAATAGATTTCACGTTTCATTAAAAACATCTGTATTATAGAAGAAATGTATAATGTTTTAATTATACCTATATTGTATTCATGTGGGTTGATATATTTTAATTATTAATAATTATCTAAAACTATAAACCAAAAATATATTTTGGAATGTAAGAAAGTGAATGAAAAAATAATTTACTGGATTTTGTAGTGTTTAAAGATAAGTCCTTATTCAAATATACCAATGTTTTTGAAAAAAAAGTCATTTATTTTAAAATACATATCGAATTTTGTTTTTATTATAATCTTAATGAAACATAACTATAATTTAATTACATAATTATACTAATTACATATCAAACATGATTATACTTGATTTTTTATAATACAATTTTTGGGCTTCGAATCACAGTTTTCAAATAAAATTATCTTAATATAGAAAATGTGTTTTATATTAATAAATTAATTTAATCTCAATTGATAAAATTTTATAACAAAAATTATATATTTTATATTCAATATAGTATTTTATCATTAATTTTATGTTTTTTAAATGGTATTTAATTAAGTGAAATTATTTTTTTTCCAAGAAGTCGATTATGAAAATTGAATTTTCAATGTGTGTTTTAATATTATTTTAAAATTGGTTTTCTATGCTTATGTAAATCCCAAAAACATATTTGTTATTCTTAACATTTTTATCATGTATCGTGATTTAATATTGATTATTTCACAATAATATGAATTATTTCATTTGATTGATAAATCTTTATGCCCTGTTTCAGGTTGTCGGTCAATGAATTGATGTGTATGAAATTTTAATGATAACCTCATGTTCTTATACCCTTATAAATATACTATAATAATTTATGATCATTGATTTATATATATTATGATTACCCTTACTTGTCATATGAAGCCATCCTTTAGTTTCTTTCCCTTCCCAATATTATGAAGAATGATTTAAAGTCTGATTATGCCATGAAGGGTTCTTGTTGTGAAGAACTTATTCACAAATCCTATAATTCTTTTATATACCATATGTTTATTTGTACATATCTATAGGAATAACAAACTTAAATGTTACTCAATAATGTATTAATATGAAATGTATTTAAAATTTATCTATAATTATGTAATATTTATGTATGGATATTATGGTTTTCTATAGAGGGTGAATCCTTGTATGGTTATTTAATAATGTTCATTATGTTGTATACTATAATCAAAAAAAGAATAACTTTCTCTTCCCATGGATATAGTGTGTGTAATAACAATATTGTTAAGGGTGTCAGTGTTAATTTTTTTTATGGATGGAGTAAATCTATGATGAATTAAACATATAGATCGAATTTTTTTGACTGATGGATGTGTTTACAACTTGAATGGGTATGAATAGTTCCATTTTGAAATTAATTCACATAAAAAAATTGCCTCAAGTGGGTGCTAGTTCATTTACACCATACATATTTTAATCGTATGTGAACAACTATTGGATCCACACACCATAAATTGTTAACTTTTTTGTCAATAATTATAGTTCAAAGTATAAACATAGTGATTACTTGTGCTCCTTATGCATGCACACACCCAAAAACATTCCATCCTATAATCTAAGACAACTTCTCATTGTAATTTATCATTTTCATTTATATATATTGCTTCTCAGATGGGTTATCTTATAGATATACATATTTTTTATAAAATAAAATGAAGTCTTTTATTTTAAAATATCATAGATCACTTCAAGTTTGTAATGTAGTTATTAATTATATGTGAAAATATTACTAAAATTTGTTTTATAAGTTATTTTTAAATATAATAATTTATATTAATATCTCATATTAAATAAAATATTTATATTAATTATTATTACTTTATATTCTTCATGTTTATAAAATTTTTATAAAATGTACATAAAGTCTATATTTTATATAAATGCTCAATTATTATGGGAGATAGAGCCTTCTGTTAAATGGTAGGTGAGACACCATTTATTTTTGTTTTCCGCTACTTTGACCTCATTTTTTTAAATGATATTAGATTGAAAAAATTTAATGAATATACTTTTTGAAAATTAGTAATTAATGTGATTGTAAACTAAATTCAATCATTAATAATGTATCCTTGGGGAGAGGAACATTGGGTCGAACTACCACCAATTTGTAGATTTATACCATGTTCAGATATGTGAAGGTGATATCTATCTGCCACTCCAATGTCATTCAGTTAGTGTTTTTCCATCCTTTATAAATTTTTGTTTTTACATTAAATGTCATCTTACATTATTTATGGGTTGACATTAGATATGTATTAATATACTTGGATTATTTTTGGTGTGTAACACAAACTTTTGTGTAGTGTAATGTGATACATAAAAATGTGGTGTGATTAAAGTAATTTGGTAAATGGAATTGGGATTCAAAAATTAAATTGTTAATAGAATGCACAAAGAAGGAGTAAACTGATAATATAATGATTTTATATGACATAATTGTTACAAATATAATATTAACTTGAAATATATCAATATTAGGATACTTTTAAAAAGAAACTCTTATAAATACATAGTGTTATATTCCTTCCATGAAAACACATTTTTTAACCTCAATCAACAAATTGGGTAGGTCATTCCAATGCAGGGTCCCCCAAGATTATCTAGTTGATAGAAATAATGTGATAATTACTTATAGATTATTGTGGTGGGTAGGTCATTCCTTAGTCAGGATCCATTTCATTAACCTTTTTATCTTACCACTAGCATTTTCTTTTGGTTACACTAGTTGGGATACCCTAATCAGATTATGTTACCAGATGAATATTGTTGAGAATTATCCATATGATGGATATGGATAAAGTGGTTTCCACTAAACAATAGAATTATCATAACTATTATAATTAGGATGATTAATTACCTAATTTACAAAAATTTTATTGAATCACTAGAGTAGACTTATTAATTAGTGAAACATGTATTGGGGACTTCCAAAAGTATATAACATATGATAAAATCATCATTATGGAGGTACATTCATTAAAATCCCATGATGAAAGTATATAATACAAAATATTCATCAATTTATGTTTATCTGTTATAGGATATGGATTAATACATGATTATCATATTTATATCCCAAAATGTATGACATTTACAAAATTAAGTTGTTAATATCTAATTTGAACCACCATCTCATTGTCTCCCTATACATATACATGATAAATTCATCCAAATTCTCCAAAAATTTTGATTATTTGAACCAATTGATTATAAATCATTTGAAAATTACAAATCTTTTTTATTCATAAAAATTATCGAATCACCTTTTTTTTAAATGGTGAAAGGAATAGTAGACTACTGAAACTCATACATATTGATGTTTGTAAACCAATGTATACTCATGAAAGAATATGTTTTATGTACATCATTACCATTTAAAATTACATTATTCATCAATGTTTTGTTATTCTAATGACACCCAATCATAAAACTTTTGAAAAGTCTATTGATTTCCAAAACATTGTAAAAAATAAATTAGGAATTTTTATGAGATTCATCGATGATATCTGAGTGGAAATTTATTGATACATGAATGAAATTATCATATAAATAATTAATTAATTTATCCACAAAAAAATCCTCCTAAAACTCCACTATAAAATATTGTGTCTACGATAAGGATCATAAGTAGTTAGAGATGTTACAGTTGAGGATTAGCCAATGTAACCATCTTATTTTATTTTGTAGGTTACAATCTAGATGGTATATATTTATATTTATTTTTATCCCATAAAAATTTATAATAAATGAAAAATATGAGATATATATTATAAAACATCTCATTATAAATTATCATATGATTTGGCAATGTAAGAAATTCATATGATGGTTAACATTTAATAATCATGACTCTATATCTGATAAATTATTACTTTTTGGTTGTCCCAACGAAATTAAGTGAAATTGATTCTATAATCTTACTGAATCCAAAGTATTTGTTGACCAAAATATTTTGTTAATTGACATTGATTTCATTAATAGAGGATTCAGTAGAAGGAAAATAATGATTCAGGATTAAAAAAAGGAATCGCACCTAAGGTGGAACTTGAGTTGGTACCATAAAGAGTTGGGAAGTTTGAAAAATGAAATGTTCCCAAGATCCTTGAAGGTATGGTATGATACATCAAGATATCGTGAGATAATTATTTATAAAAAGGAATGGTGATGAGGTTATCTTTATATGATATTACTTTTACACCTACCAAAAATATATCATTTTATATAATTTCAGGAAAATTGTTAAAAACCATGTTGTTTCATGGAGAATGGGATGTTATCGGATCCCGTGTCTGATTAAAGGGATTCGGTTCTGTTTAATCATTTCTATTGGGTTCCCAATCTCGGTGGTGTTTCCCAGTCTCTAATGGGTTAATTCATGGAGCCAAAAATGCCCAATGGTTCTTGTATCTAATGATCCAGGGACATGTTTTCCAATGACAGTTCCTCATTGGGTGATATGGCCAACAACACTTAATAACTCACATTGGTCTAGTGGATGGGAAGTTACGACCATCACACACTTTATGGGGGAATTATTGCATATTCTAGGAAACTGTTATAGATTTAAGATGTGTTCATAATTTTGCGAATCTATGGTTTATCCCCAAGAATAATATACACAGATTACCCCTGGGTTGCAAGTCATAGGTATAAATAGGGATACAGAATCATCTAAATATGTGGATTCTCATCCCTTATTGGATTAGCGATTCTAAGGAATTTTGAGTTTATTTAGACAACACTAGTCTCAAGCCTTATTATTGGGAGCTATGATGTTTACTGTCATCCAGGGGGATAAAGAATTACTTTATTGTCTGGATCGAACCTGTAATACGGGCTTCCTATGTATCCTTGTGAGGTATCCACACAGTTCGGTTATGTGGGGATTACACTTATAAGTTACCCATTTTATGAGAACATAAACTGGTGGATATTTTTTGAATGGACACCTTTTAGAAATTGGGCCTTCTAGAAGGCATCCTACGTATCCTGATTTTTTCATGAATCAATGTTTGTCATAGTTTAAATTTTTTGGTGGACCGACGTGAAGGGGTTCATGACCAATGGTTGTTAGTATTTAACCTCGGGGATGCATCTTATGTACCCCACATTGGAAAGGATCAGAGTCCATGCAGTTTACATGAGTGTGTAAACTAACGTGAAGAAGTCAGGACCAGTAGGTGTTGGCCTTGAACCTCGAGAAGTCTTCCTACATACCTTTCATGGGAGACTAGGATTCAAGTCTATGTAGTTTGGAGAGTGTGGCAATTTTTTAATTCTTATAAACCATTAAACCCACGTGATTCATGATCAGTATGAGAAACAAAAGGATGTGACATATTCGACAATGCACATGCCTCCTCTGTTGTTGGTGGGGACGGGAAAGCCTACAGTGAAAGAGGTCAGGGCGACCGTGGGTGAGAGTATAGAATAATGAACCTTCCCAGATGAATGGGGAAAGACTATTTCCATCTAGAGAGGATGGAATAGGGTTTAATTCGAGAAGAATTCCCTATCGCACTTCCCAGGGGAGGGGGTAAGTGTCCACCATTGGCGTTGGTTGAATGGAAAAGAATGTGGGATCCCTCAATCATTAAGAGTGGATAGGTAGAAAGGGGTATCTCGGGGCTCGGGCTCTGCACTACTATGGGTGTGTAAACTAAAGGGTGCTCTGGATGTTCGCCCTATTAATGGTAAAACCCCTTTTTCTGCACTTACCATGGGAATGTAAACTCTAGAGGGCATGGTAATGCGCCCGAAGGTCTTAGCATGCCGTTCTTGTGGCTTTGGAAGAGGCCTTGGATTACTGTAGATCGATAAGCTACTAAGGGGATTATGGAAGATTGGACTGAATGGGAAGGCCCTTATCAGACTTAGGGGATGGAGACACCGAAGTCCTTGGAAGACCACATGGCTATATGAGGAGTGGCAACCTTCGCGTACGTAGGTTCTGCGTAGGTGTGGGGGTCGTTCACATACTAATGTGGTGCGCAGACTGAGGAGAATCCCGTATACCGGATTAGTACATGGATTAGTGTTTGGTTAGCATACCAAATTGGTACGTGGCACTAATTTCCACTCGACCGGTGGCAGTTGGGAGTAGCACCAGCTAGGGCTTCGGCTCCATAGGAGGGCGCTACGAAGTGTGCTGGATCAAATAAGGGGCATAGTCTTTCTATTTTGTGGGATGTGCATCCGTGTATGGGCCTTGGATCATGGTTTACCAATTTTAGGTTCATGGATTTTCTATTTACTTATGAATTATTATGATCTTATCAATTCATCCCAAGATTTATACATGTTTCTGGTTCGCGAATCAGAAATTTGTAGACCATGAAATCATAATCTCTTGGAAGCCTTTTCCTTCTCTAAAAGCTGATCTCCATGAATATGATCCTCAATCCGCTAATACCTTTCTTCTCCCCCATTGACATTCTTTTATAGAGGGGTAAAGGGATGTATCTATGGTCATGCAACACCTTTTACAGAGGCATGTGAAAGGAAACCCGGCCTACGGATGACTTAGTCAACCCGAGGTTCACAGTGTATATTGAATGCACCTCACCCACGAGCCAACATGGTTACAGGGGTGCTTCACAACCACAGAGGGCTCCGCCTCCAATTCATAGATGATGTTGTGTGCAGTCTGTGTCTGCATATTAGTCTACTAGAAATTTTATGGGTGTTTTGTTCACGCCTGCGTCAGATATTTGCCTCTGTTTTTCTAATGATGTTTTCTGTTGGTGGGGTCATTCCTTGAACCAACCATGTGCCGATGATGATGATCGAGACATGGACTGGTTCGGTCCTTTTCCATTTCTTCTGAAAATTCTTCATATTTTTCCGAAATTAATGATGAATATTGGGTAGATTCTTCCACTAATTTTATGGGATAATATTCCTTTCTTTCTATGAATTTTTCATGCCCTAAATAACTCCTGCATCGGAATGGGGTCCGATCAGAATGAAGAAGAGGCAATTCTTATGTTGAGTGGTCCTCAAACTAGAGTGGTTTGTAGTAGAGAGATTGACCCGATAGGGGTACCACACCTATATAAAGGGGTCCAAGAGATTTTTCCTTTACCAAATCATTTGGATAAGATCTCTCTCATTACCTTCTTCCACTCACTACCTCTATGTTCATCTTCCTTCATGAACCTATTCATCCCTGAACAATTTTTGGTTTCTACGAACAGATCCTCATCTGCCCAGTCACCTATCCATGAACTAACATCCCAACTGAGAACTAAACTTTAAAAAAATTAAAATGAAAGCAATTGATGTCTATGTAGGGAAAATGCTACATGGTACAGTATTCAGTGAACTGGAATTATCCTTCAAACATTGATATTTTCATTTCTAACATCATTTATGTCCTGAATTATGAAAACCTGCATAGGGATTTCCTATGTGGTCTGTAGGCCATCACTCTGTAGGCCAGGATGTCGTGGACCTCCTCTGCATACTTCTAGTTCTAAGAATATGGGCATCATGAACCAAATCTGGGGTTGGTACATGGGGTGAAATATGCATCCCCTTCATGGATCATTTGGAAAAAAATTAGACTTTCCCTGAATATTATCCTTTGGACAATACCTTATTATGGTTTCTTGATATTGGAGAAAAAACATTGTTCCTCCACAAACTACTGTTGTATTTATGAAGATGAGGGACTCCATTGAAAGGAATAGAGATGATAATCCTCAAACCCATGTCATTCCCCGTGATAGCTTTCTGACAGCTTTCCTAATGTCAGAGCTCTTATCTTACTCATTATCCGTAAAACTTCTACTTTATGGTTTTGGACTTCCAACGGACGTACCTCTACTGTTGTCGGACCCTAACATATATTTTATCCATTTAAACGCACCGCAAGGTCATGATCATGCCAAAATATCCCCAATAGGAGAAATCAGTTACACTAACATTGAGGAGAACATCTTCTCTCTTTGAGTCTCAACATGGACTCAGGAAAACCGCAAGTGCCTTGATGATTTCCCAAGACTAGATGTCCATGAATACCCATCCACGCCATCATCTACCAATAAAATCCTAACGGCGTATGGAGAACTATGTGGGATTTACGGGCATGAGGATGCTTATCTGATGACTCGGCCTAGGTGTTTTGGGTGCATCAAACCTATTTGGAGTGCCCTGACCATCTAGAGGCAGTGGGATTTCACCAGCCAGGTTAAGTGTCTCAATTTTCAATCTTCTCTTTGAGAAAAATCCGTTCTGGAATTGATGAGTCACTGTTGTTCGTGCACCAACACCTTTCACATTTATCAAAGAGAATTGGGGATCGGATTGTGGGATATCTACTAGCTTGGAGGTCTTCCATTCCTCGGAGAAATATACGATGAGTTTCTCCCAGCTTTTGCTACGTGGAATGATACCAATCACATGTCTCCTTCGATGAAGAGTTTTCTTGTTACAGTGGAGGGATTACAGGGTCTTCCTCTTGAGGATCATTCCCTCATCCCATTTGAAGAGTGGATTGGGTTATTTTTATAGATGAACAGGCCTTGGCCGAAGGCGCGCCATAGTTGATCACACCCAACTGTCAATACCGCCAAACTCTAGGGTCATACTATGTTACCCTTAAAGCTGGGTGGTATGCCTCATGGGGATACAAGCTTCATCCTCTCATTTCACCTGAACTTAGGCTAGACAGTTTCTTCTCCATGTTCTTAAGCAGATTGCTCTTCCCATCCCATGATGCTAAAAATGGCATGATTCTTAAAACGGGGTCTGGGCCTGCACATTGTTGATGGAGGCCTTTCTTGTGGAGGGTCGATCTATTAATATGGACCTTCCTCACCTTTCCCAACATTAGGAATTATTTGGGCATGTTCAGGAAGGCAGGTCTATGCACCGTCTTGGTGGACCGTTCCAATTCCTGTACGGGTGGATGGTGGAACACCACTTCTGTTATGAGTATCGACATACTGCATGGGTTCCCCATTCTGACTTTCATCAAGATCTCCTCATCATTTTCATTGTTCATCCTCTCGTTGGGGAGTGATTTTGAAGGCTCCCCTCCTGCGGATATCACCCAAGATCTTCATGGGATAGTACCAACCAAGTATCACTGATCATCCCAGAGGCTGCGGTTAGTCCTCCACCTCCGACTCCAGTGGTTGTCCCATTTGAGGTAAAAGAGAGTCTCCCACCTTGGGTGACTATATTTAGGTCCATCTCCACACCTATGGTGATGTTTCCTTATTATATATATGTGGAAGAAGAGGAGGATCAAATTGATGATGTTGTATCAAGACACCAGGAAGTGTTCACAGACGCATGGATCCATTTGTGTTCTCTTTTCACGGAGACACCCCGTGCCAATCTCATTGACGAGGGTGACACTTTTGATATATAATTTACAAAGCTAGATTCAGGCATCTTTGATTACCAGCACCTTCACCCCCTTATTTTCCAAATTTTCATTTGCGAGGAGACCTCACCTCTTGCGTGGACAAGCTGACCAGGTTCAATTTTCCCCTACCATGTGTAAAAATAATGAGATATTTCGGAAACACATTATCATATGATGGACAAGGAATTTAAGGCTTGTGATTTAGTGGTAATTCATAAGGAAGAGCTTCGGGAGTTGGAATCCCACACTTCAAAGATGATAGGACAACTGGCCTCCATGTGTGTGACTTAGGAATTGGTTAAAAAAAAGGGTTATACCTTAAAGGTGTCTTCGAGTGGGTTTGTCCAATGGCTGAATCCAAAATGTAGGAGAGAATATACTTTGAATTGAAAATCAGTGGCCTGTGGAAATTACTTACCATTATTTTTGGAAGGGATAAGCAGGTCCTATTATAGCTTTTTCCCAAATTACAGCATGTACTCTCCCCTCCCCCCTTTTTACTCTGGAGATTCTCTAAATATGGGATGTTCCTTCATTCTGGTTGAACATAATGGAATAAATTTTGTATTTTAAACAACTCTTCTCTGCATCTTCCTATTAACATCACTTGAGGTATATGTAAATTTTGAACCATGGCTGGAAATTGGTAAGCTGACATCACCAAATCGAGCTCCAATTTTTTCTTGACCTAAGGGGATATGTGGGAATAATATGAAAGTTGTTATGGTATCATAAGAAAACCCTACAAAAATTTTGTCTCTTCTGCTGATACCCTTTTTTTTCTAGGCCCATTTAGTTTGGACTTACCGGGTATAGCTCGGCTTTTTTTAGGCTGCCCTTTTTGGTTCTTCAACTTAACATGCATTGTGCCTCTTGAGTTTTTATCACTCAATGTTACGTCGGGGCCATACAAGGTGTAGTCCTAGCGAGCTGATTATAAATTTTTTAAAATATTCCATTTCCATGATTTCATCTTGGCGAGTTTCATACTTGTTTTTGTCAGCCATTTAATGTCTTTCAAATAAAACTATCATTATTAACATTTTAGATCAAACATCTTTGACCAGATGTGGTGGGGCGAGGGCCTTGATGAGGTTTTTACTCTTTTTGGATGCCCTAATACCTTTCATATGTATATGGGGAAATTATTCACTCAATATTGAATAGAATGTGCGGTATTCCATGGGGCGTAAGAGTCATATGGTTGTACAGAAGAAGAAAAAGAATCGCCTAAGGAAGACTTGTCTTTGTTAGACGATCCTGGAGCGACCAATATGAAGAGACAATGAGGTCATGGAATGCATAGTAGTACAATAGTGTCCTTAAATCAATGATTGTTTGTTTCTGATAGTTGGGTATCTTCTTGGATGTTCAGATCACAAATACCACCTTGGGTGGCTTAAAAGGGACATGGTGTTTGAAAAGTTTGAGGAAATCCATATCAATCATGGATATGGATTTGATACCACTCCTACACACACATGGTCATTATTAATTAGTGTTAGGGACTGATGTAGTTTAATGTCATCCAGCTTGTACATTCATTCAAAATGGAATGGCTTTTCCCATTTCCCAAGAATTTAACTAGAAACATCCCACCATACTCAAAATTGATTATGGAATGGTTTTTAAATTTTAGATTATAGAGTTTATGAATCATAGTATTGATGTAGGGGCTTAGAGGCCAGGAGGTGTTCTGAAAGAAGCATTGCCTATAGAAGACTTTCCTTTGGCAGATGGTCCAGGGGCATTCAATATGCAGATATGCTAGGGGAATGATATTCATAGTCGTGCATAGGTGTCCCTAGGTAAATTTTTTTATTCTCTCGATATCTGGTAAACATCAGGGAATTTGGATTCAAGACCATTAGGGGTGTTTTTTGGGAGTTCAGGTCTTTCGGGTTATAGAGTGTGATTCATGAAGAGGTGGTGTATGGACATGTGAATAGCATTTTGGGATAAGATATCTCAGGAATGGGTAAAGTCATCTCTCTCACGCGGGTGTGAGACAATGATCCCGGCAGGTCTAACCCGTTCATTGAGGAAGAGCGGGAGGCCTCCTTTCCTGACAGATCCCATGAAGAGTTCTTCCATGATCGTGTTTTTTAAATTCATGAAACAAGGATGATTTCTGTGTAGTTTAATGTCATGTGGAAAGGACATGGAAATATATTTTTCTTTTTTATATATAAATGCTCGTAATTGGGGACATTTCTTAATGTCGAGGTACTAGGGGTTTATAGTTTATTGCCATGCAGTGAGGACACACTCCATGCAGCTTATCATCATCTGGTAAGGATGCGTCTGTAAGGGTCACTCTTGATTAGAATGTGATTGGGTATGAATACCCTGACATGTCCAAGATGTGGGAAGGATACAAATAGTTTAAACTATGATTCTGGGGCCACCTAGATTTGGAAGAATTGTATGAGGGCTCTAGGGCTGTTGAGTTTACAGGGGTTGAAAGAGTGTCAACTACGGAAGACTTGCCTTTGGTAGATGGGCCAGGGGTGATCAAAATGCACAGTCGCTGAGGTCATGGTATGAATAGTTTTACAAAGGTTTCTATAGGTTAGTGACCTTCCTTGTGTTGATGGAGATGGAGGTTTATGAGGATCCATGATTATTTGGGCCACAAAGTTTGATGTACGGAAAGGGGATGTCTAGTCATGTTGGAGATATCATGTTGTAGTTGTCTTTGAATCTCAGGAAGTTACTTGCGCTGATTTTATCTATGCCTGGGGTACACTTTTACTTCATGCAGTTTAGTGTTGTGTGGTAAGGATGATCTGCTCTTAGTTTAAGAGTCTTAGAGTTTGGACTAGCATTGGCTGATTCAATGGTTACCTATGGGATAATCGAATTAGGGTGCTCTAGCGTGCTCTAATCAGAAATTGGGGATGAATGTGTACACTATAAACCTAGGGTATCTAGAATCATAAGATGTTGTATAGGGGCTATGAGGTAGGTAAGCGTAAGATGATAGAAAGAGTGTCGCCTGAGGAAGACTTTCCATTGGTAGACAGGCCTAGGGCGATCAATATGCAGAGCCTCTTAGGGCATGGTATGTATATTCCTGCAACGGAGTCCGCAAGTCGATGACCTTCCAATTTCGATGGACTTGATTGATTATGAAGATCTAAGATAGCCCAAGACATAGAGTCTAGCAGATGGGGAGAGATGTGTCTGAGCATACGGGAAACAACCATATCACAATTTCCCATTTGGTTAAAGCATCACAGCTTTAGCGCCATGTCATGGATGCAGAGCGTTATAGGAACCAAGTGTGTATATGAAAGTTAACTAGGAATGGGCACCCTGGAAATTACTGGACATGAAGGAATATTAACTGTAAACCATTACTCCAGAAATTTTTTGGATCGGGAAATTTGATATGGGTACTCTGGGGCCGGTATGCGTACAGGGCTAGGAAAATTGTCGCCTGTGGAAGACTTGCCATTGGTAAATAGGCTATGGGGATCAATATGCAGAGCGACTGAGGGAATGGCATTTATAGACATGAAAAGGTGTCTGAAGGTCGATGACCTGCCACTTATGATGGCCATGGGTGATTATGAAGATCCATAATTCATTGGGTCATGGAGTCAGATGCATGGGAAGGAAGCATCCAAATGATCAAGGAGTGTTCCATTCATGGTTTACCATTTATATAGAGTGGATTATGACTTGTACCATACTGTTTACAGTTATTTAGTAAGGATAATTTCTGTGTTGTTTAGCGTCATGCAGTAAGGATGGGATCTGTGCAGTTCAGCGATAGGTGGTAAGGATGATTGTCAGGCAGTTTACCATTATGTTGTAAGGACATTTTTGGCCCTACGTGAAAAGGGATTCCATATAGTTTAACATTATACGGTAAGAAAAAGGGTCATCATTTTTCTATCAGGGTTGGATGAGCCAAAATACAAAAATCTCGATGTCACTACATATCCTACAAGGGAAGGAATAAAGTTATACATAGTTATCAATGACCATGTAATTCAAAGGGTCTTTTTGCGCAAATCTCATTTATGAAAAATAGGGAGGCAATTTTTCATGGATGCTAGTCCAAGATACAAAAATATCAGCGTCACTACATATCCTGTGAGGGCATGAATCAAGTTGTACATAGTTCATTGAATGTGGCGAAGTGGATAAAAATTTTCCAGAGACCAATGTCTTTGCATTTAAAGACATTTTCTCGTTATACATTATAAATTCATGAAACTAAGACATCTTTCTCTTAGATTGGGGGGTCATTGATCTCATACCGAAGTGGAAAAATATATTGTCATGTCGCGTGGACGAAGTATTGAGAGTCCTTGGTAGCAGTGCGAGTTGTGGTTTGATAGGCCCTCAAGGCATGAAAGAGTTTTTTTGGCTGTGACTTTTTGTCTTTGTCCACCATTTTCTAGAGTATGTTAGATAAGGTCTTGTAGAAGGCCTCTATCTATTAATTGGCCACCACATCGGAGCTAGATGAATGGTTGGTCTTGATACCATATTCTTGGTATAGTTTCTCTAATTTGGTAGAGCATAAGTTGACGTTGTTTTCTATTATAATTTTATGATGAACACAAAATTTAGTGATGACGTTGGCTTTTGAGGTGCTGATGATGCTCCTTTCCCCGACTACTTTTAGGGCTGCACCTCTTTCCAACTTGGAAAAGAAATTGATCACTGTGAGAATATATTTGAATTGTTTGACCATTGGGGGTGGATATATTCCCATGACATTCATTGCCAAAATGGATAATGTCCAAGAGTACTTATCTAGGTGAAGTAGCTCTCGGGGATGATGAAAGAAGTTGGCATGAATTTGGCAGGAGTGGCATTTCACGGTAAATTCACACTATCTGGTGCCAGGATTGGCCAATAGCATCCAAGACTTCAAATCTGATGAGAAAGATTGGGTCCCGATTGATGTACTCCATACCCTCTGACATGCACTTCATTAATGATGGTAGTAGTCTCTTCTCGATTAATTCATCTGAGAAGGACTTTGTTAACACCTTTCTTGTTGAGGACCCTCTGCTGGCTTACATCGCCATATAGAAAAAAATTGACTGCCCTTCTACGTATGTTCTCTCTTCCATCCCAATCCAATGGAAGATCTCCCATTTGAATGTAGTTTATAATGGGGGTCATTCATTTAGTAGTAGGAAAAAATGGCTCGGGGACAGGGCTGAATTCTTTGATTTCTTCCACATTAGTTCGAACATACGACAAGACCGTTTGATGTTGAGCATTGTTGATAACTATTTCATCTTGGTATGGGTTAGCTATGGTTGTGGCTGCATGGGCTAACACATCGGCCTGGGAATTCTGAGACTGGGGAACATAATCTAATATCAGTTTTGGGGGGAACTCTGCTATTAACCATCGGATGTGGTCGAACAGGGGGATCAACTCCTCCTTCTTAATACCATAGTCATCATTGACTTTCATTATGACCAGTTCTGAGTTGCCTTTTACTTTATGGTGCTGCACATGTTTTCAGAGTGTGATCTCTAGACATACAATGAGGTCCTTGTATTATGTATCATTGTTTTTCACCCTTCTGACATGAGGAAGGAATACAAAAAAAATACCTCCTCTGGGGACATGAGTATAACTCCCAACCCTGCCTTGTTAAACTTGGGGTCTTCCATTATTTTACCAATTGGGATTATAGATGCATTGTCAATGTACATTTCCCACATTCGGGAATCCTTTCACACATAAAATATGTCTTCATCCGGGAACTCTATATCTGATGAGGCGGTCTCTTTCGAGGGATGCTATACTAGAAAATCAACCAATGCTTGGACCTTGATAGCTTTATGAGGAACATATTGGATGTAAAACTATTGTAGTATTACTACCCATCAGGATAGGCATATGGTCAACATTGGATGGCTAAGGATGTAAATCAATGGATTACGACATGAGATCATATGGACTTCATGATGTTTCAGATAATGTCGCAACTTCTAGACCGTAAAGACTAGAGCCAAACAGCCCTTCTCGATATTCAAATTTTTGTTCTTTGCATCAATCATGATTAATATGAAATAATAAATCTATTTTCATGGCAGACGTCATTATTCTATGGGAGGAAGGCTCCTAGTGAACGTACTAAGACCATCACACACAGAATAACTAGCCATTCTTCAACCAGCGGCATAAGCACTGGTGGACTCAATAGGTACCATTTGAGGCTATCGAATGCCTTTTGGAAGTCATCTTTCCATTGGTAGGTTACTCCCTTCATCATCAACCACGTATAAGATAGACTTTTTCCTTCAAGTTGGCTATAAAACGCCTGATATCTACCTTGTGTCCTTGTAGTCCACTCAGATTAGTGAGGTTGTGTGGAGGTAGAAAACCAAGGATAGCCTTTTCCTTTTTAGGGTTACTTTTGATTCCACGATGTCTTACTATGATTTGGATAAATTTCATTGAGGTAACCTCAAAGGTGCATTTAAATGGGTTCTTCTTCAGGCTATGTTCCAGAAGCTTTCTAATGATGGTTTCATGTTCTGACAGGTGATATAAGCGCTATCAGGATTTGACCACCAAGTCATCAACATACCATTCAACGACCATCCATAAGAAAGGTTTTAAAATTTGATTCATGGCATGCTGATATTTGGTGCATGCGTTTTTCAGACCAAAGGGAATTAATTTGTAACAAAATACTTCCCAAGGGCCCTGAAGGATCTTCCTTCTTCATCTACTCGGGCCACTATGATTTGATTATATCCAGGATAGTTGTCCCTAATGGAGAGATCCTCATATCGTGTTTTCACATCGATCAAGAGTCTAGTAATTGGGAATAAGAAATCATCTATCATGCAGTGTGAATTAAGATATCTAAAATTGATGCAGAAAAGTATATGTCAGTTCTTCTTTTTAATGGGAACAATTTTGGCCAACAAGATGAGAAATTAGACCTCTCAAATGAAGTCTACTTTGATAAGATTGTCGACATCATCCTTTATCAAGGCTTCATGCATGTGTTGGGTCATTCTGGAAGCTTTCTTGTTGCCTCAATGGTCTTCTGGATGGCCTAGGTGGTGCCTCCCCGCCTCAAAATCGATTCCTGGAATTTCTGTGTAATTCCAGGTGAAGACATCTTGTTGTTGCCTCAAGAAGGATGTATATACATCTTGTTCCTAAGAATACATGGTCTCACTAATGAGAGTGGAACTAGGGTCTTCTTCAGTACCTAGGATTATATCCCAAAGATCATAAACGGTGTTAGAGATACCCTCTTCGAATGCAAGAGAGGCATCTCTATGCTTCACTTCCTCTTCCTCCCCCAAATCCTCTTCCTCTTCCTCTTTTGACGGGGAGATATCTCTTGTATGGGCACTCCAATGCTCGGACACAAGATGCCACATGAGCATTCTGTGGAGGAAGAGACCTCCTCTTACTCAATTGATTGTCAGGGAACCTATAGAGAGAGAGACGCATGGGGTTGAAAAGTGTCTCGTCCTTCTACTGCATCCGAGAGTGTGGTTTGGATACCTTGAGATTCCATGAATGCATAGAGGGTACCCTTTCTCGATCATTCTTCCTCGGATTGAGGGTCAGTAGGTTCTTCTATGTTTTTAGACACAACGGTCACAAGTGAGATCATGAGAACTGCTAGATACGTAACTGGACTCATATTCTTGCTCTTAACATGGTTGATGGGCAGCACATGCTCTTCTCCGAGCAGCTTGAGGGGGTTTTCGAGAACAACTTTCAGACCATTTGTGGTGGGGATGCAATCAATACCATCAATTAAAGATGTCTTCCCCTTTTTTGGTAAAAATTTTCATCGATGTAATGCGACTCGGAGAGCTCAAATGGGGCCTTATCAGCATGCAATGTCCCACAATGTCCATTAACACAATATTTGATACACAGACAGTATGAGGAAGTAATGTCCATATTTTGATTCTTCCATGCCATTCCTAATAGGGCGTTGAATTTCGTTCATTGTCGAACCACCAGGAACTCTGAATGAGCCACTAGGTCACCAGAATGGGTTCTGAGCTTGATTTTTCCCATTGGATTCTGTTCTATCTTGTCATAACCCAAGTGATTTATGGTTAAGGGTGTTAGGTTTTTATCATTGTATCCAAACCTACAAAGTGTTCTTTTTGGGATAAGGTTGACTCTTGAGCCATAGTCGATGATGAATTTCTTGAATTCAACATCATTCACCATTCCAGATACATATTGGGGTTAGATGGGTCATTTCATGGAGGCGACTTCATCCTGGTCGGTGAAGGAAATAATTTCATTACATTCAGTCAGTCCAGTCATCGTTTAGTATATCTTGGTGAAAGTGACTTTGGATTGAATTTTCTAGGGGCTGAGTAGGGCTTTTACGAGTGCCTCCCTGGGGTCTGAGGACAAACTTAGGGAATCCAGGATTGATAACTTAGCTGGTACTGAGGCTAGCTGTTTTAGGATATAATACTTTTTCCCCAGAGGTCGGCGCTTTTCCATTTGTGGGAGATCATTAATGAGAATTTTAGGGGCTAGAGCATGATATGAGGATTCACCAGTCATAGGGGAAAGAGTTGGTGGTGCTCCTGCATTCTGAGGGCCTGACCTAGTCAGTTTACTAATGCGCCCTTGGTGGATAGACAGTTGTTCCTCCGTTGATGGGTACAACAGTGTAATGGGGTCAAACTGGCTTATTATGGGGACAAGGGAATATTATTTCTCCCACTGGGTCCATTGATGGGCTCTCCTATAAGTTTCTGTAATATTGATGGTTTGAGTTGGGGAATAACTATAGGGTCGGTTCTGGAAAGGACCACATCTACCTCGGTATCCCCTACTTCTATGATTTCTCCACATGTTCCCCTAATTAGTTGTCGGGAAATCGGGTTCATAACCATACTCTTCATCGGATAATGGTTCCATTAATTGGACGACGTTGATAGAATCGATGATTAGTTCCTCGTTCCACGACATATTATCCTGGTTCATTGCCTTTGACGGTGTCATCTGGTGGGTCAGTGACTATTGTGTCAAGCCTGAGTGCTTGAAATCTGAAAGTTTCAAGTCTAGATTTGGCCCTATCACAGACTTCTCTTCTACTACATGTTTCTTCCCTCTCTGATTATGCATGGATAACTGGATTTTGGAGGGTTGTGGAGACAAGGATAGTGAATGTGTTTCATTAGGAGTGGTTGGAGGCATAACTGATAGTTTCAATTGAGCTCGGAGTACTCCATGTTCTCATTTGGCCGTCTTCTAAGTCATCCATCCATAAAATTTATACTCCCTTTTTCTAATGACATTCTTCCACTCCTCTCCCTCATCTGGTTCGGTGGTAGAAACATTTTCTATGTGTTTTATAGGCAGTACTAGATTGACCTTCCCTATTTCCACCATCCATTATTGTATTTCTTTGAAGATGAAAAATTCTTGAATGTTGTGTCCCAACATATGATACTAGGGAAATAATCTGGTCATTTTTCGAGGCCAACTTCTTCTGGATTTCTTGGCTCTGGTAAGTGGATCAAGTAACAATTCCTAGCGACTATGAAATAGCGATAGACATGGTCCTCTTAAAAAAAGTAAACTTTATTTATTCATTCCTCAAATTGGTTTTTCATGTTTTTTCTTGGATCATCTCACTGGGGTAGGGGTGGCCAATTATATATCGGACTCCCTTGGAAATTTTTCAGAGGCCTATGTGGTGGAGCAGGTGCGGGGGTTGGTTTGAGTGTGACAGAGGATAGTTCAGCTCTACGTTCTCTCTTTTCAAGAGCATGTGAGGCTATTCGAGACTTAAGGTTAGTCCGCTGTAGGGATTCTTCTATTCACACAGAAATAGAAGAGAAATGTTGGAATCTAGCGGTGCGTTTCACTAGTATGAGTGGAGTTTGTAGCTCATCTCGTAGTTTATTGATGCATATAGTGAGCATCTCATCCTGGGGTAGTTTCATGTTCAGAGAGTTATTCAAACCCTTCCTTATGACAATGATGTCTGAGACCCTCTCATTCTCTCTCCATTTGAAAATCATGAGGTTGTTATCTATCATCTTGGGTAATGTTGATCTGAAGTGGAATAGGAATTGTTGTTGAAGACCCTCCCATCATTTTACTGACTGAGCTAGAAAACATGTATACAAGACAAAGGCCAAACCTTGTAATGGTCTCATGAAGTATCTGAGTTTCATTGCTTCTTGTTGCTTCGGAGTTCCCATCATATGGTCGCAATGAGGTATGTAGTGCCTCAAATGTTGTTTTGGGTGTCTTGATCCATTGAATATAGGGAATATAGGGCTCCCAAAATTTGGTGGAGGTGGAATGTTTCTCACCTAGCATGGGTAAGTCTTTCGCTATGGATGTATCAGAGCGCGTAAGCCTTCTATCGCTTCCAATCGAGTTGTCAATGCTTCGATGGTGTCGGTAAGAACCTAGTTTTCTTCCTGTTGGGCATGATCTCGGATGGGAATATCCTAGGTTACTACCTGATGTGCTGGCTCGGATGGTACCTAAGGCATATTTTCCATTTTTGGTACCTTTGGAGGATTTAGATGTACTCGCTATGGTTGATTCTTAGGTGGAGGTAAGTTTTTATTTTCCCATGAATCCATGTTCAGGTAGTTGTATGATCTAGGTGTCACAGTACATGGGGGCCCTGAACTTGTTTAGTTTTCTGTGGAAAACTCTTGTTGTTGAAATTCACTTGCTGGATGTGCGTACTGTGACCCATCTTGAGAAACGTATTGGACATGGTAGTTCCGCTGGAGTAGCTCGGCGTTAATCCGCATTAATTCATTCATTTCTTCCTCCTGCCGAGTGAAACCCTCTTCAAGCATGAGAGGCTCATTTGTGTTGAGATAATGAGATGGGGTGAGGACTACCTATCCTTTGTTCAACTCTCTGTTAGAGACTCTCTGGGGAAGCGAAGAGGGGTTTTCCAGAGCAGCAATGTTCAGGGTGTCCATCAGGTTCTGGGCGTGCACGCCTGCTGGCTCATTGTTAATCACAACCTGAATGGAACCATATTCTCTCGATCCATATAGATTTTCATCGTCTTCGGTGCCACCTATGGGGTTAACATCCACAATATTGGCAAATGCATGAAACAGGGAAGATGAGGTGTCATCCTCTAAGTAGGAAGAGGGCCTTGGACGCCTTATACTTGGTTTACCCCCATCTACCTGGGGATTTTCTTCGGGGATTTTGGTGAAGGGTGATAAGGATGGATCCTTGGTGAAACCTTACAGAATACCTCCCTATCGGAGGGGATAATATTTCAAAGGATGGGACAATATAGGAACCTCCTCTACTGACTACCATCCCCAAATGAGAGAATACAGATTCTCATGGTGGAGGTTGTTGTTGACGTAAAAATTCTCCCATCCCTAGGGGCTAGGGTTGACTTCATTTCTTGGGTGCCATGCCTCTTCCCATTTTATCTCATCTTACAGGGGAATTTTTTGTTAAAATTTCTCCCATCCCTACAGGATGGGGTTGGACTCTTATTGCAGCAGCAGCTGCTACTCCCGCTTCCTTCCTGGTCTTGCTTACTCCCATTTGAGGGTGAGCCAGACCTAGTGTAGAGTTCACCTATGTGTTAATTCCCTTTGGGGAGGCAATCACTGATCACTGGTTTGATTTTATTAGGTTAGAATCCTATTTAATTTTTTTGGTATCTTGATTCAGGAGTTCGTGAATAGCTCGCTCCTATCTAGCCTAACTCTTTTGAGACTTACTCAAGGCCTATTTCTGTCAGATGTGCCACATATCATGAATAGGGACTTCCTTTGATGGTTTTATTGACATGATTTCATTGTAAGACCTTATGCTAAAGGAGTTTTGTGCAGTGCATGGAGACATGTTGACTCAAGGTCTCTTTTTCACCTCTCGGATCGCGGTCGTCACACCGAAAGAAGGGATTCCTGGTCAATTGACCTAAGATCTCTCTTATTTTCATAACATGAACTACATACCCTTCATATGGTATGATGATTAATTTCAACCAGTGAAGGGTTTTCCAAATATCAGAGCAGATTTGATGTATGCTTCCTTCCAAAAACTCTATAGGTTTGTCGAATTGAGAGGTGGTTGTGGGACAAAACATTATAGGTATATCATCCCTAGATAGTCGTTTCCTTAGGTTCAACACATCAGCAAGTTCCTTCTCCAAC
The DNA here is from genome assembly GCA_963277665.1 of Viscum album. Lineage (NCBI taxonomy): Eukaryota > Viridiplantae > Streptophyta > Magnoliopsida > Santalales > Viscaceae > Viscum > Viscum album. The sequence continues at coordinate 438,937,696 of OY728142.1, read as the reverse complement.
GATTCCTCTACTTGATCAGCCCATCTAAGAAGCTTTTTGATAGTATGGTAAAAAGTAGCGGGGCTGGTAGGGGTCGAACCATTATGTGTGTAGATCTGGGGTGGTTCAGAGGAAGAACGTGGTCCCGGACCATGTCCTTAATGAATAATGGTGTCAATGATAACTAATTTGGAATCTGACATGCTTGATTCTCTCCTTCTAAGTGTATCAGCATAAAAGGGTTTCCATGTAATTGATTCAGCATGGGGAGGACCTTACTGTTGGTAGGATATATCACTACAGGGAGGACCTTCGCAGTTGGCATTATAGTGGTGAGGAATACCATCACGGCATGAAGTATGACTACAAAAAATAATTCTATACTGCATACCCTGGGTAGGACCTTCAGAGTGGACTGTTGTAAGGGGAGGACCTCCTTTCTGTTTAAGGCCATTGCAGGGAGGACCATTGTAATGGAGACCATCATGGTGATGATGACCATCATGGCTTGACATTCGGTGTGCATCCTGGGTAGGGCCTTCAGGACACACTACTACAAGGGTTGGACCTTCTTGTTTCTTAAGGACATTGTGGAGTGGACATTCACAATGGCGTCCATGATGGAGAGGACTACCATCATACCTATCGTCGGTAGAATATATGTGGGGCACACCCTGGGGAGGGGATTCAAAATGTCCGTAAATGAGGGTAGGTCCTTCTTATTGACTGATGTCTCTATAGGGATGACCTACTCTATTACAGTGGTGAGTAATTCTACCCTAATTTAATGTCTGACTGTGTGAAATATCATACCAACGTAACCCCTTGTGAGGACCTTCAGGGCAGGCCAGGACAAGGGGAGGACCTTCCTACAATAATGAGATGTTACTGCAGGGAGGACCTTCACAGTTGCGACTATGAAGGAAATTTCAACCCCCATAATCTAAGGTCCTACTTCATGGAGAGTGTTTACAGTGTATACCCTAGGGAGGACCATCAGGGTGGAACACAACAAGTGGAGGACCTTCTTGCGTCTCAATCTTCAGGTTTTGCGGAGGGCTCCCATGACTCGCAAAAAAAGAGTAACTCTCATGATCAATCGGTATATTCATATGAGGGAGGCCCTCATGGGTGCTCTAGGGAGGACCTTTAGAGCTATTGGTAGAGACACTATGGGGAGGAACTTTCCAACTGCTACTGCCACTCACATAATATGGTAATGGGTTGTTAATATTCTGAGACTTTGCGAAATGTTCGGTAGCGTTGAGAACCTCATCTTCTAGCAATGTGGTGTCATGAACCCACTCTTTATTTTCTGGCTACCTTCAGTGTGTTTGGGGAGATCTCTTGTGGGAAGCAAGGATCGTATACTATTGATAGCAGTCGTCACCTATGGGTCCCTTCCTAATTGTGTCATTTTATGTTTCCAGGATACATAGATAAACATCTTGGGTTTTGGTAGGGATATATACTTTCCCAGGAGCATCCACCATGATGGAAAGGTGACCCCTAGTTGGAATGAGTGATTATGCTCAATTTGGTTGCCCTTGTATCACATGATATAGTCAAAGACCCTCCTGGGTGGATGTAGGGATGAAGATCTACTCTGTGGTGGGTATCTGATCTATTAGATGAGTCACCTCAGTTGGGGAGACAAGCTCACAGGTCCGAGTCCTTGTTATTGCCACTGATGCAATTACATTATGGAAAGTCTACAAGATATGATATGGGATCGATACCTACTACTCCAACATTTATAGGATATGTGGAGACACATATTTGGATGGAACAGGAATAAGGTCCCATTTCTCTATTGGTGTAGGAATTTCCTACTATGTTCCTCCAATAGTTAGTGGATACTGATAGTTCTCCTGTGTTAAGGTAGGTGAACAAGTCAACCCCTGTGTTGGGATATTTCAGCTTACTTCCCTATTTTCCATCACATCGGGATAGCGGAAATTCCTTGAATCCATAGGGAGAAAGACCGACATATGTTGTTATCCCACCATATCGAGTCAGTTGTCTGTGTCGGCATGGAGATGTGCCCGCCTATTGACCGCCACCATATCGGGATGGCCGTTGTCAGGAGAATCTATGAGGAGCTAGTCCTACAGACTCTGGATTTCCTCCATGTCCGGTTGGTGGGCTTCATGATCCTAGGAAGGTAAAGGGGCCTACTGGGTAGGTGCTACACTTTATGGGTGACGGGCTTGATAAGGTACGGTGGGGATGCGTGACTGCTCTTAGGTTGCCACCATACTGTGATGGAGGGATTTGGAAGAGTGGACCGGTGCATGGGCCTGCCTATGATATGCCTCCGTGTTTGTGTAGCAGAGTTCTTCCACAGGAACCAGGGTGACGACCTACTCCTGGTTGTATGTTTTCCACCCTAGGCGAGCGGTCCGAGGGGGCAGAGATGGGGGAGCATGGGTGTAGATCCTCGAGGTGGTATCCTTTATCGGGTGAGGATACGAGGTCGCATCATAGTTGATGTGACGTCTTCCAACGGGGACCATGGAGGGAAAGCCATTTTTGGTAGTGATTAATTCATCAGCATTGACCTCATCCACCTCCCAAGGATAATTGAGGTATTCCTCATCTATTTCTGGTTATTGTATCTTGAAATGGTTCAAGACTACTATAAGGACATTCAGGATCATCTCCCTCAGTCTCTGGTCGGCAAGAGGCCGATGGGACTCAGCCAACTAGAGGGTGTACACAGCTGCCTCCATAGTAGGGAGAGCACTGTCCAGGTGGTACTCTAGGATTAGTGCATCTAAGACCCAATGTTGATGATGATGGGTGGGCAACGGGCTCCTCTGCCGATTGGGAAGCCCTATCTTCATGTTTATCATCATGCATGTCTGTCAGCACCTTTTCGACGCCATTGGATTGAAAAAATCTATGATGCGTACATGTTAAAACATTTAGAATGTAAAAATAGAAAAAAATATCAATTTAGCATCTAATAATCCCATCCGTCTATAATAACCTTGCATGGCCATCCTTTTGAGAAAAAAGGGGGAACAACGTGGGATTATTTCAACAACTCAGTTGAAGGCTCACGGTGGAGTCAATTTTTTTCTTGTAGAACGAACAAGATTGTCCATTGGATATTAATCAACCATTTATTATTATGTAGATTTTCATATTAGGGTAAAACATTCATGCTGGTAGAAGAATCACATTGGGTCGACCATTTTTGTTTCATGGTAAATGGGATGTGATCAGATCCCATGTCTGATTAAAGGGAGTCGGTGCTGTTTACTCATTTAAATCGGGTTCCCTATCTCCATTGCTTCACATAGTCTTTAAAGTGTTTATTCATAAAGCCTAAAACGCCCAAAGGTTCTTGTATCCAATGATCCATGGACCTACTTTCCAAAGTTAGGTGCACGTCAGATGATATGTCCAATGAAACTTTAGAACTCACATTGGTTGAAAGGATGCGAGATCGGCCTCATCGCACCCTTTTTGGGGGAATTATATCCAGTTTTGGCTCTCTCTTATCGATTTAAGATGTGTTTACATGTTCACAAATCTTTCGTTTATCCCCATGAAAAGTATCCATGGATTACTCCTTTGTTGCAAGTCACAGGTATACACAGGGATCCAGAACCTTCTACATCTGACGTTTACCATCCCTTATAGGATTTACAATTCTAGGAAGGTCATAATTTCTTCAAACATCACGAGTCTCAAGCCTTATAATTGGACACTCTGACGTTTATTATCATCCCAGGGGGGGTAGAAGGTGACTTGAGCATCTTGATAGAAACCATAATATGGGCTTCTTAAGTATCCTTGTTGGAGGAATCAGAGTCCACGTTGTTCAGTTATGTAGTGCTTACACTTGGAAGCTTCCCATTTGATGGGAATATAATTGGGTGGTCCTTTTAAAATTGGCACCCTTTTGAATCAGGCCTTCTGGAAGACATCCTACGTATCTTGATTTGGTTAGGAATCAGAATTCTCATAGTTCATATTGGTTGGTGAACCGATGAGAAGGGGGTCAGGACCAATGGTTGTTGGGATTTAATCTTAGGGAGGTGTCCTACATACCCTTTCCTTGCAAGGATCAAATTACACATAGTTAGGATGGGTTGGTGAATCAACATGAAGTGGTCAGCACCAGTAGGTGTTGGGCTTGATCATTTGGGATACTTCATACATACCTTTCATTGCAGAAAAATATCAATGTCAATTTAGTTTGGATAGTGTGGTGATTTTCTAATCCTTACAAACTGATAATCCCACATGAGTAATGCTCATTGTGAGAAACAAAAGGATGTGAACATTTCAAAAAATCCACATGCCTCCTCCCGTGATTGTAGGGGAGAAAAAGTTCATGGCCGTATAGGCCATGTCGACCGTTGTTGAGGGAACAAAACAATGAACCATCTTGGATGATAGGGTAAAGGCTATTCCCATCTGGAGAGGATGGAATGGGGCTTACTCTAGAAGGGATTCCCTATCCCTCTCAATAGGGGAAGGGAGAAGTGTTTCCCGCTAGCGCCCCATGATTGGAAAAGAGAGCAGGATCCCTCAATCTTGAAGAGTTGTGAGGTAGAAAGGGGGTACTCGGGGCTCAGATTCTACACTACTATGGGTATTTGAACATAAGAGTTCTCTGGATATCCAGCCAAGGGATGGGTCAACCCCTTTGTTACCGTAACCCCTGGTTATGTGAACTCAAGAGGGTGCACTAATGGTCCCAAAGGTTTTATCATGCTGTTCAGGTGGATTTTGGAGTGGATTTCTCTTGAAGTCAATCAATATGCTATAGTGGGGATTCTGGAAGATTGTACTGAATTAGAACGACCTTATCTAACTTGGGGGATGGAAACACTGAAGGCCTTGGCAGACCACATGGCTATATGAGGAGTGGCGCCCATCAACAAGGTAGGTGCTACGTGGGTGTAGAGGTCGTCTGTGTACCAGTGTGGTACGTAGACTGAGGGTAATCCCACGTACCGGAGTGGTATGTGGATTCTGGTTTGGTCCGCGTACCAAATTGGTACACGGCGTGGGAGTTTTCTCGAGCGGTGGTGGTTGGGGGTAGCATCAGCCATGGATTCACCTACGTAGGAGGGTGCTACGTGGCATTCTGGATTGAAGAAGGGGCATAGGCTCCCTAGTTCACGGGAAGTGCATCCATGTAGGGGCCATGGTTCGTGGTTTACCAATTTTAGGTTTGCGGTTTATCAATTTACTTATTAAATCTTCAGTTCATAACAATTCATCCCCAGTTTTATACTTTTTTCTGTTTTTTTAATCAGAACATTGCGGTCCATGAAATCCTATGCTCCTGGAAGCCTCTTCCTTTTCCGAAATCCAATCGCCAAGAATTTGGTCCTCAATCCACTGATTTATTTTTTCTCCCACTTGAATTCCTTTTATAAAGGGGTAAAGGGTTGTATCTATGGTCATGGGAACATTTTGTAGAGGTCCATGATAGGAAACCCGGAATATGGATGTCTTGCTCAACCTAAGGTTCACGTGGTATATATAATGCACTATGCTCATGGACCCACATGGTTATGGTGGTTCCTCGAGGCCGCACAAGGTTTTGTATCCATTTCGAGAATGACGGTGTGCATGGTCCACATCTGTGTATCAGTCCAACTGCACTTCGCTAATTGTTTGGTTCGCGCCTGTATAGGAAATCCTCCATCGTTTCATGAACGATGATGTCTGCGGGTGGTGCGATACACTGAACCAGCTATGTACCATTGATGATGAATCAGTACGCGGACAGGTACCTTCCTTTACAATTATTTCTGAACATGCATCCTAATTTTCCAAAATTATTGATGAAAATTTGGTAGATTCTTCCTCTAGTTTTATGGTAATATCTTCCATCCCTTATGAGGACTTTCAAAGACCCTATACATGTATTCTGAAATGAACTCCATGTATGTTAACAATCTTTAGAAATTGGTGGATCCACGTAGAGGGGTGAATCCCATAGTGAAAAAATGGATTATTCATAGAGAATATAATGTGGATCATTGGATGTAAACCTAAAAATACCACTGTGTTAAAAAAATACAAAACAATTCATGACATTTTCTATGAAGAAACTATTTCACATATTGATATGATAAATTCCATTCATATTTATCATACCAGTACATCTCATTTTCGTATGAGATCAAATAAATTCATATGAAAAATACATCCCATAATGGTAATTTCGTATATAACTTATATATGATAATAATATAATGTTTTGAAATATGACATGTTCATCATAATGAATTAATGCATCAACCATATATTTATTGATTGAAACAATCTTATCTAAGATGAAATATTCTTTATTATAATGAAATCAAAGAGATTTATTTCATCCATAATTCATATGATTGTTATTTAATTTAAACATTTGTGGGATTATATTGGTATTTATAATATTGTATATAGATGATAAACTACATAACAAAAATGACATCCCAAAACATAACTATATAAAGTTATGGTTGAAAAAATGATTCATAGTGAAATACATGGGTGAAGCATACTATTAACTATGTATTAAAAACAATATAGATAGATATAGAAGATACATAAACATAGATAGGACATTTATATAGGTAAAGTGATAATGAAGTTTAGAATGAATTACCCATAAAACAGTTCATTTCCAGTGTTACATGGCACTAATACTAGGATGATTCATATTCTTTGAATAGAGTTATCAAATATGGATATATGTATATAGGAATCTACAATCTAAAATTTCATGTTTTTCATGTTTTTTACTCGACCATGTATCTTCTATACTATTATATTAAGTAATAGATATTGCACAAATCATTGTGACAGGTAGAGTATTTTTCATAAGAAAAACATATAATACATGAGATGAACTACGGATATGTTCTTGATCTCTAAAAATGATGATGAACTCTATTTAAATTTTTATAGAGAGGAATGCTTCTAATATAACGTAGATGATATGAAATCTCTATATATTTTCACTATTTCCTTAAATAGTTATAATTTTATTTAAAAAAAATTCCAGACTATCTACCATAATATTCCTCAAATAAGTAGTAGAGTACATTTCTACATCATGAAGTTATTTAGTCAAAATGTAGTGTTTTATCACATTGATTTGGTGATTGATATTTCTCTAAAAAAATATTGTATTTATTAGTCTATAGAACCCTATTTTCACTAATGGATCATGAAAACCCCTAAAAATTACATCTGACATAATATATCATAATGTAATGTGATGTAAATATCAGTTGGGTGGATATATGGGACAATGTAGCAGATCCATTGATGAAAATGCCATCACTGGAAAAGAATGAGGGTCCTGAATAGTATCTTGGTAGATAAATTTTGAGATATTGACGTAATGTTTTTTAATCTATCATGTTATTATAATAATGGAATGAACCATTTTTCATTCATTAATATGTGTTGAAATTTCCTTTAAATAAATGATTTAATGATAAAATTCCCTTAATGTATGACATTGAGTTCTCCCTAAATGACAACCATCATGGATTATTATATGATGTGATGATATTTTTATATTATTATGAGTTGAATCATATACTCCTCCAAAATGATTCTACATGACAAATGGATAATAGATTCACTATTTACTAAGTAGATTCTTACTACATGGACTAACCCACAAACATATACCAAATGGGATGTCAAGATGTGAACAATATAATTAAAGGTTTTTTCTAGTAATTAGTCCCTCAGCACTATGGTTTGTGAAATATCTATAAAAAGTTTCTTCAAAAATCAATAAATTTCTTTAATAATTCATAGATCCTTAGATAATCTGGGGTGGTTTGGTTAGTCTTTTACCATGTCACCAGTCGAAGTACAACTGATAAGATATTTTTCCACTCGTATAATGAGTGAAGACCTCAGGACATTGAATGAATTATACATAGAAAATTTATGTCTATGATGAGATATATGAAATGGGATGTATTCATCTATTAGGTGAACTTAAAGTGATTTATTAACCGACATGGCTTGTGTTTTTTTAATGAACAACTGAATATTAGATTGTATATACTATATTGATATTTTTTTATTTCTAGTAGTCACTTAATTTCATGAAAAAAATATTTATATAGGTATTATTTGTGAAATAAGATATTTCATTTCATGAAAATTTCTATATATATATATATATTTATCCAGATCAATCTGGACCACTTATCACATTATGTATCACTTATAGTATTCTATAGGATCATATTTTCATACATATGTGAAGTATGTATTTTATATTTTTTTCAACGCTCCAAAGTCCGGTATAGTTGTATGGTTAGGCCCTAGTATAAGTAAAATTGTATAGAAATAAATTTTTTACAATATAAGAGATCTTAATGAAAATTTATACAAAAGTGTTTGGACAAGTTCACATAGAGTTGTTTGTTTGGAATATAGATTTTATGTTTTTTAGAAAAAATGGTATATTTTTTATAATTCACTTAAAATACATGCATGTGGTGCACAAAGAATCTAGACATAGGAGAACTAATGTTTCCATAAGGATGATCATTAGGAATTTCTATTTCTAATATATCTTAGTTTTCTGTGATGGGACTCTTCAGTGTTTACATCTACCACCTCCCACCATTCTAGTCTTCTATGATTCTAATCACTTATGAATAGATTAATAAAATCATGAAAACCCATTGAATTTTTTATATATATTGTTCAATTGTATGTAATGAATCAAATGTGTTACATATAATTAATGAAATATACACTTTAAATGAGTTTCAAGAACAAATTATAGTTGAAACAATTTCCTTATTGGTGAGTGAGTAAAATGGGTCATACAATCATTCATTGGTGATTATGATCATCAAATTCATTAAAATATTTAAACAAACTTAATTATTACCATATATCATTTATCAACCATTATTAAGGTTCAATAACCCCTTAATGAATTTGAAAATCATTCATATATGTATCATGATCCATTTTATAGTGTTACACCATCAAATGTAGGATATATTATTTTTTCTTCAATTATTTTCAATTAACCATAAACTATTGTAAAAAATGGGTTTGGTCGCTACTATAGAGATACATGTGTGCAATGTTTTACATTAAATTTACAAATTGGTTTGTTCAAAAAAAATTAAGGTTCTGCAGGGATTTTATTATTCTACATGGGATCAAGAGATGATCCCATAAACCCCACAATAATAACCTATATTTTATTAAGGGTGACTAAATTTATTTTCTATTCTCACTAATTTGAATTTTTTAAGAGGATAAAATTGTAATTTTACCGAAGTGATTTATCTCTGAAACATTGTTGAATACTTTATTTGAACACAAAATATGTTACTTACCCTTAGGATAAATTGTAGTGAAATTATGAGATAATACGTTTATATGATTTTTAATATATTTTAAAAAACATATATTAATTTGTAATGGCCAAAAAATTCGTAATTCTTAAAAGGAATCCCAATTCAAAATTCATACACTATGGTCTTGTATGGAATGGGGACTTGATTTCTAGGGAGAGGTATTATTTTTAAAACATATCTTTGAACTATGGGTCTTATTATTTAAAAAATTAAAAATTTCAAAACAAATATTGTTTTTCTAATATTTTGATAAGGGATATAATGATGATATATCTTTATAATGTGGAAACTGCATGCCATAGTGGCAATGATGTGGCAGGAAAAATTCTAGACCAGGTGTTTTCGGGAAGTTGATGATTTTAGAAGGTTTTTTTCTTTATGGAGATATTTTAATTAAAGGAATTTATTAAGGGTCATTTATAGTGATTTATAGGAGGAGTTTTTAGAAATTATCTGTTATTTTATCTAAACTAATTTCTTCCATTATAAGAGGAACAACTCCCCTCTGCCCTCTCTTTTTTCATATGTAGATGGAATTAGAGAGTTTTAGCTTATAATTATCTCTTCACCCGAAGAATGTTGTTCTTCAAAATTATTCATATTCTTAATCTTAGTGGGTACATTTTGGTTTATGTAACATGAAAAAATCATCATTTTTTAGATAAAATCCATTGAGGTTAGAAAATTTATTATTTTATTCACCTCATTTATGTGAAGTGATTTTCTCCCATTCCCCTCATTATCAAATTAGATAAAACTTATAAAATAATAAAATGGACAAAAAATTATATCTTATTTAAAAATATAATGAAATATAAAATATATGATGGTCATTTATTCAATGATTTTTTCAATGAAATACAAATTATTTTTTTATCTTGGTGAAAACATGATTTATTTTGTTTTCAATCAACAATGATTATTAGTAGAAACCAAAGAAAAAATAATTTCTTCCCTAATTGTCGTTTTAGAAATATTTCCTCTATAACAAATATTTTTATATGAGATGGAAAATAAAAAAAACATTGTGGAAAATAATAATTATGTAATTAAATTGTTATATTTTATTCATGTAATTCAAAATGAATAATGTTTTTGTTTGATGTGAGAATAGTTTCCATGATTATTTATTGGATGATTTGGAAGTTATGTCTAAAAATTTTACACTTGAGAAATCTAGATAGACAAAAATAACATTCACCATGGATTTTTGGATTTGTCAATGAAATAAAATTAAATTTACTTAAAATCAGCAGAAGTATATGAATGAGTCTTGTGGATCCTGTTCACCATAAGGTCATTCACCAAAATATAGGGATATATAATAAGTTCAAAATATATATTAAAACTTTAGTTTCAGAGTGGAATATGACTGTAGGAATTATGTTAAGGATCATTATTTTCAAGAACATAGAGGACCTTTTAATATTCTAGAGAAAGGAGTGATATTGATGGAACATTAAGCATCGAGTCGAAACAATAAGTTACAAAGGTGGTGATAAAAAGTGCAGTAGATATTTGATCTAACTTAAACTATTTAGTGAAAGGAACAACTATGTTAATGGTTGTCATGGACTATGTTGTAGGTCACCCAAAATTATTAAAGAGAAGAAGAACGAGAATATTGAAATTCTGAATTATTTTCAGGATAGTATTGACAAAATGACCTGAAAGAATTACCTATATACATAGAGGTTTTTCCATAATTATAGAGAAAGATGGTTTTGAGAATTTAAAATGCATCAGAAGACATCTTTTACCAGATGTTGAAGGTTAGAAAACTTATGGACTAATGTGAATGGGTACAACCCATTAGTGGAAGAAGGATTAATGTAAAATCAATGGAGGTTGGTTTTTCATATTAGATCACATCGTCACATTTTTTGAACTTTTCAATCAGATAACAAGTTGTATAATCTTAAGATAATAAGGATTTGGTATGATAATATATAAAGAATATAAGTAGGGAATGGTTTAATCTTTGTAACGCCTATGTCTTAAATTATAATAAAATGATTGTTTTAATGTTTTCTTCTTGATATAGGGAGTATTTGGAAAACCATGCTATCCCTTATGTTTAAATCTTATGTGTTCCATTTTTCAATCATGTACTTGTATTTCATGTTCATTTTTCGAAAGGAGTATATCGGTGTCAACTGAAATGGGTATCTAGTACCAGGGGAGAAACTCAATATGGTGACTTGGGTTCATTGTTTCCTATATTCAATCCATTGATGTCATTGTGGATCTTCCTATAATGGTATGTGTCCGAACACTGTTTTGTATGTTTTAGATTTTTTGTTCTTATTCTAATTATTGAAGGGTTCATTATCTACTATATTTTTCACAATGTTTCTAGGGTTCCCAACAAGTGATGGCATATGTCGGTTTTAGAGGGTCTCTTGAGCTACGTATCAAGACTCATAAGCTAGGAATGGTTGGAAAATTTTGATGCATTCACATATTTTTATAGTCAATGCATAGAGACCCCACACTTTACGTACATGGACAATACGTTACTTTTGCGGAATACTTAATACATAACAAAAATCAAAACTCAAGGACTGTAATAGTTTAGTGTCTTTGAAACTCGGAACGTAATCTTCTAATCGTGTTGAAAGATCTTCAACATCTCCCATAAAGATCTTCACCTTATGTTTTCTTACCTAAAACCATTATTTATATCCTGGGGAAAAAAACATATAAAAGGTGAGCTCAAATGCTTAGTAAGGGTAATCATGGATAAAATAAAACAAACCATATACATTTGAACTTAAAAACATGAACACAATGTTTAAACATCAAGATCTTGAGAAATAAAATAAAACATGGCAATACGTAAGGCATAGATCATAAAGAAACATTAATCCTAATAAAATAGAATGGGAATAAATCTTGCAATTGTGGAAAACATTACGATTTCCATAGTAGCCAAGGCATTTCTTCCAGGACCATCTTAGTGGACAAAGTCCCTTTTTGAATCGAGTTCACTCCTCGTTTCCGTCCTGTAACACTAAACCGTTTAACTTACAGTTCCAGCCATTTTTATCTCATGAGACATAAATATTTAACCAATGCATTGGAGGGAGATTTAGGTCCCACCCAACTCATAAAGAAATCATTCTTACTTGTGCCACAGAATAAACTTGAAACATTCAACATAACTCAAATAATAAAATGGGTTTCATAAACATCATCCCATCATCACATAATCCATATAAAAAATGGATATATCAACATATGAAAAGTGAAACCATGTAAATCATAGGGACATTATACTTGAAACATACACATATAAAATAATGTCATCTTAGATGTAAAAATGGTTTTGATAAAACACTTGAAATGAATTCTTGAGGAAAATATCCTTTCTTCTTCAAAATCTATTTCTTTTCACAAAATGTAATGAAATTTTAAAAGAAATAGATTTTTTAGAAAATAGTCATCAAATCTTTTGGAGGAAGCTTCATGAAAATAAAGCTTTATAAAACCGTAAAAATTCGTTCGTGCCGTATAAGTTAAAAAAACATTCTTCTCATACTTTTTCCAGAAAAGTCAAAAAGTACCTCATAAAAGAAAGATTACATACATACCATGAAGTAAAAGTCAAAAACGGGTAAAAAGGACATTAAACATACATGAAAAGTATTTTTTGAAAACAAGGACATGGATGATAAATATAAACCCAGTAAATACTTACGAATAAACAATCTTGGATAAAAATGAGATTGGAAGAGTTATCCCTTACTTTATATTACCCATTATTTTGTAAATTAATGTTAAAGTAGCGTTTTGGGTAAAATCATCTTATTTATCGTTTGTGTTTAGACTTGTTGTTCTTGTTGTTATTATTACTTATATCATGATTTACTTACTTCCAAAATGTAAATCATGACTTATATATCATATAAATTCATTATATATCTAGCATATACAATAATTTATAATAGTACATAACATATGGAAGTAAGAAATGAAACGCACCGTTCATGGAGACGGTAAGCCATACGTACGCATAAACGCTGCTTTCATTTCTATTTCTTATTTTAATGGAATTAAAACATAATGATACATAGGTATATTATAATTCCAGTATAATAAAATATATAATATCATTAACCACATCCTTTATACATCCCACATAAGGTATTAACGAATCAAATCACTTTGAGGGGGCGGTAGTCCGCACTTCCTCAAATAAGATTATCGTATTTACCGACTATGGAAACCGTAAACACATGATATAATTGGGAGGTAAAAAAGAATTAGGAAATCATAAACATAATATATATTATATATACATACAGTGCCATCATAATGGCCACCATGAGAGGTTGTATGAGAAAATCGAACAATCATCGTTTCGTGAGATGTTAGATTGCCACCATAGAAACATTATGTTCTTCATCAATTAGATGGAGGTGTGTGTAAGTGTAGTTAAAATACATATCATAACAACATTCTGTTATATTTAGTATATTGGTTTTGTTACAAAAGAAAGGATTAAAAAGAGTTTAGGGGTTGGAGAAGTAGAAAAAAACAACTTAAGAGAAACTGTTACCTTTAATTTTGGTAACTTCCTTTGGTTTGAACCAAAAGGACTTCTTGGAGAGTGTTATGCCTAATGTAAAGCTTCAAGGGGGAGGAGAGGGATGTAGGGAGATTAGTTGGGAAGATTTTGGTCGAGCCAAAAGGCTTGAGAGGTGTGATTAATTGCATAAAAGTGGTCTCCTTTTATAAGGTAGAGGAGGGGCTCTTTGGGAAAGCGTGAACACATTATTTTTTTATAAACTTATATTTGGTTTCAAGAGGTCCAAAACACATTAATGTTGAAGATAAGATGAGTAATATTTGAACGAAAATCATCCAATTGGAATTGGATAGTATTTGGATGATATTTTAATCATTATAATCTTATTTATTTAAATAATTTATTAATGAGGTAAACACTACATCATTATTGTGTAATAAATAATTTAATTCATTTGATGTCTAAAAATTAGGAACAAAATTCCATGATATAGGGAATCTGTTTATCTTTCCAAATAATATTTATAGTCTAAAATATAACTTATATAACCCCTTATAAATATTAATTACTAAAAGATGTTTGTTAAAGTCAATTTTGTCTTCACATTAAATTAATTAATCCAAATTGTCATTTTCACTACAATGTGGCTCATTGGGGTCCTAAAATCATCCCAACGATTACCATGGTCGGCCACTAATCATCTAGTAATGGTAGGACATGTGTCAAGGTAATTTTTAATTTATATAATATTCTTTTAACCTTGAGTTACCCTATTTACCTTTAATCGTAGTAAATAAAAATTACCGTAGTTACTATTCATAATATAAAAAAATAAAAGTGACCTATTAACATAATTTGGACCCACTGATTCCAAATATGGAATCCATTTTTCAGGATTCAAAACACCGAAGTTCCAGTAATTAATTTAAAATTAATCTCGTTGTTAAGCAAATAGGTTTTAAAAGTTAAAACATTGACAAAGATTGAATTGATTTAACCCATGAATTCAATGTAAAATCAATGATAATGACATAAATTATATTAAATGGTAAAAATATATGTTATTTATACTTTAAAACCATTCAATATTATAATTTAACCATATAAATTATTATGATGAAAAAAGTTGTTTTTAATTAAAATATAGCGTGTTTTTACTATTCATTAAAATATGAAAGTTATAAGAATAATATGAAAATTTTATCCAAAGTACATTTTTATATCCTGATTCCAAAGAAGAATTTTATTTTGTCAAATTGAACTTATAAACATGTCAAAAACTAGATTTAATGTGGGTGTGCCATCAAAAGGCGGCAAAACTGCATTTTTTTTAAAAATACTTATTTTACCAAAAAAAATTATTTTTTTCTCATACCATGTTCTAGATAATGTGTAAGATGAATAATAATTTTATAAAATTAAAAAATTAGTTAATACTATTCATAACATCTAGTTCATGAGAATATTATAACTATATATTGTTGTTTATTGAAACCCGATATTGCGTACGACACACGCTAACGAGGAAGGTCGCGATTGCGTGTAATGCAAGCCAAATCAGAGTTGTGTGTAGTACAAGACTCCTTTGTTGTTGTGTATAAAAAAATACAACCATATTTGATTTATACATTGAATATATATATATATACACTCAATGTTGTGTAGAATAACTTCTATCAAATGAACTTGAAATTGTGTGTAACACGATCCAAGAATTGTGTTGCTTATACTGCAAGCCAATACGATGTTGCGTATATCACAAGATAATCTTGGTGTAGAATAAAACACATGAAATCAAATAAATTAAAAAGAATACTTATCATAGAATCTCTGGTTGTTACATTCTACCCCCCTTAAAATGAATTTCTCCCTCGAAATTCGTCGGGGTTATAAATGGTTTGTTACTTGAGAATTTATTTCATAGAAACCCACATCGTAAAAAGGAATGCTAAAACAAAATTTTAAAAAGTGAAGTATGAAACATAATGGTTACCCAAATTAACTCATCACTAGTTTTCCACATAGGAGATCAAAGGTGAAAATATGGATATGGAGGAGAAATCTAACCATCATGTTCTGATGGAGTGTGGTAGAGAACATGGCTATGAAAAAGACAACAATCACAAAGCCATAAATTTGTGATGATCTAAGGTACCATCTGATTCATCGGATATAAGAGCACTAGGAAAACATTTTTGGTTTTCAATATCATTTCCCTAAAGTTGAAAATTTGAATTAGAAAAAATACTTGCTTTATTTTGGTACAGTCTCACTGTTGTTCATGCTTTGAACAATTTCCACTTCATCTCTTAAATAAATGAAGTTGAATTTGTTATTCGTGAAGTGTTCACAGATCATGTGACAGAATGATGGGTCATTCCATCTGTATCAAACAAAAGGTTAGCAAAAGTTATAAGTCCATCTTATGGTGAGGTTAATCATATATGGTTCCAAAAATGGACTTTTACTTTATTTATCATACAGCTTAATAAAATAAAACTACTTTCCACTAACCAGGTACTTCCTGTAGGCCAGTGGTAGGCGATAAAGGCCTGTCGCACTTTGGTTGTGGGTTCGATTTCCATAGCCTTGTCCGACGCGATGGCTTGTCGCCCATTCTGTAGGTTTTCCGTTTTCTAAAACTAAATTACTATATCATCCCTTCAATAATATTGAAAAAGGATCTATCCTCAAACAATACTAATTTATGTCCAACATAATCCATTCCAATATTTAGGCTTATCCATCATATTTCAGTCCATTTTCATATTATAGTGAAAATGATTACCCGAGATTTCATACAACAAGCATGTTAATACCGTCGTTGATCCCCATATATCATAAGATATGTCTTGTTGGTCACATTCGAAACGTTCGAAGGCCTTAATCATGTATTCTCTTGAAAAATGAATACACATTGAATCTTAGTGAAAACATGAGTGCTGTCGAAAGTTAACTCTTTCCACATACCAAAACCCCAAAATTCTATATACTCAAACCATGATATAACTATTTCCTCATATCAGTCATGAGATCATGAATACTATCAAACATTTAATTTTCTTCTTATCCCTTCATTATGCCCATATCATCTACTTTCCAAAAATACTGGTACCATTCATCACACACTTTCAAATCTTAAGGAAAGACAAGAGTGTAACAATCCTTATATGTCTCTTTATTCCATAGTACCATGAGATTACTTATACAGAATTACACTTGATAAACATGTAATCATTCCACTACCTTCTTAAACCATTGACCGAGCTTCAACAATTCATTCATCTCACATATCATTTGTAGTCTCTTCATCATCATCAATATAAATATTACCCATACGACCATACTGATTCTCTTTATGAGACATTCTCTTAGGGAATTGGTTTTCATAATGCCCGTACATTCCACATTTAAAACATTTAACCACTGTTGATGTCGTAGAAAAACCATTATCCTCATCCATGGT
The DNA here is from genome assembly GCA_963277665.1 of Viscum album. Taxonomy (NCBI): domain Eukaryota; kingdom Viridiplantae; phylum Streptophyta; class Magnoliopsida; order Santalales; family Viscaceae; genus Viscum; species Viscum album. The sequence goes on along the minus strand of OY728142.1, from coordinate 438,920,346 downwards.
GTTAACTGAACCTTTTCCTTTGCACTTAATGGATTTATGTCCTTCTTTTCCACACTCAATGCATCTTCTAGTTCTTTTGAAACATTCTCCTTGATGCCTCTTCCCACAAGATTTACATAGGGGAAACTGATCTTTCTTTCCTCTATGATCATCATGAAACTCCATCTTTATCTTATTAGTCGAGTCATGAAACATACCAAATTTGTGTTTATTGATCATATTATGAGATTGATGATTTGGCATAATAATGATGTTTGGACTTCAAAATCCCATTTCATTTGGTTTCTCATGAATAATATCATTCCATTATCCACCATATCCTTCATTATCGTGAATCATCTTGTTTCCAGCCATTTTCTAAAACCCAAAAAGAATAGTGTGAGAGGAAAAAATCATAATAAAGGGGGAGTAACTTCAATATCTAACATCTTAGGTTTAATATAATATCGTTACCATAATTCTAGGACTATAACCTATACCTATACTTAACCTTAGGGACATCCCTAGACATACCTTAAAAATATCTCTAGGGATCTCACTGAAGTTCTCACATCCTAGTTTCCAAAGGTTGACTAAACCTTTCCTATTACCAACTGTAGAGACCCAAAACTTGACGTAAATAGACAATACATTACTTTTTTGGAATACTTAATACATAACAAAAATCAAAACACAAGGACCATAATATTTTAGTGTCTTTGGAAACTCAGAACGTAATCTTCTAATCATGGTAAAAGATCTTCAAAATCTCCTATAATGATCTACCCCTTATGTTTTCTTACCTAAAAACTTTCTTTATATCCTGGGGAAAAGAAATCATATAAAGGGTGAGCTAAAATGATCAGTAAGAGTAAGAATGGATAAAATAAAACAACCCATATACATTTGAACTTAAAAACATGAACACAATGTTTAAACATCAAGATCTTGAGAAATGAAATAAAACATGGAAATGCATAAGGCATAGGTCACAAAGAAACATTAATCCTTATAAAATAAAATGGGAATAAAATTTTTAATTATTGAAAAACATTATGATTTCCATAGTAGCAAAGGCATTGCTGCTAGGACCATCTTAGTGGACAAGGTCCCTTTCAGAATCGAGTTCACTCCTCATTTCAGTTTTGTAACACTGAACCAGATTAACTTACGGTGACATCCATGTCTATATCATGAGATATAAATCTTTACCCAATGCATTGTAGGGAGATATAGGTCCCACCCATCTCATAATGAAGTCATTCTTACTTGTTCTACAAAATAAACCTAAAACATTCATCATAACCCAAAGAATAAAATGGGTTTCATAAACATTATCCCATTATCACATAATCAATATAAAACAATTGGATATATCAACATAATAAAAGTGAAACCATGTAAATCATAGGGAAATTATACATGAAACATACACACATAAAATAATGTCATCATAGATGGAAAAATGGTTTTGATAAAACACTTGAAATGAATTCTTGAGGAAAATATCCTTTCTTCTTCAAAATCAATTTCATTTCACAAAACGTCATGAAAATTTAAAAAAAGATATCTTTTTGAAAATATTCATCAAATCTTTTGGAGGAAGCTTCATGAAAATAAGGCTTTATAAAACCGTAAAAATCCATTCGTGCCGTTTAAGTTAAAAAAAACATTCTTCTCGTACTTTTGCCGGAAAAGTCAAAAAGTACCTCATAAAAGAAAGATTCCATACATACCATGTAGTAAAAGTAAAAAATGGGTAAAAAGGACATTAAACATACATGAAAATATTTTTTTATAAAACAAGGACATGGATGATAAATATAACCCCAGTAAATACTTACGAATAAACAATCTCGGATAAAAACGGGATTGGAAATGTTATCCCTTACCTTAGGTCCGATATGATTTGTACGTATCCAAAACTCCTTTATAACGATTTAAATAATGTCATTGACTTATTACAGACTCATATGCATTGTTATGATATCATATATGGTTCACTTATGACTTTATATTACCCATTCTTTTGTAAATTAATGTTAAAGTAGCATTTTGGGTAAAATCATCTTATTTATCGTACATGTTTGGAATTGTTGTTCTTGATGTTATTATTAATTATATCATGATTTAATTACTTCCAAAATGTAAATCATGATTTATATATCATATTAATTCATTATATATCCAGAATATACCATCATTTATAATAGTACAAAACATATGGTGGTATGAAATGAAACGCACCGTTCATGGAGACGGTAAGCTGTACGTACGCATAAACACTGCTTTCATTTCTATTTCTTATTTTAATGGAATTAAAACATAATGATACACAGGTATATTATAATTCCAGTATAATATCATATATAATATCATTAATCACATCCTTTATACATCCCACATATGGTATTAACCAATCACATCACTTTGAGGGGGCGGTAGTCCGCACTTACTAAAATGAGATTATCGAATTTACCGACTATGGAAACCGTAAAGGATTGATATAATTGGGAATTAAAGAAGCATAAGGAAATCATAAACATAATATATATTATATTTAAATACAGTTCCATCATAATGGCCACCATGAGAGGCAGTAGGAGAAAATCAAACAATCATCGTTTCGTGAGGCGTTAGTTTGCCATCATAGAAACATTATGTTCTTTATCCATTAGATGGAGGTGTGTGTAAGTGTAGTTATAATATTTTTCATAAAAACATCCTATTATATTTAGGATATTGGTGTTGTTACAAAATAAAGTATTTAAAAGAGTTTAGGGGTTGGAGAAGTAGAAGAAAACAACTTAAGAGAAACTGTTACCTTTAATTTTGGTAACTTCCTTTGGTTTGAACCAAAATAACTTCTTTGAGATTATTTTTCCTAATGTAAGGATTCAAGGGGTAGTATAGGGATGTAGGGAGCTTAGTTTGGAAGAGTTTGGACGAGCCAAAAGGCTTTCGAGGTGTGAGGAATTTCATAAAAGTGGTCTCCTTTTATAAGGGAGAGGAGGGGCTCTTTAGGAAAGTGTGAAAACATTATTTTATTATAAACTTATCTTAGGTTTCAAGAGGTCCAAAACACATTAATGTCTCAGATAATATGACTCATATTCGAAATAAAATCATCCAATTGTAATTTTACAGGTTTTGGATGATATTATAATCATTATAATCTTATTTATTTAAATCATGTATTAACGAGGTAAACACTACATCATTATTGTGTCATAAATAATTTAATTCATTTAATATATAAAAATTATGCAAAAAATACCATGATGTAGGGAATATATTTATAGTTCCAAATAATATTTATAGTCAAAAATATAACTTATTTAACCCCTTATAAAAATTAATTACTAAAAGATTTTTTTTCAAGTCAATTTTGTCTTTACATTAAATTAATTAATCAAAATTGTCATTTTCACTACCAAGTGGATCATTGAGGTCCCAAAATCGTCCCAAGGATGCACATGGTCGGCCACTACTCATCCAATAAGGTTAGGACAAGTTTCAAGGTAATATTCAATTATTATAATATTCTTTTATCCTTGAATTACCCTATTTACCTTTAACCGCATTAAATAAAAATTACCGTAGTTACTATTCATAATATAAAAAAAATAAAAGTACCCTATTAACATAATTTGGACCCACTGATTCCAAATATTGAATCCATTTTTCAAAATTCAAAACACCGAAGTTGCAGTAATTAATTTAAACTTAATCCTGTTGTTAAGGGAATAGGTTTTAAAAGTTAAAACATTGCCAAAGATTGAATTGATTTAAACTATGAATTCAATGTAAAATCAATGATAATGACATAAACTGTATTAAATGGTAAAGATAAATTCTATTTGTACTTTAAAACCATTCAATATTATAATTTAACCATATAAATTATTACAATGAAAAAAGATGTTTTTAATTAAAATATAGCGTGTTTTTACTAATCATTAAAATATGAAAGTTATCAGAATAATATGAAAGTTTTATCCAAAGTAAATTTTTATATCCTGATTCCAAATAAGAATTTTATTTTGTCAAATTGAACTTAAAAACATGTCAAAAACTAGATTTAATGTGGTTGCGCCATCAAAAGGCGGCAAAACTGCATTTTTTGAAAAATACTTATTTTACACGAAAAATTTATTTTGTTCTCATACCATGTTCTTGAAAATTTGTAAGATGAATAATAATGTTATAAAATTAAAAACATAGTTAATACTATTCATAATGGCTAGTTCGTGATAATATTATAACCATTTATCGTTGTTTAGTGAAACCCGGTATTGCGTACAACACACGCCAACAATGAAGGTCGCGATTGCATGTAATGCAAGTCAAATCAGGTTTGTGTGTAGTTCATGACTCTTTTGTTGTTGCGTATAAAAAAATACAACCATATTTCATTTATAAATTGAATATATATATATATATACACTCAATGTTGCGTAGAATAAAGTCTATCAAATGTACTTTAAATTGTGTGGAACACGATCCAAGAATTGTGTTGTATATACTACATGCTAATACAGTGTTCCGTATAGCACAAGATAATCTTGGTGTAGCATAAAACACATGAAATCAAATAAATTAAAAAGAATACTTATCATAAAATCTCGGGGTGTTACAAAATGAGTATCCTTAGAGATGTATACCAATATTAATGGTGATAGTACAAGGGACTCTGGATTTGTTGAAAGAATTTCAAGTAAAATTGTGTGTTTTTTGGATTGTTTTGATCATCATGGTATAATCATAGATCTTAGTGGTGATGCTATTGAAATCATCCCTAGATAGATATAATACCAATGTCATATGAAGATGGAGAATTCCAATCACAATAAGATACTGTGTTCCAGGGGTAAGGTCTGGTTTATGGTTTTATGATTGATTCAATGGACATTGATTAATGGTTGTGTTACTACTCTTATATAGTATGTAATTTTTTTATGGAATGTCATCCAGATGATATGTTTTTAGTATACTAGAGGCTGTAATTTTAGGAAAATATATGTTCTCGAAGTTTTATTCAAGTGGAATGATGCATGTTCCTTGAAGGAAGTTCCAATATTAACGTAACATGGATTAATTGGTCTATTAAAGTCAAACATAAGAGGAAATAATTTGGTTCCTCTTTTTAGACATGAATTTCAATAAAAAATATGGGTCATTATATGATTTTTCTGAAAGAAAACTAATATATAGAGGTTAAAATCTAAAGGATTAGAAATATTTAAAACTAAAGGAGGAGGATTTAAAATTAATCCAAGTGGTTTACATCCCAATTATTATTCAACAGTACAAACTCTGGGTTTTTTCAATCAATATCTAATAGGAATTAAGTTCAATTTTATAAATAAACAATTAATTTTGTTGCTTCATCCATTCCAGGATTATAATGTTTGGGGCATTTTCTTGATTTTTAAAATGAGATTCAAATGTTCATTATAGGCATCGGGTTTATAAATATAAATTTTAGGATATATTGGGATTCAATCATAGATCTCATTGATGTGGAAATATTTGTAAAAATTATTCATTAAATAAGTTGTGGTAGTTGTGTCATGGAATCTTAATCATTGATTTGAGATAAAGGTAAAAACTCCTGGTTTCAAAGAGGTGTGTGAGAATTCATTTGAATGAATTACATGGATTTTTTGGATTGTAATATTCTCAATTTGATGGTTTCTTCTTTCTCAAGAAGGTGGGGGAATGCGGGATGAGAAGATCGGCATGTTCTAGTTTATTTCTTCGTTTTTTCATTAGTAAATTAAATAATTTTTTTTGGATAAATCAACATGTTAGTGTGGGTGTTGGTCCCAAAAATAAAAGGTATATGGAACCTTTAGATCAATTATAAAAAATACCCATTTAGTGAAATAAAATTATTAGAATATTTTTTTGGGATGTGAGGGGTGAGAAAGTATGTTTTCAGGAAGGACATATAGTGGTGATTGCCTAGAGTTTATAGTGGATGACCAAGAACATCTTAAAGGGTCATAGAGAATAAATTTGACATCTTTTGAAAAAATATCAATTGGTGGAACAAACTTTATAAAAGAAGGGAGGTTTTTTACTCCATCATCTGTAAGGTTTTTAATAAATATTTCTTAATAATTTTAATTATGAAGATGCATACCACAATTATATTGAATGTTTTCATTTTAAATTGTAGAAATAACGAGTTTTATAGTTTCTATGTTCTTTTTAAATTATCATTGGAAAATAAATGGATAAACAAAAGGACCACTAAAATATAGGTGGACTCTTGATGTGTTTGATCAACCTATAATAAAGTGGGATAAAATGAATGTATTTTCCATAGTATTACTAGATCAGTGATCAATGGGTGTTCATAAGTCCTATGGGGTTATGTGTTCTTGAATGTTACAAATATAGATGAAGGTATTTTTATAATGGTGATATAAGAGTTTATTATTCTAGACAACTTACAGATGTTTCAAAAGTTGAGTGGAAGAGTTTTATAAAATTCATTTACTAAAAGATTGTGTCTATAATCCAATGCATGTCGCATCTTATTAATCAGAATTCAAAAAATAATAATGAAGCATAATTCTAATATTAATTGGTAGTAATGTATTCGTATTAATTTAGATGATATCATTTTTAGAAATAATTGAAGAGGAATTTCCTCAGTTCAATCTGTAAGATAAAAACATGAATGATGGAGAATCATTTTGGTGTTGGATGGCTGAATGGAAATTTACCAAAGGGACTTCAGTGAAAGAATTATAATACTATTAAAGTAGGATATTGTAATTATTGGTGAGGAAATATTTCATGGATTAATTATTGGATGATAAAACATTTATGCTTCATGTAGTAACACATTGGACAAATAGATAGAAATCATACCACTTCACTATGAATTTTGGGTTTTGCATACAAAAAGTAGTTCATTAAAAGCTAACTCATTAGAAGTAGCTGAATAATTTAATCATGGGACGTTAACTAAATGGTGGTTAACTATAATTTTTGTATAGACATGTATTTTAATTTACTTGTTCCAATAACATCATCATAGTGACATCAATGACTGTTAATGCAGAGATTTACCATTTAATGCTATCACTTATAGGAACTAGTGATGTTTCACATGAAAGAGTCATGCATAATAATGGTGCATCTTCTAATAGTTGAATAATTTTTATAGAAGTATTGATGGATGTTTTTATAGTGATATAATGAATGATAAAATTTTAAATTACCACACTAGTTGATTTTGTGGTTGCCTTCAAATATATTGGAGTTATCATATAAACATTAGAGTAAAGTAGAAAAGGTGGAACATTCTCTTCAATGATCAGTAGTTGTGTGATGAATGGATTATTTAAAGAGATACTCTATATCTGGAGAGTTTAACCAACTATTTTATAGTATGATGGATCATGTAATGTAAATTCATCATGTGACTTTATGAAAGAAAAGTTAACGTTTGGTGGCTTTTAGGATAAGGGTGGATTGTTAAATCCTAAAAGGGGTTGAAGAATAAAAATAATTGTAGTAGATTGAGGTTCTACTATTGGTATCATGTAATGAATCTATCATTTATAAGTTAAATACAATTTTCAAATTAAAAAATTCCTTATTAGAAAATAAATTTCAAATGAATCATGAACTAAATTGGTTTATGGTCCATTAAAAGTTATATCCTATCATATATGAAAGACAAGTGAACAACACAAAAATATTTAATATAGTAATTATACACTTATTTTATAATTAGTATATATATAATGTCATGATAAATCAAATTAACACATAAAATAGAAGTGATCTCATCATCCTATAGGATCATACCATCTGGAACCCACATATAAGAGGTTTTGAGTAAGATATAACCCCTGAGAATTTCCATTATCTAAGAAAAATCCACGATTTACTAAATAAAGTAGAATAAATGACATTTATGGGAGATGTTTAAGATCATTTAAATCATCTCCCTAACCACGTTTACCAAATCCCTGATAAAATCACACAATCACACACTTTACCATTTGAGAGATCATTTTTTTAAAAAGGGATATGTTTGAAGACCCTAAAAATGAGTTTTTTTAATTTTATCTAATAAAATAATTATTATATTTTCCTTTTATTTCTTTATAATTGTTAAATAATCAATAAATTTGAAACACAACATATTTTTGATATGATGAAACACAACATATTTTTTTCATAAATAAATAGTTTTAATCATGAAAATATATTTTATGAGTATAATAATTTTAGAAATACAATATATTTTAATAAAATATTATTGTCAAAAAATATTGATTAAATATAAATGATAATATTATTTTAAAATGGTAAATATTATTGATATAATGGTATAAAAACACAGTTTTCCAAAAAGTTGTATTTTTTAATAAATATGGTTTTTATATTAATAGAATAATGTCTAAAATTTGAAAAATTATTTTCAAAAAATAAATGTTATTTTTGAAATAATTGCATCAAAATTATCCAACAATGAAGTTTTCATAATTTTAGGAGACAGTTGAAGTTTTGGGTAAAAATTAAATTTTAAATAACAATACATTATATACTATGAAAACATAAAATACCAAAAGTGATGTAAAAAATACAATAAAGAGTATCCATAAAAATTATTTTTAACTTAATTTAAAATAATATGTTCTTAATGTTATTTTCTTAAAATTATAAATAACTAATAAATCCTCCAAAACATATATTATATTTTATGGCTTTAAAATCATTTCTTTATTAACATGACTCACTTACAAATCCCCTAGTGTAATATTTTAATGAGTTGGAATACTACCCATGTTAAATAATTAAATCCATTCTTGTTTGTTAGAAATCATTGGATCAACCCATGTGGTGGTTTTTTGTTTAGATTATCTTTTCATAGAGAGTCTAAAAAAATGTTTAAACATAAATAAACACTTTAAACACTTTTTCAATAAACCCCCATCCATCCTCATCATTAATATTCTCTCAAGACCCTTTCATTCTGATTTTATGCTACCATTTCTTTTCTAGATACATCCAATGGTGCCCCTAATTTCTAAATAATATCCTCTAAAGGTTTTTGAGATTCCCTCTTAGGTAAAAAGATCCTCCCCGTCACATAATTATTCAAAAACCTTATTTATAATATGCCTTTTATTTCCAAACAATCTATTTGAGAAATATTTTTACACATCACTCATATTACTAATTATTTCGAGGTGATGAGAGACCCCAATCACTCAGATATAACACTTCCATGAATCCTTATGTATAACCATTATGATTCTGAAATTTTTCTATGATTTTCTATATCATAAATTTGTGTAGCAAAAACCCATCATAATTATTCTCAAGTGTATTCACCTTGATGTACCTATATATCATTGACTGTTAATTAAATTTTTGTAACACATAGTCACACATAATTGGGTTAATCATGATGAAATATATTCTTATATTGTATGATTTATACATATCACTTATTTCTATCAATAAAATGAATGTGATGGGTGGTAATGGAATTGTATTGACTTAGAATACATTGGATAATTTTATTAACTCATTAGATTCCATGTGTGGTGCATGGGAGGTCATCCTAAGAAAACTATATTATGATTTCTTATTTTTCATTGAAATTTGTATATAATGTCATGTTTTATATTCAATCCATATTCCTAAGTTTACATTATGTTATCATGTAATATTATTCCTCATTATTCAATATTATGATCATAAACCCTCTTCTGTTACTGGAATGTTCCTACTGAATCATATATATTACATTCACCTATTAATGTTTCGATTATTCCCATTATTGGATTTTTTTCTCCCCATTTCATATGTTTGTCCCGTGGTTTTCCAGTGCAATTTTAAAAAAATGTTAATGCCCCAGCCCTGGAAGCCCAGAGATGGTGCATTATTTTAATACATTGGCATGATTAGAAAGAATCAAGTCATGAAGAACCGATCAGTTCTGTAGTCTTGGACAATAGATTAAATATATTAACGTTACATTACACATTCAAACATAAAACACAACATAAATAATCTATTGATAACTCCATTATTCCCCAAGTTTAACCCTACATATCAAACATAATACACATTTTGGAATCCTGGAAAAAACACAACATAAGAAAGGGGTGAGATCAGATTCTCAGTAAGGGTAAATAATTTAGTAGAAGCAATAAAATTTTAAGGCAAGATTTGTAATAAAAACAAAATCCTTTTAAGCATAAACATTAACATAATATGGATAAAATAATTAAAACATTACCATATAAACATGCACAATGATATTCTACCAGACGAATAATCACATGTAATAATTAATTTCATAATGAGGGAATGCCTAACGCTGGACATCATTACCACGTTCTCAAGGCCTCGTGCCAAGCATACAAATAATTTTTTTCTCAAGGCCTTGTGCCAAGAAACTTATTTGTCTCATGATAACTACTGACGCATCGAGGGTCTATAGTGGGCCCCACCCATCACTTATTATGTAAAATGAATTCCTCATATGAAAAAGTGGAATCATAACATAAACATTCCTATTAAAACTAGAATACAAAATTTCAATACTTCAACCATAAACCATGAAGGTTATAAAATTAACACATCCACAATCAAACATATCACAAACCAGTCAATATAATATGGAAGATTTTATTAAAATAAATCAACCTTAATCAAGAATAATATTTATTAATGAATGTTCACATAGTTGAAAATGATCAGGAGAACTTTATGAGAGAAATATTAGTTTTTGTGAAATAATTTAAAAGTTACACATTTATAAAGGAAGTCATTTAAAATAGATTTTTGAATCAAATTTTCCCATACCACTTTGAAACATCTCAATTTTATTAACATTTTAAAACAATCATGTCAATATAAATAAATCCATAAATCCAATTTAAAAACATTGACATTAATGGGAAATATTTACAAGAGTAAATATTTAAAACATTTAAAATGATTTTTTAGTTAAATAGTACCTTAAATAGTCATTTTGAAATGTATTTTATGAAACATGGACATGTATAATAAATATGTCATAGAAAATACATACACATAAACAATCTCGGATAATAATGAGATTGAGGAATTAACCCTTACCTTCCACTTTCCTTTAGTTGATGGTATGTTTAACCTCCTGTATAATGACCATAGAATTTTATTAAATTATACTATAAAAATATTCAGATTTATTATATCATAAATGACTCATTTATGAATTTATAATACCCATTTAATAATTATTTCCATTTTAAATTAAAATTTTGGGAAATAATCGCTTTTCTTACAGTACATGTTTTAACTTGTTATTCTAGATCGTATCATTTATATCTTGATTTTAATACCTCCATAATATAAAACATGATTTATATATAATATATATTAAGAATATAAATATGTATACTAGATATTTATATGAAATGGAAAACACAATTTATAGAGACGGTAGGTCGTATGTACGCATAAACATTGTTTCTGTTTTCTTATCGTATTGAAAGAAACAAAGTGAATAAGATATATGTAAGTACATATGTATTTGTACATATATATATATATATATCTAGTAGCATTATTATGTCATAAATTACATACATATTAATAATATATAATTTTATAATCATCTTTGATTGGTGAACCTGGAAATAAATCTAATCGTGTCATGGAGACGGTAATCCATACGTAAACGCGAGCGACGATATCATTTATTTAATGATTAAATCTGTGGAATCGGTTTGTATATTAATTGTACAGAGAAATCCGAATTTAATTTTCATTATTTTTATACATATTACTCATCATTATATCCATCCAAATGATATAGTGTTGAATAAAAAATTACACCATGGCATGGAGACGATATGTCATACGTACGCACACATTGTGGAATTATCATTCATAGGATGGATAGACTAATGAGTATGGTTGTAACATATGTATAATAACATCATAGTATGTAGATGGTACTAGAGTTATTATTTTTTATATGTGAATAACAAAGACAGAGAAAGTGGAAAACGAAAATAACTTTAAAAGAGGTGAAAAAATAATCAACTCTTCTTTGGGTGTTTATGTTTGATTTTATCAAAATGGAACTTTATGTTGGATTTTTTGTAGATACCCAAGCATAATGTACATGTAAATTACATTAATTTTGCGTAATACATAATACATAACAAAAACAGACACCCAAGGACTGTAATAGTTTAGTGTCTTTGGAAACATGGAACATAATATTCTGATCATGGTGAAAGATCTTCAACATCTCCCATAAAGAGATTACCCTTCTCTTTTATTACCTAAAACCTTTAATTATATCCTAGGGAAAATAAATAATATATAGGGTGAGCTCAAATTCTCTTTATGGTTAAGCATGGAGAAAATAAAACACACAATATTAATTTGAACTTAAAAAACATGAATATAAAGTTTATATATCATTATCTTGTGTTGTGAAATTAATCTTGGTAGTACGAAAGGCATAGATCATAAAGGAACATCAATCATGATAACATAGAAAAGGAATAAAACATGTAAATGTGTAAAACCATTAAGCACATGATATTATTTCCATAGTATCCAAGGCATTGCTTCCAAGACCATCACAGAGGAAAAAGTCCATTACTGAACAAGGTTTACTTTCCATTCTAGCCCTCTATTACTGAACCAAATTTACATGTCGTTCTAGCCATGTCTATATAATGAAATACAAATCTTAACCCAATGAATCTGAGGTAGATATAGTTCCCACCCATCTCATAAAGAAATCATTCTTAAGTGTGACACAAAATAAGCATACGTCAATCATAATAACCCAATGAATAAAATGGGTTTCATAAACATCATCCCATCATAACATAATCCATATAAAACAAATAGATATAATTTATTCATAAGGAAAATCAAACCATATAAATAATATAGCCATTATAGTTAGATCATAATCATACTAAATAATGTCATCTTAGATAGGAAATAGTTTTGATAAAACACTTGAAATAAATTATTGAGGAAAATATCCTTTCCTCTTCATAATCATTATCTTTTCACAAAATGCCATGAAATTTTAAAAGAAAAGGATTTTGTTGAAAATAATCATGAAATTATGTATATCAATATTCAAGAAAATAAGGCATTATGAAACTTGAAAAATCCATTCATGCTGTATAAGTTAAAAAACATTTTCCTCGTACTTTTTCCAGAAAGTTTAAAAGTACCTTGTATGGTAAACAAAAGAATGATTCATTCCATAGAATGTGGTAAAAGTCAAAAAAGGGTAAAAATGACTTTAAACATAAATGGATTAATAATTAACTCTTTATGAAAACATTTTTATAAAACATGGTCTGGTATGATAAATTTAACCACAGTAAATACTTACATATAAGCAATCTCGGATAAAAATGGGATTGCCAAATTATCCCTTACCTTAGTTTAAATTTCATCCGTACATGTCTAAAACTCATGTATAGTGGGTTTAAACATATTATTAACTTGTAACAGAGCCATGATAATATTTATTATAACATATATGATTCACTTATGACTTTATATTACCCATTCATTTGTCAATTCCATGTTAAAGCCTCATTTTGGGTAAAATCGTTTCATTTATCGTACGTGTCTAGACTTGTTGTTATTGATATTATTATTACTTATATAATGATTTACCTACTTAATAAATGTAAAAAATGAATTATATATCATATATATTCAGTATATATATATATAATATAGATAAATGAAATGAAATACACCGTTCATTGAGACGGTATATCGTATGTAAGAATGAATGTTGTTTTCATTTCCTTATTGAATTGAATCAAAGTAAGTTGATGAAATATATATATATATATATATATATATCCAGTTTCATTACTATGTCATATAGTTCTTGATTATTTGTTATATATATAATTTATAATCATTCTTGAATGGTTAACATGGAGAATGACTCTCATCGCATTGTGGAGACAGTAATCCATACGTACGCATGAGCGATGATATTGTATCCATAATTATTTAATGGTATTGGAGTGGATGATAGAATATCTCAGAATTAGTATCATGTTATAATAGTCATATATAGTTATTCTTTGCACCATTATACCCATTCATGTATGGTGTTGGAGGAAAATAGTTTACACCACGGTGTGGAGACGGTATTTCGTACGTACGCACGCGCGATTAGTTAATTTTCCATAGGATGGATAGATGGTGAAATAGGGTTCATTAGTATTTATCATAACATATCATTATATTATTGATAATGATGTTATTAATTTATTATTAAACAAAAAAAGAAGAGGAAGAATAAGAAGAAAGGAATTTGAAAGAATCGGTAAAGGATATTAACTCTTATTCGACGCGCCTCTTCTAAACCTCCTCTTTGGGCACTAAACTTGGTCTTTGAAGAATACCAAGACCTCTAGTATGTTTCAAGGGAAGTTTAGAAGAGAAATAGGCAGGTTTTGGCCGAACATGAAGGCTTAAAAAGGTGTTAGGAGGATAGGGAGGAGGTTCCCTTTTATAAGAGATGAGAGGGGTACTTTTGGATACCTCTAAAATATGAATTTATAACAAACAAAAAACCCACCTAAAAACCGCCAAAATGACTCAAATTATAAGATGAGATGATATAGGGTTGTAATATATTCATCCAATCAAATTTAGTTATGTTGGGAATTTATTGTAATCCTTATCAACTTGATTTGTTCTTATTTATTCTATTTAATTTTATTTGTGGTAATAATATTGTAAATTTTAAATTGTTATGAATACTTATTTATGTGTTATGAATTTTCCATAATTGGATACATTTTTAAATTTTCAACCATATAAATTCCAATTTATAATTTTTAAATAATTTTGTGATTTTTAAACAATTTAATAATATGTTATTTTCTATAAAATAACAAGTGTCAATTTTGTCACTATTCCTTTATTCGAATTTAAATAAAATCCACAGAAGGGATATATTCAAAAAAAAAATTAGTAGATTCATAACATGTCATAGTTATCTATAAAATTCGTTGAGCACATTAAATTGGTCAATAATATCTATTTTTAAATTTTTAAAACCATTTATTTGATATTTCAATCAACAAAATAATTTATACATTACTATTATGTATTCATTAAAAATATTTATTTAATCCCAAAAAATTCTAATTCAACTTACATGATTTAGGTAATTTTATTATCTTTCCGGATAATATTTATGTTCCAGGTTTTATTAATTTTATCACTAAATTAAAATTATTACACTTATAAGATATAAGAGAGTGACATGTTGTCACTTTCATTGGTTTTAAAAATAATTACATCATTTTCATTGAAAAAAGTCCATGAAATGAATATATTCTAATAGTTAGGTGATAAGGGTCAACCTGTATTCATCAAATAGAATTTTGGCAGGTGTTAGGGTATTATTATAAACTTATTTTTACACTCAATTACCCGATTTACCTATAAATATAGTAAATAAAATTCATCCTAGTTACTATTCATAATGTCTAAAATAAAAAAGTATCCTATTAACATAATTTGGACCTTGTGATTCCAAATATGAAATCCATTTTTCAAAATTCAAAACACAGAAGTTGCGGTAGTTATTTTAAAATTAATCCCGTTGTTATGAAAACGGGTTTTAAATTGTAAAACATTGCAAAAAAATTGAAATGTTTTTACATATGAATCAGTGTAAAATTAATGCGAATGACTTAAATTATATTAAATGGTAAAAATATATTCTATTAATGCTTTAAAACAATTCAATATTATAACTTTACCATATAATTTATCTCGATGAAAACAGTTGTATTTAATTAAAATTTAGTGTATTTTTATTATTCATCAAAATATAGAGGTTATCAGAATAATGCCAAAAAAATATCCAAAGTAAATTTTTATATCGTGATTTCTATTAACAAGTTTATTTTTGTCTATTTGAACTTATAAATGTGTCAAAAACTAGATTTAAAGTGGGTGTGCCATCAAAAGGCAGAAAAACTATATTTTTTTATAAAATACTTATTTTACCTGAAAATGTTATTTTGTTCTCATATCATGTTCTAGAATATTTGTAAGATGAATGATATTGTAATAAAATTTAAAATGTGGTTAATACTATTCATAATGGTTATATCATAATAATATATCATTGTTTAGTGAAACTCGGTATTTCATACAACACATGCTATTGAGGAAGGTTTCTCTTGCATTTAACACAAGCTATGAATAGTGTTGTGTATACAACAAGCTAATACAGTGTTGCGTATAGTGCAAGCTAATATTGGTGTAGCATATAACACAAGACATAAAAGAAACAAAAAAATAATATTTCTAATAAAATCTCAGGGGGTAGCATTTTTTCTCAAGGGAAGGCCTCTAAGTTTACATGAGAGAGGTTGGAAAGATATTTGGTCAGGGTTTGCTGAGCTAAATGGTTTTGAAGGTGTGGTTTTGAGATAATGGGAAGTACCCTTTTATATGAGAGGTAAAGGTCAATTTATGAAAAGTTTGAAATATTATTTTATTATAAAATACTTATCAGTTTATAATGGCTGAAAATAAATTTATTTCAAAGCTAAGGCGGGTTTGGGTTGAAAACCTCTCAAAAAATAGGATTTAGACAAGATTAGGTCACCATATCAACCATATCTTTTATATTTAACTATTAGTTAAATAGTTTAACTTTTACGATGTCCTATTGTATTATTATAATAAATTGATAATAAACATACTAAAAAATACAAGAGAAATCCCAAGGTTCATTATTGATATATCTAACCTTATCTATGTCCTTTTCCGAACCTTATATTTTTAGAAATATTTTATCAATTAATAATATAGTATTTGTTTTAAAAACTCATTTATATAAATTTTGACAGTGTTCAGTATATCATTTGTTAGTAATATCACCTTTATCACTTCAAAATAAATTTATTCAATCAACCCTAAACATATCATATTACCCATGAAAAATCATGGATTACATCCAAAGCCTCAATTTACATTTATTTTTATATTTATAATATCAATTATTTTAATCCTTCATTGATAAAGTAATTAATGCATCAGCATTTTGTCAACAATAAATTTAATTATTTAATATTAAAAAGTTATAAATAAAATAATCTAAGAAATATTTTAATCTTTTTCATTATTATTTATATTATAATTTATCTTATGTATAACCGTATATTAAAAATGGTTTAGTTATTAAACATTGAATTTAACACTTTTAACTCTTATTTAATTAAAATAATAATAAATGTCCTAATCTAATCCAAGTGCACCAAAAGGATCATATTTTATTCCTAAGGTTGATTTTGGTTGAAATTCACTTATCAAAAAGAATTAGGACATGTGTAAGGCTAATTATAATTTCATTCTTACATTTAATTACTCTATTTAATTTAAACCATCTTAAATAAAAGTCAAAAGTTACTATTCAGAAATAATTATTTTCATCTTATTAAACCACATGTTACTTATTGATTTCAACCGTGTCTCTCAAATTTTTGAAATTCAATTCACAGAAGCATAAAATTCTGTTTTATGAAATTTTGCAAATTTGACAAGAAGGTGGGTAAAAGACGTTAAAAAGTTAAATAAAATATTATACATGTATTTTTATTATAAAATACACAAAAATAAATAAATCAAACATATATAGGTATTATATATCTATTTTGACTAAATATAAATTTTATTAAAATAAATAAGTACTTAAATGAAAAGTTTGTTTTAAAAAATAATGTAGGGTTTTTCACAATACATCAAAAATTAAATGTTTTTAGAAAAAAACCAAAAATTCACCCTAAGCTAATTTTTATATTATAAATTCAAAAATTAATTCTATTTTATCCAATTTAAAACAAAAATGTTTCATTAATTAATTTAAAGTTAATTTTAGTTGTCAAAACCAAAAAGCGTGTTTTTAAAAATTAAGAACTATCAAAATGTTGACATGTGTTTATGTCAAATTTAAATGTAAAACTCATTATAAAAACTAAAATTTTATTAAATGATAAAAATATAATCAAATTATACTTACAAACCATTCATGTTAACAATTTAACATGATAAATTATTTCGATTAAAAAATATTTTTTCAATTAGAATTTAGTGTTTTTTACTATTCATCAAAATATGAAAGTTATTAGAAAGTACAAAAAAGTTATCCCAACTAAATATTTATGTACTTATTCTAAAGAAGAATTTAATTTCATTAAATTTAATATATAAAATTATCGAATATTGGTCTTAAAAAGGGTTCTCCATTAAAAGGTGTTAAATTTGTTTTTTTTTTAAATACATCTTTTATCTAAAAAAATTAATTTGTTCTTATATTATATCTAAGAAACACATAATATGGATTCTAAAATTATATGGATTATATAAAATTCAATATTTATTTAATACTATTCATAACCTCTTTTTGAACATCTTGTGTGGAAAGTCAGGGTGTGCTCGAACTCGGTGTTGCATGTAGTGCAAGTTATTGAATTATTTTCAAGAGATGACGTACTATAAAATCATGGGGTGTTTCATTCTCACACATTCAATAAATTTTATCCTCGCATTTTTCAATTTTTCTTTGAAAATAAAAGGTTAAAAATAGAAAAATACCTTTCTGGAAAACTGACATAAAAAATTGGGTTTATAAAATTTAGTCTTACTAAAAGGGAAAGGGAAATAAAAAAGTCACCACCAAATTATGATCTTGATTATGAGTAAATTGGTGAAAATTAGAGACACATAATTTGAGGAAAATCATAAATATTTATAGGCAGTTATAGAGGTCATCAATAACAAATATGTGTAAAATTGAGTGCCTCAAATCCATCAATATATGATGATTTATAATATCATCACTTCAACAAAACATAAGGTATTAGGAAAACACAATTCTATTTTTAATATTCCTACATAATGTTTAAGAATTAATTTATTCATAGAATAATAGGAAAAAAATATACATGACATGTAGAGTTTCATCCTTCAACTAATTCCTACCAAAAAATCATCTTTCACTCCAAAAGATAACAGAATTAAAAAATATTCAATTTATCATAATCGTATAGGGTTCCAAAGATAATAAATTTATAATTCATTTTTCAGACTATTTAAAAAAACTACATTATACAAACTAGGCAATCACATAGGCCAGTGGTAGGTGATTTACCCTTGTTGCCCTTCTGTTACAGGTTCAAGTGTCACGTCCTTGCTAAACGCGAAAGGTTGTCCCGCGACCTCTGGGTTGTTCTTTTTATAACAATCCAAAAATAATCTTAAGAAGTTATTTAACCATAAAAATAGTATCCATTATAAAACATAATCTATTAAAACCATTATACCTATCCATAATACTTATGTCCAAAATCACACTCCAAAATTTATAAGTAAGGTAAGCACAATGAAGATCTTTTTTTCCACGTAATAACATGTGAATACCAGCATCATGTATTATTTAAGAACATGGAAACACCCAAAATTACCATAGAACATTATTGGTTAAATTCATTCTCCCTTATTCCATATAGAATACTGGATATACTCTTTATATCCAAAAATGTTGTAACATCAAACAATAATTGAATAAAAAAAATTAATTAGTTTCAAAGTAGATAAGAATATCGAATTTAATTTATCCAAATAAATAATATCTTATTCAAAAATCACTACCTCAATGTCAGAACCATATTAATTTTTATCGTTCCTTAAACCATGTATTTTTTAAAACAAATTAACTTTCTATAGAGACACTTTTCTTAGAACAATATAATCCCAAATACTCAATGAAATAGTACTACAGTACAACGCTTATTGATTTCCATAATTCATATAACCTATACATCATTGATATAACAATCAAATGAAATAATTATTTAATAAAAACCTATCATAACTAGTCATTCCTCTTTATCTGTGGTAGTATCATAATTTGATTATTATCCAATAGCCTTCTTTGGGGCATACTCTGATGATTTGGACATGGATTTGCGTGGTGTCCCAACTCCTTGCAGATAGAGCATTATACATTTCAAACATTTTTCTTACACAAGAAATAATGTACTTGGTATCCTTTTTCTCCACACTTATAACAAAATCTCATTCCCTTCAATCATTTACCTAGGGGATTTATTCCACAGTTTTCACATATGGGAAAATTCTTCTTCCACCTCTTCCCTTTATCCATATTTCTCTCCACCATCATTTTCATATCTTTCTTCCCTTCAAAGCCATAGGACTCATATAGTTCTTTACTTATATTATTAACACATGATATTATTTGTTCACATGATGAGAAAACATGGGAGACTATTTCCCTTCTAAATAGTGGCTTAATACCATGAAATATATGATCTTTCCTACTCATTATATCAAGTGAATTGCTGGAGTTATAATTCGTTCTAATAGGCGCTATTTCAAAATAGTGGCATACACAAGGTTAGTTTATGAATGACAATGATTAATTCCAATCTTATAAAATCCCTAATGTAAATTGAAAAGATTATGCATAAAATATATAATAATAATAAAAGGTTTTCTTTGAGAAAGTATTTACTCTTAAATAATTTATAATGGCTTGTAAATAAAATGTGACTTATCCTAAAAATATCCCTCGAGATTGTCGTAACCAAGAGCGCCGCAAGGCCCATAGTCATGTACCAAGATACCCCGAGTCAATCCCAAAATTTCTTGTTGGAGTTTTCTCTCTTAGGTACATCTGTGTCAGAGATTACTCTACCTTCTCATATCTATACAGGGATGTATTTATTGGAAAATACACAAAATCTATACATTACCAAAATTCTATGAAGTTCTTTAATACTAATCATTAAATTCTATCTTAGTGTAATGTTCTCTAATCACATTTTTTCTAAATCTATTTTCCATGGTTTGTACTAAACTTCCTCAAATACCAACTGTAACGCCCCGACCCCAGAAACTGGGAGCTAGTGCGTTATTTTAATACATTGGCATGATTACAAGGAATCATGTTTCGAAAGGCCGATCAATTTAGTAGTCTTGGTAAATAGATTAAATAAAAGAACATTACATTACAAATTCAAATATAAAACACAAAAAAACTTATTGAGAACACCATTATTCACCTAACATAACCCTTTCTATCAAATATAAAACAGTTCTTGGAATCTTGGGAAAACAAAACATAAGAAACGGGTGAGCTCAAATGCTCAGTAAGGGTAAATAATTTAGCAGAAGCTATAAACATTTAATGTAAGATGTGAAATAATAACAAAATCCTTTTAAACATAATATTTAACATAATATGGGTAAAATAAATCAAACATTACCATATAAACATTCACATGGATATTATACTAGTTGAATAATAATATTTAATAATTAATTTCATAATGAGGGATTGCATAATGCCAGAAATCATTACCACATATTTAAGGCCTCATGCCAATACTACAAATATGTTTTTTTAAGGCCTTTTGATAAAACAATAGTATGTATCATGAGACCTACCAATGCATCTAGGGGATATAGAGGGATCCAGCATTCATAAACTAATTCAACTGCATTCATCATATAAAAATGTTGAAAATAACATAAACATTCGTATTAAAACTAACATACTAAATGTAAACAAATCAACCATAAACTATGAAGGGTATAAAAATAGCACATCCACAGTCAATCATATCATAACCCATTCGATAAAATATGGACGATTTTAATATAATAAATTAACATTAATCGAGAACAATATTCAATAATGAATGTGGACATAGTTGAAAAGGATTGGTAATATTTTTTGAGAGAAATATCTATTCTTTTAAAATAATTTAAAAGTCACACATTTATAAAGGATGTCAATTAGAAGTGATTTTTGAATCAAATTGTCCCCTCCTGCTTTGAATCTTTTGAAGAAAATAAACATTTTAATATAACCATGTCTATATAAATAATTCCTTAAAAATACTATAAAAACATGGAAATTAATGAGAATGATTTAGAAGAATAAATATTTAAAACATATAAAATGATGTTTTATTTAAGTAGTACCTTAAAAGAGTCATTATGAAATGTATTTTATGAAACATGGACATGGATAATAAATATGTTCCAGAAAATACTTACACATAAACAATCTCAAATAATAATGAGATTGAGGAATTAACCCTTTCCTTGCACTTTTCTTTGGTCGAGGGTACATTTAACTTCATGTACAATGACCCTAGTATATTATTAAATTATAACAGAGCCATATTCATATTTATTATATCATACATTATTCATTTATGACTTTATAATACCCATTTAATAATAATTTCCATGTTAAATTAACTTTTCATGTAATAATCACTTTATTTATTATACGTGTTTTAACTTGTTATTCTTGATCGTATTATTTAGATAATGATTAAATTTTTCCAAAATATCATAACTGAATTATTTTTAATTTTTATTTAGTATATAAATATGTATAATAGATAGATATATGAAATTGAACATCATTTATGGAGACGGTAGGCCGTACATACGCATAAAAGTTGCTTTCGTTTTCATATCGTATTGAACGAAATTAACTGAATAGGATATGTGTAAGTATATACATATATATATCTTTAGTAGCATTATTATGTCATATATTACATACTTATTGATAATATATATTTTTATAATCATCGTTGAATTATGAACCTAGAAATTAATTTCATCACGTCGTGGAGACAGTAGGTTGTACGTACACACGAGCGACAATATCATTTCCTTAATGATTAAAAGATGTGGAATTGGATGGTATACTAATTTTATAGAAATATTATCATTTTATTTTTATTATTTATCTACATATTACTCATACTTATATCCGCCCAAATAACATATTGTTGAATAACAAATTACACCATGGCATGGAGGCGGTAAGTTGTACGGACGCATGCATGGTGACATTATCATTTATAGGATGGATAGAATAATGTTTTTGGTTATAACATATTTATAATAACATCATACTATATAGGAGGTACTGTAGTTATTATTTGGGATTTTAAATAACAAATATAGAGAAAGTGGAAGAAGAAAAGGACATTGAAAGATGTGAAAATATAATTACCTCATGTTTGGGTGTTTCTTATTGATTTTAACAAAAGAGATCTTTAGGTTGGCATTATGCTCAAGGTAATACCTCTATGTTGATTTAAGGGATATTGGAAGGTTATTTGGGCAGGGGTTGGCCGAGCCAAATGGATTTGAAGGTGTGATATTGAGATAAGGGGATGTACCTTTTTACAAGAGAGGAGGGGGTCACTCTAAGAAATGTTTGAAATATTATTTTATTATCAAATAATTTTCGGTTTATAATGGATGGAAGTTGATTTATTTAGAAGATAACGTGTGTTTGGGTCGAAATCATATCAACCAATAGGTTTTAGACAAATATATGTCATCATATCAACCCTATCTTTTAGACTTAACTCTTAGTTAAATAGTTGAACTTTTACCATATCCTCTTATAATATTATAATATATGGTTAATAAACATAGTATAAAAATCCAAGATAACCCCATGTGGTTGGTTAATAAAATATCTATCCTTATCTGATTCATTTGGATAAAACTTAGTTTTTTATAAATATTATATAAATTAATATTATATTATTTGTTTTAAAAACTCATTTATGCCTATTTTGACACTATTTTGTATTTTTTTGTTAAAGTCATAAGAAAATTATATCTTCAAAAAAACGTTATTTAATCAACTCTAACATGTCATATTATCGTAGAAAATTCTTGGATGGAATCAAAAAATTCAATTTAGATTTATTTTTATATTTATAATATCAATTATTTTAATCATTCATTGATAATGTAATTATTGCCTCATCATTGTGTCATAAATAAATTTAAAATATATAATATCCGAAAATTATAAATAAAATACCATAATGTATTAAATATTTTTTGATTTCTAATTAATTTTTATAGTCTAATTTATCTTATATATAACCCTAAATTAAAAATGGTATAGTTATCAAACGTTGAATTTAACACTTTTAGCTCTTCTTTAAATAAAATAATAGTAAATGTCATAATCTAATCCAAGTTGAAAAAAGGATCATATTTTATTCCTATGTTTATTTTTTGTCAAAATACACTTATCCAATAAAATTAGGACATGTGTTAGGCTAATTAAAATATCATTTTTACCTTTAATTACCCAATTTACTTTTAACCGTGGAAAATAAAAGTCAAATTTTACTATTCACCAAAAATTATTTTTATCTCATTGAACAAAATTTAACTTACTAATATCAACCATGTCTCTCAGATTTTTGAAATTTAATTCACAAAAGCGAGAAATATTTGTTTCAAGAAAATTTTCAAATGTGTCGAGTAGGTGGGTAAAAGACGTTAAAAATTCCAATAAAATTTTATACATCTAATTTTATTTTAAAATGACTTCAATGAATTATGTGGAACTAGTAAAGGTATTATAAACCTATTTTGATTAAAAATAAATTTAAATAAAATAAAAAATTACTTAAATAAAAAGTTGATCTTAAAAAATTACGCAGTGTTTTTCACTAATCATCAAAAAGTTAATGTTTTCAGAAAAATTCCAAAAAATCACCTTAATCTAATTATGATATTCATAATTCAAAAATAAATTATATTTTTCAAATTCAAAACCTTGATGTTGAATTAATTAATTTAAAATTAATTCCTGATGTCAAAAACAAAACATGGGTTTTTTAAAAGTAAAAACTATAAAAATATTGACTTGTGTTTATGTTAAATTTAAATGTGAAATAACATATAATAACCTAAAATATATTAAATGATAAAAATATAATTTAATTATACTATCAGACAATTCAAATTCATAAATTAACACTACAAATTATTTCGATTAAAAAAGTTGTTTTCAATTAAAATTTAGTATTTTTCAGTATTCATAAAAATAAGAAAGTTATCAGAAAAGTGCCAAAAACTTATCCAAACTAAATTTTTATGTCCCAATTATAAATAATAATTTAATTTCATTAAATTGAATATATAAAATTGTCAAATACTGTTTTTAAAAAGTGTTCTTCATTGAAAGACGTTAAATTTTCATTTTTTAAATAAAATAATTCTTTTATCTGAATAAATGGATGTGTTCTTATATTATGTCTAATAAACACATAATATGGATTTTAAAATTATATGGTGTATTTACAATTCGTAATTCAGTTAATTCTATTCATAACTGCTTTTTGAACTGCTAGTTTGGTAAGTCTTGGTGCACTCGAACTCGGTGTTGCATGTAGCACAAGTTATTGAATTCTTTTGAAGAGATAACATACTATGAAATCATGGGGTGTTACATTATACCCCCTTCAATAAATTTCAACCTTTCAATTTAAAATTGTTTTTTGAAAATAAAAGGTTAAAAATAAAAAAACCTTTGTGGAAAACCTGCATCAGAAATTGGGTCAATAAAATTTATTATTAATAAGAGGGAAAGGGAAATGAAAAAGTCACCACAAAATTATGATTTATATTAGGAGAACATTGGTGGAAATTAGATACACATAATTAAAGGTAAATCATAAATATTCGTAGCGATTGATTGAGATAATCAATCTCAAACAAGGGTAAAATGGCGGGCCTCAAAGCCATCAATCTAGAATGATTTAATATATCATTGATTCAACAAAACATATGGTTTTAGGATAACACATTTTTTTTAATATCCCTTCCATAAAGATTAAGTGTTAATTTTTTCATAGAATAAGAGGAAAAGAATATACTAAATAGTTATAGTTTCTTCCTTCGGCTAATCCCTACACCAAACTCATCTTTCACACCAAATGATAATAGAATTCAAAAATATTCTATTTATCCTAATCGTATGGGGTTCCAAAAATTATTTATTAATCATTCATTTTTCAAACTATTTTAAAAAAACAACATTATACAAACCAGTACATCACGTAGGCCAGTGGTAGGTGATGCACTCTTGTCGCCCTTCGGTTGTGGGTTCAAGTCTCAAGGCCTTGCTGATTGTGACAGGTTGTCACCCGACATTTGGGTTGTACATTTTATAACAATCCCATAATAATCTGATGAAATGATTTAACATTAACAATAGTATCCAGATGTAAAACATAATCCATTCCATCCTTTATACCTATCCAAAATACTTCGGTCCAAACTCATAGTCCAAAATTTATAAGGAAGGTAAACACAACAACACCCTGAATTACAATATAACCCTATTGATTACATTCATTCTCCCTTATTCCATATTGAGTAGTGGATATAATCCTTATATCCAAAAATGTTGTAAACATAATCAATAATGGAATAAACCATCAACTAATTAGTTTCAAAGTAGTCAATAATACCAAATAGAATTAATCCAAACCAATCATATCTTATTCCAAAATCCCTACATGAGTATTAGAACCATATTAAGGTTTATCTTTCCTTAAACCATGGATTTTCCAAAAAATTTAACTTTCTATTGAATAAATTTTCATATAAACATATAATCTCAAATCCCTAATGAAATAGTACTTCAATACAATCCTTATTTATTTCCATAATTCATATAACCAGTACATCATTGATACAATAATCAAATGAATTAATTATTTAATAACAACATAAGAATTCTAGTCATTAATCTTTATTTGTGGTAGTATCATAACATGATTATTATCCAATAGTATCTTTGGAGGTATACTATGATGATTTGGACATGGATTTCTGTAGTGTACCAACTCCTTGCAGATGTAGCATTGTACATTTGAAACCTTTTTCTAACCATTGCAGTCATGTACTTAGTGTCCTTTTTCACCACACATATGACAAACTCTCATTACCTTCAATAATTTTCCAAGGATATTAATTCCACAGTTATTACATATGGTAAATCTGTCTTTCTCCTCATCCCATTATCCATCTTTCTCTCTACCATCCTTTTCTTCTCTTGCTTCCATTTAAATCCATAGGACTGAGAGAATTCATTACTCTTCTTATTAACACGTGATACTATTTCTTCATATGAATAGAATACATGAGGGACTATTTCCCATTTAAATGTTGGATTTATACCACTAGATATTTGATGCTTCTTACTCATTGGATAATGTGTATTGATGGAGTTATCATTATTTCTAGTAAGAACCATTTCTAAACAATGTTATACACTAGGTTTGTTAATTAATCATAATGAATAAATACAAACTTTTAAAATACCTAATCTAAATTGAAAATAATATGCATATAATCGATAATCAAAAGAAATTCTTTGAGAAATTATTTACTAAAACACTTTTTATAAAGTCTTGTAACGAAAATGTTAATTATCTTAAGCATATCCCCCCAGAGTATTATAACCAATAGTACAGCAAGGTCGGTTGTCGTGTACCATGATACCTCGGGTCAAGCCCAAAACTCCTTGTTGGAGTTTTCACTATTAGGTATATCGGTGACAGAGCTTCCTATACCTGCTCGTATCTAGATAAGGATGTATTTTGGGAAAATACCAAAAATATAAACATTACAAAAATTCTAGGATGTTATTCTATATTAATCTGCAATGTCTATCATAGAGTAATGTGTTCTAATCAGTGTATTTTTAAATATAGTTTCCAAGGATTGTAGTAAACTTTCTCTGATACCAAATGCAATTCCCCAACCCCTAATGCCCAGAGCCGGTGCAATATTTTAATGCTTTGGCATAATTACAAGGAATCAATCCCTGAAGGACTGATCAGTTTTATAGTATTGGGAAACAGTTTACATACATGAACATTACATTAAACATTCAAACATAAAACACAACATAAATAATCCTTTGATAATTCCATTTTCCCATAACATAACCCTGCATATCAAATATAATACACTTTATGGAATCCTTGGAAAACCAAACATAAGAAAGGGGTGAGCTCAGATGCTCAGTAAGGTTAAATAATTTAGCGAAAGCTATAAAAATTTAAGCCAAGTTGTGTAATAAAAACAAAAGCTTTTTAAACATACACTTGAACATAATATAGGGAAAATAAATCAAACATTACCATAGAAACATGCACATGGATATTATAATAGTATAATAATCACATTTAATAATTAATTTCATAATGATGGAATGTCTAATACGGGCCATCATTACCCCATAGTCAAGGCCTCGTGCCAAGACTACAAATAAATTTTTTGTCAAGGCCTTGTAACAAGACACTAGTTTTCCTCATAACACCTACCGACACATTAAGGGGATATATTGTGCCCCACCCGTCACTTACAAAGTCCAATGCATTCCTCATATGAAAATGTGGAAACATATCATAAACATTCAGATTAAAACTAGAATACAAAATGTCAATACATCAACCATAAACCGTGAATGGTATAAAAATAGAACATCCATAGTCAAACATAACATTACTTTTTCAATAAAATATTGAAGATTTTATTATAATAAATAAACCTTTATGAATAATAATATCTAGTAAATAAAGTTGACCATGTTGAAAAAGATCAGTAAAACTTTTTGAGAGAAATATCTATTTTTCTGAAATCATTTAAAAGTCACATTTATAAAGGGTTTCATTTAAAAGATATTTTTTAATAAAATTTTCCCTTACCACATTGAAAATTATGAAAGGAATTAACATTTTTTAACAATCATGTCCACATAAATAAATCCTTACATAATTTTTAAAAACATGGACATTATTGAGAATGATTTATAAGAATAAATATTTAAAACATTTGAAATTATATTTTAGATAAAGTGTAGCGTAAAAGAATAAATTTGAAATTTCTTTTATGAAACCTAAACATGGATAATAAATATTTTCCAGAAAATACTTACACAAAAACAATCTCAGATAATAATGAGATTGAGGAATTAACATGTACCTTGTACTTTTCTTTTGTTGAGGGTACGTTTAACCTCCTATATAATGACCATAGTATGTAATTAAATTAATCCAGAACTGTATTCATATTAATTATATCATACATGATTCTTTTATGACTTCATCTACCCATTTAATAATGAGTGCCATGTTTAATTAAAATTTCATGTAATAATCAGTTTCTTTATCATACGTGTTTTAACATGTTATTCTTGATCAAATAATTTATATCATGATTTAAATTCTTCCAAAATATAAAAAATGATTTATCTATAATATAAATTTATAATATAAATATGTATAATTGATAGATATTTAAAATGGAAAACATCGTTTCTGGAGACGGTAGGTCGTACGTATGCATAAATATTGTTTTCTATTTCATATCATTTTGAAGAGAAGTAAGTGATTGAGATATTTCTAATTACATACATACATACACAAACACACACAGAGATATATATATATATCTAGTGGAATTATTATTTCTTATATTACAAACTTATTAATAATATATATTTTTATAATAATTGTTGAATTGTGAACCAGAAAATGAATCTGATCATGTCATGGAGATGGTAATTCGTACGTACACTAGGGCGACGATGTAATTTTCTTAATGATTAAAATATGTGATATTGGATAGAATATTAATTTTATAGATAAATTATAATGTTATTTTAATTATTTATATACATATTACTCGTCATTATATCCATCCAAATAATATTGTGTTGAATAAAAAATTACACCATGATGTGGAGATGATTAGTCGTATGTACGCCCGCATGGTGACATTATCATTCATATGATGGATAGAATAATGAGTATCGTTGTTCCATATTTATAATAATATCAAAGTTTGTAGAAGATACTGGAGTTATTATTTTTATTACAGAAATAACAAATAAATAGAATGTGGAAGAAGAAAAGAACATTGAAAGAGGGGATAAAATAATTACCTCGTCTTCGGTGTTTCCTTTTTATTTGAACAAAAGGGGCCCATAAGATTACTTTATACTCATGTAAAGACCTCTAGTTATACTTGAGGGAATTTTGGAGGGTATTTGGGAATAATTTGGACGATCTAAATGGCTTTGGAGGTGTGATTTTGAGAGAAGTGGAAAAATCCTTTTATAAGAGAGGTGAGGGTCACTTTAGGAAACGATTGAAATATTATTTTATTATAATATATTTTTATATTTATAATGGCTATAAATTAACTAATTCCAATGATAAGGTTGTTTTGGGTCTAAATCCATTTAACCAATAGGTTTGTAATAATTTCAAGTCACCATATTAACCATATCTTTAGATTTAAATCAGTTAAATTGTCTAGCATTTACCTTGTCCTCTTGTATTATTATAATAAATTTTTAATAAACAGTCTGTAAAAAGTAAATAGAACTCCAACTGATTCACTATTGACATATATAGCCTTATCTAAGTATTTTGGGTGAACCATTGATTTTTCGAAATAATATATCAATTAATAATATGTTATTTGTTTTAAAACCCATCTATGTCAATTTTGACACTATTTGGTATTATTTGTTAAAGATATAACAACTTAATCACTTAAAAAAATTAGATAATCAACCCAAAAATGTCATATTAACCTCTAAAATTTGTGGATGGAATCCAAATCTTCAATTTATTTTTATTTTTATTTTTATAATATCAATTATTTTAATCTTTCATTGGTAAAGTAATTACCACATCATCAATGTGTCATAAATAAATTTAAATATGTAATTTCTAAAAATAATAAATAAAATACCATTATGTAGTAAATACTTTTATCATTATAATGAATATTTATAGTCTAATTTATCTTATGTATAACCCAATATGTAAAATTGTTTTGTTATTAAACATTGAATTTAACATTTTAACCTTTCCATAATTAAAATAATAATAAATCTCCGAATGTAATTCAAGAGGCTCAAAAGGATCATATTTTATTCCTATGGTTTTTGAGGGTCTAAATACACTTATCCAATTGAATTCATACATGGGTTAGGGTAATTATAATATCGTTTTTACCATTAATTACCCTATTTACTTTTAACTGTTGTAAATAAAATTAAAAAGTAACTATTAACCAAAAATTATTTTCTCTTTATTGAACCACATTTTACATACTGATATCAACCATGTCTCTCAGATTTTTTAAATTCAATTCACAGAAGCAGTAAAATTCATTTTAGGCAAATTTGCAAATGTGCCTAGAAGGATGGTAAAAGATGTTAAAAATTCAATAAAATTTTATACATAAAATTTTATTATAATATGACTCCAATGAATTACACTGAAATTTTATTTGTATTATATATCTATTTTGACTTAAAATAAATTTAGTTAAAATAAATAATTTTTTAAATAATTTTTTTTTCTTCAAACAATAACGCAATGTTTTCACTATTTAACAAAAATAGAATGATTTTAGAAAAATAAAAAAATTCTCCCTAAGATAATTTTGATATTCCAGTTTCGAATATAAATTCTATATAACAAAATTAAAAACATATGTTGCATTATTAATTTAAAATTAATTTTTGTTGTCACAACCAAAATGTGGGTTTTTAAAAAGTATAAACTATCAAAATATTTCCATGTGTTTATGTCAAATTTAAATGTGTAATTACTTATAATGACCTAAATAGTATTAAATGATATAAATATATTCTAATTATACTTCCAAACCATTAAAATTCATAATTTTACACTATAAATTATTTTGATTAAAAAAGATGTATTCAATCAAAATTTTGTTTTTTTCACTATTCATCAAAATAAGAAATTTATTAGAAAAATATCATAAATTTATCCAAAATAAATTTTTATTTCAAGATTCAAATAAAATAATTTATTTTCATTAAATTGAATATATAATAGTGTCAAAAATTTCTTTTAAAAAGGTTTATCCATTAAAAGGCGGTAAAATTGAATTTGTTTTTGAAATATACATCTCTTATCTAAAAAAATGAATTTGTTCTTATATTATGTCTAAGAAACACATAATATGGGTTCAAAAATTATATAGAATATATAAAATTTAAAATTTAATTAATACTAATCATTGACACTTTTTGAACAGCTAGTTTGGTAAGTCATAGTGCACTCGAACTCAGTGTTGCATGTAGCGCAAGTTATTAAATTACATTGAAGAGATAGTGTATTATGAAATCTTGGTGTGATACATTATCCCCCAATCAATAAATTTCATCCTCTTAATTTCACTTTCTTCTTCAAAAATAAATGTTTAAAAATAAAAAAATAACTTTGTGTAAAACCCACCTCAAAAATTGGGTTAACAATCTTTAATCTTAATTAGATTCAAAGAGAAATAAAAAAGCTACCACCAAATTATGATCTCGATTATGAGAATAGTGGTGGAAATTAGAGACACATAATTGGAGGAAAATCTTCAATATTTATAGTGAGTTGTTGAGGTCATCATTCCCAAAAAAAGTGTACAATTGAGGCCCTCAAAGCCATCAATCTATGATTATTTAAAATATCATCGGTTCAACAAAACATATGGAATTAGGATAACACATATTTGGTTTTGAGATCCCTTCCATAAAGATTAAGAATTAATTTATTAATATAATAAGAGGAAAAATATATAACCAGGACATTATTGATACAACACTCAAATGAAATAATAATTTAATAACAACATTAGAACAGGAGTCATTCCTCTTCAGGTGCAGTAGTATCATAACTTTATTCGTATCCAAAAGCATCATTTCGGGCATACATCGATGATTTAGATATGGATTTGCGTAGTGTCCCAACTCCTTATAGATTATGAATTGTAAATTTAAAACCTTTTTCTTACCCTTGAAATGACGTACTTGGTGTCCCTTTCCCCACAATAATAAAAAAACTCACATTCCCTTCAAGTATTTACCAAGGTGATTCTTTCCACAGTTATCACATGTAGGAAAATCCTTCTTCCCCTCTTCCCTTTATCTATCTTTCCCTCTACCATCCTTTTTTTCTTGCTTCCCTTCAAAGCCATAGGACTCGAAGAATTCTTTACTTATCTTATTAACACTTTGATAGTATTTATTCAAATGATGAGAATAGGTTGGTGACTATTTCCCTTCTAAATGATGGATTAATACCATGAAAGATATGATCCTTCTTACTCTTTGGTTGATTTTTATTGTTGGAGTTCTCATTACTTCTACAAGGCTTAATTACTAAACATTGGCATACACTAGGTTAGTTTATAAATCACAATTTATAATTCCAAACTTGTAAAATACCTAACATAAATTGAATAGATTATGCAAATAATCTATAATCATAAAAAAAATATTTTCTTTGAGGAATTATTTACTCCTAAATTCTTCATAATGGCTTATAATGAAAATTTCAATTATCCTAACCATATCCCCCGGGAGTGTTGTAACCAAGAGTGTAGTAAGGCCCATTGTCGTGTACCAAGATACCTCAGGCCAATCCTAAAACTTATTTTTGGAGTTTTCACTCATTGGTACATCTATGCTAGAGCTTCCTCTACCAACTCATATCCAAATAGGGATGTATTACATGGAAAGTACAAAAAATCTCTACATTCCAAAATTATAGGAAGTAATTCTATACTAATCATAAAACGTCTAATTTTGGGTAATGTTATCTAATCAGAGTTTTTATAAATCTAGTTTCCATGTTTTGTACTAAACTTCCTCTGATACCAACTATAACACCCTGACCCTAGTATTCCAGAGCCGGTGTATTATTTTAATACATTGGCATGATTACAAAGAATCATGTATCAAAGGACCGATCAGTTTTGCAGTCTTGTAAAATAGATTACATACATGAACATTACATTACACATTAAAACAGAAAACAAAACATAAATAATACATTGAGGGGTATATTATTCCCTCTATCTTATACTTTCATATCAATCCTAATACATTTCTTGGAATCTTGGAGAAACATAAGAAATGGGTGAGATCAGATGCTCAGTAAGC
Organism: Viscum album; assembly: GCA_963277665.1. NCBI lineage: Eukaryota > Viridiplantae > Streptophyta > Magnoliopsida > Santalales > Viscaceae > Viscum > Viscum album. The sequence continues at coordinate 438,886,445 of OY728142.1, read as the reverse complement.
TTAAAAAATTTAGAGGAAGTTATAAACTTTTAAGGCAAGATTTGTAATAAAAACTATATCAATTTAAACATAAACATTACCATAATATGGAGATAATAAATCAAACATTACCATATAAACATCCACATGGATATTAAACTCGTAAAATAATCACATGTAATTATTGATTCCATAATGAGGGAATGCCTAACGTTGGACATCATTACCACATAGTCAAGGCCTCATGCTAAGACTATAAATAAATTTTTTTCACGGCCTTGTCCCAAGACACTAGATAGTCTCATGAGACCAAACGATGCATAGAGGGGCTATATCAAGCCCCACCCATCACTTACTAAGACTGTTGCATTCGTCATATAATTTTTTTGAAACAAAACATAAACATTCATGTTAAAACAATCCTAAAAATGTCAATACATCAACCAAAAACCAAAAAGGGTACAAAAATAGAACATCCATAGTCAAACATATAATAACTCACTCAATATAATGTGGAATATTTTATTATAATAAATCAACCTTAATTTAGAATAATTTCCAGAAAAAATGTTGACATAGTTGAAAATGATTAGTAAAACTTTTTGAGAGAAATATCCCTTTTTTGAAGTCATTTAGATGTAACACTTTTATAAAGGAAGTAATTTAAAAGATATTTTTGAATCAAATTTTCTCATACTACTTTGAAACTTTTTAAATGAATTAACATTTTAAAACAATCATGTCTATATAAATAAATCCTTAAACCCATTTTGAAAATATTGACATTAATGACAATGATTTAGAATAATAAATATTTAAAACATTTAAAGTGATTTTTTAGTTAAATTGTACCTTAAAATAATCATTTTTAAATGTATTTTATACAACATGGACATGGATAATAAATATTTCCTGGAAAATAATTACATATAAACAATGTCTGATAATAATGAGATTGAGGAACTAACCCTTAACTTCTACTTTTATTTATTCGAGTGTACATATAACCTCCTGTATAATGACCATAGTATGTTATTAAATTATAACATAACCATATTCATATTTATTATAACATATATTATTCATTAATGACATTATACTAGCCATTTAATAATGATTTGCTTGTTAAATTAAAATTTCGGGTAGTAATTGCTTCCTTTATCGTACGTATTTTAACTTGATATTATTGATCATATCCTATAGATCATGATTTAAATTATTCCAAAATATAAAACATTATTATATATAATATATATTTACAATATAAATATGTATAATAGATAGATATATGAAATGGAAAACATCGTTTATGGACACGGTAGGTCGTCTGTATGCATAAACAGTGTTTCCCTTTTCATATTGTATTGAACGAAAGTAAGTGAATAAGATATTTGTAATATATATACATTTATATCCAGTAGAATTATTATGTCATATATTACATACTTATTTATAATATATTTTTTTATAATCATCTTTGAATGGTGAACCTTGAAAAAAATCACATCGCGTTGTGGAGAGGTCAGGTCGTACGTACACACGAGGGACAATATTATTTCCTTAATGACTAAAACGTGTAAAATTGGATGGTATATTAACTGTATATAAAAATTATCATGTTATTTTTATTATTTAGTTACATATTACTCATCATTATATCCATCCAAATAACATATTTTTTAATAAAAAATTACACCCTGACGGGGAGACAGTAAGTCGTTGGTACGCACGCATGCTGACATTGTCATTCAAAGGATGGATAGAATAATGAGTATGGCTGTAACATATTTATAATAACATCATATTATGTGTATGATACTAAATTTATTATTTGGTTATGGAAATAACAACAAAATAGAAAGTGTAAGAAGAAAATAACTTTGAACGAGGTGATAAAATAATTACCACTTCTTTGTGTGTTTCCTTCTGATTTTATCAAAAGGGAACCTTATGATAGATTTTGGCTCAAGTAAATGCCTCTATGTTGAAGTGAGGGTTGTTTTTAGATATTAGGTAAGGGTTTGGCTGAGACAAATGGATTTAGAGGTGTTATTATGAGAGAAGGGTGGGTAGCCTTTTATAAGAGAGGAGATGGTCACTTTATGAAACATTAGAAATTTTATTTTATTATAAAATAGTTTTCTATTTCTAAGGGAACGAAATTGATTTATTTAAAAGATAAGTTTGGGATGGGTATAAATCATCTCAAGAAATATATTTTAGGTATGTTTATGTAACCATTTTTACCCTATCTTTTATATTTAACTCTTAGTTAAATAGTTTATGTTTTACCATGTCCTCTAGTATTATTATTATAAATGGGTAATAAACATATTATAAAAAGCCAAGAAAACCCCAAGTAGTCTATTATTGATATATATAAAATTATATATGTCCTTTTTATGATCCATATATTTTCATAAATATTATATTAATTAATAATATACTATTTGTTTTAAAAATTCATTTATGTCAATCATGACACTATTTGGTATTTTGTTTTTGTTAATGTCATAAAAACCTTTATCACTTAAAAAAATTATTTAATCAACCCTAACATGTTATATTAACCAATAAAAGTCTTGGATGACATAAAAAGCATAATTTTACATTTATTGTTATATTTATAATATCAATTATATTTATCTTTCATTGATAAAGTAATTACTTCATCATCATTGTGTCATAAATATTGTTATTTATATAAATTAAAAAAATTATAACTAAAATACAATTATGTTTGAAATATTTTTAGACTTCTAATAAATATTTATAGTCGAATATATCTTATGTATGACCCTATATTAAAAATGGTTTACTTATTAAACATTTAATTTAACTGTTGTAACTCTTCTTTAAATAAAAGAATAATAAATGTCCTAATCTAATCCAAGTGGACAAAAAGGGTCATAGTTTATTCCTAAGGTTGGTTTTTGTCTAAATACACTTATCCAATAGAATTAGAAAATGTGTTAGGATAATTATAATATCATTTTTATCTTTAATTTTCCCTATTTACTTTTAACTGTGGTAAATAAAAGTCAAAATTTACTTCTCACAAAAAATAATTTCCATCTTATTAAGCAACATTTTACTTATTGATGTCAACAATGTTTCTCATATTTTTGAAATTCTATTCACAAAAGCAGTAATATTATATTTTATGCAAATATGAAATTGTGCATAGAAGGTGGGTAAAAGACATTAAAAAGTTCAATATAATTTTATACATCTAATTATTTATAAAATGACTCTAATGAATTATATTAATCATATATATGAATTAAATATCTATTTTTACAAAAAATAAATTGAAATAAAATAAATAATTATTTAAATAAAAAACCAGTTTTAAATAATAATGCAGTGTTTCGCACTATTCATCAAAATTTGAAAGTTTTTACAAAAATAAAAAAAATTCACCCTAAGCTAATTTTGATATTCCGAATTCAAAAATAAATTATATTTTACCAAATTAAAAACATAGAAGCTTCATAAATTATTTTAAAATCAATTCCCATTTTCAAAACCAAAAAACGGGTTTTAAAAAATAAAACTCTCAAAAGATTGACATGTGTTTATGTCAAATTTAAATGTGAAATTACTTATAATGAAATACATTATATGAAATGATAAAAATATAATCTAATTATACTTTCAAACCATTACAATTCATAATTTTACATAATAAATTATTTTGATTAAAAAATTTGTTTTCAATTAAAATGTAGTATTTTTTACTATTCCTCAAAATATGAATGTTATCAGAAAAGTTACCAAAATTTAACAAATATAAATTTTTATGTCCCTCTTCTAAATAAAAATTTAATTTCATTTAATTGAATACATAAAAGTGTCAAATATTGGATTTAAAAAGGGTTCTCCATTAAAAGGCATAAAAATTTCATTTTATAAAAAATACTTCTTTTATCTAAATAAATGAATTCGTTCTTACATTATGTCCATGAAACACATAATATGGATTATAAAATTACATTTAGAATATAAATTTCAAAATTCAGTTAATAATATTCATAATTGTTTTTTGAACGGCGAGTTTAGTAAGTCGTGGTGCGCTCAAACGCTGTGTTGGGGGTTGGGCAAGTTATTGAATTACTTTGAAGGGATAACGTAATATGAAATCATACGGTGTCACAAATAAATGGTGTTTATGGGATATTTATAGCAATTTATTTTATGTATTTGGTTTTATATTGTAGGTTTTTATGATATGTACCTAATTACACAAAGAAACATGGATTTGTGATCTTGTAATGTTTAATCAAGTGTATCCTTATGTTATAAATCTTAAAAAAATTATATTAAATATATGGACTTTTATACATTGTATCAATGAATATTATATTTATTTTTTGGGATTATGATTATAAAACACTAGCGATAGTTCAGGACATAAGACAAAACAATGGAAAAAATTCATAATTTTTTGTAATGTATATAGTTAGTGGTTTCCTAGAAAATAAATCCATTTATAGAACTAAAAGTATATGTGTCTCTAGAATAGTATTACCAAGGGGTGATAACCTAAAAAAGTGGAAATTTTCTATAACTCGATCCCACCTTTGTGCATGAAAATGGGACCTAATTTTCACCTTGACTGAAACACATGGGGGATATTATTTTGTAAATCCATATTCTCATTACAAACAAATATTAATGGGAAATAAATTCTTATAAGAAATTATGTTTGGAAATTGATCATGGAAAACATAGAACATAAAAGTTCATATTTTATATAATATATGTCATTTAGGAGTAATCCATTTACTATTTATGCTTTCCCATTTATGTGTTTAATATTTTAAAAATTCCCATCCCTAATTGATATTGGAATGATATAAATGATGATAACCATATTGAAATAATGAAATATAGGCTTATTGTCTATAATTTCATGTATTCATTATTATCCTGACCACCTAAATACATATAATTATAGATATCTATAAAAATAAAAAATAGGGAAATTATTTCATCCCAATTACATAAAACAGACCCTATATATTTTTTTAGCAGGATTTCATGGAAAAATAGTGATATTCTCTTTAGTGATAGTCTATACTATTCTAGGAATGTATTGTATTTCCATAAATAGATCCAACTTAAATTTATGAGATATAGAATCCACCCTCTCTATCATTAATTATCATTTGATTTTATAAGAGAGTTAGGTGGATGAAACATATTTTGTATCATCATCTAAATAATGAATATTATTTTCTTATAAGCAAGTATATCCATAACAAATGAATGATTCTAATGAAAAGATCACCCTTATTGGAATTATTGTTATATGTAAATTCACTGATCTATTACCCAAATAATTTCATGGACTTCCTATTATCCGTGAGGTTGAGTGCTTAATCGATATCATAACTGGAGATTTTCTAGTATCCAAGACTCTATATTGAATATTTATTGATGAAATATAGTAGATAAATTAGAAACTATAATAGAATATGGATTTAGTTCATAGGGATGCCATATAGCTTCACTATTTCCTAACTCCATGGCCCTCTACTTATTCTTTGATTAAATATTAGGCCCCCTTTTCCATTTTAATAAAACTAAATTTTTTTGGCAGGATATCCACAAGACTATTTTTTGTATAGTGTGCATATGGTATTAGTTCATAGTGATTCCATTTGGCCTCACTAAAGCTAAAAAATATTCAAGGACATAATTAATACTATCTTTAGGGATTATCTCAACAAATTTATTGTATCCTAAATAGATTATATTATTATCTACTACAGAATCAAGTGGGAACTTGAGTAGAATTTTAATGTTGTATTTAAGACCTTGTCAAAAGAAAATATGTGTGAAAAGTATAAAAAATGTGACATCGGGATGGAAAAAGTAACATTTCGATGGAATGATATCATCATTAAAGTGAAAGGAATGTATTTTTCATTAATTGAAGAAATTTTATGATGTCTTGGAAAAACCTCTAAGAAGAAAATACGTGGTTTTTTTTCATTATCTGGGTACTATAATCTATTTTTGAGAGGCTTCTCCTGATTTTAAATCCAACTAAACAATATTAAAAAAATGGGGGAGAAGGTTTTCTAGATTGAGTAATGTGAATAAATATTTATTTAGGTTTATAAGAGTTTAAACACTACAGTTGTGTCACATTATAAGTGATTCAGAAAAGGGTTTTAGATCTGTACTAATGCAAAATGAAAAATTGATAGCCAATCCATCCCATTAATTAATTATTCATGAGTATAACTAAAAACCCATTATATGTAGTTAGTTGTAATGATATTCACATTGAGTATTTGGAAACATTTTCTTTATTGTGAGTATTGTGATATATATATATAGATCAAAACATCCACAAGTATATATTCAAAAAAGGATCACAATATAAAATAATGAAGGTTGTTAGATAAGAAAAATATTTATGAATCATTAATTCAATAAAATCATAGGATGGAGAACAAAGTGAATTATACTCTAGGTAAAATTTATTCTTCCAACCTATACATGATTAAAATTTCAAGGGATATAATGTTATTTTTTATAGATGATGTATATGTGGAAATAAATACCTCTTTATCATACCCTGATCAAATTATTACACAAACATCTATTTTTTTATGATCAAGGTGGTTCTAAAGGATGTTTATGTGTTATGGAAAAGGTTATATAATATTCTGGAAAACAACTTCCCAAAAGAATGATTTATAAGATTTCGAACCAGGATAAGTGTCCCATAAATAATATAAATAAAAAAAACTTCTAGACGATGAAAAAAACACATCATTATTTATTAATATAGGAATAACAATTATTCATAGATCTCTTAAGAAACATCTAGTGGGATAACATAAAGTGAGAGATTTTATAATTTCTATAACAATGCTTGGATATCTGGCATTTCAAGGATGAATGAAATAAGTATATGCTTATGATGTTACCATTTCCCATACTAATTTGAAAATGGAAATCATAGTAATCGATTTCATCATAGGACTCCCCAAGACACATAAAATAAATAATTCCATCTGGACAGAAGTCAATCACCTAACTATGTCACCACATTTCATTTATATTAATGATGATTTCTATTTTGACCAAATTTCCATGATATACATTAGATAAGTGGTAAGACATAATGTAGGTCCATTCTCCATTTTATCTAATTGGGGTCAAAGGTTTTTTTTAATGTTCTATATAACACTTTATCAATAATTGGATATACGAGTGAGTTTAAATACTTCCTATCACCCTCTGACAGATACCCGATCTAAAAGGAACTCTCAAAATCAAGTGGATATGACGTGATCATGTTTAATTTAATTCCAATGATGCCAGGATCAACAAATTCTGGTAGTGGATATCTCTTATATCAATTTATTATTATAGAATTCAAATGGAACCCTATATATAATTATATGGGAAGAGGTTTTGGAATCCAAAATTCTAGGATGAGGTAAGAGAGTGGAATTGCATGGCGCCATATTTTATCCAAAAAATGATAGAGAAGATTCAAAAAAATCAACATCATATGAAATTTGAACAATTTTGATAAGAAATATGTACATGATATCCTTGAAAAATACAATTATTCTCATGTTGGACATTAATTTTTCATCCATGTGTATTTTTTCAAAACTTTTGTTAGGTAGGTGAATAATGGAAAGCAGACTCAAATATATATCATCCCTTTTTAAATCCAATATCACATAAAAGCTATAGAATATAGACTATAACTCCAATAGAACCTATATTCACAACATAATGTGATCCATGTATCCCAAATAATGAAGTACATACCAAACCACTCACATTTACTAAATCTAGAGTCATAACCATTGGAGAATGATTTTTCATTCAAGGATAAGCTATCGAATATCTCAGATCATAGATACAAGGTTCATAGAGACAAGACAACTCACTAGGTCAAAGAGTTATGGAAGAATCATAGTTTGAAGAGCAACATGGGAACTAGTAGAGGTATGGAAAAATAATTACCCATATATGTTTTAGTGTATGAATGAAATTTTAATGTAAAAATTTATGGAGGGGAAATTATGTAATGAATATAACATTTATAAATAAATTTCCCATTTTTATATGAGTAAATTCCTTATTATGAAATAATATTTTAGAAAATAGATACAATAATTTGGTTTGAGGTTTATTATTAGTTATATCCTCTCACATTTAAAATACTATTAACCATAATATTTTAATAGAGAATTTTATTTATATTGTTATCTTTTAATTAATGTATATAAATTTATATATTGGTTTATTATAAATCCAATTGATATTGAAAAAGGAAGTGATAGAATTTACAGGTAGGATCATACCCTATGAAACCTATTTATCATATATTCTGAGGGAGATAACATCACTAGGATTTTCCCTTGACTATTCCAAACCGATGATTCAAAAACTTATGCATGAGAGAATCCATTATATGATATGTAAAAGCTCATTGAGATCATTCCCCAGACCATGTTCATCAAACCACCCCAAGAAAATTTCGTCATCACACGCCTTACCATGAATGTATTTTCTGGTGTAATAAAGAGATTTGTATCTAGACACTAATAATATAAATTTTCATATTTTTTTCATAAAATAAGGAATATATGAATCTTTTAGTAATTTTAGTTGTTTAATAATAATGATTCATAAAACTTATAATTTCATATGATGACCCGAAATTTATATTTTTTGGAAATATATATTTTCTTCCAAGAAACTGTTTTACATAAAATTAAGAATTTTTTAATTAAATTATATTTTAATAAAATATTATTATTTAATAATATTTATAAAATTTATATGATAATATGATTTAATAATGTCAAATGTAATATATATAAGGGTCCAAAAGTTGTTTTTGTAACACAAACTTGTATTTTATTAAAAAATATGGGAATTTCATTAAAAATGTAAATTCTTATTTTGGTTGAATTATTTTGATAAAATAAATATTATTTTGGAAATAAAACTATCCAAATTATCCCAGAATTATTTTTTCAAAATTTTATGAGATATTGGAATTTTTTTGTAAAAATTATATATCATATAATTATACAATACATATTTTGACATAATAAAAGACCCAAATTTATGAAATAAGTACTACAATGACTATACGTGACAAAAATTTTGTTTCCCCTTTTTAATAATGTGTTTTCAAAGTTATTTAATTATTTAATAATCCAATTATTAATATTCTAAAAATTATATTATATTTTATTGTTTTAAAAAGAATTCTTTATAATCATTAATAACTTCAACATCACCAAATATATTATTTTAATGAATTCTATTCTTGTAATTTTGAAATAACAAATTAAAATGCTATTTTTTATAAAATAGGTTTATAACCCATGGTATTGTTTTTGTTTTGGATTAACTCATCATATTAGGACCTAAACCGATATTTAGAAATTAATAAAAAAATTACTCCAACAATTTTAATAAAACCCCACTCAAACACAATTAATATTTAATCCAAACTTTTGGATATTGACATTACTATACACTTACCACTCTATAGTCTACACATGGTATCCCAATGATCTTAAAAGGATCCTCCAATGCTTTTGGAAGCACCCTCTCAAGGTAAGGGATCCCCTCTTTTACCCTTTATTCAAGAATATTTTTTAATTATTCCTTTTTTTCAGTTATTTATATTGTGAAATATATTAATGATTACATTTTACTATACCTATGTATTCAATGTGATGATATACCCATTTCACTGTCATTTAACACATTAATGAATCTTTATTTACCTTTATTATGCTATAAAAATAACCCTTTCATTTTTCATGAAAAAAATTTCAATAGTGAATACCCATCATCATTTCTACACAAGGGTATTAATATAGATGTACATTGACATAATTTATTTGTTAAATTCATGTTTTTAGCACACTCCATAATCATGTGGTAAAAATGATGAAAACTATCCTTATTTTTTATGATCTATATGGAAAACCTATGCATATACATGATATGAATTTCATATGTGGGACCATAATTATATTTCCCTCAAATTCATTGTGTAATGTTTTTACCTCATGAGAAACCATGTATAGTGAAAAAGAGGTTATCCTAAGCACCCTATGTTATTTTTTGTATATGTTTTTCCCTGAATTATATTTATTATGTGATGATTTATGATGTTCCCACAATCCTATGTCACGTTGATTTTATCATGTTATGTCATGGCTCATTGTTCAAGATGTTCCTTATCACCCATATTATTTTATATTTATATGGATATTAACTCAAAGGTATTAATTGATTTATTTTATACTTTTTTATTTCCCGACCCCATTCACTAGACAATATTTGTTGAACCAGTGGACACATTTCATCAAGCATGCATCATCATATCCTAGGGGATGTTGTCTAGAAGTCAGGGTCTAAAATTTTAATTTGGGGACAATATACCCTCGTAATCAAAGATCAAAAAAGTGGTATAATTAAATTATTAACTATCTTAATCATAACAAAAAAAATAACGTCAGAATAATAAATAAACCATATATAATAAATAATCTAGTAGAAACCATATTCATTTTCATGTATAAAATGATGACCGTCTCATGAATAAAAAATTTATTACATGGGAAATATTGTATAGGAAATGTATAATATGTTATGAAAAAAATGATCAAATTATATTTCTAATAGAACCAGAAGAATAAGGTCGACCCTCTTCTTCTATACTCCATCCTAGTATGAAAAATATGTTATCCAGAGCAGGTCACTTTCCCTTATCCCTACATGAATCCATGAAGTCTGTACCTATACTAATTATTATCCCAAAAAAGGGTTTAGATATACTCTGTAGTCTGCCACCAATAGTTCCCAATACCTTCTATAGAATGATTTTGTTCATAAGTTGTTTTCAAGTAAAAAAATTAACTATATATGAGAAATATAAATTAGATGTTGGTTTGGGTTCAGAATAAGACACATGCCTGATACCACCTACTTAGTTCAAAGATGGAATATCATCCAATGATTACCAAATTTGGATTTAGGTTTATAACATGGATTTTTAACCATCACATAGCAATGTTATCCCCCGTTGATCATATCAGTATAATGGGTCAACATATCTCATGTCCTTTAACATAATAAGGTATATATATCAACATTATAATTTATTTAATGTTATAAATAAATATAATTATGTTCATTGACTTGGATAATGCATCATTTTGATTAATTAATAAATTTACTCATTGGAATCTGGAGCCAGTCCAAGTAGTTCGACATGAACTTCTTTTGTGTTGCTCTGTGTGTATTCTGAACCAATCACCCTATTAGTCTTGTTCATGGAATTCCCAAAAGAAACCTAGGTATTCCACTAGTTGTGGTATAAATAAATTTTCCTCTAACTCTTTACTTGACCTTCCATGTAAGAAACTAATGTCACACTCAGGGAAAAGTACAATAAACTTACTTTTGAGCATGTCCTTTGAATTCAATAATGTTGAATGAAGTAGCACCCTTTGAAAAAAAATAAATCCTTCTACCCAAGTGTTCCTTTCCATTAAATTCATATTATATCCCATCTATAGACCATAATGTGACCTAAATATATTCAATTATTCATTTTAATTCATCAATCCCTATGAGTTCATCCATGAAATTCTATGTTGGAACCCATGTGTCACCCTTAGAATAACATAATGAATGGTCATGGATTATCAGTCTAACCATATAATTTAGAAATTATTAATTCATATTTTCCATTCAATTTAATGAAAAAACATCACCTCAATGGTGGTTCTAATACATACACTATAATTAAAATATATCCCAGGGTTTAGAGCCATCTATTTTAATTAACCGATCCATTTAATTTAATTAAACATAACCTCCCTTTTATAATGGTAAATTCCACACATCTAATGGGGAACCAAATTCATAAGATACTCTTGGTCATTTTCTATAGTTTAGTATCACACCCATTAGGGTGGTTCTATATGGGGTCCTCAAAACTCTTCAAATATTTTAGGTTGCATGGGTCATGTAATCATAGGCCCACAAATTTAATTTTTTAAAATAATATATTTAAGGGATTCTTGGAAAACCATGTGTGTTGAATAATGATACTACATATATAATGTGAAATCAATGTAAATGATTTATACCCCTACATTTCGTGTTTAGGGGATTCCTCATCTATTATCAGCTTCTAATTCAAGATAGAATGAGAGAAATAAATGAAAACAACTAATGAATTTAAAATATGGAATAGGAGATCACCTGGATTTGTAATTTCATATGTAGATATAAAAATATATTGAATAAATAATAATAAAGAGCATACTGTTATCTATCCAATTCAACTGAGGGAAATATGTTACGACAAAATAGAAATAACTATTCTCAAATCCTATGTGATTGAGAAGAATGAAATCCCAGAATCGAGGGGTGATATTATGCATTAGAGGTATAAAATTGGAGGACAATAGTTAAAGGTTTATTTCATAATTATAGTAATTTCATCATTTTTACTAATCCCATAGTTTTTCCGCATGGTTTTTCCAAACCATGCTCCAACTGTGTGTGTTCACTACCTAAGTGGAACTACCCTTGTAGGATAGGTTCATGGTATGAAAAACCATGTGCAGCCTATGTGGATCCCCATTTTTTTTCTGAAATTTCATACACATCCAGGTGGCCTACCTCACAATGTTTAAAAATAAAGCTCAATCTCTTATAGGGTTATACGACTGAGCTGTATAGTTACTTATAACAATTTTTTATGTCTCTTCCTCCAAAAAAAGACCACAGTTCTCAAAATAATCCATGGATTCTTCTAACACATTATAAAGAATCTTAATAGCATCCATTACAATGAAAAAATATATTTATTTTGAAATTTAAAGGGTTAGTACCTCATAATAATAATCTGGTTCAAATAATCTCACATCTTTAAAAGAACCCATCCTTGTCTTTCCCTTGGAAGGGTGGTAAAGCATCATATGTGATTAAATTTTTTGAATGAGAATTTATATTAGTCTCTCACTAACATGTATCATCATAAACATTGTTGTAATACCACAGTAGCTATACTTGAGAAATTTACCTACCTCATCGATCCTCCAGTCTCTGATCAATGATCTATATATGATTCACCTTAAAGGATGCATCTACCTCTAACACAACAAAATTAGAATGAAGAATATGAGATGATTCTAAGTGATCATGACCTAAATGAGATATATGGAATATTTCATAAATATCTTGGTACCTATGAGGGTACTGCAGCTGAAAGGCTACTGGTCAAACTCTCTCTAAAATCTCAAATGTCCTGATATATGATGTAAACTTTTACAGTCTCTCTGAATCAATCTATGTGTATGTATAGGATAAACATTTAAGAATAAATCTACCCATAACTCAAACTAATGTATCTAACTATAATGATTGGAATGAAAATTATTCTAATAACTAACTATATCTATATGATTCTATATAAGTTGCACCTTCTCTAATTATCCTTGATAAGATAATGTCTCATTTAATTTCTCTCTCCTACCGCATACCAGTAGAGGGTTAAAATACATATCCTTCCTGATTAAGTATTTCAAGGGTACATATTTATATTTTCCTAAAATATGTCATTTTAATTAAATTTTGAATTTGATATATGTTTCTCCCAAGAACAAAAAAACTAAATAATACATGATCGGATCATTCCCTCCAACACATTTATGGTAAGCTCAAACTAATCATATATCTATGGGTGATGTGATATACTCAGTATTACTTATAAAATCAGTTCTCCCTATAAAACTTTCGATAATTGTGACAAAAAATTTAATTTTTCTAGTATTATGTTATGATTAACTTCATGAAAGCGTATAATCTCTATTACATATATCATTTATAGTTCATCCACTAAAAAGGTATCTATGATTTGTGGAAATTGAAAACCAAATTCAGCATATCGATGATCACCCATACTATGTTAAATACTTGAGGTGACCTAGTTAATTCATCATAAAATCCATACCAACATCATCAAATTTCCACTCAGGCATGGGAAATGACTTTATAGTCTCTGATTATCATTGGTTTTCCACCATCACATGTTGACAGGTGCATAACTAACTAATAAAATCAGTTGTATCAATTTTCATACCAAACTAGAAATAACGGAATCATCAATCATGGTACATATTTTTAAGACCTAGATATACCACCCATGAAGATTCATTAGGCTCCCAATTCAATTCCCATTAGATATCCATAATAACCTAGATACTTCATTGAATAATCCAGACCTCATCCTCATCAAAAATCTTACCATGCAGTAGTTCCTCACCCAAAATGCTCTTCCATATGACTAAACCATAGTGATAAAAAAGTTTCATCAGAATTAATCATTATAAAACTGAATAGGTTACTAATTATTAGGCGATTATAATTTTTCCATGATTATCCAAAACCTCCAAATGTATCTCCGAAATGAGGGACATCAATTTCCACTCACTACAATCCTCCTAAATTCCATGTGTCTGAGCCCCCCAGGCCAGATCATCGATAAAAATATTTCATGTACTTGGTTTATGAATAGGCTAATAGTTGAAGCATTTTTTTGTTAAACCCACCTTCTCCATATTACTCATAATTCACATTTATAAAAAAAATACACTTGATTCCATTTTGGTTTGTGTATACCAAAAAAATAATCTCCTTGTATATAAGGTCTCCAAAAACACAAGGAACGAACCTCAAATTCTATCTTGATTTAATATGTGGGGTAATTTCACTCTTGTTTCCCCAATGTAAGAGATATGCATGAGATGACTTGGCATCCCAACATCAGAAGGACTCCCATCCGATTCCTAATGTAAAAAAATAAAATGTGTAGCCACTATTGGAATATGGTAAAATTAGGATCAATGTTGACTTCAATATCCTTATTAGATCATCAATGGACATCTCACATGATTTAGACTAGATAAACATGACACCTTTATAGATCAAGACTATGACCAGTGTTACAAGATATTATATGTCCTTTATAAAGTTCATGTAATAACCTCACATCACTATGAAACACTGTAACTAAAAGATAATATTTGGCTGCTCCCTGGAAATTATGATTGTATCCATTACTAGGTCATGTAATCATTTTATCATTGAGATAATGTGGCCCTAAAATTAGACCTTATTCTTCAAATAGTGTATTTTTCATCCTAGAATAAATAGGATTCTATCTCAATGTACACCAAAGAATACCATGATTCTGAGAATGTTCATGTTGAGTATGTGATTACACTAAGATGTCATCCATGAAGTATACCGAAAATGAATCCTATAATAAGAGGAAAACTCAACTCCTCATTTTCTTGAATATTTTCATTGTTTTTCTATGACTTAATTTAATGACTATATAATCATAAAATTCATGTCTATTATGGAATGATGAATAATGTATATCTTATTTGATATCATAGACCACATGGTATCCCTAACTCCAATCAATCATTCAGAAAACCCTGGATCCTTGGAACTAGTCTAAGAGGTTATTCATATGTGGTAGTGGATATAGATTCATAATTGTAAGCTATTTATATTTATAGAAATCCCTGAAAATTTGTAGGGGAACCATTCTCCTCCATGGTGAAAAGGAGATATGAAACCTAGTGTTAAGTAATGGGCTAATAAAATCATTATCATACATGTCATGTAGTGGAATCTTTAGCTCATACAACTCTGTATTATTTATTCTATAAGGATGAATGGAAATTAGTTTTTCACCTGGAATAATATCAATTGTATAGTCTGCTTCAATGTTAAGTGGTAGTTCGGAAAGGTCATCACAGAAAACATACCTAAAGAAATTTATTACATGGAGGAAATTATCCCGACATGCTCCATGATTATCTCTGTGAAAATTCTATAAGGAATGGTTATCACTACACCCAAATAATAATACACAGGTCTAGATCAAATCTCTAAAACCATAAATTCACCCTTCACAATATAACTACCTCCCTCTGGTGACGCAAATGACACCCTCATATAGGAAAAATCTATAATGACCCAAAGTTTTTCAATGGAATTTTCCTTCTTTTAATTATGTCATAAAATCACATGAAAACACAACATAATTATCTACTAAGTGATAAGTTACCATTAAACATAATTTTTTTACTTCTATGTTTTGAATTTCGAAAATCTGACATACACAGTTGTGTTTAAGATGTTTTTTAAGTCTAATAAAACAAAAATAAGTTTTTGGGTAATAGTAACCTACCCTTATGAATAGTAACAAACCCTTATGAATAATATTATGACCCTTGTTAATAGTAAATCATCCAACATAATTGTAACAGCCCAAGCTTCTACGGTACGCTTCTCTTTGAATAATGTGATAGCGTGTGTTGTACGCAACACCGAGTTCTAACACACCATAACCAATCAAACTAGCCGTTATGAATAGTAATACCTACTTTTTGAAGTTATATATATTTTATATTTCAAAATGGACTTCATTTTTGGATTCGGACTATTTAATTTATCCTAAGGTGAAATTTTGGTACATTTCGGATAACTTTCATATTTTGATGAATAGTGAAAATTACTAAATTTTAATTAAAAACAACTTTTTTAATCAAAATAAGTAATAGTGATAAATTATGAATTTGAGTGGTTTTAAAGTATATTTAGAATATATTTTTACCATTTAATATAATTTTGGTCATTTTACATAATTTTACAATTAAACCGAACATAAACAAGTGTCAATCTTTTGATAATTATTATCTCTTAAAAACACGCTTTTTGTTTTGACAGCGGGAATTAATTTTAAATTAATTTCTGCCACTTCTGTGTTTTGAATTTAGAAAAATGGATTTCATATTTGGAATCAGGATGTTCAAATTGTGTAAATAGGTAACTATTATTTTTTGACATTTTGAATAATTACTGCGGTAAATATTTTATTTACCATGGTTAAGGGTAAATCCGGTAAATAAGAGTTAAAAAATAATATTATAATAATACTAAATTACCCTAAAACGTGTCCTAGCCTTATTGGTTGATACATGTTCGACCATAGGCATCTTTGGGTCGATTTTGGGACCCCATGGTTCCACTTGTAGGTGATAAGGACACTTTATTTTAATTAAGTTAAAATGAATACAAAAATGACACAATCATATATCTTTTAGAAAAAAAATATTTACATAAGGTTATATATGTTTGATTTTAGATTATAAATATTAATTAGAAAGATAAAAAGCTTTACTACATAATTATATTTTATTTATAATTTTTAGACATTAAATAATTTAATTTATTTATGACAAAATGATGATGAATTAATTACTATAATAGTGAAAAATTAAAATAATTGATATTATAAATACCCAAATAAAAATAATATGAAACTTTTAATTAATTAAAATAATTTTATAGGATAATATGATATATTATTATTGATTTAATTGACTTTGTTTGAAGTAATCAATCTGTTATGAGTTTCACAAAAATCAACTATTGAATAGTGTCAAAATTGACATAAAAGAGTTCTTAAAACAAATATTATATTATTAATTGATATTAAATTCCTAAAAATCTAAGGTTCGGCCAAGAGAATTATATCATGATAGGTTCATCATTAATGGACCACTTGGGGGTCTCTTGGATGTATAGAGTATGTTAATTAACCATATTATATACAAATACAAAGAGACATTGTAAAAGTGAAACTAATTAACTTAGAGTTAATACTTAAAGATAAGGTTAATATAAGTACCCAAACCTGTCTAAATTCTATTGGTTGAGTGGTTTTCGACCTATCCCCACCTTAACAATTGAATAATCAACTTTGGAGCCATTTGAAACCGAATATGAATTTATTATAAATTAATATGTCTAGCTTTTCCAAAGGTTCCCCTCACCCCTCTTATAAAAGGGCACTCCTCCTTCTCATTTCTTCACACCTTCAAAGCCTTTTAGTTCGGTAAAACTCTGCCCAAATACTCTCCCAACTTCCCTCACTACAACCTAGAGGCCTTAGTGTGATCAGAAATCCAACCTAAGAGTCCCTTTTGATCAAATCAAAAGGAAGAACCCGAAGAAGAGATAATGTTTTCACCACCCCTTTTCAAGTTCCTTTCTTTTTCCACTTCTTCTTTATTTGTTATTACCATTCTAAAATAATAACTCCAGTATATTATATATACTGTGATGTTATTATAAATATGGTACAACCATATTTAGTATTCTATCCACCCTTTGAATAACATGTCACCATACGTGCGTACGTACGACTTACCGTCTCCACGTCGTGGTGTAATTGTTATTCAATATATTATTATTTGTATGGGTATAATAATGATGTGTAACTCATGTAAATAATAAATATAACATGTTAATGATTCTGTATATATGATATACCAACCATTTATATATTATGTTAATATCAAAAGAATGATATTGTCGCCCGTGCGTACGTACGGACTACCGTCTCCACGAACGCGATGAGATTCATTCTCCATCGTATCCATTAAAGTATAATTATCATTTGATGATTTAGAAATGATGTTTAAGGACTTAATATCATTCTGGATATGAATAAGATACAACAAACATGGCTTATGTAACAAAACATATAAAAGAAAATGAGTAAGTTAACACCCGAAACGACGATAATTCTAAGATATTATTAACAAATCAATGTTAAAAGATCATATATGATATCATATTAAGATATATGATTCTTGTATAATTTAATAACAATTATTTCACCATTATACATGAGGTTAACCTACCCCAACCAAGGAAAAGTACAAGGTAAGGGTTTATTTCACAATCTCTTCATTATCCGAGGTTGTTTATATGTAATAATCTACTGGGATTTCTTTATCATCCACATCCATGTTTCTTCGAAATGTATTTCAAAACATTTTTATTATTTACAAGAATATGGGTTAAAGTCATCTATACCCTTGTTTGACTTTTTATAAGAGGTTTATAAAGGTATCTTTCCGTCGTTTTCAAAACAAGGTCCTTTTTAACCTTTTCGACAGAATTAATGTAAGAATGTTTTTTTTAACTTATACGGCGGGTGCGGCTATTTTCCGCCGTTATAAAATCTTCAAAGCTTCCCTTAAAATCTTATAAGAATATTTTCAAAGAAAATGTTTTATTTTATATGGATCATAAATGATTTCAAAATAAACAGAGATATTTCTTTAAAAAGAATTTTGATTTCATCTATGTCAACATCCTTTGATGGATTTTACGCTTATTTAAAGTAGATTTGTTATGATAGAAAAATTATATATTATATTGAAGGTTTTGTGATTTGTTTGACTGTGGATGTTCTATTTTTATACCATTCATGGTTTATGGTGAATGTATTAACATTTCGTATGCTAGTTTTAATACGAATGTTTATGTTATGTTTAAACCTTTTCATATGGGAATCCATTGGACTTAATATGTGATGGGTGGAGCCCGCTATAGCTCCTCGATGCATCGGTAGGTCTCATGAGAAAAACTAGTGTCTTGGCACAAGGCCTTGACAAAATCTTATTTGTAGTCTTGGCACGAGGCCTTGGCTATGTGGTTATGATAGTCTGGCATTATGCATTCCATCATTATGAAAGTTGTTATTGATTTTGCATGTGATTATTCGATTAGTAGAATAACCATGTGAATAAGTAAATGGAATTATTTCATTTATGACATACTATGTTGAAAGTTCAAGTTTGAAAGGCTTTTGTTTTAGTTATACATTGCCTTAAATGTTTATTCTTATTTATGAAAGTTTCCGCTATATTGTTATCCTTACTGGGCATTTGAGCTCACCCATTTTCTATGTTTTATTTTTCCCAGGAAGTGAAGAAGTAAATTATGAATGACCTGCAGGGATATTATGTGAGGATATGAGTGTAGATTATGGAGACAATATGTTGTTGTAGTAGTTTTTCATTTTATGATGTAATGTAAGACTTATGAATATATCTAGTGTTTCCAAGGCTACTAAATCAATCGGTCTTTCGAGATTTGATCTTTCTTGTGATCTTGCCAATGTTATGTAATAATGCACCGACTCTGGGCAACTAGGGTTGGGGCGTTACAATTGGTATCAGAGGAACGGTCTAGACAACTTTGGAAATAGATGTTGTCGTTTAACGTTGGTGTCTAGGAATCTAGAGGTCTTAGTTTTTTAAATACTGAAGACAGAAATTCAGAATTAGTTTTAGTTCGACGATCGAATTGCGAGGACGCAATTCTGTTAAGGGGAGAATATTGTAATGCCCCGAGTCTCAGTAAAAATAATAATTATAAATAAATTATAATTTAAGTTAATCATGTTATGGAAAAGGTGTAAAGAAAAAGGAGAAATAAATAACAAATAATAATAAAACAATAAAAAAAGTGTAATAAATTTTAAAAATGAATTATATATATTTATATATATATATATAAACGCTAACATGGTATATATATATATAACGAATTTATAAGTATAGTTTACATGTTTTGATATATTAATGAAAATGAATATAATATATATATATATATATATACGATTTTATACACACATATATATTAGACGTTTTATTTTAAAAATATAAAATTATACTACCATTATTAATATATACACATTTGTAAAATAAAAAAAAAAGATGTGTTAAAATGTTAGATTAATAAAACATATAAATTGTGCGTATATAATAATATAATATAATCATGTCATGATACAAAAAGTCAAAAGTAAGATTTAAAAAGATTTTGTTATTGACTAAAAAGGGGGGTTATTGTCTTAATAAAATATAAATAAATGATATGGATATTTAATAATATAATAATAATGATGATTAGAGGAAAACGTTAATATACAATAATGCAAAAAAACGTTCAATCAAATTCTTAAAAAAATGATAAAATAAAACGTTAAGTTAATATATATATATATATATAATAGTAATAGCGTAAAAAACAATTGAGAAGTAATATATATTAATAATTAATAATAATATAAAATCTGTGTTTTGAAATATTTAATTTAATAAAAAAAATTATATATATATATATAAAAACTCTAAAATGGTGAATATATATATAAATATATAATTTATTAATAGTTTAAATGTTTTGAGGTATTAACAAAATAAATAAATATATTATTATTTAAAAAAACGCACCTTTTATGTTTTTATTTAATATTTAATATTTTATAAATATATATAATTATTTGGTATATAGAAAAATGTGGGTTTTTTTAAAATATATATATAATTACGAGTATATATATATAATTATATATATATAGTGACATGTTTAAATAATAATATATATATTGTGATTTAATAAAAAAAATGTGTGACGTGATATGATTTATATATATATTTGTTTTGGAATTATATAGATTATCGATAAATATTTTAAAACCATTATATGTTATAGTATTATAATGGAGAGATAAAGAAATTGAAATAATTGAGATTTTGGTCTATGCGTAGAAACACCCTGGTACTTGCTTGAAGGGAATGGGAGTCAGTTACAAGTGTGGTGAAAAAGGCCACCAAGCTCGTGATTGCAAGGGGAAGAAGGAAGCTACCAACGTTCAGTGCTATAATTGTAGGGAGATGGGGCATTATGAAAATGCATGTCTTAAGCGTCAGAAGAAATTACCTCAGAAAAGGCCAAGGGATCAAGGTCAGGCTTATGCTATCACTACTGCTGAGGTAGAAGCTCCGAAAGACGTGGTGGCAGGTAATTTAATGGTTTCCTCAAGTTTAGCAAATGCATTATTTGATTCTGGATCATCACATTGTTTCATATCTTCCCAGTTTGCTATGAAAATTAGATATTTCCAATTTTATTTAATAAGAGAGTTGTCAGTTAAAACTCCTAATGGAAGTATCATTGCAACAATGTTTTGTGAATCAGTCCCCATTAGAGCACATAAATGTTCTTTATCTGCTGATCTCATCGTCTTACCTATGATTGAGTTTGATATAATCCTCGGTATGGACTGGCTTTCGGACTATGATGCGAAGATTTATTGTAAGAAGAAAGAGGTTACGATTCTTGATGATAATGATAAAGAACACCTTATCTTTAGAGGATAATCGTCACCACCTAATTCTTATTTAGATCCACCCTCAATAGCTCAACTAAATTCAATTATTGGGGAGGAAGAGAATGAAATAACTGCGGGTGAGGAAAGGAATGTTCAAATAGAGGATGTACCTGTTGTGAAAGAATTTGTAGATGTATTTCCGGAGGATTTACCTGGACATCCTCCAGAATGAGAAGTTGAGTTTTCCATTGATTTAATTCCTGGATCAAGGCCTATATCGAAGACCCCTTACAGAATAGATACTATAGAGTTAGTCGAACTATAGAAACAACTAGAGGAATTGAGTAATAAAGGATTTATTCGCCCTAGTGTTTCTCCATGGGGAGCCCCTATTCTTTTTGTTAAAAAGAAAGATGGTTCTATGAGGTTATGTATCGACTACAGGGAGATCAATGCTATAACGATTAAGAACAAGTATCCCCTACCTTGTATTGATTATTTATTTGACCAACTACATGGAGCTCAATACTTTTCAAAGATTGACCTTCGATCTGGATACCATCAGTTGTGTGTAAAGAAGGAAGACATTCCGAAGACAGCATTTCGAACCAGGTACGGGCATTACGAGTTTACTGTAATGCCTTTTGGATTGACTAATGCACCCTCTGTATTCATGGATCTGATGAATAGAGTTTTCAAGGAGTATCTCGATGAATTTTTGGTGGTATTTATTGATGATATCTTGGTATACTCCAAAACCTACGAAAATCATGAAAATCACTTGCGCATTATCTTGAAGACTCTGAGGAGGCATGAATTATATGGGAAGTTTAGCAAGTGTGAATTCTGGGTTTAGTAGATTTCTTTTCTTGGCCATATTGTCTCTAAATATGGATTCTCTGTTGATCCTTCTAAGACCAAGGCAATCCAAGAATGGCCAGCACCTACGAGTATAACTGAGGTACGCAGTTTTAGTGGTTTGGCAGGTTATTATCGACGTTTCGTCCAGAATTTTGCCCGATTGGCTAACCCATTAACGAAGCTCACACGTAAAGGGGTTAAATTTGTTAGGAAAAAAGAGTGTGAAGAATTTTTTGAAGAACTGACGAAAAGATTAGTCAATGATCCTATATTGACTCTACCATCGGGGAATGATGGGTTCGTTATTTATAGTGATGCGTCGAAGAAAGGACTTGGTTGTGTCTTTATGCAGAATGATATAGTTATTGCCTATGCATCACGACAGTTGAAAATTCATGAACAAAACTATCCTACTCATGATCTCGAGTTAGCAGCTATGATCTTTTCTTTGAAGATATGGAGGCACTACCTCTATGGTGAAAAATGTGACATTTATACTGATCACAAGAGTTTGAAGTATATTTTCTCACAAAAAGAACTCAACATGAGGAAAAGGAGATGGCTTTAATTACTCAAGGATTATGATTGCACGATACACTACCACCCGGGGAAAGCAAACAAGGTGGCATATGCTTTGAGTAGAAAAGGCCATGGAGTTTTGAACAATATGAGAATTGAAAGGGATCCAATTTTCATGGATCTAGTGAAGATGGACATGGGAATAACTAGGGAAGTTGAAACATCATTTATTTTTCAAATGGTTTCCAAACCATCTTTAATAGAAAGGATTAAGAGTACTCAGACCGATGATGAAGAATTTCAAAAGAAGATTACAGCTGTGAATGATGGGAGATTGAGAGACTTTGTGTATGAAGATGGAATTTTGAAATTTGGGAAGAGACTTTGTGTTCCCGATATACCTGATCTAAAAAGGGAATTGTTGGATGATGCTCATAGTTCCAATTTCTCTATACACCCTGGGAGCACCAAAATGTATAGAGATTTGAAGGAACATTTTTGGTGGGACAACATGAAGAGGGAGATTGCTGATTTTGTGTCAAGATGTATGGTTTGTCAACAAGTGAAAGCTGGAAGGCAACAGCCTGGAGGAGTCATGCAACCTCTTCCCATACCGGACTGGAAATGGGACAATATTACGATGGACTTTGTCATGGGGCTACCAAAGACTCCTAGAAGGAACGATGCAATATGGGTTATTGTTGATCGTCTTACCAAGTCAGCACATTTTCTTGCTATAAGAGAAGATCTACCCCTGGAACGTCTAGCAAGACTATATATTAATGAAGTTGTGAGACTTCATGGAGTACCCCTATAGATTGTTTCTGATCGTGATCCCCATTTTACTTCAAGATTCTGGAAAATTCTTCAGAAATCCCTTGATAATGAACTTCATTTGAGCACTGCTTACCACCCTCAGACAGACGGACAATCAGAACGGACTATTCAAACCTTAGAAGACATGTTGAGATCTTGCTCACTTGACTTTCAGGGTATGTGGGATCAATATATACCTCTGGTAGAATTTTCCTATAACAATAGCTTCCATTCGAGTTTTCAGATGGCACCATATGAAGCATTATATGGAAAGAGATGTCGTACACCAACCTGTTGGGATAACGTCGGTGAAAGAAAACTTGTAGGTCCAGAACTGGTGGAGGAAACGATGGAAAAGGTGAAGGTAATCCAAAATCACATCAGAGCAGCTCAAAGTAGGCAGAAGATCTATGCCGATAATCGAAGGAAGGATTTGGAATTTCAAGTCGGTGATCATGTTTTCCTGAAGGTATCTCCATGGAAGGGAGTCATACGTTTTGGTAAGATAGGTAAATTGAGTCCCAGGTACATCGGACCCTTCGAAATTCTAGAACGAATTGGGGTTGTAGCTTACCGATTGGTAATGCCGCCAAGTCTCTCTAAAGTTCACGATGTGTTCCACGTATCTCTGTTGAGGAAATACATGCCTGACCCAACGCATGTACTCACCTATGAGGAATTAGAACTGGAACCTGATCTGTCTTATTGCGAAGAGCCCGTCAGGATTCTTGACACGAGAGAACAAGTACTGAGAAACCGGACTACGCGTCTGGTAAAAGTTTTGTGGAGAAACCATAAGATGGAAGAGGCAACGTGGGAACCCGAGGAACTTATGATGAAGAACCACCCGAGTCTTTTCATGTGATAAGTATTCTAGAAATTTCGAAGACGAAATTATTTGAAGTAGGGGAGAATGTAACACCCCAAGCTTCTACGGTACGCTTCTCTTTGAATAATGTGATAGTGTGTGTTGTACGCAACACCGAGTTCTAACACACCATAACCAATCAAACTAGCCGTTATGAATAGTAATACCTACTTTTTGAAATTATATATATTTTATATTTCAAAATGGACTTCATTTTTTGATTCGGAATATCGAATTTAGCCTAAGGTGAAATTTTGGTACATTTCGGATAACTTTCATATTTTGATGAATAGTGAAAATTACTAAATTTTAATTAAAAACAACTTTTTTAATCAAAATAATTAATTGTGATAAATTATGAATTTGAGTGGTTTTAAAGTATATTTAGAATATATTTTTACCATTTAATATAATTTTTGTCATTGGACATAATTTTACAATTAAACCGAACAAAAACAAGTGTCAATCTTTTGATAGTTATTATCTCTTAAAAACACGCTTTTTGTTTTGACATCGGGAATTAATTTTAAATTGATTTCATCCACTTATGTTTTTTGAATTTAGAAAAATGGATTCCATATTTGGAATCAGGATGTTCAAATTGTGTAAATAGGTAACTTTTATTTTTAGACATTTTGAATAATTACTACGGTAAATATTTTATTTACCATGGTTGAGGGTAAATCCGGAAAATAAGGGTTAAAAATAATATTATAATAATACTAAAGTACCCTAAAACGTGTCCTAGCCTTATTGGTTGATACAAGTTCGACCATAGTCATCTTTGGGTCGATTTTGGGACCCCATGGTGCCACTTGTAGGTGATAAGGACACTTTATTTTAATTAAGTCAAAATGAAGATAAAAATGACACAAGCATATATCTTTTAGAAAAACAATAATTACATAAGGTTATATATGTTGTATTTTAGATTATAAAAATTCATTAGAAATATAAAAAGATTTCCTATATAATGATATTTTATTTATAATTTTTAGACATTAAATAATATAATTTATTTATGACACAATGATGATGAAGTAATTACTATAATAGTGAAAAATTTAAATAATTGATATTATAAATACCCAAATAAATATAATATGAAACTTTTAATGAATTAAAATAATTTTCTAGGATAATATGATATATTAGGATTGATGTAATTGACTTTTTTCGAAGTAATAAATCTGTTATGAGTTTTAAAAAAATCAACTATTGAATAGTGTCAAAATTGACATATAAGAGTTCTTAAAACAAATATTATATTATTAATTGATATTAAATTCCAAAAAATCTAAGGTCAGGTCAAGAGACTTATATCATGATAGTTTCATCATTAATGGACCACTTGGGGGTCTCTTGGATGTATATAGTAAGTTTATTAACCATATTATATAAAAATACAAAGAGACATTGTAAAAGTGAAACTAATTAACTTAGAGTTAATACATAAAGATAAGGTTAATATAAGTACCCAAACCTGTATAAATTATATGGGTTGATTGGTTTTAGACCTATCCCCACCTTAAAAATTGAATAATAAACTTTGGAGCCATTAGAAACCGAATATTAATTTATTATAAATTAATATTTCTAGCTTTTCCAAAGGTGCCCCTCACCCCTCTTATAAAAGGGCACTCCACCTTCTCATTTCTCCACACCTTAAAAGCCTTTTTCTTCGGCCAACCTCTGCCCAAATACTCTCCAAACTTCCCTCACTACATCCTAGAGGCCTTATTGTGATCAGAAAGCCAACCTAAGGAGCCCTTTTGATCAAATCAAAAGGAAGAACCCGAAGAAGAGGTAATGTTTTCACCACTCTTTTTCAAGTTCCTTTCTTTTTCCACTTCTTCGTTCTTTGTTATTACCATTCTAAAATAATAACTCCAGTATCTTATATGTACTGTGATGTTATTATAAATATGGTACAACCATATTTAGTATTCTATCCACCCTTTGAATAACATGTCACCATACGTGCGTACGTACGGCTTACCGTCTCCACGTCGTGGTGTAATTGTTATTCAATATATTATTATTTGGATGGGTATAATAATGATGTTTAACTCATGTTAATGATTCTGTATATATGATATACCATCCATTTATATATTATTTTAATATCAAAAGAATGATATTGTCGCTCGTGCGTACGTACTGACTACCGTCTCCACGAACGCGATGAGATTCATTCTCCATCGTATCCATTAATGTATAATTATCATTTGATGATTTAGAAATGATGTTTAAGGACTTGATATCATTATGGATATGAATAAGATACAAAAAACATGTATTATGTAACAAAACATATAAAAGAAAATGAGTAAGTTAACACCCGAAACGACGATAATTCTATGATATTATTAACAAATCAATTTTAAAAGATCATATATGATATCATATTAATGTATATGATTCTTGTATAATTTAATAACAATTATTTCACCATTATACAGGAGGTTAACCTACCCTAACCAAGTAAAAGTACAAGGTAAGGGTTTATTTCACAATCTCTTCATTATCCGAGTTTTTTATATGTAATAATCTACTGGGATTTCTTTATCATCGACATCGATGTTTCTTCAAAATGTATTTAAAAACATTTTTATTATTTACAAGAATATGGGTTAAAGTCATTTATACCCTTATTTGACTTTTTATAAGAGGTTTATAAAGGAATCTTTCCGTCATTTTCAAAACAAGGTCCTTTTTAACCTTTTCGACAGAATTAAGGTAAGAATGTTTTTTTTTAACTTATACGGCGGGTGTGGCTATTTTCCGCCGTTATAAAATCTTCAAAGCTTACCTTACAAGATTATAAGAATATTTTCAATGAAAATGTTTTATTTTATAGGGATCTTAAATGATTTCAAAATAAAAAGAGATATTTCATTAAAAATAATTTTGATTTCATCTGTGTCAACATCCTTTGATGGATTTTACGCTTATTTAACGTTGATTTGTTATGATACAAAACTTCTATATTATATTGAAGGTTTTGTGATTTGTTTGACTGTGGATGTTCTATTTTTATACCATTCATGGTTTATGGTGAAAGTATTAACATTTCGTATGCTAGTTTTAATACGAATGTTTATGTTATGTTTAAACCTTTTAATATGGGAATGCATTGGACTTAATATGTGACGGGTGGAGCCCGCTATAGCTCCTAGATGCATTGGTAGGTCTCATGAGACAAACTAGTGTCTTGGCACAAGGCCTTGACAAAATCTTATTTGTAGTCTTGGCACGAGGCCTTGGCTATGTGGTTATGATAGTCTGGCATTATGCATTCCATCATTATGAAAGTGGTTATTGATTTTGCAAGTGATTATTCGATTAGTAGAATAACCATGTGAATAAGTAAATGGAATTATTTCATTTATGCCATACTATGTTGAAAGTTCAAGTTTGAAAGGATTTTGTTTTAGTTATAAATTGCCTTAAATGTTTATTCTTATTTATGAAAGTTTCCGCTATATTGTTATCCTTACTGGGCATTTGAGCTCACCCCTTTTCTATGTTTTATTTTTCCCAGGAAGTAAAGAAGTAAATTATGAATGACCTGCATGGATATTATGTGGGGATATGAGTGTGGATTATGGAGACAATATGTTGTTGTAGTAGTTTTTCATTTTATGATGTAATGTAAGACTTATGAATATATCTAGTGTTTCCATGGCTACTAAACCAATCGGTCTTTCGAGATTTGATCTTTCTTGTGATCATGCCAATGTTATGTAATAATGCACCGACTCTGGGCAACTAGGGTCGGGGCGTTACAATAATATTAACCTTACTCATGAATAATTATAAAAAAAAATTTGACATCTTAAAAAGTGACAATTTGACCTTAGTAAACATTTTGGTATTTTGTAGGTCATAAATAAATAAGTATAATTAATTAATTAATTTAAAAGACATATTATTTTCTTAAAATGTGTTCATTAATTATAAAATCAATGTCTTATAGTTTTTTTGATAATTTTATAAGACCCTATGTAATTTTTGAGTGCACTATAAAATCAGTTTTAATCTCCAAAACTATTTTTTTAAGTAAATTATGATTTTAATCAAATATTAAATTAATAATATTTTTAAAATTATTTTCAAAAAATGGACTTCATTTTTGGATTATACACTTCGAGAAATGGTTGGGGTAAATTTTTTGGATTTTTCTGAGATACTTGAATTTTTAATGAATAGTAGAATCTGATAATTTACAATAAATGCTAAATAATGGATTAATTGAGTCATTGATGATGCTCTGATGATGTAATCCCACATGGTTAAGGATCACATGATAAAATTACTGTTCTTGGTCATTGAATACTCACCATTTTTTGTCTTAGGGGAAATTAATAAACTAATGAATTTTATATTAAGGAAATCCCTCTCCCCTCCACTATAAATGCCACCCTTTACACCCTCATTTCCTCACACCTCTCAAGCTCCAAGACTTCTCTAAACTCTGAAGAAAAACCTTCCCTAGACCCTCCCCGATGTCCAATAGCTGCTTGTCTCATCAAAAGACCAATCTTAGGCCGTTAAGGAGGATCTCAAGAGAAGGATTCATGTGGTAATTTCTCTCCCTCTTCTCCTTTAATTTCCTTTCATGTTCAAGTTCATTTCCTGATCTCTCCCCACATATATTCATACAAATGGTATTGTAACTCCAGTATTATACATATACTATAATTGTATGATTCTAATGGGATATTATATCATCCAACCCCCTTTCCCTCTTCCATTTATTTTATTAAAGAGAACGTTGTTTGTAAGGTGTTAATTTATCACCTTCAAGAATGACATGGTTTGTGATTCCATTTCAACCCTAAAATCT
This sequence comes from Viscum album, assembly GCA_963277665.1. Classification (NCBI taxonomy): domain Eukaryota; kingdom Viridiplantae; phylum Streptophyta; class Magnoliopsida; order Santalales; family Viscaceae; genus Viscum; species Viscum album. The sequence continues at coordinate 438,856,475 of OY728142.1, read as the reverse complement.
GGTCATGAAACCATTTTTATCGTTGAACAAGAATATTTAAATTTTATTATGTCCTATTTAAAGTTCCATAACTGACTTATGAACATATTACTAGGTGATAAATTAAAACAACTTCATTGTGATCGAAAAACCACCCAAATTAACCCAAAAAATCTTCAATTAATTTTTATCTAATGATTCATCCACATGGATATAATTATATTCATTATAAGATCACTAAAAATCTTGTAATAACATTAATAACATGTAATATCAGTTCTGGATTTTTACCCATGTTCTACCCAAACATCAATTTAAGAATACAAGTGAACCACTCAAGAAAACCATGAAAACAAACATTCTCAAACAATGTTTTAAAACCATATAACGCATCCAAAGGAACATAATATCACTTAATGAAATCATAATGAAACATATTAATGTACATAAGCTTATGGATTTCTAATTAATGGATATAATGTCATTATACTAGACTTTAAAGAGAACGAATCATTCCGATATAAGGTAAGGGGAAATCTCAAACCCAATTTTATTCCTTCGGGTTCTCCCTCTTTCACTCCACTTTTGATATGGATACTCAATAAAGATCATTTTTTCATCATTGTCTTTACTTTTCAAGGATATACATGTTTTTCACTGGTTTTTATGACAAACCAAATGTTTTCCAACAGAACCCCTCTTTTAAGAACACCCCTTTTACTTCTCACTCAAAGTGGATTGTTCTGGTAACATGTATGTTATTCCCTCTTTCTTTTGGGAACCCATAGCTTATGAATGTGTTATTATGAGATAAAACCCATTCCATTACATGGGTTAGTTATGTACCTTTTTTATATGTGTTCTATGTGGAAAGCATGATGATGTTAATGTTATGATGTGACAGGTGCACTCGGAATTATATAGTGCAATATGAATGTTTCAATGTGACGGGTGCGCCCAGAATTATAGAGCACTCCAATGCATTGGGTGAAGTGACGAATCTCATGAGTAAATGTGAAATGATGTGTGAACCAGATTATAGCTTGGATCAAAAGTATTTTTGTTACTTAACCACTAAGACATGATGTTTCATTTTTATGCATTGCAATATTTCAAGTCTTTTATTTATGCTCCTCTCATGTTCATGATCTTTTGACTATGTTATGATTATGATCACCCCATGATATATTGTTCTTACCTATCCTCTTACTGGGATTCTATCTCACCCCTTTTGATGTATATCCTCAGGTGGATACATATACTATGGAGAGAACAAGTGCCAATAAGAAGCTAGAGAAGAAGAAATTAAATAAATGCTTATGCTTGATGTAGTATATGTTTTGTGTGGTCATAGTTTTCCCAAGACACTAAATCTTTGGATCCTCTACGTGTAATAATATTATGTTGTTTATCTTTAAAATGATGTCATAGTAATGTAATAAAAGTTTGGGTCACTATAAAATCCATATGGGGATGACAAGGAACCTACTAGTCCATCTCATGAGTGATGTAAAATCCATTCATATCTAGGATCAAGAGGTCCCATATGAAATTTTAATCTTCTATGTCAATGGGGAATTGTCACGACCGGACGCTACCCGGTCTCGAGCCGCAACTACCCCAATCCTGCCTCCATAGGCCAGGGACTGGCGACAAGCACAGATGGCTAAAAAAACACGGGGAGGCCTTTTCCTGAGTACCTATACACACAAACGCAGCCCACTCAATGCAGAAGTGCAGAGTCAAAAAGGAAATAAAAGTAAATTAAAGTGCCAGCTACTATAAACAGAACAAAAAAGGTGCGCGACATATAAATAGTAAAAAGTATGTGCTGAAGGTAATCTGAAACGAAAAGCGAAAAACACGCCCCCAACCAGAAAGGTGCCACAACCCAGCAACAGGTAACAAAAGTAAATGGCTGGGAGAGTCCCACACCTGGAACCCGACTGTGACAACCATACGCGGTCCAAGCTCCTGAACTGCTAAGCTCCACTGATGTCACGACCAACATGTACGTCATCTGCAAGGGCACACCATGTGCGGGAAAATACCAAGAAGGGGTGAGTATAAAAATACTCAATAGGATGCCCCGAAGGATCGAGGGATAAAAAATGGAGGTAATGAAGAGGTGAGTAGAAGATTGAACAGGAAAAAGTAAAGGAGTACAACTGAGAGTGCAGTAGAGAGTACAGCTCAACCCAACAAGAGGAAGGAAGTAGACTCGTCCAAACACAAGGATCTAGAAATGGTGAGAAGATAAAATTCTTATCGAGTATTTCCTACCTATAGAAGGAGAGTAGACTCGTCCAACCACGAGAAGCTAGACACGGAAATCACGAGGCATACCCCGCGCGTTTTCACCTCTCCTGGAATGTGAATAACCAAAACCCAAGAAGTGGGTACTGGAACAAGGTATATACATATCCATATGATAAAACTAGAAACCCGAACAAGATCGTAAGGGGATATCCATCTCATAGCTCTGCCCAAGAAAGTGATTCGCCAATAGTCCCAGAACTAAACACCATCGATGCCCAGCATCTCGCACGTCTACCCAGAACTGCACGTCAAGGGGCTCAAATCACCGCACCTCGACACTATCATCTTTGGGTGGCACTGAATTTCCCAAATGGTTTTATGTCATGTCACAAGGACACGTCTCGGTGAAAAATCACCCCTCGTACATGAGAGTTATGGGGAATGTATAACCACACCTCTTCACTATCACACAGTCGAGAGGTTTTCTTAATGTCAATGATATCACATCATTGACCCGTAAAACCAAGCGTCCTGCTCCGGTAGACATGGAGAAAAGCCACAAACTAGCCTACTAGAAAGGACTGAGTCTGAAAGAAGTCGTCGAGTAACCCACTGCTTGGCCCCGCTGGCAGGTAAACCCTATGTGGTTGTGGGGTAACCCACTACGGAGTCTCTGCTGGAGGGTAAACCCTAAGAGGTCTTCGGGTAAACCACTTCCCAGTCTCTGTTGGAGGGTAAGCCTTAAGAGGCCCTTGGGTAACCCACTTCCTATTATCTGCTGGAGGGTAAACCCTAAGAGGTCATCGGGTAACAACACTGCCCAGACTTTCCTGGAGGGTAAACCCTAAGAGGTCTTCAGGTAACCCACTACACTGTCTCTGGTGGACAGTAAACCCTAAGAGGTCATCGGGTAACCCACTGCCCAGTCTCTGCAGGAGTGTAAACCCTAAGAAGTCAATGATCAACCCACTGGCCAACCCTGCTCGAGGGTAAACCCGAAGGCATCGATGAGAAACCAACAGCCCTGCCCTGCTGGAGGGTAAACCCGAAACTGCTTTGGCCATCCCTACTGGATGGTACAACACTGGCCAACACAACATGGAGTGGGTATCATGCAACCACCTAACTCCAGAACAACTCACCTATTAGAGGGTCAGCACCCATGTAGTGTGGGTCACACTGATACCTGGAGCTCTGCCTAGGGAAACACATCAGGTAGATCACGGAAGGAGGATATGATCTTGATACTCATCTAGGGAAACTGCACCCAGACTCACTGGGGCTCCGTGCCCTACTATAAATAACCTCCTGGGTAGAGGATCAGTGCCCGCGTAATGTATTTGTCATACCGAATCCACAAAAACTCTACTAGGGAACACAAAGGGACATGATACTAAAATCCCACATGGCTGAAGGAAAAAAGGGGAACCCAAACAGCTCCGTTGATCACACCATCAAGAACAGAACCAGGGGAAACCACTCAACCCTGCTGGTTTAAACCACCATGAACAGAGGGACCCTCTATGTCGCAAGAGATCAAAGGTATGTAAAGAAAAACACAACACATACAAGGGGCCCACATGTCGTGTGGAAAAATCATATCTCAAACCCTAGTACATTAACATTATCGGGTATAAAAAACAACATTTACCTCCAATCATCCACATATACTCCCATAGTATACCACATATCTATCCCAAAGGCCATCGTGCACATGACACCCAAGGTCAGTGCAAAGGGAGAAAATGTAATTTCAGTAACCTGCTTCCTCCACATCCCTATCACGACCATCCATATCTCTTAAAATATCAAATTAACTCACACGGGAGTGAATGCATTCACATGCCAAGGGTTTTCTTCCAAACACAACAAGAAGAACCACCACCGTAGCACATTTCATGCTTCCACATTTAATGAGATTTGGAATGAGACTCCGCACATCCAAATGGATTGTAACATTGTAATCCTCATAGAAAAACACAAGAGATCGACTATTTAGTCACCGCCAGTAGACATCCAACGTCAAAGTCATTCAACACTGCATTACGACCGAACGACGTCTCGTGGTCCTGATCCTCGGATCTGAAAGCAGTCGGGCGCATCGCACCATTGTGAACCCCTCAGAAAAACACTTGAAATTGACTGCTCACCTTCATGGAGCTGATGTTTGGGGAAAAATATGCATTTTTCTACACCACACATGATCGGTGCTACGTGGGACCTGCATCGCTATCCTGAAATGCAACAAATGGATCGCACCGTTGCGATCCTCTCAGAAAAGTACACAAGATTGACTAAACACTTGTCCAAAATGGACACCCGGTGATAAAGATGGAAATCACCACCAACTCCAAAAACATCCCTCATGCGGCCCCCACCATCATGCCTAATTAAAGCGGGTGGTTGACACTCACAATCGACTGCTCGCACGCCCCGAACGGACATCCGATGAGAATGTTGTGAAACGCTTCTCACAGCATAAAAGACGGACAATGGGTCCATGCCTCAACTCTAGTTTCAACACCCAAAATTGTACGGGAAATATTCTTCTCGATTCCAGGGTCGCAACGCTGTTGACGATGCTCAAAACTCACTCCGGATGTGTTTGTGCCGCCGAAAACAATAACCTCGGAGAAACACGCTAAACCACATAACGTACGTGTCGTGCCACTAAGCCCCCATCTCGGGACTAAAAAACTCTTAAGACCATCTCAAAACGTCCATCTCTAGACGAGGATTTCATTGTTTCATACGGCACACAAAATAGACACCTGTAGTGAAGCTTACGGGTGTCCGAAGTCGAGGGGATGAATCCACTTGGGCTGGACCGGCCTGGGCCGACCTACGGCTCAGCCGTGAGGCCTGTCCGTGGACTCGTGGTCCTCCAAGCACCGACATGCCCTCGTGGCTGGTTGTGGTATCATGCGGAGACCCACGAATGGCGGGTCCTTTTCCCCGCCCGGTGACATGCGCCGCGGCGTCACCCCGTCGCGCCCCCGGTGAGTTCTCCCGGCCGCTCGCGACCTCGCCCAGCTAGGGCCACCTCGCCCGGCCAGCACTGCCTCGCCTGGCCAATGTCGCCTCACCCGGCCAAAGACTGACGCCACCTGGGAGCCCTCGTGTCGTCGCCGCTGAAGATTGCAGCATCCCGGAGAGTTTCCGTAAAAACACCCAATCACACCTGGATCATCGTCGGATTGTTGCGGACACCTCGAGACTCGAAATTCAAATTTGAGAGATGTGTCTGAAATATCAGAACAAATACTATGCATTCATGTTGTTTTCTGCAAAATTAAACAGAATTTTTGTGCTATAAATAAATCTCAAATTAGATGCAATAATTGAAATATAATGCACGATCCTACCTCAGGGGCTTATCTCATCACTTCGCAAGCGATCCGCCGGAGCCACAACACCTTTGAGAGGAAAAAGAAATGGGAAGCTAGATGGAGAGATCCTCGATTTCTGGAGGGTTCCTCCACTAGAGTGAAAAAAAAATTGGAGAAGGTGAGGGGTGGGAATAGGTATAAGTAAAGAAAAACAAACCAAAACTTTAATTAATTTCAACACATAAATTAACCTGCATCCGAAACTCTTGATAGGGTCGAGGTTAACCCTCCCCTAGGGTAAAAAACACCTCCCGAGCACAATGGAGGTGACATAATTTTAATCTGAGGCCTCGTTCTGATGTTATAAACTGAGGCCGCTTAATTACGAAAACGTCCCTATTGGCATTTCTCACAGGAGGCCCACACCTGCGAAAATTACACCCCTCCTAGGGTAAACGGCATGCTCTAGACACAAAGGTGCCCTCAGTTTACCCGTTCGAGCTACCGTTTAGCAGTTATTTCATTTATTTGGCTTGCCTAGTGCGAACGCACTAAAAAATTAATATCAGTGACACCGGGGCTCGAAATCGCACGCCGTAGGAAAGCGCTGCTCTGGAATAACATGAAGAATATTCCAAAGAATTTTATATAAAAAATCATGTTCTTAAATAATTCCCTCCATCAATCTTTTTGTTCCTGAAAAGTAGAACCAAGGATGAACTCAGGGTACTAAGCTCGCACCTACCTCTTTCATACTGAGAAGAACTCTTGCATAGTTCTGTGCCACCGCATAGAGACCAAAGGATATGATCGGTTCACAAGAGGTATGCCCTTGCCGATGACATGCATAAGAGCACACACACGTCCTCTCAGGTGAGTCACGTGGGAGACTTCACACCACCAAATCAGACTTTGGGTTTAGGGTAAGGCGGTGGGGACCTCGCCATCCCTTCACATGGTCTCAAATAGCTTGAAGGACCTCGGGGGTATATCACCTCCCCGATCGCACCACTACGTCACACGTTGCGACTATAATCACCATTTGGACGTGGGACAAAGCCCAGTGATTCCATCCTTCAGAATATCCATATGGTGAAACACCCAAGGATATCCGGTCACACAAGGTTTTGCAGTCGATGTATGACGACCAAGACTCTCTTACATGCTCGAAAGGTGAAGGATTCGCCACCATCGACTAAAGAGAAAGGTTCCCCACCCTCTACTAGCACCACCTATCTAGGCACTACTTCGATCATGGTGTTGCCTCTACCGTGGTGGTTCCCCTATTGGCTTCCTGAAGATCTCAGCATACCCAATCATGTAGTCCCATTCTATGTGACCTCGCCCATCACAAGAATATCACTGGTGCTCTCTGGGCTGCCCTGGTGCCCTCCGGCACCACTGTGGGGTAAGTGCATTTTAGAGACCCAAAGCTTGATGTACATGGACATTAAATTACATTTGTGGAATACATAATACATAACAATAATAGACACAAAAGGAATGTAATAGTTTAGTGTCTTTGGAAACATGGAACATAATATTCTAATCATGGTGAAAGATCTTCAACATCTCCCATAAAGATTTTCCCTTTTTTTCTTACCGAAAACCTTTCTTTATATCCGGGGGAAAAGAAAACATTTAAAGGGTGGTCTCAAATTCTCAGTAAGGGCAAGCATGGAAAAATAATAAAACAAACTATATACATTTGAACTTCAAAACATTAACATAAAGTTTAATCATCAAAATCTTGAGTAGTGAAATAAATCATGGAAGTACGTAAAGAATAGATCATAAAGTAACATCAATCATGATAAAATAACATGGTAATAAAACATTAAATTGTGGAAAAACATTAAGCACATGATATGATTTCCATAGTAGCCAAGGCATTGCTGTCATGACCATCTTAGTGGACAAAGTCCCTTTTTTAATCGAGTTCACTCCTCGTTCAAGTCCTGTATTACTAAACTGAATTAACTTACCATTCCAGCCATGTCTATCTCATGAGATATAAATCTTTACCCAATGCATTAGATGGATATATAGGTCCCACCCATCTCATAATTAAATCATTCTTACTTATGCCACAATATAAACATAAATCATTCATCGTAACCCAAAGAAAAAAATGGGTTTCATAAACATCATCCCATCATCACATAATCCATATAAAACAAATAGATATTTCATCACAAGAAAATTGAAACCATTTCAATCATAGAGACATTATACTTGAATCATGCACATATGAAAAATGTCATATTATATGGAAAATGGTTTTGATAAATCACTTGAAATTAATTCTTTAGGAAAATATCCTTTCTTCTTCAAAATCATTTTCTTTTCACAAAATGCCATGAAATTTTAAAAGAAAATTATTTTGTTTAAAATAGTCCTGAAATCTTGTCGATTAAGTTTCAGGAAAAAAAGGAGTTATGAAACCGTAAAAATCAGTTCATGTCATATAAGTTAAAAAACATTCTTCTCCTACTTTTTCCGGAAAAGTGAAAAAAGTACCTCGTATGGTATGAAAACAAAAGATTCATTACATTCCATGTAGTAAAAGTATAAAATGGGTGAAAAGGACTTTAAACATACATGAAAACATTTTTATAAAACATGGTCTTGGATGATAACAATAACCCCAGTAAATACTTACAAATAAACAATTTCGGGTAAAAATGAGATTGGAAAAGTTATCCCTTAGCTTAGGTCCGATATATTTCATACATATCTGAACCTCCTGTATAATGATTTAAATAGTGTAATTGACTTATTACAAGAACCATATTTATTGTTATGATATCATATATGGTTCACTTATGACTTTATATTATCTGTTCTTTTGTAAGTTCCATGTTAAAGCATTGTTTTGGGTAAAATTGTTTTATTTATCGTACGTGTTTGGACTTGTTGTTCTTGAAATTATTATTACATATATCTTGATTTACATACTTCCAGAATGTAAATAATGATTTATATATCATATATATATTCAGCATATATATATATAATAGATATATAAATGAAATTAAATACACCATTCATGGAGACGGTAGGTCGTACGTACGCATGAACGCTGTTTTCGTTTCCTTATGGAATTAAATGGAATTAAGTAAATGAAAAATATATGTACATAAATCCAGTATCATTATTATTTAATATATTTCATGATTATTTTTTATATATACTTTATAATCATACTTGAATGGTTAATCATGGAAAATGAATCTCATCGTGTTCGTGGAGATGGTAGTCCGTACGTACGCACGAGCGATGATATCATTCCCATGATCGTGGAATTGTATTGAAGGTATTTATAATATTTCAGAATAAATATCACTTTAAAATAATAATATATAGTAATTTATTTACACCATTATACACATCCAATTAAGGTGGTGGTGGAAAACAGATTACACCACGGCGTGGAGATGATATTCCGTACGTATGCATGCGTGGTGATTTCATTTCCGTAGGATGGATAGAAGATGAAATTGTGTTGTTTAATATTTATAATAACATATCAGTATATGAGTGATACTTTGTTTTTTAATTTATGATGAAACAAATAAATAAAAAGAAGTAGAAGAAGAAATAATTTGGAAAGAATCTGTAAAGGATATTACCTCTTCTTTGACGCGCCTCTTCTTAACATCCTCTTAAGGCACTAGGGTTGGTCTTTTGAGGAGACTAGAACCTCTATAATGTTTCTAGGTATTATGATAAGGGAAATTGGTAGGGTTTGGCCGAGCTTCGTGGCTCAAAGGGGTGTGAAGAGAAGAGGGAAGGGTGCCCTTTTTATAAGGGAGGAGAGGAGCACTTAAAGAAAACATAAAATATTATTTTATAATAAATTTATATTCGGTTTATATTAGCTCCAAATTGATTTATTTAAAAGAAAAAGTAGGTATGGGTCGAAATACTCTCAACCAATAGGTTTTATACAAGCTTAGGTTACTATTTTATACTTATCATTTAGATTTAACTCTAAGTTAAATAATATAACTTTTACCGTGTATTCTTGTTTTCTTACACTATATGGCTAATAAACATACTATAACGGGCCAAAAGAACCCTAAGTGGTTCATTATTAATATATATAACCTTATATATGTCATTTTTCTGATCCTTATATTTTTATAAATATAATAACAATTAATAATATAATATTTGTTTTGAAAACTATTTTATGTCAATTTTGACAATATTTTGTAATTGATTTTTTGTGAAAATCATAACAGAATGATTAGTTCGAACAAAGTTAATTAAATAAATAATAACATGTAATATTAACCTATAAAATTATTATAATTCATAAAAATTCTAAAATTACATTTATTTGTGTGTTTATAATATCAATTATTTTAATATTTCTTTATTTAGGTAATTACTCCATCACCATTGTGTCATAAATAAATTAAACTATTTAATGTCTAAAATTTATAAATAAAATACTATTAGGTATGAGATATTTTTATATTTCTAATGAATATTAATAGTCGAGTTTATATTTTGTATAACCCTATGTTAAATATATTTTAGTTATTAAACTTTGATTTTAACCATTTTAACTCTTCTTTAAATAAAATAATAATAAATGTCCTAATCCAATACAAGTGGACCTAAAGGGTAATATTTTATTCCTAAGGTTTTTTTTGGTCGAATTACACTTATCCAATAGAATTAGGACATGTTTTAGGGGAATAGTAATATCATATTTACCCTTAATTACCCTATTTACATTTAACCGTGGTAAATAAAAGAAAATAGTTACTATTCACCAAAAATTATTTTTGTCTTATTGAACCAAAATTTACTCCTTGATATTAACTGTGTCTCTCGGATTTTCAAATTCCACTCACAGAAGCGGTAAAATTATGTTTTAGGTATATTTTCAAATTCTCCTAAGAGGTGGGTAAAAGACGTTGAAAAGCTCAATAAAATTTTTATATTTCTAAAATTATTATAAAATGACTCCAGTGAATTACATTGAAATTATATAGGTATTATGTATCAATTTTGACCTAAAATAAATTTAAATAAAATAAATAATTATTTAAATAAAAAGTTGATTTTTAAATAGTAACCCATTGGTTTCACTATTCATAAAAAATTGACTGTTTTTAGACAAATATCAAAAATTTACCCTAGGCTAATTTCGACATTTTGAAAGATAAAATTTATGAAATTTCAAAAAGTGGGTATTAAGATTCATAACGGCTAGTTTATATAACATATCGTTGTTTAGTGAAACTCGGTATTGCGTAGAACACACACTATCATGGAAGGATGTGATTTCGTGTAATGGAAGCCAAGTTAGGGATGCGTGGAGTGCAATCTTTTTTTGGTGTAGAGTACAACACAAGACATCAATGAAATTAAAAAATATATATATTTTTCAGAAAATCTTGGGGTGTTACATTCTACACCCCTTAAAATAAATTTCTCCCTCGAAATTCGTCGGGGTTATAAATGGTTTACTACTTGAAAGTTTATTTAATAGAAACCCACATCATAAAAAGGAATACCAAAACTTATCTTTAAAAACTAATGTATGAAACATAACAGTTACCCAAATTAACTAATCATTAGGTTTCCACATAGGTGAACATAGGTGAAAATATGGATATAGAAGAGAAATCTGACCATCATGTTCTGATGGAGAGTGGTAAAGAACATGGCCATGAAAAATCCAAAAATCACAAAGCCTTAAATTTGTGATGATTTAAGGTACCATCTGATTCATAGGATATAAGGACACTAGGACAACATTTTTTATGTATTCAAGTTCATTTCCCTATAGTATTAGAATTGTTGAATTAAAATAAATACTTAATTGATTTTGGTACAATCTTACAGTTGTTTGTGCCTTGAAAAATTTCCACATCATCTCTTAAAGAAATGAAGTTGAATTTGTCTTCTGTGGTGTGTTAGCAGATCATCTGATAGGATGATAGGTCATTCCATCTGTCTCAAACATAATGTTAGTAAAAGTTATATACATAAGTCCATCTATGGTGAGATTAATCGTATATGGTTCCAAAAATAGAATTGTACTTCATCTATCATACCTCTTAATAAAATAATACTAGTTTATACTAACCAAGGACTTCCTGTAGGACAGTTGTAGGCGATGAAGGCTTGTCGCACTTAAGTTGTGGGTTCGATTCCCACAACCTTGTCCGACGCGACGGGTTATCGCCCGTCCTTCGGGTTGTCCTTTTTCTAAAACTATACTATTACAACATTTCAAAAATAATATCAAAAAGTTCTACCCTTAAACAATACTATCTAATGTCTAACTTAATCTATTCCAATCTTTAGGCTTCTCACAGTATAAGGAAAAGGATTGATATAAAGGTCATTTACCAAGCATGTAAATACCGTCATTTATGCCCATATATCATAAGATATCTCTTGTTGGTCATATTCCAAACATTCAAATGCCTTAATCATGTATTCTCTTGAAAATTGAATACCCATTGAACCTTTGTGAAAACATGAATGTAATTAAAATTTAACACATTCCACATACCAAAATCCCAAAAATTATATATACACAAACCATGATATCACTTAGTCCTTATATCAATCATGAGCTCATGAATACTATCAAACATATTATTTTCTCCTTATCCATTCATTATGCGCATATCATCTTCTTTCAAAAATATTTGAATCACTTTTCATGGTTACCGGTACCATATAATTATTGAAAACCAATACATAGATATTCCAAAATTTCACAATTCCATAAATGAGATTCCATGATACTATTTTTTAAATCCCATTACATAAACACTTAATCATTATACAACATCATTTTCATACTCAACATCACATATAGTGATCACATGTGACTTACCTTTATCCTTTTCCTTAATAGGTTGCTCACGTTGATCATCATTAACCCTTGGATTAGGGCGTTTATTATCATAATGCCCCATCTCCTTGAACATGAAGCATCGAAGTGTTGGTGGTGTGTTCTCTGCAGTCTTTTCTTTATTCACATCATTAGCAACCCTTTTTCCATTACTTCGACACTCATCTTCTCGATGACCTTCTTTTCGACACTTAAAACATTTTCTAGTTCCTTTAAGACAATCTCCACCATGCTTCTTTCCACTGTTTGAGCATAAAGAAACATTCATATTATTTTCACCGTTATTCTGAGATTTCTCCTTGAACACCATCATTTTTTTCATGTCAAAACCATGAGATGAATATGTTACACCAACTTCCAGTTCTACCTTGATAGCAGAACGCACAATTTCTTCATAGCTACTGAAGTCTCTTATAGCTAATTCCCTTCGAAGACTTGGTTTTAAGCCACTGAAAAATTGATCAACTTTACTTTCTAGTTGGATGATAAAGCCATATGCATACCTTGAATGTCTTGTAAAACTCGGTTCGTATATACCAACAGATTCATCATCATTTTTCTTAAGCTCAAGGAACTCATTTTCCATATTTGTTCGAATAATACGGGGGATGTACTTACTGAAAAACAAGTTCTTGAACTCATCCCATTCCATGGATTCAATTTCATCTTGGGGAATTGTATTCTTAATTAGAGTCCACCATTAGTCTACTTCACCTTCTAAACGGTAAAAAACTATAATGAATTTATCATGTTCTGAACTGTGATGTATGGAAAATATCTTTTCAATGGTACTGATCCATTGTTTAGCAACAAGTGGATCATAAGACCCATTGAAACAAGGTGGATGTTGCCTCATGAAGGACTCAATAGACTATTTTTCCCTTCTTTGATCATTTGAAATAAAGAATGATTCATAGCTTGTGTAAGTATATCAATAATATTTTTCACTCTATCTCCCATCACATTTGGTTGTTCAGGAGGACAATCATTACATTGTCCTTTACATTGATCAACACGGTTCCTTCGTGTTCGAGCCATCGTCTAAATCCCAAAAAGAATATTGTGAGAGGAAAAATCATACTAGGAAAACAACATAATAAAGGGGGAGTACCTTCAATATCCAAAATATTAGTTTTAATTCTATGATCGTTTCAATAATTATAGGACTATAACATATACGTATACTTATCCTTAGGGACATCCCTAGACATTCCTTAGAAATATCTCTAGGGATCTCACTAATGTTTTCGCATCCTAGTTTCCAAAGGTTAACCAAATATTTCCTCTTATACCAACAGTAGAGACCCAATGTTTGACATACAAGGATATTACATTACATTTGTGGAATACGTAATACATAACAAAAATAGACACCAAAAGAACCGTAAGAGTTTACTGTCTTTGGAAACATTGAACATAGTCTTCTAATCTTGGTGAAAAATCTTCAACATCTCCCATAAATATCTTACCTTTTTTCATACCTAAAACCTTTCTTTATATCCTGGGGAAAAGAAAAAATATAAATGGTGAGATCAAATGCTCAGTAAGGGTAAGCATGGGAAAAAAATAAAACAAACCATATACATTTGAACTTCAAAACATGCAGATAAAGTTTAAACATCAAAATCTTGAGTTGTGAAATGCATCATGGCAGTACGTAAGGAATAGATCATAATGGAACATCAATCATGATAAAATAACATAGGAATAAAACATATGATTGTGGAAAAACATTATGAAGCTGATATTATTTAGATATTAGCAAAGTCATTGCTTCCATGACCATCATAGTGGACAAAGTCCCTTTCAGAATCGAGTTCACCCCTCGTTCTAGTCCTGTATTACTGAACTGGATTAACTTACCGTTCCAGCCATGTCTATCTCATGAGATATAAATCTTTTTCCAATGAATTTTAGGGAGATTTTGGTCCCACCCATCTCATAATGAAATCTTTCGTACTTGTTCCACAACATAAACATAAATCATTCATCGTAACCCAAAGAATAAAAATGGGTTTCATAACCATCATCCCATCATCACATAATCCAAATAAAACAAATGGATATTTCATCATAAGAAAATTGAAACCTTTTAAATCATAGAGACATTATACTTGAAACATACACATATGAAAAATGTCATCTTAGATGGAAAATGGTTTTGATAAAACACTTGAAATGAATTCTTGAGGAAAATATTCTTTCTTCTTCAAAATAATTTTATTTTCACAAAATGCCATGAAATTTTAAAAGAAAAAGATTTTTTTAAAAAAAGTACTAAAATTTTGTTGATTAAGCTTCTTGAAAATAAGGAGTTATGAAACCGTAAAAATCTGTTCATGCCGTATAAGTTAAAAAAACATTCTTCTTGTACTTTTGCAGGAAAAGTCAAAAAAGTACCTCGTATGGTATGAAAAAAAAGATTCCTTACATACCATGTAGTAAAAGTCAAAATGGGTGAAAAGGAATATAAACACACATGAAAACATATTTATAAAACATGGGCTTGGATGATAACAGTAACCCAAGTAAATACTTATGAATAAACAATTTCGGATAAAAATGAGATTGGAAAAGTTATCCCTTACCTTTGGTCTGATATACTTCATACGTATATGAACCACATATATTATTATTTAAACAATGTCATTGACTTATTAAATAATAATATTTATTGTTATGATATCATATATGGTTCACTTATGACTTTATATTACCCGTTCTTTTGTAAGTTCCATGTTAAAGTAGCGTTTTGGGTAAAATCATTTTATTTATCGTACTTGTTTGGACTTGTTGTTATTGATATTATTATTACTCATATCTTGATTTACTTACTTATAGAATGTAAATCATGATTTATATATCATATATATATTCATTATATATATATAATGGATATATAAGTGAAATTAAATACACCGTTCATGGAGACGGTAGACCGTACGTACGCATGAACGCTGTTTTCATTTCCTTATTGAATTAAATGGAATAAAGTAAATGAAACATATATGTACATAAATATAGTATCATTATTATTTAATATATTTCCTGATTATTTATTATATATACTTTATAATCATACTTGAATGGTTAATCATGGAAAATGAATCTCATCGCGTTTGTGGAGACGATAGTCCGTACGTACGCATGAGCGATGATATCATTCCCATGATCGTGGAATTGTATTGATGTGTATGTATAATATTTCCGAATCAATATGACTTTATAATAATCATATATATTTAATTATTTACACCATTATACCTATCCAAGTAAGGTGGTGGTGGAAAACAAATTACACCACGGCGTGGAGACAGTATTCCTTACATACGCACACGCGGTGATTTCATTTCCGTAGGATGGATAGAAGATGAAGTTGGGATGTTTAATATTTATAATAACATATCAGTATATTAGTGATACTAATGTTATTAATTTATTTTGAAACAAATAAAGAATACGAATTTGAAAAAGAAATAAATTGGAAAGAATCGGTAAAGGATATTACCTCTTCTCTGACGTGCCTCTTCTTAACCTCTTCTTAAGGCACTAGGGTTGGTCTTTTGAGGAGATCAGAACCTCTATAATGTTTCTAGGGAAGATGATAGGGGAAATTTTCAGGGTTTTTCCGAGCTTAAATTCTCAAAAGGGTGTGAAGATAAGAGGGAAAGGGTTCCCCTTTTATAAGGGAGGAGAGGGGCACTTTAGGAAAAACATAAAATATTATTTTATAATAAAGATATATTCAGTTAATAATAGCTCCAAATTGATTTATTTCTAAGATAAAGTGGGTATGGGTCGAAATACTCTCAACAAATAGGTTTTAGACAATTTTAGGTTACTATTTTAACCTTATCATTTAGATTTAACTCTAAGTTAAATAATTTAACTTTTACGGTGTATTCTTGTTTTCTTACACTATATGGTTAATAAACATATGATAACAAGGCAAAAGAACCCCAAGTGGTTCATTATTAATATATATAACCTTATATAAGTCATTTGGACGATCCTAATATTTTTAGAATTATAATAACAATTAATAATAAAATATTTATTTAAAAAACTATTTTATGTCATTTTGACACTATTTGGTAATTGATTTTTTGTGAAAATCATAACAGAATAATTAGTTCAAAAAAAATAACTAAATAAATACTAACATGTCATATTAACCTATAAAATTAGTGTAAATCATAAAAAGTCTCAAATTACATTTATTTGGGTATTTATAATATCAATTATTTTAATATTTCATTATTTAGGTAATTACTGCATCACCATTGTGTCATAAATAGATTAAATTATTTAATGTCTAAAAATTATAAATAAAATACCATTAGGTTGGAAATATTTTTATCTTTCTAATTAAAATTTATTTTTGAATTTATCTTATGTATAACCCTATATTAAAAATGTTTTAGTTATTAATCTTTCATTTTAACCATTTTAACTCTTCTTTAAATAAAATAATAATGAATGTCCTTATCCAATCCAAGTAGACCTAAAGGGTAATATTTTATTTCTAAGGTTTTTTTTGGTCAAATTACACTTATCCAATTGAATTAGGACATGTTTTAGGGTAATATTAATATCATTTTTAACCTTAATTACCCTATTTACTTTTTATCGTGGTAAATAAAAGTAAAAAGTTACTATTCACAAAAAAATATTTTTATCTTATTGAACCACATTTTACTCTTTGATATTAACCGTGTCTCTTCTATTTTTGAAATTCCACTCACAGAAGCGGTAAAATTGTGGTTTATGTATATTTTCAAATTCTCATAGGAGGTGGGTAAAAGACGGTGAATGTTCAATAAAATATTTATATATCTAAAATTATTATAAAATGACTCCAATGATTTACATTATACTTATATAGGTATTATGTATCAATTTTGACCTAAAATAAATTTAAATAAAATTAATAATTATTTAAATAAAAATTCGGTTTTTATATAGTAACCCAGTGTTTTCACTATTCATCAAAAATTGAATGTTTGTAGAAAAATTCCAGAAATTCACCCTAGGTTAATTTTGATATTCCGAATCAAAAAATAAAGTCCATTTCGAAAGATAAAATTTATAAAATTTCAGAAAGTGGGTATTATGATTTATAACGGCTAGTTTATAAAACATATCGTTGTTTAGTGAAACTCGGTATTGTGTACAACACACGCTATCGTGGAAGGTCGTGATTGCATGTAATGCAAGCCAAGTCAGGGATGCATGTAGTGAAAGAACCTTTTGGTGTAGCGTACATCACAAGACATCAATGAAATTAAAAAGAATATTTTTCATAAAATCTCGGGGTGTTAAAACCATGGCCCGGAGTCCACTCACAGAAGGGTCTTCTCTGTTGGGGCCCTGCTCTCTACCACCCTAGTGGTGCATAACCACGTCTCCAAAACCGGTAGTGGGAAGGCCACCTAAGTCGAGATTCTTTTATCAGGCGCCTGCTAGCTATGGTAGATGTCTCCGCTCCGTCGTGCCTACTTCCACAACCAACTGTAGAGCGTGATAGGAAGCTCTCTATCACAAGCGCCTGGTCCTGCACCTCAGCATAAGTGGGATACCCAAGGGTACTGTGATAGTAAAAATCTCTCTACGAAGACCCTGCTTGAACTTCCACACTTGGAAGTTGTTGTTATGGACCATGTTCGGGTAAAAACATGCACGGTCTGCGAAACTAGTCAGGTACTCAGTCACCATCATCCTTCCCAGTTGAAACTGCAGGAGCTCCTGGATCTGAATGGAGTGTAAGCAGGAGGGGTAAAACTCATCATGAAATAGTAGCTGAAGGTTGTCCCATGAATGCGACGACTCATCGAGTAACTGAGTCACCAGACTCCACCAATGCCCAGCTGCTCCGTGGAAAAGGCTGGCAACAAAAGACACCATAAGATCTGACGACGTCTACACAAGCCTAAAGAGGCGAACCACAGTCTCTAGAAAAACCTTTGCCGCTTGAGGGTTTGGCTTACTGCTCAACCTCAGCGGTCTCTGCCTTTGGAACTCATGGTATGCGCTCAACCTGTGCTCGTGTTTTTTCTACTCTGTAGGAGCTGTCTGTTGCTCACCATGTGGGGGTGCTACTACTGGCCCACCTAAAGAAAGGGGCTCGCATGATGGGTTCTAGACTGAAGCCTCGAAGCTCACAGGGTCATCATCATGAATCAAAGCTAGTATCATGGGTGGCTATCTTCGCAGAGACATCCTGAATGTTATCAAGAAGTGTCGTGGTCAGACAAGCATATATATATATAACAGTCACAAAATGGGTAGCTTACTCAAGAAGGACAGTCAAAGACTCAATCCTATGTGATGTACAAACCAGTTTTTCCTACAATGGGTGTCTCAGTATACCGAGTTGACTAGCAGTTTATCAGGGTACTGGTGAATGGATACGTCCGTCTCCACACCGTCGCTTCACTCCCTGACCTGAGAGATGCTCTCGAGACATTTCGACACAGTTCCCCTAAATCCCAACCAATTCCTTTTTAGGGATGTCCGAAAAACTTCCTAAGGAACGAACAAACTCTGATACCACTTTGTCATGACCCAACCCTACCTGAGCTCAAGCTGCAACTACCCCAAGCTCGCCTCCATAGGCCAGGGGCTGGCGACAAGTACCGAAGGCTATACAACTCAGGGAGGCCTTTTCCTAAGTACCATTACACACACACGCAACACACTCAATGAATAAGTGCAGAGAAAAAATGTAAAGTAATGTAAAGTAAAGTGCCAACTACTATAAACAGACCAAAAACGGTGCATCAACCTCTAAATAGTACAAAGTAAGTGCTGAAGGTGAACTAAAAAAAGGAAAAAACAAATGACAAACCAGAAAAGTGCCACAACCCAGAAACATGTAAACAAAAGTAAAAGGCTAGGAGAGTCCCACACATCGAACCTGACTACGAACACCATATGTGGTCCAAGCTCCCAAACTCCTAAGATTTGTTGAAGTCATGACAACAAGTCTGTCTTCTGCAAGGGCACACCATGTGTGGGAAAATCCCATGTAGGGGTGAGTATAAAAATACTCAGTAAGATTCCCCGAAGGCTCGAGGGAGCAATAAAGGAGGCACTGAAGAGGTGAGAAGTAAATCGAACAAGGAAAAGTAAAGGATTACAACCGAGAGTGCAGTAATGAGTAGCGCTCAACCCAACTAGAGGAAGGAAGTAGAATCGTCCAAACACAAGGAGCGAGAAATGGTGAAAAGATAAACTTCTTATTGAGTCTTCACTGCCTATAGTAAGAGAGTAGACTCATCCAACCACAAGAAGCTAGACACGGAAACCATGTGGAATACCCTGCACGTCTTCACCTCTCCTGGAAGGAGAGTAACTGAAACCCATGAAGTGGGAACTAGAAAAATGTATATACGTATCCATATGCTCAAACTAGAAACTCGAACAAGATCATAAGGGGATCTCCATACCATAGATCAGCCCAATAAAGTGAGTCTCTAACAGACCCAGAAGTAAACACCACCGATTCCTAGCATCCCGTACATCTTCCCCGAACTGCAAGTCAAGGGGCTCAAATCACCACACCTTGACACTATCCGCTCTGGGTGGCACTGACTCGCCCGCATGGTTTTATGCCGCATCAGAAGGATGCATCTCAGTGGGAAAGAACCCATCGTACTTGAGAGATATGGGGAATTTCAAACCACACCTCTTCACGATCATATAGGCGATAGTTCTTCTCAATGTAAAAGTTATCACATCACTGACCGGTACAACCAAGGGTCCCACTCTGGTATTCACGGAGAAAATCTACAGACTAGCCTAGTAGAAAGGACTGAGTCTGAATGAATTCATCAGGTAACCAACTGCCCTGCCCCGCTGTAGTGTAAACCCTAAGAGGTCATCAGGTAACCCACTTCCCAGTCTCTAATGGAGGGTAATCCCTAAGAGGTCGTCGGGTAACCCACTGCCCAGTCTCTACAGGAGGGTAAACCCAAAGAGGTCGTCAGGTAACCCACTGTGCATTATCTGGTAGAGGGTAAACCCTAGGACGTAATCAAGTAACCCACTACCCAGTCTCTGCTGGATGGTAAATCCTAAGAGGGCGTTGGGTAACCAACTGCCCAGTCTCTACTAGAGGGTAGACCCTAAGAGTTTGTCAGGTAACCCACTGCCCAGACTCTTCTGGAGGGTAAACCATATGAAGTCAATGAGGAACCCACTGCCCAGCCCCGCTGGACGGTTAATCCGATGAATTCGATGAGAAACCCACTACCCAGCCCCACTGGAGAGTAAACCCAGAACTACTATTTCCATCCCTACTAGATGGTACTACACTGGACAACAGAACACTGATTGGGTATCTTGAAACAACCCAACTCCAGAACAACTCACATAGCAGAGGTTCAATGCCCATGTAATGAGGGTCACGCCGATACATGGAGCTCTTCCTAGGGAAACATTTCACTGTAGATCGTGGATTGAGGATATAATCTCAATACACGGCTAGGGAAACTGTACCCATGCTCACTGGGGCTCTGTATTCTATTGGAAGAAACCTCCTGGGCAGAGGATCGGTGCCGCATAATGTATTAGTAACACCGAATCCACAAAAACTCTACCAAGGAACACGAAGGGATGTGATACTAAAAGCCCACACAGCTGAAGGAAAAAAGGGAACCCAAAAAACTCCATCGATCACACTGTCGAGAAAAGAAACATAGGAAACCACTCAACCCTACTGGTTTAAACCATTCTGAATAGAGGGACCCTCTATGTCGTCATAGATCAAATGTACATAAAGAAAAACATGGCACGCACAAGGGGACCACAGGACGTGTGGCCCTATCTCATCTCCAACCAAAGTACACAAACATTATTGGGTACAAACTATAACATGTACCTCCAAGCATCCCCGTATACTCCCAGAGTATACCACATCTCTAGCCCAAAGGACATCGTGCACACGACACCCAACATCAGCGCGAAGGGTGAAAATGTAACTTCCCCAACCTGATTTCTCCACAGCCCTAGAACGACCATCCATATCTCTTAAAACATTAACTTCACTCACACAGGAGTGAACGTGAACATATGCCAAGGGTTTTCTTCCAAACATAGTAAGAAGAACCGCCACAGGAGCACCTTTAATTCTTCCACATTTAATGGGATCTCGAATGAGGCTCTGCACATCCAAACAGATCATACCTTAGTAATCCTCATGGATAAACACACGAGATCGACTATTTACTCAACTCTAGTAAACATCCGACATCAAAGTCTTTCAACACTGTATTACCCTCGAACAACGTCATGTGGTCCCGATTCTCAGTCCCGAAAACAATTAGGCACATCACACCATTGAAATCCCATTAAAAAAACACGTCAAATTGACTGATTACTGGCATGAAATGGATGTCTGGGGAAGAAGATGCATTTCACCGCACCGCACACGAGTGGTGCTAAATGGGACCCGCATCACGATCCTGAAATGCAACAAAAAGATTACACCATTGCGATCCTCTCGGAAAAGTACACAAGATTGAATAATCACTAGTTCAAAACGGACACCCGGTGATAAAGATGAAAATAACCACCAACTCCCAAAACAACCTTTTTGGGGCTCGCGCCATCGTGCATAATTAAAGCGGGCAGGTTGCACCATTGCAATTCCCTCAGAAAAACACTCAGAATCAACTGCTCGCACGCCCCGAACAGACATCCGATGAGAATGTTGTGAAACGCTGCTGAAGGCTTAAAAGACGGTTTGTGGGTCCCATGCCTCAACTTCGGTTTCAATGACTGAAACCGTACTGGAAATCTTTTTCTCGAATCAAGGGTCGCAACGCCCCTGACAGCGCTCAAAACAGACTCCAGATGTGCCTGCATCGCCCAAAACAAGAACTTCGGAGAAACCCGCTAAACCACTTAACGTATGTGTCACGCCACTGAGTCCATTTATAGGGATTTAAAAACTCCCAAGATCATCTCTAAACATCCGTCTCGAGCCAAGGATTTCACTGCTGCAGAAGACACACAAAACGGACACACGTAGTGAAGATTACGGGCATCCGAAGTCAAAAGGACGAATCCCCTTGGGCTGGACCAGCCTGGGTCGGCCGGTCCGCCCGGCCACGGACTTGCGGTCCGCCAAGCGCTGACCGGCCCCCGTGGCCGGTCGTGGTCTCGCACAGAGACCTGCCAAAGGTGGGTCCTTGTCCCCGCACAGGGTCGCGCGTCGCGACCCCGCCCGGTCGCACCCCAGGTGAGCTCACCCGGCACCTCGACGCCTTGCCCGGCCAGTGTCACCTTTCCCGGCCAACACCGCCTCGACTGGCCGACGTCGCCTCACTCGGCATAAGATCACCGTCTCATGGGATCCCCCGCGCCGCCGCGACTGAAGACCGTCGCCGCCTGGAGAGTCACCGGAAAAACACCCAAACACACCCGAATCTTTGTCGGACAATTTCGGACACCTCGGGACTCGAAATTCAAATCCGGAAGATGCATCGGAAAGCTCATAACATATAATACGCATTCATGGGATTTTCTATAAAGTTAAACATAGACTTTAGGCTGTAAATCAAGGTCAAAGTAGATGAGGTAATTTAAATATAACGCACGATCCTACCTCAGGGGCTTAGCCCGTCGCTTCGCAAGTGATCCACCGGAGCTGCAACACCTTAGAGAGGAGGAGAAAATGGGGAGCCCGATGGAGAGCTGCTCAGTTTCATGAGGGTTCCTCCTCCAGAGAGAAAAAAATGGAAGATGTTGAGGGATGGTTTTAGGATTACGTAAAGAAAAACTAATTAAAATTTTAATTAATTTAAACCCCCAAATTAACCCGCATCTGAAACTCTTGATGGGGTTGAGGTTAAGCCTCCCCTAGGGTAAACACCACCACCCGAGAAAAATGGCGGTCTCAGAATTTTAATCTGAGGCACTGTTCAAAAGTTATAAAACTTAACATCCGAGGCCGCTAGGTTACGAAAATTCCCCTGGTGACATTTTTCATAGGAGGCCCACGCCCTAAAAAATTACACCCCTCCAAGGGTAAATGACATGCTCCGGAATCAACAGTGCCCTCGGTTTTCCCGTCTAAGCTATCATTTTGGAGTTATTTCATTTATTTTGCATCCTAGTGTGAACACACTGAAAATTAAATTCTGGCCACACCGGGGCTCGAAACCGCACGCCGTCTGAAGGCGCTGCTCTGGAATAACATCAAGAATATTTGAAAATATTTTATAGAAAAAGTATGGTTCTTACAAGAATTACTTGAATTGGCATAAAAATTATGATTGAATTATCAATGGGTTATCGATTGTAATTGAACTATATTAGTTCTGAATCTTAATCCTAATGATCTACACAATAATAATAAAAATGAATGAGTTATAATCGCTTGTTCCAAATAGATTAGAAACAATGGTAGAGGAAACTATGATCATACATATAACCATTGACGAAACTTCATTATGAGACTTAGAGATCAAATTCACTACATGTATTCAGCCCTATCTGAGGCCTTGATATAGAGAAAGACTACCCTAGGCAGGTCCACTCTCCTAGAACTCTATGTCTATTTCTGGATCCCTTAGCCATATCTAACTCCTCCGATCAATCTACAAATATAACACCAACTCTAGGCCTGATGAGGGGCTTCTTACCCCTCTTCTGAATGCAGAATCAGAAGAAACCCCCTCTCATTATCCATTAGAGGTCAATTTCTTCAAAATCAATGAATATGGACCATATTTCCACAATACAAGCACTAATATAGATCCTTCATATAATATATCTTCATATTTTATGGCATACCACACTTATGGGAAACCACATGGATACCTAAGGATACACTCTGACAAATTATTATCCCACAATGAGACTCAAAATATCACTTCATTATACAAGTCATAGTAGTATTACACCTATGATTTGATACTCCCTAGTTCACACCCCACATCATCTCTCAGGTTTCACTAAGTGATAAGTGGCTGATTCATTATCCACGATATTATAGTCAACTGGAATAAAAACCCTAGTGATTGTATGTCATACCTAAGACCATCCTCGAATCTTCTATAATTACTTTACTCGTCATGTAGAAGGATCAATGTGAAGTGTTGGATCTTTGTGATGCATGTTGACTATTCCATAGCATATATATTTCCCTGATCAAGTTTCAAAAATTATTTGGCTCTATCATCCCCAAATTTGTCAAGATGAAAATAATAATAGAATCCCATTAGTAAATCCCTCCGAACAATATCCCAATGATGATATTCCTAGGTAATAAGGTCTCACCCTCTCTTGGGGGAATTTCATAGAACTTGCATATAGAGTTTCACTCTCATCTCTGAGGATGTCTATAGATTCTAAAAAAAAAGATATAATGGACTCCAAAAATGACACCATAGCATGTGGACCATCACCCCTTAAAAACATGGGATGATTATACTTTTTAAACTCTTGCATAAACTACATCATAGTAAGAATAGATCTGGTATATCCTTTCATGGTCATCATGAGATGTAATAATCCCTCTAAAAACATTGCATTTGTTCTCTAATTGGGTATAATGTGTGTTTCCGAAAGATTAACTATAGGCGGTAATTATAGTGTATTATGACCCACCTCTTCCACAGCATAGTCATCACAACCATCCAAGCATATGACTCAAGGAAATATTGGTGAAAAACCACCACAAAATAAAAGGACACACCACATTTATATTTTTTATTATGTTATAGATCACAAACATAAAAATAGTAGAGGTACAAGCCTTCCTACATATGAGTCACACCCCTCTGCCTTCTACAAACGTCAGGTCTAGGAATCCTATAAGACTGTATAGAATCAAAAGGGATAACCCAACATCCAACTAATAAATTTTTTTATGGACAAATTTATCTACAAAAAATTATATTTTCTAGTATATGGTGTTTTTATTTCATGTTATAGAAGAAAAAACACCCTTTATATTGAAATTAGTGTTACCAGTTAATAGAAAAAACATCAAATAATTTTAAATAACCAATTGTTCATACTGATTTATGTATATAATGGATGAGTATGATAAGTCACCATTCATAAATTATAAATTAAAACACTTAATATGTTTTAATTGGTACATCAGTTAACTAATATCCGGTTTTTATAATCAGGAATAAAATATAAAATCATCATATATATTTCTTTTATTATTTGTTGCCCTTCCCAATTTAGGAAGAAACATACTCTATAAAAAATGTAATTGGAACCCAATTAATACCAACCATAAATGTTTCATCCCATGTGACCAATGGTTAATTAAATAAACATGTCATAGTTGGTTAATTAAGGTTCCGCAATCGATCTATATGATATTACACTATTTAGGATGATACAAAAAATTTAACAACCATTATTTTATAATTACCACATTAAAGAATGTTATCACATGGAAATAATCCCAAAAACCCGTTATATAGATTTTCAAGATAAATATCAACCTAAACAAGGTATAATAAAATACATGTCACATTATAAGGTTGTTTATGCATCACATCAAACTGAAACTAATTCACATAGTAAAATAGATATTGCATGTAAAATTTATGGCATGTTAATCTCCATGTTCCTACTATAATGCATGATATGATACCCAATTTAATATATGATATGAGGGTAAAAGGAAAAAGTTCATAAAAAATTCTAAATATATTTCTTTCAACTATTGGTGAAATCAACACAAAATTAATAGGAAGTATCTAGAATAGTAATTACATTCCTATGTAATTTGGTTTCTACTAATACATGGGTATGTAACACCCAAGAACATGCTCATTACATAATTCAAAAAAATATCTACCATCTATTGACCATAATAATAATAATAAAAGGAAATGAATTCTCAAATGAAAATTTATAATATCATGTCATGGATCACTCAAAAAAAGTAGATTAACCAGTAGACACATGGCGTCAAGCGTGCCTCCAAATATTCCAATGTATATCGACTAACAGTGGGGGTTTATAATAGTATTATGTGGATAATATCCCTCTTGATCATAGTGTAACACAATGATATAATAATGTCAATAAATAGCAGAAGAATTATAAAAAAACTAGAATCCAAATTGTAAATCATCTAGTTATTATAAATAATATAGTAGAAACCATATCTGATTCTATATACAAAATGACGATCATTTCATTTTGTCAAAAAAAATACATGAGAAATAGGGTAGTGGACATATACAACATGTTATAAAAATGAAAAAAAAAATTCAAGAATTCATCCTCATTATTATTACATAATATTCTTGATTTTATACTATCGTACTCCATCTTAGTAAAATAATTAAGAGTCCATAGTAGGATACTTTACCATATGCCTACTTAAACACAAGAATCCATTATATGTACCAAAATGATGCCCAAATATGGTGTGAGACATACTTAGTATGCCACCAACAATGGTGCATAATTTAATCTGGTTCAATAGTATATGATGAAGAAGTGTCAAGGTAAAAACATGAACAATATATGAAGAAACATAGAATGCATATTGTAATGGGCTCTGAATATTGCACTTGTCTAATACAACATTCTTCAGCCAAATCTGGATTATCCCTGAATGACTTCCAAATTATGATTTCAGTTGATAAATGGATTCATGACTCTTCTCATAGAAAAGGCATCCCCAATTGATCATATCATCGTATGGGAGAACACTTCCTATGATATTAGAGTTTATAAAATAATGTAATAAGAACATGATGCGTAAAAAATTTCAAAATCCATGCATGTTCATTGACATGGAAGATGATTCATTAATATTAATTAATCAATTTACACAAAAAAAACATGATCATATTCAATTAATTCACAATGAGTAAATGATGTGTCACTCTATATTGACTATAAACCAATCACCCTACAAGCCCATCCATGGAATTCCTCATAGGAGCCTGTTATCCTTCTAGGTATGGCATAAAGACATCTTCCTCAAATTAAGTCCTTATTATTCAATGGTTGAAACCAAATATTCACTTGTATAATAATATAATGAACATTCTTCAATGACTTTCCTTATAACTCCATACAGGGATCCCAGGTATAACTCCTATCATAATGTAAATCCATTTTTCCAAGTGTGATTATTCAAGTAATTCGTATAAAAACATATGTACCACCCATGGCATGATGTAAATCCATTTAATAATTATTTTTTATTCAATAAACCTGATGAGTTCATCCATTGAATTTTGAGTCGGAATCCATGTATCACCATTGGCTTGGAATAATGAATTATCCTAGGCACTCAATCTAAACATACTATTTAACAATAATTTTATTTAATAATTTTCATTTCATTTAAAGAATAAATCCAACCTCATATTGTGGTTCAAATAAATTTCCTAGGCTTACAACACATAGCAAGGTAACGACAAAACCATATCATTTAATTAATTAAACCATCTCTTATAATTAAACATAACACCTCAATTGAAAATGGAAAGAACATACCGTTAAAGAATGTAGGGTGTATTAGATAAAATGGGTTTATCGTTGAATATATAGAGATAAACAAACAAATTACGTTACAAGATTGGAAATATTTCTGATATCTATCCAATGAAACTGATCACAAGTGATTATGACATCATATTGAGAACCTATCCTAAAGCTTATGTCATAGAGATGAGGGAGCTCCATGCATGGAGGTAGGCAGGTATGTGTAGGGGGTGAAAATCGGAGGAAAATAGTTAAATGAATAGTGTTATTTCAAAAGATTTAGGATTATTAAGTGGCACATTGTTTGGCTTCATAGTTTTCCAAAACGATGAACCAACCATGAATTCTCAGTCCAAATGTAAAATTAACCATGTATGATAGAAACATAGTTTAGGAAAATATGTGTATCTCATGTGAATCCACCTTATAGATTTTCTCATGTGTCCATGATGCCTTCCCCTAATAGTTTAAATACCATGTTCCACCTCTTAATGGTTTGTATGATTGATCCACCCGGTGTGTTCTAACCATGCACTAACCAAGCACATATTTTTTTCACCATTAAAAATAGAATCTTTGAGCTCCCAATGATCCCCAAATTCTCTCTAACCCATAAAATATATATCAATTCCAATATAATGTAATATGATATTTATTCTGAATTTTAAAGGGGTCCAACCTCATACAATATTTGATTCTTAATGTTTTATTATTCCCTAACTAGGCTTTATAGATCACCCCCTTATTATGTTTATCCCAATGTTATCCCATGTAGTTGTAGAAGAGAAATTGAGGTTAAAGGAACGTTATAGAGTTTAATTTTATTTCTTTTATTGTTAATTAATTTTATTTAGTTATTTACCTAATTACCCAAATAGACTATGCATATGGATCATTAGGGGCGTCTTAAATGTTTCCTTATGAAATAAATAATCCAGAAATTAATTGTAGAGATAGGTTATCATAGATGGAATCCCCTTATCCATTGGTATTGACATGAGAGAACTATAAATGGGATATTTTCATTGGAAGGTGTTCATGTGCTAAGATCGAATTAATATAGGTATGGAATGGGCTGGTACTTATTACTCAATTTTAACTAGTTATGATAAAAAAATCCTACTTGTTCCACATTGAACATATGAAACGTTATCAAATATAGGTTATCCCATGTGTGAAATTGTTTATTATTCTATTAGTTTTTGGTAATTCTTGTCTTTCAGTTTCATTATATGGATGTATAATATTACTTTAAGAAAGAAGTGGGGAATAAAACATTAGCTGGGATACTCGATGTAGTGACAAGGGTGAATTACTACTATGTTTATTGACCTATGTGTCAAGGGGGGTCTTTCAATCACATGAATTGTCTTGGTTATGTTATGATAGATGGAGATTTTGGTGGTCTACCTTCATTGGTCAACGTGTCTATCATTAGGTGACATTAATATATGTTATATGGTTTTCCTAAAAATACATTAATCATGTCAAAAAAATATTATTTTATTTACTAAAATTATTTTGGGTTCATTTTAAAATTAAAAAAATAATATTTTAATTAGAAAATGGTTTAAAAAATAAAATTAAGATATTTTATCAACTCATGAAGAAAATAATATTTTAACCAGGACAATATTATTCTTCTAATCATTATAGTTTATTTTAAAAATATTTAATTTCCCACATGGGATGAAATTTGTGTTGATGTATCTATTCATTACATGAATTCTTATTTCAGAAACATCCAATTCCTTGTTTTTTTAAAACATAGTTTTATCTATGTTATAGGTATTCATACTAATTATCTTTGATAAAGATAGTATTATAAAAAATATTTATTGGTGACATTAAGACATGGAGAGTATTTGAATAAATTGAGAATGTTTTCTACTAAAATGAAATGATTCTAGTATTGTCCTATAATTGTGTCTGTTGATGAACCCAAAGGTGAGAATTTCATTGGATGGTTCGATATTCTTATGGACACCCCTATCTAAGAAATTATTCTCTTATTCCACTATACTGAGTTCAGTTTTCATCTATTTATCCTATAATGGGTGAGAACCCTTAAATTCATATGTTCGAGTGCGTGGAAGTGAAGAAATGGACAATCTTAGACACGATTTAACTAATTGAAAAGGAATGAAAATGTTATAATTATGGTTGGATGAAAATTAAAATAGACAGGTGAATTAAAATATCTAAGGGTGAATGTTTTGACCTAAAGTGGAAGCACGACTGGTACCATAGGTGAAAATGATTTGTACTTCTCCACTCATGGTCTTCATGTAGCATTCAGTTACACATAACATGTAACCCCACTAGAATCTCATCATTTGAATTAGACTTTACGGCTCTTGGGTCACACAACATTTCAATATCATACACCATGTGACTTTGAGATTCATTCATTGAAATTTGGAAATATATTCTTTGATAGATAACATCATACACACATTTTCCTAATGATATACAAGCACATCATGAATTCTCCATCATATAGATGTATAAGATATATTGAATGTCGATGAGTATAAGATATACACTCCTAGTGGATATGTAATACTCACACTCCATGTACCCCATGTAGATTTTTCATACACAGAGCGTGGAGACTTTGTGAGTATCTAGAATATATGACTTCATCTCAAGTATTTCTATATTTCTTGTTTATATATATAAGTTGTGTATTATTTATAATAATAACATAAAATTTATTAATTGTACTTATGATTAAATAAGTTAACTATTATCCATACTCTTTTTTATCATACTAGTCATTCAATTAATGTTTATTCCACATGAATTGAGCTACAAATATTTCCTATTAACCATTCCTAAGAGTCAAAAACACCATGTAACCGATTAGAAATTCTATTTATAAGAATATTTATAGTTTCCTTCATGATTTATCACAACAGAAATAGTTTTTGATGTATATGTGGTACAATATATATATATATACTTGAATATATCATAGTAGTATGACTCCCTATGTAATTATAGGCTGATCAAAATGTGGTTTGGACAGTTCAGAGGTCTTCGCTAAACTTGTGAGTCGCCATGTGGCTGGTGAGATGTTTATATTAAAAATTGATTTGGTACTCCACCATATTATGGGTTATAGTTTTTCACATTTTCGGTTTTCTATACTCCCCTTGTGACATACAGATTATAGGGTTTGGTCCCCCATATGACGATTAATCTTAGATACTACCATCTATACCAAATAAACGTCTCTATCAATGGAATTGGTACTCGACTATATATTGGAGAATGGTACTCCAATATTGGATTTTATACTCCCTAATTTATTAAGGAATACAACACCATATGGGTTAAGCACTATCACAATCAATACACGCAAGAATTGATAATGCACAATCCCCTGATACAACTACAGAGAGATTTTTCATAGAAGATATAGATGTCCAGTAGATTATATGTTTCAATAATTATGATGTGTTGTCATATAGATTCATTTGGTTCACTAGTAGTTATTTGAGAATTTTTTGTTTCCTTCTAGTTATTAAATGCATCTGGACTACCAAATTATAGTATCACTGTTTTTGTGGGTGTTACGATCCTTCATGGTGAATATCTAAAAAGAATAGTTTTTTATTTCACATGATTTTTTTAAAACCAGACAATGTTATTTCCTTTATAATACCAATTATAATTCCATGGTCCTTGGTTTAAGTTGTATTATTAGTTTAAGATTATTAATTGTTTTTTGGGTGTACTACTTAGTATGTTTAAGGACACCCCTACATAGTATTCCTTCCCGCTCAAATAAAATATGAGAAGATGTTCTACATCCCAAAGATGTAATTGGATTGCATGGATCATGTTGAGTTGGATGAGTTGTTATAAATTAGTTTATTATAGATCATAGTGTAGATAGTTACAAATGGGGTGTGTTTTAGGGGAACCTATAGAGGGGATGTGTCACCCCATACATGGTTCATGTTATACATGGGTGTAATTATCATATACATATTCATTTCCTTCCTTCATTTTTAATGAAATATTATATTTCCTTTATGTGTCAGGCTCACATTTTATATGGTTTAATTTTTATATATCTATCTACTGATATTATTGGATATTATTTTATTTTGGTCGTTAATTAATCCTATTGGTTTTTATAGGATATGTCATCCCATTTAGGCTTATTCTTTTTTGATTCCCTTATCCATACTCTAGCCTATTTGTGGCTTGCTTGGGGTGCTAATATTATCATACAACTAGACCGATTGACATCCTACAGTTTAAGTTCTTGTTATATTATACAATAATACCTATATGAATATGTATAAATATATATATATCAAGGATAAATTCCACTTATGACCCGCTCCCCACTAACATTTTAATTATAAATAGTTGTATCTAACTTATCTTGGGTCCCATTGTTCTTTATCATGTCATAAATATGCAATAAAATACACCTCTATACTATAATTTTATTATATAATATAGAATACCTCAATAAAAAATAAAATATGGAATGTTTTATGCAATCAACATGGAGATATGGTAACAAAAAAAGTATAAAATAACATCTGAATTAGAACATATTTTTATAAAAACATGCAATGGATTCATATATAATTAATAATAAAACTACATTTATTACAATAATAATAATATATAAAATTGTATACACCATAGTATAAATAACCCTTATAGCTTAGAAAATTACATATATTATAATCCAAAACCAATTCCTTTGAGTATATTTCCTCTACCAAACAAATCTAATACTAAGAAATCCTAAAATAATTAATAAAATTAGAATAATGTTCCATATCATATGAAGTTAAGAGAAAATGATGTTTTCTTTATTTCATTTTCATTAAATAAATATTTCTTTATTCGTGAAATATTAAAATATATTACTGTGATCAATCGATTCGATTAACATCAAAATTATTTTATATATTAAAATTATCTCTCATTTTTAAAATAATATATTAGACTATTGTTTAAAATAAAAAATCTATTCCTATAATGACCCCAATCATTATGGGTTATGAAATTATTATGAAATCATAATTAATATTTTTTTAGTAGCATATGATTTTAGAATTGGGATATAAATTTTTATTCCAAGGATTGTAACAGCTCAAATAGATTATTTTAGGAGTGAATAAATTCCAAGAAAATGTCATGGGTAATTCGGAGGATGTTGGTTAGTTGGATCAAGTGTGAGTCAGATAATTTGGTGACAATTATCATGTCATTCCATTACGTATGAGAATCATGTCATGAACAGTGCTGAGTAGTGTATATGCATGTCACAGAGTAGGTAGTCACAAAATATAGGATGTATTTAAGGATAACACATTTTTTAATCCATTTTTTCTTTTTTATTATTTTATATGGTCAAATTATGTCCCCTATTAAATGTCATGAAATCACAATGAATGGGAGGCGTCATTGAACCTAGTCTAGAGGATTCACTATGAAGATATTGAAGGCCACAACATGGTGGCTTAGACCTATCCATGGAGAGGCATTTTAGACAACTACCAAGATAGGTCATGATGTGATGGTTTCTCTCTTAGGATAATTATCACCAAGGCTTCAGGGGGCCATGCCATTATAGAGATGGGCCATGGTTTCTAGCCTTATGCCTTGGGGATGATTCACCCGACCCATAGGGTGCTCACGAAGACCTTCCACTACATAGAAGGGTTACATTTTCACCATTACAGTAACAATGTAAATTATGTATTGGTCTATTTTAAATGGTATTTTAGTAATTTTTTGGGGGTCTTGTTTTTGAACCCCCTTTGTCTCCTCAAATTCCAGTTGAATTAAAGAAGAGTGAGATCCACCTTTGGATCTCCCATTATCTCCCTTAGTCTCACATTGAGTAGGTATATTTACGAGGGATTTTTCATATCAATTATATGTAACTTCCATATATCCTTCCCAATTTTTTTATTCCCCTACATTAAAGTTTTATCGTAGTGTCCTTGGATAGGGTTTTGGGGATGACTTAACAAGTGTATGGTGTAAATTGTCTCATGAAATGTGGGTATTCAATGTATTGAATAAAAGATTTCCTAAGAAGTGTATTCATGTCACTACTCATATTTTAATTATAATTATGGAATTTGATTGATTTTTTTAGTTTTTTTATAAAATTGTATTAAATTGTAGATATATTAGGTGTAGTATGATGATTATATTTCTCATAGGGGTGTTTAAAGTATGAAAGGGACCTTCATATAATATTGGGTGTGGTTGTTGTGTTGTAACATTTTCTAATGAGTTTTTAGTAGTTCAATACTCTATTAATTAAATTATTAAATTAATTATAAACAATAAAAATATATCATTTTTAATATTGTGGATTTATATAATACATTATCTTTTTGTGAAATATGTTATGAGAATAGATAAGAATGTTAGAGGATGGTTGAGATTCGAAATTATAATAAATCTTATATGATGATATGTGGTCTGTTTAATATAAAACCATATATATTTTAATACATGGTTGTGTGGGCCTTCATATTTTTTGTGTTCAAGTAGGAGGGATAGGGTCTGATTGAATCCTAGTCGAATATATATTATGGTATTTATCCCCCTATAGTTCAAAAAAATATCCCTTCCACATTATGTATTAATAGATTGTAAAAACCAAGGATTTAAATACATAAATATAACATATTTTAAGATTAATATTGAATAAATTTTATAAATAAACACCCAAGGACCTTAAAATATTAGTGTTTTTTGATATGGGATAAATTTCCTTTTTATTTCATTGTAAATAGTAAACATCTCCAAAAAATGACCCCCCCTATATTCATATAAATTGCTTACATATAACCTTTCTCCATTACTAGTGGAAAGAAACAAAAATAAATGGTGATCTGATATTCGTAGTAATGGAAGTAAAGGTTGATATCAATAATCACATTAACATAACATGAGAAAAAGGGTATGATAAAATTAGATTAAAATTTACAAAACCATGTCATATATATCATATATCTTAATCATGAATCATGACATAGATCTTGTATGTTCATAAGTCATGAATCACAAATGTAATAGATGAGGAAAATAAATGATATCATAATATAAAAAACATAATATGAATAAAGAAAAACTTATAACATTCTATAAATTTATAAATATAAATATTTTCACTCATAAATGAAAATTTGATTAGGATCTCACAAAAACATATTAAAATTAATATTATTCTATGAAAAATCTTATGAACAATAATCTAGGTATAAAAACACCATTATATAAATTAAATCGGGTTCACAATTTACATATTTAGCTCATGATATCTGAATCAATACCCAATGCATTGGAGGTACATTTAGGTCCCACATATCACATAATCCATACATTTTTGGGAAGAATGGTCAAAAAATATTCATCATAAAATAATAAAAAATGAAAATAAAATGGTTTTATAAAAATTTCATCATAGCATAACACATTTAAATGAAATGGGTTTTGTATACATTTCATCATTTCATTATAGAATAACCAGTAGAAAATGAATAGTTTTCATAAAAATGTTTCCAACAAAAAGTAAACCATCTAGATATAGAATGAGGATAAAATACATGGATCATATCCCTAGTAAATATTTTATTACATAAATGGATTTCATCTTATATAGAAACTGATTTTTAAATAACACATGAAGAATTTTAGGATGAAATTATAATGAATGATTTCAAACAACTTCTTTAAAATCTAAAAACATATAAAATATTAATTAATATATTTTATTTGAAATTAAAATTTGATACATTTAATATAATACTGAAATAATTAAACGGTCATGAATATGGAACATACCATTCATGTCGTATGTGTTATAAAATTTATTTTTCACACTATTAG
The DNA here is from genome assembly GCA_963277665.1 of Viscum album. NCBI lineage: Eukaryota > Viridiplantae > Streptophyta > Magnoliopsida > Santalales > Viscaceae > Viscum > Viscum album. The sequence goes on along the minus strand of OY728142.1, from coordinate 438,820,652 downwards.
AAAAAGTGAAAGAGGCCTTATTGGGAAAAGAAAACAAAATTCCTTTTCAAAATATTATAAAATTAAAAAATGCATAAAATTTCATTAAACATTCATGTTAAAATATTGAAACTTTCATTAAAACATTTTTAAAAAACATGTACTTAGAATAAAATGTTTTTCGACTAATAAATTTTTTTTCCTTAAAAACATTATTTTCAACCGATGAGTTCCTAATGAAGTGAAAATAAAGTTGAAATATATTTTAATGAAATAACTATAGTTCATAAAATTTAATTCTTTTCTTATTATATTTCAACATATTTTACCTTTTTAACCATATTCATAAACAATCCTGATAAAAAATGATTGTAATGTAAAACCATTACCAATTTGGTTACTATTGAATCATATGCCCATTGAAATAATTTTGTTAAATTAATCATTAAATATCATGATAATAAATAAATGTGTGATATAATATATAAAAATGGATTTATATACAGCTCATAATTGAAGATAGGTGCATATCAAAATATTTTTCCCAAACAAAACAATCTGTGACAGATATCCCCTACCACAAGTCTCAAATTTCATCAAACATGTTTGATCCTAATTTTATAATATATATTTCTATATTATAAATAAATTAAAAAATATACTGATATATATCATACCTTATATGATTTACTTATGATCATTTATCACCTCTTTAATAAAAATCCCATGAAAAAATCACCTTTTGATTATTATATTCTTTATTTTGCATGTATGATCTCTTTTGGTCATTTAGTACATTCTATATTGATCATCATAATATAGTATCCAAAATTTTTAACCTGATATAAATATCATATATATAAATTATATAAATATTTAGAGTCATTCATTAATAATATAGATAGGAAAAATTCTAACATTCATAAATATGATGAGTCATATGTAGGCATGGGTGTTATTCCATTTTCATGTCAGATGGAATGGAGAAAATGTAAATAATAATTCACCATTAAATAATCAACATTATTTCATATATATCATTCATATTCTTAAAATATATATTTATTACCATCCATATAAAAGTAAAATGTAATATGTTTTACAATGCTTCATAGAGATGGTGATCCATATGAACGCGTAAGAAACATTATCATTTTTAAATAGATTTATAAGTTTAAAAGATATATATGATATTATAAATCCATAACTATAGGAATTTAAAAAATACAATATAGAGACACTATATAAAAAATATATCAAATCAATGAGAGATGGTGATTGAATATTAATTACATCGGTTCAAAAGGTAGTTGTCTCCTTTACAGAAAATCGATGATTTAATTTCTCATTTTATGGAAGGTGAGACTAATATAGCTCGTTAAATTAACATAATAAAATATCAGTATATATGATATACTACTGTAATTATATTATAATTGTAGGAAAAATATTTTAAGGAGGCGGAATAATAAATAATATAAAATCGCATGGTTAATAATTTTACCTCTTCTTAAGAGAACCTATTTAGGTTTATACCTACATCCTTATTATGAGGGGTTTCTAATAAAAATAAGGCCTCTAGGATGTGTTTTTGTAGTTAATGAATTAATTTCATATGGTATCATCAATAATAAGAGGCATTCTATGTTTGAAGAGTGCTGAATAGGTGATGGACTTTATAAGATGGGAAAGGAACCCTCCTAGAAACCACTTGGAAATTTCCCGAAAGAGTCCTACATGATAATGTAAATTCCTTGAAAAATTATTCTAAAATAAAATGGATTAATATTTTTACATCTTATTAGGTTTAAATATGTGTATAAATTATTATTCATACATGTCTTATGGGAAAAAATACCCTTATATTTTAGTTTATCCCCTGATAAACCTATTTTAACCTTATCTTTGGTAATTAATTTTTACTGTTTTCACAATTTGTTTTGACCAAAAATAATAATGACCATTTTATATAGTTTTAATTATGATGATTTCAAATTTGATTTTTTTTCAAATTAAAATCACTTTAGTGGAAGAAATGAATTTAAAATTTGAATCATGGATGAGATGAAAAGGCATTTTTCAAATGAAATAATTTTATTAAGTAAATAATGTTTTAATATTAAATTTCTATATTAAATTGATTCCAATTAACTAAATTGTTCTAATTATAATTTAATTGAAGGAATATTAATTTTAAAAATATTTTCACAAACTAATCTGGTAAATTCATTAAATAAAAATTTATTCTTTAATAAAATTTGTATTTTTACTATTCAACAAAAAAATTAATCTTTTATGAAAATATTCATAAATTCACTCTAAGATAATTTTTAGTTTTTTATTCAAAAAATGAAATTTTTCATAATATTATTTATTAAAGTGTAAAAAACAAATTTCATTATTTTTTTCAGAAAAATCAATGAAAATCATTTTTTGGATATGAAGTGTATTTTCAAAGCGCATAAAAGGTTATTTTAAATTAAGTGATTTTTTGTTGTTAAATTTTCACTATAAAAAACATTTTAATTAATTTAAAAATAAATATTCTTATTTATACTTCTAGGTTTAATATATTATTTATAATGGTCATGTTTAAAGATTATATTATTATTATGTCATGGTTCATTATAACTCGGTGTTAGATATAACCTAAGCTATCAAAAAATATAAATTTATTAAAAAATATATTTCTAAAATATCAAGGTATTACAATATAAACCACCATAAATGGGTTTCTCCCTTTAAATTATGTAACATTGAAACAAATAATACTGACGATTCTTATAAATTGTCATATCATGAGGTTCCCATGTTGCTTCTTCAAGTTTGATTTTTCACCATAAAACATTAATCAGGTTTGTGATATTATTTAATTCGAATTTCTCCCTACAAACCAGAATCTCCATAGGATTCTATTCTTATGAAATATCATGATCCTGATTTAAATCCATTGATTTATGTGAATTTGATAGATCATGTATATACTCTCTAATTATTGATACAGGGAACACATAATGAACATTAGATAGGTTCGATGGAATTTTCATGCAATAAGAAATCTTCTCTACTTGATAAAGAATCTTGATATGGAAAATATTCAAAGGAAACATCATTACATTATATCTGAATTTCTTAACCTTATTTCATTAAAACATTTCAAATAACTTAATCTCACTAACATTAAATTAATGATCACATCATTTATTATCATCATATATTTCTATCGACTTTTTATTTCCAATATGTGTTACTAAATATATTTACCCTTCTATACCAACTTATTAGCTATTTACAGTCCCAATAGATTCATCTTAACAAAATCATCTAATTATTTTTTATTTATAAAATTCATTCCATATATGTATTCATAAGATGTTAACCAAAATCTCGAGTAAAATGTATTACTGTTAGAAAACTCGACAAGATAATGGTTTTGATCCCAACGAGCATTAAAATTCATAAAAAATAATCTTAGAAAAACATTTTGTGTTTTAATTATTTTATCATAATAACCATATATCTGATGATGATATGAAATTTTGACACTCAATTTTGTATCATGATCTTGGTGAAGGCCTCACCAAAACATCGAGCTAAACCTATTATAAGGCCACTACATTAAAAATTACTTCATCATTAGATAAGTCATTAAAATGAATTTAATTCAAATTGATGATCTTTTTAGTTTTATATCTTCAAATTAGTAGTTCATAACTCATACATTTCAACTTTATTATTACAATATAGACACTTCTACTCACTATCTTTTTTTTCATAAAAAACAGTTTAAAAAGAAACATGGTTCATTCCATGTCTAAACAACATGAATTTTCCTTGATCCCATCCTTGAAAATATTCTTCATTATGTCCTATGAAAAACATTTCAATACATGGATTGAGCATAAAAATATTTTTAACGGATACACAAAGAAGGAAAAATGTTGGTCTTGGAAAAAATTGAAAATAATGAATACATTATCATAAAGTAAAACTTTTCACTTTTATCAATTAGTAAATATACATTACTGAATATATGTTTATTTATTTCCCATTTTGTAACCAATATATTACCATGAATCACATAAATAGAAATATATAACATATAAAGGTTACTTGTGGCATAATCATACTTTAGTTGAATAAACATACGGTTGACTTCCACCCATATCACTAAATAGAATAGCTATAGGACTGACTTCCATACCCAATGCATTGGAGGTTATAATGTAACCATCCGCCTATGGTTTATCATGGAACAATCCATATTTGGATAACAACATATCCACTCATCCTTGGTTTATCACCTAATCACCCATCAAATGTCCATGTACCATTATATAATCAAAAAACATTAATGATTGCAATTTTCAAGATTTCACTCATAAAATTACCTTTTTTAATCACAATATAACATTTCATGATATTGAAATAGTAAATACACTTTAATAACCATTTTAAATACAAAAACATCAATAAAAACGAATAAGATATTTCATTTTCCTTTAAAAACATCAAGCCTTCTAAAGGAATGAAAATATCCAATAAATGTTATGGTGGTGGATAAGTTTTTATTGCCACAAATGTTAGAAACATTCCATTTTAACATTTAGTAAATGAATATTATAAAAAAGAATAATTTTAAAGAAATTAAAATTGAAAGGGGTTTATTATACACTGTATAATAGAAGGTGGTGTATAACATCAAAATATTCCTCCATGAACGGAGATTGAGTCGAAGTCCCTTGCCTTGAGTTTGACTTGTCTCATTCATTATTTAAACTCTTGAATCATAAAAATTGGTTAATTTCAGATTTATTCAGAACATTTTTCAATTTAATTATTCCTTTATTATTACTTATTATCATTTTATAAACAATTAGATAAATATTTATATTCATATCTGTCGTTTTGTTGATATTCGGTACATGAGTAGAAAATGAACTCATTTTGACGTATAATTTCCTTGTGGTCAGAGTCCATTATCTCTAGAATACTTTTCATGATTTAAATATCATAAATATCTTGAATATATGTATTTATAATTTCCATAATATTTGTATATAATAAATGAAATGCACAGTTCGTGGAGATGGTTCACCATACGTACACATGAATGCTACTTTCATTTCATTTTAATTTCAATAGAATAATAATAAAATAATATAAATGTACATTATAATAGAATTATTATATTTATTTAATGATTGTATCATAGGTTTAATAAATCCATCCTATATATGTTTTATAGTATATCATGAATGAGTCATATCACTTTGAGGGGGTGGCAGTCCACAATTCCTCAAATAGAATTATCGTAGTTAAACATCATGGAAAGCATAAAATTATGTTGTAAATAAAAATTACAGAATCAAGGAGACAATATAAATATAATATATATCATATATAAATATAATTCCATCATAATGGCCACCTTGAGATGTGTTAGGGGAAAATTGAACAATCATCATTTTGTGAGGTAGTAGTTTTCCATACACAGAAACAGTATGTTCGTATCCATTAGATAGAGGTGTGTGTAAGTGTAGATAGAATACTTATCATAAAATATCCTAGTATATTTACGATACTGGTATTTTTTTTAATCAATTAATATTATGATAATTGGAAAAGTAGATGTAATATAAAGGAAAAGAACTTGTGATAAGACGTTGCCTCTAAATCAGGAAACTTATTTTGACTTGGTCCAAAAGGGATTATTTAATTAACTTATGCCCATGGTACAATGTCGAGGAGGAAAGGAATAATTTTTTGAGATTATTTGAGTAGAATTTGGATGTTTATAGGTTTTTTATAGGTGGGTGAAAGAGGGTACATGTGGTGGTATTGTATAAAGGCGTGGAGGGGTAGTTTTTAGAAAGTCTTGGAATATTATTTTATTATATAATGATTTAAAATTATATTAGCTACAATGTGACATATTTCTAGGATAAGATGATAATGGGTCTCAATACTATCAACAAATAGGTTTTAGGAAAATTTATGTCACAAAATTAACCTTAACTTCTAGCTTTAACCCTTAGATAAAAACATTAACATTTACCATGTCGTCTGGTATTTTCATAATATATGGTTACAATTGTTACTATAAAATGAAAAGAGAATCGTAAGATGAATATTAATGAAATATATAACATTATATAACTTAGTAGGATGGATATTATATTTTTAGGACTATTATATCATTATATAAAATAAAATTTGTTTTGAAAACTCATTTATGTCAATTTTGACATAATTTAGCAATTGATTTTTTTTAAACTCATAAGAACATGATCACATGAAACCATAGAAATTTACTCAAAATATTATTTCAATATAATTTATAAAATTATTAGATAGAATCAAAATAATAAAATTACATTTATATTAAAAATTATAATATCATTTATTTTAATCATTCATTAACAAGGTAATAATTGCATCATCATTGTGTTATAAATAAATATCATTATCTAATGTCTAGAAATTATAAATAAAATAGAATTTTGTAGTAAATATTTTTAGATATATAATGAATATTTATAGTCTTATATATCTCATATATATCCTTATATTAAAAACATTTTATTAAAAGATACATGTTTATGTTATATTTCACTTTTCATTAAATTAAAAATTATAAAATGTCATTTCCACACCCATGTGGCTCTAAAATGCCTAACGTTTTGCCTAAGAATAATCATGGTCATAAACATATCATGCAATTGAATTAGGACATTTTTTAATGTTGTTTTATATTATTATAATATTATTTTTTACCCTCATTTACCTGATTAACCAGTTAACCATGGTAAATAAAAATAATTATTGAAGTTACTATTCATAATGTCAACAAATAAAAGGTGCCTATTTACAAAATTTGTGAATTTTGATTCCAAATATGGAATTCATTTTTTCAAATTCAAAACACAAAAAATTACCAAATAATTTAAAATTAATTCTTGTTGTCAACACCAAAAGTCAGGTTTTTAAGCAATAAAAACAATCAAAAGATTTACATGTGTTTATATCTAATTTAAAAATTCAAATTACATCCAATGACAAAAATTGTTTTAAATGGTAAGAAACATAATCCAATTACACATTAAAACCAATTAAAATAAAAATATGACTATGTAAATAAATTAGATTAAAAGGAAGTTTTGAATTAAAATGCAATATATTTCACTATTTAATAAAATATAGATTTTATCAAAAAAATACCAAAATATCAATAACAGTAAATTTTGATGTCCCTTTTATAATTAATATGTTTATTTTTAAAATATAACATATAAAAGAGATAAAAACTATATTTAAAAAGGGGTTTCCATGAAAAGGTAGTATAAAGACCTTTAAAAAAATATTAGAGTATTTAATGCATAAAATTGGAGTAATTCTTATTTGAAGCCTCTAAAATATTTTGGGTAAATGTAAAAACATTTAAAAAATACGTAAAAATAATATTTTAGTTAGTTATAGTAATTACTTCCAATACAAAGGCTAGTCTTTTACAACCATTTAAAATAATAATAATATTGTTGTATTCTTTTTCAGTATAACTCAAAGTTTTGTGCACTGTAAGATTTTGTAGAAACCCATTGTTGCATGTCGAGTATAATATCAGACACATTATCCTCTTTAACATAAAAATAATATATTTTTCATAAATATTAATAGATATGAAAAATAATTCTTCTATAAATATATGGAATGTTAGATCATTCCCCCATTTTGGAAATTGTATCCCCGTAGTTGTATTTACTTTTCAAATAAGTTGGTTTATTTATCCCTCAAATCATTTTTAGATTTTCACATTGCCTCTTCGACCATATGGGTTTTTCATAGAACCATTACTTGATGAAGCACCTCATTCTGCAACCCTTGCACTCTATGGTCAAAAACTAGTACATGATATTCCTCATCAGAAACATTCTCTTCTAATTGAACAACCTCTGGACTCAAAACATGAGTTGGATCTGATAAAGACTTTCTTAACATTAAAACATGAAAAAAAATTGTGTAGATGGGATAAACATTGAGTTAAATCCACCATATAGCTAACTGATCCAATGTTCTCCAAGATTTAATAGGATCTAATAAACCACAGAGTCAACACTTCCTTCTCACCAAAACACATCTTACTTTTCCATGGTATAACTTTGAGAAAGACATTATCACCTACCTCGAAATAAATATCCTTCCTCTGGTTATACGCATAAATTTTTTTCCTGCTCTGAGATGTCCTCATGTTATTATAAATCAACTAAACTTTTTTTTCCATCACTTCTACTAATTATAGTCCCATCAACATCCTCTCACCTACCTCATACCAAAAATATAGAGTTTGACACCACATTCCATATAATGATTCAAATGGATCCAAATGTATACAGGAATGAAAACGGTTTTTAAAGGAAATCTCAACCAAAGAAAGATTTTGATCCCAACTTCTCTGGTAATCCATTGAACAAGCACATATCATTTCCTGCTAGGTATAAATTGTTCTTTCAAACTTCCCATCTGATTGGGGATGAAAAGTTATACTGAAAATTAATTTAGTTCCCAATGAATTATTAAGGTATTTCCAAAATTTGGAATTGATCCTAGGATCCGGATTAGATACAATAGAGAGAGGAACTCCATGTAACCTGACTATCTCTTTAAGATACAATTAATAAAGTTGATATATAGAGAGTGTATCTTGAATCAGAATAAAATGAGTAGATTTATTCAATTGATCAATAATAATCAAGAATGCATTGTTAACTCAAGAAGTATTTGTTAATCCCACTACAAAATCCATGGATATATTTTCACATATCCTCCCTAGCACGGAAAAAGGCTAAAAAAGCCCTTTAAATAACTATCGTTCTTCATTATCCTGTTTATATGTCAAAGTCATCACAATAATGATAGAAATATCTCAATTTATGCCATCCCACTAGAAATACTCTCGAAGACCTCTGTGCATTTAAGTAATGATAGGATGAGCTGAAAATAGAGAACTATAAGCTTCAAATAACAACTCTTTCTTCAATAGTGAATCACAAGGCACAGATAATCTCCTTCGAAACATTAAAACACAATCTTTGTCAATGTTAAATTCAGGTAACATACCTTTCAAACCAATTCTACCTTTTTAATGAACAGACTATTTTTTTACTATCTTAATTCTGTCTGATAGAGATAATTTAACATCCACCTACAAAAAAATAGTGGAATTCCCTATACTAACAACTTCTAATCCAAAATTTATCAAATCATAAATAAAATGATATCATTCCAAATGTACCATGGATAATGTTTCATTAATCTTTCGACTCAAAGCGTCAGCCATCTTATTTTTCATTCCTAGATGGTAATGAATCGTGTAATCATAATCCTTGATTAATTCCATCCATCTCCTTGATCTCATGTTTAATTATTTTTAATTGAATATATACATAAAACCATTGTGATCCATATATATTTCACACTAAATACCACACAAATGATGCCTCAAAATATTTATTAAAAACACAACAACACCTATTTCCAAATCATGTGTATGGTAATTTAACCCATGAGGTTTCAACTAACATGAAAAATAATAAATTACCTAACAATTCTGTATTATGACAAAATTAATTATTTTTAATGATGCATCACTATAGATAATAATTTTACCATTCTTGGAAGGCATGGAAAAAAATAGATCATCTACTAATATTCTTTCCAGTTCCTAAAAACAATAATCAAATTATTTTTTCCAAGTTATCTTAACGCTCTTACATGTTTACATGTTATCTTAGTATGTGGTCTAGATAACTGAAAACAATTTCAACATACCTTCGGTAATAACCCTCTAATCCAAGAAAAATACAAATCTATGTGAGATTGGTAGGTCTGGGTCACTTCATTTGATGGTCCCACAATAACTATAGTAGTATAAAATTAATTTCTCATGCCCTTCTACTTTCGAACTTGTTGGTTACCACCATGGGTAATCAAATTTGGACAGATATTTTCATAATTTCCAATTTCAATGCATCTAAAACGTCATAAAATTGGTTTTTCATTGCCTTCCAGATTATATTCTTTACAGTTAAGAGAAATATGACTAGTCCTAACACATCGGAAGTAGTTCTCAGACATTGAGAGGCATTATGTAGGATTCTTTTTACCACACTTCTCACAAGATGAAAATTCAGTTTTCTTACCTCTATATTTTTTTATGAATTCCTTCCTATTTCCTGCCAACTATATTTCTTATTTTGTTTTCTCTAATGGAACACATGATCATCAGAAAATTCCATTTCTACCTTCATAGCACATCAAACAAGTTTCTCATAGCTTTTGAACACACTGGAAGCAAATTCCCTTCGATATTTCAGCATCAATCCTGTGTAAAACTGATTAATCTTACTATCAATATCCTGAATAAAATTTGGTGTGTTGCTTGACAACCAGGTAAAATTTTCATTTATATGATACTATATAATCAGCCACTTTTTTCTCAATTATAACAATTTTTTTTTCTTATGTCAAACAGCCTTATGAAAATATTTCTCATGAAAGATATTGTTAAATTTTTCCCATTCCATGGAATAAAAAAAGAGCCCTTCAGTTGATGCCTTCGACTGTTTTGTCTTCGAGTCTTGGGATCTGTAGAAACGAGCAGTGGTTGGCTTGCTCGATAGCAAACAAATCATGATTTGGTTTAAGATGGAGGAAGATCTTATTCAAGCGTGGTCGAGGCCTCTGTGCATATTCAATGGATCTCACTTCATGATTCTTCAGTGGTCCTTTGACCTCAATATGAATCGCAACTCTCCTTCCATGGCGGTTTGAGTACGTTTTCCTAAGCTTCCAATTCGGTTCCAAAATCCATCGATTATCCGCAAGTTGGGGAATCTGGTGGGTCGATTTCATTGTTCTGATAGCCGCACTGAGGTAGTTTTCCATCTGGTGAATCCTCTGGTATGTGTTGAAGTTGATGTGTCTCGCATCGCATTTCATTTTTATTGGATCACTATTGGAGAAGAATACCATTGTATGAAGAGGGTTATCTATTAGAATTGGACTAAGTTCTATGGTTCTTGCCCGAGACGGGGCCACTCGGTTGAGGTATGCTGAAGTGGTCATACAGCACGGTTGAGGGACGATCACAGTAAGGGGCAATGTGTTTTTGTGATTACTAGTGATGATAATAGAAGAAAATCCATGGGGGCTGGCATGGAGATGGGCAGGGACTCGAATTTTGAAGGACCTATTGATAGAGGGAGGGTCTTCTATGTGTCTGGTTTGGTTATAGAGAGTAAAATTGCAGGGTCTAGTAAGGCTTCCTTGCAGGAATTTGGAAAATCTTCTAGTTTAGTGGTTAGTATGAGTTCAGAACAGGCTGGGATAGAAACGGTTTCGAATATAGAAGAGGTGGTTGTCAAGACTGGTGATAGGAATTTTATATGTCTGGATCTGTTGGCTATACCTTTTATTTCTTTAAGTAACAGGTTTGATGGACTGTCTGAGGACATGTTGGATAAAGAAATGGATGTGGAGGATATTGCAGGGAGGGGGGTGAGGTGGTGATCCTAGAAAATTAGCAGGCTGAAGACATGGGGATTGAACAGTCTAGGAATAAAGGAGAGATGGTGGATGTTCAACCTATTAAAGGAATGGGGCATAATCTAGTTTTCCTGAATATGGAAGGAAACCCCAAAATGGTCAGGAGCTACACATTGGTGGAAACTACGGATCAGAGTCCAAGATATTTACAGGCTGGAGTTTTTGGGATTTAGGCACATACCACGGTTGTGGGGAATATTTCTATGGATTATGAGAATCTTCCTTTGATGGAGAATAACATGCCAGATCAAAGGTGGGGAAGAAATTTTGAACAACCCAGGGTGGGAAAGAGGAACACTAGGGGAGGAAAGAAGATCTTGAGTACATCGGTCGGCCACTCATTCAGTGATATTTTTCAAAATGGGAATTAGAAAGAGGTTGCAGGTGAAGGATCATTGGCAGCAACTTCAACAAGGAGACCATGGAATGACTATTCAGATATCTCGCGACCAATGCGGACATGGTCCGCTTCAAAAAGGAATAACCAGGTGGTTCTTGCAGTCAGAAAGGGAAGTAGGATTAAGAAGACATCACCAGATATGGCTGCTTTGGACCATCATAGGAATCGCGTCAAAGTGAGGGTTTTTGGAGAAACACGGAGTGTGAATTGGCTACTGGAGAAGAGGAGTCCAGTTTGTGGTGTATTGATGACTAAATTTATTATGATGTATAACTCCATGATGATCAGTGTTCCTTCTTATTTTGATTTTCATTGACGTTGTACATTGGCAACCAGACACCCCTAAGCTAGCTTTATAAAATGAAAAAAAATTATTTGCATGATCATCAATGATATACTTCACCTTCAAAACGATAAAAAAATACAACCATTTGATTGTATAAACAACCCAATACATCAAAAATCTTTTCTAGTGATTTCATCCACCTTCCATCTTGTATAGGATCAGATGATCCTACCAATTATGGGAGATGTTGCCTCATAAAATTCTCTATGATCAACATCTAACTTTGTTGTTGGACAGGTTGATCTCATGTCGGGACCCCACCCCCATTTGTCAACTATGTCAACTAACCCATCACTGCAACAAACTGCTCAGTTCCAATTATTACCATCTTAGGATGATAATATGGAAGGATAATTCCCTTTGTGTGCCTTCCCAGCACAGCTTCCCTATTTCCTGTATGGAAAACCTTTCTATGTAAACCTATCTTCGATGAAGAAATTTGGAAATCTTCAAATGAAATATCATTTTGTCCATAAAAAATATATCTTTTTTGTGTATTTTATTAACAATATTATAAGTCTTGAAGTAGTCTAAAATGGCCTATGATTCCATCTATAAGGCCCATATGTTACTTAATTATGGTATTAGTCATTAATTTGACATTATTTCACATCGATAATATTTTTAGGTTTAGATATTTAGAGATTTAGGGCATCACTCAAACATATCATCTTTATTATTGAAAAGTAGACTCTTTTACTCACTATCCAGTTATTTTATAAAAATATTTCTTTTTAAATGGATCATTCTATGTTTAAACAGAATGATGTTTCCTTGATCCCATCCTTTAATCTATTTTTAGTAATGTCCTGTAAAAACATTTCAAAACATGGTTTGAGAATAATAAGATCTGTAAGGGATACGCAATGATGGAAAACGATTAGTCTTAGGGAAAGATGAAAACCATTAATACATTATTGTAAAATAATTACATTTCACCTTCAGTAAGTAGTAAATATACATCCCTAAATATATGCTTATTTCTTACCCATTTATAAAAACAATATTACCTTAAATCCCATAGAAAGAAATATACAACAAATAAGAACAAATTGGGACATAAATGTACTAAAATGGAATAACTATACGATCAACTTCCACCCATATCACTAAATGTAATAGCCATATGACTAACTTGAATACCTAATTTATTGGATGTTATAATGTAACCACATGTCCATGATTTATCAGAAAACCACCCATATTTGGTTTATCATGTAACCACCTATCTATGGTTTATCATATAACCACCCTTCAATAGTCCAAATACCATTTTATAATCATAAGACACAAATGATTGCAATTATTAGCAGATCACATACAAAATTACATTTTCAATCACAATATATCATTTCAATATATTGAAATAGAAAATCCACTTTCCAAACCATTTTCAATACCAAAACACCACAAAAAATGGAATACGTGATTTCCTTTCCTTTTAAAAACATTATGTCGTATAGAGGAAGCCAGATATAAATTAATGGTTATGGGGGTAGAGAAGATGTTGTTGCTAAATATGTTAAAAATATTCCTTTTTATCATTTAGTAAACACATCGTGGAAAAAATATTCCCTTTGAATGAAATTAAATGTCAAAGGGGTTTATTATACACCGTATAAAATAAGGTGGTGTATAACATCAAAATATTCCTCAATGAATGTATATTGAGATGAACTTCCTTACATTATGTCCAACTAGTCTCGTTCATTCATTATATTCATCAATAATAAACAATGGTTAATTTTTTCCTTCAGCAAAACCTTTTTCAAGTTTATTATTCTTTTTTTATTCTTTATTATCATGTTATAAAAAATTACATAATTATTTAAGTTCATATCATTCATTTTGTCGATATTCGGTACTTGAGTCAAAAATGAAATTATTTTGATGTAAATTGTCCATGTGTTTAGAGTCCATCATCTCAAGAATATTATTTATGATTTAAATATCATGTATACCCATTATATAAGTATTTATAATTTCTATAGTATTTAGAGATAATAAATGAAATGCAATGTTCATGGAGACGATAGGTCGTACGTATGCATGGATGCTAATTTTATAATAACCCTTGCCTTTTACATATAACATTAAATTATTTTAAGTATAATTTTATATTAGATTACAAGAGGAGGATCATAACGTCTACTATCATGGAAAACTGATTATATAAAACTGAAAACATGGAAGTAAATAAAACATTTATTTATTTAATCTTTAAATTGAGCTTCCAACATCAATTGATCTCAAACATCTACACATGGTATCTACGGAACACATGAACAATGGGATGAGCTAAATAGATCAGTTAGGGAATAACTATTAGAACAAAGCGTTAGCACATGGGACAGATGGCATGACATGATGATATAAAAAGGAATGTAACATATGGAATCATAAAAAATAAACATGGAATCATATAAATGTAGAGTCATACTAATTTAGATGCAACATAAAACATGTCTTTATAATGACTTAAGGCTAAACATCAAGACCTATACACATGGTAGCACAAGCCAAGGCTAACTTCCAATACCGTCGCACATGGTAGCACAAGCCAAGGCTAACCACCAACAACATTGTACATAATATCTCATGATACTCAACTTTACCCAATGCATTGGAGTAGTATTCATGTGCACCCATATTAACATTTCATGAATATGTTTTCCACATAAATAATCTTACATAATCAATCATACATAAACAATTGGGTTACCTATGGAATGAATTGGGTACCATAATCATGTCATTAAGAATAACAAATGGAAAAATAAAAAATGTGTCCCTAGAGAAAGGAACAAAAATATACATGGAAATTCTTAAGTTAAAATAGGAAATTATCATGGTTAGTGATGTCATTTATAATTTAAAACATGTAACATAAGTATTTATGAAATTTTATAATTAAAACACTTTTGTGCAGATATAAGAAAAATACAATATAGCCTTTAAAATAGAAAAGTGAACAATACTTTATATAAAAATAGAAGGGAACCAAATGGTTTTTTCATAATGAAATACTTATTTTATAAATACAAAGGAGGATTAAAATATAAAATAGATCAATCTTGAAATCAGGTAAGAATTTGAGAAGTTCCCTGAAAACAGGTTTGCTTATCTGTGGGGATTGAGGAGAGAATCACTTGAAAACATGTATATCCCCGAAAGAAAGTTTTTAATGAGTATTGAGAAATGAATTTGTTACATGTACAAAGAATTTATAATATGAACATAAAAATATATGATAACCTCATTTTGGTAAAATAATGATAAGGCAACCCAAAGGATCAAAGGTGGTTTGGGTGGAATCCCTTACGGATTATCAGCATGGTATCAGGTGTACTTAAGAGGGTTTAATGAGAGATAAAGATATTTCTCATTACAAAAAAATCATTAGGTATGTATGGTAGAGGTAATAAATCATACCACATCATTAGGTATTACACAAAAAATGGTATAAGTAAGAGGATATTCCTGAATGAAAGTAAAATAGAGAGGATCCCTTAATTTATGTCCATTGGTGTTATTTTCTCAATATTAATGAACTGAATATTCATATTAGGTTAGTGAATTAATAATTACAGAACCTATTATATATGAATATATTTATTTTAACCTCATTAAGATCATTCATGAACTTTTTGACGCGTTAATTTGTTCAATCTCATTGCCTGGGTCCAATTGTTTTCTTGGTATTTACTATCAGATTACTTATTTTCATGAATGGAGAATCATGTAAAATGGATATGGTTAACTAGGATTGGTGTTATATTATATAATTGAACATATATAATGATACAAGGTTATAAATTTTATTTTTTTTTCTTATATTGAAGTTGAATCATTATATTAAACATTAAGGACAAACACTTGGATTAATTTGGTGATTTTGCTCATAATTAACTTGTTTATTATTATAATTTTACATCATGTGTGATAAAGGATTACATAACATAACATATGATAAAATACATATATTATAATATGTTTCATAAATGAAAATGGTTTCATGACTAGTCTTGAATATGTTACTTCTAATTGAAAACATCTCATCCTTGAGTGTGATATATCAACACATCTGAGACGGTATTTTCATTTATAGAATTAATGGATCAGAAGGGATATATTATGATAAACTATCCCATTAGAATAATATAATTATAGTACATATATTTTACCATAGTGATCATACAATTTGGGTGAATGGAGGCGAACACAGAAAAAGAAAAGAAAATAACTTCGAAGAAAATAAAAGAAGCGGAATTTACCTCTTGAGTTTATCTACATTGGTAGCCTCTTAAAGGGAGAGGATTTTGTCTTTTAAGGTGACCAAGGGATGTCAGACTTGTGGGAGGACCTTGGAGAGTTATTTGTAAATAACGTAGGAAAGTAACAAGCCTTTAATGAAGTGGTTAAAATAGAGAAGAGTGGGTGGTTTTTATAGTGGGGGGAGGAAGGTTTTCTTAATATTTAATTCTGTAGTTTTGTATGATACCTCAAGACAATAAATATTAATGATTACATGGCCATATATATAAATAAGTTCATGTGATTTCTAGATTTTTGTTATTATATTACTTATTATGTTAGGAATAGTGGATTTAAATTATAATGTTTTTATAAGGCAAATTAATGTATTTTACTATTCATAAAAATTCAAGTATTTCAAAAAAATCCCAAAATTTATCCCTTACCATTTATCAATGTCTAGAATCTAAAAATAATCTCCATTTATCAAAAATAAATTTATAAAAATTATTATCTTTATTTTTAATTAGAATAATAATTTACTTGAAAAATACAGATTTTAAAACATTAACTGATTTTTTAATCATTTAGAAAATTATATAAGGTCTTATAAAATTATCTCAAAACAAGAAGACCTTAAATTTTTAATATCAGATTACATTTTAGAAAATATATTTTATTTTAAATTAATTAATTATTTTTAATTAATTATTTATGATGTACAAAAATAAAAATAATTTTACTATAGTCAAATTATCACCTATAATATACTTAAATTTTATTTATATATTCATGGGTAAGGTCACTCCTCATAAGGGCTATATTACTATTCATAAGGGTAGGTTACTATTAATAAGAGTAGGTTACAATTACCCCAAAAAATATTTTTGGCTTATCGGACATAAGACATCTTACTGACCACAACAATGTATGTCGGATTTTTGAAATTCCAATCACAAAAGTGACAATCTAATGTTTAATGGTCACATAGTACTTATTAGTTAATTTTGTTGTGATTTAATGTGATTATATGAAAAATTTATATGATGGAAATTTATATCGATAAAACATTCAATCATTATATTATTCCCCCTTATAAAATTTCACACTCAAAATTTTGTTTTACATTATAGGCCACAAACCGGTGTCAGTACTTTTCTTTCATTACCTCCTCTAGTTCCCATGTTTCCTCTTCATATTTATGGTTCTGCCATAGTAAATTTAATATGTGTGAAATGTTGTTACATAGAACAATATCTCTATGATCCAATTTCTTCAATGGAAACTCCTCAAGAGAGAGATAATTCCCTAACTATTTCACCTCTGAAGAGAGTACATGAGAAGGATCTGATATGTACTTCTTTAAGAATGATACATGGAAGACAGTGTGTACTTTGGATAGAGTACGTGGTAGTGCCAGTTGGTAGACCATATCATTGAATCAATAAAGGATCTAGAAGGGCCCATTGTACTAGGGAATTAGCATTCCATTCTTCCCAAACCTCATGACCGTCTTCCATGGAGATATGTTTAGAAATACCATTTCTCCAACAATGAACTCAATATCTCATCGACAATTGTCTGCATAACTCTTTTGTAGACTTTGGGTGGCCCTGATGTTCTGTTGATTGTTCTTCAACTTATCTATTATTTAATTGACCATTTTAGGTCTTAGAATATTACTCTCACTGGATACATCCAAACATATCTGTGTTCTGGACCTTTTCTCATAAAGTGATTCTTATGGTGTCATTCAGATGCTCGAGTGGAAACTATTGTTGTAGGAGAATTCAACTAGTGGAAGATGTTGGTACCTTCATCCTTTGATGTCCATAGAACATTATCTAAACATATATTCATGTTTCTGAATAGTTCACTAATGTTGGACCTCAGATTGAGTATGATAGGTTTTACTAATGTTCAGTTCACTACTTATAGCATATTGGAGACTTTTCCAAAACTTTGAGGTGAATCTAAGATCTAGATCCTATATAATAGATAGTGGTACTCTATGCAGCCTTACCACCTCTTTGATATATATCTGTTCAAGTTGATCCAAATTGAATTCCTCTCGAATCATGATAAAGTGATCTCTCTTTGTATGACATTCCACAATGACCCGTATAACATTTTTCCTTATGGATTTCCATGGAAATCAAGTGACAAAGTAAATGGTGTTATTCTACAACATCCATGTTAGTAAGGGTAGTGGTCTCATAATCCCCTTAGAATTTTGAGTTTCATCTTTCACTTTCTAACAAACTCAGAACATTAATGTATACTCAGCAATCTCCTTCTTCATATTGTCCCACCAAAAGATCACTCAGAGATCTAGATACATTTTTGTTCTCTCTATGTGAATAGAAAAGGTTGATCTATATTCATATTTCAAAATAACCTTTTCTATTTTTGGATCATATAATACAAATAATTGTGACCCAAATCTTTCCACTCCTTCCACATCAATCATAAACACAGAGGATTTATAATTTTTAATGGATTCCACCCTTTTCTGAAATTCCACAACTTTTTTTAAGCATCCTTTTTTCTACATGATAGATGCATGAGACATAATTTGATAAAGTATTGATGAAGTTCCTCCCTTAATTATTCCCATGTCCATCCACTTAAAATATAAGAAGATAATATTCTTTTCAATTATCATCATTGATAATGATGAATGATTCTTTCTACTAAGAGCATCTATAACCATGATTGTCTTACTCAGATGGTAGTGGATTGAGAAGTCATATTACATGATGATCTCTATCTATCAGAACTATCTGAAATTAATATATTTCTATGTGAATATATATTTTCCACTTTGATGACCAGTTTATATTCCACACTTCTCCCCAAAGAGACAATATCGATGGAATTTTAACACAAAGATCACAACTACAAACTCCAGATCATGCGTAAGATAGTTTTCTTGACGGATTTTCAGATTCCGTGAAGCGTAGGCTACCAAATTATGATTTTTCATTATCACACTACTTAATCCTTTCATTGAAGCATTACAGTACACCACAAAAAGTTCTCCAGTTATTTAGAGTGTGAGTACTTGCATAATGATTATCCTCTTTTTCAACTCCGTAAAACATGATTCACATTCCTGAGTCAAGAAAAGCATTACTCCCTTCCATGTAAGCTTAGTAATTGGGATTTAAACACATGAAATTTTCTTCACAAATAATCTATAATACCCATCTATAAACATAAATTTGCGGTTCTTCTTTACAGATGTTTTAATGGGCCACTCTTTAATTTCCTTTTTCTTGGAAGGGTCCACAAATATCCCTTTTATAGTGAAAAAATTCCCCAAGAATGATACTTCTCTATTTAGAACAATCATTTACTAAACTTTTCATATAGCTTATCACATAAAAAAAGTTGTTAACATAGTATTCAAATTATCCTCATGTTCCTCCTTGCTCTTGGAGTATATTGGAATATGATAGATAAATTCCACCACAAATTTGTTGAGGTATTCTCTCAAGGATCTATTCATTAAATCCGTAAAAATTTATGGAGACACAGTGAGTCTAAAGGGAATCACTATGAACCAATAGTATTCATACCTCATTTGAATTGCAGTCTTGGGAATATATTCCTTCCTTGCCTTTAATTGTTGGTATCCTGACAGAATGTACACCTTATAGAAATTACTGGCCCCAAGAAGCTGATCAAACAAGTCATTTATCCAAGGTAGGGGATACTTGATCTTTATCATGACTTTATTGAGCTCATCATAATCAATGGAAAAATGAATTTATCCAACCTTTTTCTCGATGAGGAGCACTGGCACACCCTAGGGTGAAGCACTCAGGTGTATAGAACCCTTCATCAAATTCAAATGTAACTGCTTCTTCAGCTATTCTAAATCTATGGTGGACATTCTATAGGGTTTCATTGATATAGGAAGATATCGAGAAATATGTTTAATGGAGAACTCAACCTCTCAATTAGGAGGAAGACTAGGAAAATATTAGGGAATACATCTGTGTAATCCCTCATGATGGGCACGTCTTCAAGCACGATTCCTATCCTTTGTCTCAATCATTTGATCTAGACATTCATGATCATAAGGAATTAATATCCACACTTTAGACACTAATTATAAAAGAGATTCATCTTCTCCCTTACCCATGAAATGAATTGGAGGATGCTTTGGGATGGGAAGATTGATCTCCCTTTCCTGAAAGTTAATGTTTTCTTTGTATAAATATATCCAATCCATGCCAAAGATATTGTCGAACTTCACTAAATAAATTATAAAGATATTTTATGGGATATTAAGTCAGCAAAGATTAACTGGGGAGGAGTTATAAACCATGGACTCATGAATTTTCCCATTCTCTCTTCTCACAGATATCATGTACTCCAATTTTTGTGGTGGTATTTGAATAGTCCTACAAAATATTCAAGATATGAATGAATGTTTAGAACCCGGATCCAATAGTATGTTTACTATTCTTGAATTAACAACTCGCATACCTATATCAACATCATTTTACAACTCCACTTTAGTAGTAATTATAGCAGAATCCCTTCTTTGTTTCCTTGGAGCATGTTGTTTATTGCTTCTAATAACCCTCGACTTAGGGAAATTGTTCACAAAATACCCAGGCTCCAAACAGTTGTAGCACTACACTATAGGAAAAGTGATGATTGGAAATTTTCTTTTATTCTTCCATAATAGTAGGATTCTTCATATCCTGTTAGTAGTGATGTCTAAATATTCCACATTTGAAACAATTCTTGGTTCCCTTTAGACAGTTTCTGGGATTCTTATTCCTAGAATTTATACACGTTGGATGATCAAGCGTCTTCCCATCAGGGAATTTATTTGTGAGACAGCCCATATTAGATTCCATTTTTCTCTTTTTTTCATTGCAACCAAGATACCACTGAGATTTTCTAATCTTCATTTCATCTTTGAGGGAACAATGGAAAATCTCTTAATAGCTGTCAACATCTTGAGTCACCATCACTTTTCATAGATTCATCTTTCATCCTATAAAGAATTGATCTCCCTTTCTTTTGATGTTCATGAAACATTCTTAGGCGTACCTTGCAAGGATTGTAATGTATTATTCATATTCCCTGATAGACTCATCTTCCTTCTTCTTGAGTCTGGAAAACTTTTTTTCTATCTTGAGATGGAGGGGTTGGGGAAAATTTTAGTGAAAAAAATTCTCTTGAATTCCCCCTATCCATGGAATCAATTTCCTCATGGGGTTTCATATTCTTGATCAGTTTCCACCACTGATCATCTTCCCCATCAAAAAGATATAACAACAATATGAGTTCCACTTCTTCTCAGCATTGGATGATAGATAATATCCGTTCAATGGAGTTAATCCAATATTCCTTGAGGAGTGTATCGAAAGAACCACTAAACATGGGAGGCCTTTTCAATATGAAGGATTCAACGAATACTTTATATTTCCTTGGTGGATGAGGGTGTCCACATGATTCATGTTATTATTCATAACTTGTGACAGCTGATTAAGTACTGTCATAATTTTTTTAGCACCCATTCCCATCATATCAGGCATATGATTAGGGAAACTATCACATTACCTATCACATTGATTGTTGGCATGTATCCTTCTATTTCCTGGAAATAATTAAGAATCATAAATTACAATTAGAGGGCTTGAGTACTAATCAATTGAATATAAAAAACATTGAACATTAGTGGATAATCTTGTAAAGGAGAATTATACCCTAACATGTGATTCCCTATGTTTCAATCTATGTTATTCTTGATCTATTTGTTATCTTATATTCTTATGGTCTCTTTGTTTATTCCCTTAAATATGGTTCTTACTATGCTCATTAATTTACCAAAGCATATCCCCCAGGAGTGTCAAACCAAGAGTTTAAAAAGGCCCATTATTGTGCACCAATTCCGATTCGAGTATATCTTAATGTGGTAATTTCAGGTTTTACCCCTAGATACGTATGTTCTAGAGCCACCTCTACCTATTTGTGTCCATACATGGATGTATTTGTTTGATAAACCACATTATCTATACAAACCAAAATTTAGTGGTGTTTCCTTATGAGTACTCTCATTCATAAGGTTCTTACTAAAGTGCTCTATTCCTAATCTCCCAAAATAATTGTACCATCCAATAATAATAACTATAACAACCATATCCTTTTACATATAACATTACATAATTTTACGCATAATTATACATCAGATTAAAAGAAAAGGATCATGAAGCCTAGTATCTTGGTATTCTATGTACATAAAACTGAAAATATGAAAATAAATAAATTATTTCTTTATCTAATATTCATATTGAGATCCTAACATTATATTTCCTCAAACATCTTCATACGGTACCCTGGGGAACACATGAACAAAACATTAGCCCATGGGATTGAAGGCATGACATGATGATACAAAAAGGAATGTAAAATGTCAAATCATAACATATAAACATGGAATAATATAAACATGGAGTCCTAATAATGTGGAAGAAATATAATACATGTATTTAGCATGGGTCAAGGCTAACCACCCAGACCATTTCACATTGTTTCACAATCCAAGGCTAATGTCCAAGACCGTTGCACCTAGTAGCACAAGTAAAGGAGAACCACCAAGACTGATGCACCAAACATCTCCTCAGACTCAACATTACCCAATGAATTGGAGAACTATCTGGTCGCACCAATCATAAAATTTCATGAATATTTATTCCACATAAATAATCATACATAATCTCTCTTACATTGTAATGGCCAGACCATCCAAGCCCAGTACTCTGCCAAAATCTCAGTCCAACCAAACAATTCCACCAAAATAGTGGCACCGTGCTTGTGGCACTAGTTACAGCAGCACCGTGACGGTGGCACTATGGCGGTCGCACCGTCACGGTCTCTCAAAGAAAATGGGGAACCATGTGGGTGGCACTGTAAGGGTGGAATTGTGATGGCGACATCATTACAGTGTCTCACTAAATGGTGTCCCACCCTTGTTCTTTTTTCCAGTTTCCATCTTTTTCTGCTCTCGTAATGTATTGTTTGACAAAAATGTGTTTTTATACCTCTTTTAAAGACATTTAAATCCCATAAATGATATTTAAAATCACCAAAGAGCTGGGAAACTCTTGACTTACAATAAAATGATGATTGTTTTCCTCAATTCCAAATACATTTCACGTACTTCCAGTTCCACCCATGTTACACGTTTTCCTCGGTTTAAAGGAAACACTTTACCTCAGAGCTGTTATGGAAAACTCTCTGAGCAGAATTATTAAATAAAAATTAATTCCATCATGTGTAACCATCCAACCATTTGGTGATACCATGATATGACTTTAAATCTGTTCAATATTTCTTATCCTGTAACTCCAGGATCATAATTTTTATCACAAGGAAATTATTTCTTCTAGGATTATAATTTCTTATTTCCTTGGTGGTTTAGATTCCCCCTTCCAGAATCTATTGGTTCGCCTGTGCTGGAGCAATTCCGGCTCAGTCTAGGAATTCTAGAAGTTCCTCCCCTACATGTCGTGCATCCCCAGTTCTTGGTGTGTGGGTAAAGAATTCAATCATTGATCATCCATGTTGGATTCATCCTTCATCTCTCTTTACTGTGTATCATGAGGGGTGGGTATGATAATATTCCATGTGGGATGGATGAAACCAAACCATAACAAAGATAATAAACAGACTTTTAAAGAATTAAGGGGTGTGTTTTATGATGTCGTTGTTCTCTTTTAACCTTTCTTATATATTTTTAATTGTATGGTCTTTGTACACTGAAAATCATGGTTATTGGTGGTATTTCCTCGTGCACTAAAGGACCCCTATCTCTTGTGATGATTGAATGGTTGTAACATGAAAATTGGTTATTAACATAAAGTTGGTAGATTAAATGGATGTCCAGAGAACAATAATCCTTGTGTGATCAACCCAGTTATCCAAATGGAAAGAAGATACATAATTAATGGTGTGTCAGAATTTGGAAAACACCCTTACTCTGTCTCGGTAACATGAGTGGTTGTTCTGCTTGATGCTTGTAGGATGATGGGGATGGGGATGTGATCACCTATTGTGGTGCAGTTTTTGGCTGTGGATCCGAGGTTGTGTAGGTCTATATGACGGGGCTTGGTTTGGTTCTAGTACATTGAGGGCTCTCACGGATCCCTTTTGTTGTTGTGACATACAAGATAACTGGTTGTGAATGCTTAAATGTCCACTGGGATGAATTTCCTTCCTTATCTTGAGGCTATTCCTGTTAGTTTCCAAGTAGTGAATAATTATTTAAAGGTAATCACATGAATATGAAAACAAGAATAGGTTCAATGGAGAATTGTTTTATGGGATTGATTTGTGGCTTGGTTGTGGCTGTGTAGTTTCTTATGAATGAATAGGGATGAGGGTGTCTGTGTATGGGATGGTTTTGGAACCCCTGGCTTGGGAAGAGTACTTGTTTATCTATATGTATAATTAAGTTCTTATGTTTCTTATTTGTACCCCACCCATGTTGAGAAATTCGTGCCAAACACCCCCATTTCATGGGGGAGGGTGTTTTCCCAACACTCATATGAGTGGTTAGTTATTAGATCCTTTTCTGATCCCTTTCCCGAGTAGCCCAAGACTCATCGGGCAAGCTGTGATAGCTTGAGGTCTAATAAAGACCAATATTCTTCACGCAAGGAACATTGTGGTAGTTAGACCAGGTGTGTGCAAGCAGGCTGTTTCCTAAGTGTCTTCGGGATGAGGCTCTGGTGTCTTCGGTCATGGAAGGAGTTGTTTGGGACCATATGTATTCGGGTGTGATGATAATTGTTCTAGATGTGGTGTCTATGGGCATGGTGATGTGTGTTTGTGTCCCAGGTGTTGGCAGGTGGGATGTGTGGTTGTGGTAGCCCAGGTGTGTGTGGGTGGGGTATGCTAGTGGGACTATTGTGAATATGGCGAGGAAGGTTTGATGTGTGTGATGTTTTCAAAAACCAGTAGGAAAGTGGTGCAGGTTACCCAACCATCGATGTGTTTTTACTATTACATTATGTTACTTGTTTTATTTGGGGAGTGTGACTTGGTATGGTTTGGGTGGATAGTATCTTTACTAGGTGATTTGGTTATCTCATTTTCACAAGGGGAATTAGGATGCCTCCCCACTTGTGCATGAGAGCCTTTGGTATTCCCTAATGAGTATACCTGTATACTCACCCTACAGATATTAAATTGCTTTCAGGTATCTAGTATGACTTCAAGGACCATGCCAGACCCTATTAGCTTGGACGTCGGGACCGTTGATGTTGATGTTTTTATTTTATTTTGGGAATTTCCTTTGGAGTTTTTCTTATACTACGTAGCACTCCATTATTGGAACATACATATGGGAATGGATTGTTTCTTCCTTTCTTTTACTTCCATGTTTGGTGTTGTTTGGGATTTACTATATTATCTACAGATCCAACAAAATAAAAAAGGGTAATTCTGTCCATTTTTCATGTGATTCCATACCCTTGGTGGAATTCACCACTACGAGCCTATTGAATGCGGGTCTCAGGGGTCATTATCTCTCCTTCATCTTGAAGAAAGAGGGGTCTGGCATTATGTTGTCCCTTCCCTCATCTTGGTAAAGGGTGGTCACAACAGAATGGTACCAGAGGAAGATGTTGAGATATAGGATAGAGCCTGAAGTTAGGCAACGTGAGGATTGAACTGGAGGGTATGGAAATAGCATTAGGAAATATTAGCGCGTGAAATAGGCCATGGGACACTGTCTAGGACATGGTATTTTAGGGCCCCCATTGTCTGATGTATGGACTCCAGACCTACTAAACAACCATGTGAGACTACACTTTTTATAGGGTAGAGACCCTAAGAAAGGTACACGAATCATGATGACTTGTGTTCATGTGTGTATTGAGTAATTTGGTATTATTTTTAAACAAATAAATAGTCAAATAAATACATAAAATCTTCTACACTACTTAGGCTTAGGCATTCTTTGTTTACATTGCAGCTATGGAACCTGGACGGTGCCATAGTTAGTGCAGGTGATCGAGGCCGAAGATTTCGATTTGTCTGATCAACAGAGGGATAACTAGGAGGAGGAGGATCACTAGTTGCAGAGGACGCTTCATTACTTCTAGCGGCAGACCCTTAGAAAGTTTGAGGAAAGCATCTCAGACAATGAGATAGAGAGCTGGCTTGAGGAGCTGTTGATAGATCTCATCTTCATCCAAGAACTGATGGAGTACTGGGTTTCTCTGGCTATAAGCCAGATACGGGGAGCAGCGCATCAGTGGTGGGAGATCTATCTTAGTGGCAAGATAGATGCTACGGTTTTGTGGACTGACTTCGAGAGGGAGTTCCGAGCAGAATTCCTCTCTTCCATGATAAAGGTTGAGAAGTGGAAGGAGATAATCTACTTTCATATGGGGAGTATGTCAGTGAGGGAGTTAGGGATCAAGTTCAAGGATCTCCTTCAATTTTATCTAAACATTTTTCCATATGAAGAGTCATGGGAGATAGGTTTAGAGGAGGCACTCCGAACTTATCTTTAGTATTTTGTTACTCCCTTCACTCTTCCGACATACGTGGAATTCCAGAAGAAGGATGAAGTGGTGGAGAGGATGCACATACTGGAAGGTTTTCCATTATAAGGGATCCAGTTGGGCCCATCAAAGTGGAAAGCTATTAGCAGAAGGCCTCCAGCATCAGGGCCTTTCATGTTTCGGCTAGTGGGGAGTAGGCCCCAACAGTTCCAGTATTAGTATCAGTGTCCTCGCCCATTATTTTTTGGTCAAAGAAAATTATGTTTCATCTGTAGAAGCTATGGGAACCTTCGAAATCAGTTCCCAGACTGAGTACGGTATAGTGGGGGTGGGCTGGTTCAGCTCCCACCTCAGCAGCAACAGTTTCCATCTTGTCCCTTTTAGTAGCAGCAGCATGGACAATGAGATCCCACTCCTCTGAGAGAAAACATTGCAGGAGGAGGCCGACCTCATGGTGCTCCTCAGGGACCTTGACCATGACATGGTCGAGGAGGCGGTTAATAGCCAATGGGCAGGGGAGATGAGCGTGGTCAGTTGCACACAATGGAGGCTGTTGTTCCTGAAGGTCCAGAGGTTATTTGAGGTATGATTGTACAATTTATTCTTCTTTTATGTGACTTGTTTGATTCAGGAGCTTCACACTCTTTTTAAACCTAGTCTAGCATGTGCTCTGGTTCTAGACATAGAGGGACTTTCTATACAATTGGTTTTGAGTACGCCAGTCAGAGGTTAGACCAACTTGTCTCATGTTTGTTAGGGATATAGAATAATGTTGGGACCACATCAGTCCATTGGGGACATTATTTTTCTACATATGTAGTCGTAAGATTCTATTCTAGGAATTGAAATTTTGTTCTCTGTATGAGCCATTTTTGACTACTCTCGATGAAGGATTGTTTTTTCAGATATGGGCCACCAGCATGTAGATTTCGTGGGAGTGCGGGGTTTCTAGGAGGGCAGCTGAAATATGGAGCTTTTCCTTTCCTTATTATCTAATCTATCAATCGAGTCGGTGGATATAGAGATGGTGGATGTCCCGGGGATATTTATTGAGTTCATGGATGTCGTCCTTGAAGATGTGGTGACTCTACCCACTCGACGTGATTTTGAGTCCGGCATAGACTTTTATCCCAGTGCCCGTCCAATTTCAATTGATCCCTATCGGATGGAACCTTCGGAATTGTGGATTTATAGATTCAAATTGATGATCTGATGAATAATTGTTTTGTCCAACAAAGTTTGTCACCATGGGGTGCAGAATTCTTGTTCACAAAGAAAGAAGATGATGGTCTCAAGATATTCATAGACTTCAAGAGATTGAATTAGGTAACGGTCCATAATCCTTAACCTCTCATGAGGATAGAAGACCTTTTTGACCAGTTAAATGGGGCAGGGTGGTTCTCTAAGATCGATCTACGGTCTGAATATCACCAGTTGAGGGGGAAGGAGGGAAACATCTTGAAGACTACCTTCAGGTGCAGATATGGGCACATTGAGATCGTGGTCATGTCGTTCGGCATTACGAACGCACCAACAATGTTTATGGGGATCATTAACTCCATATTCTGGGAATATCTAAACTGGCTCATAGCCTTTTTTATTTAATACATCCTGATCTACTCAAGATCATTGGAGGACCATTTCGAGCATCTGAGAATGGTTTTAGAGGTCCTTCGATAGCACCAGCTCTATGGGAAGTTGTCCAAGTGTAAGTTCTGGACATGAGAAGTACCCTTCCTTAGACACATGGTGTCAGAGAAGTGGATAACAGAGGACCCATAAAAGGTAGAGGCATTTCTTTTTGGGAAGCACCCAATAACATTACAGAGGTTCGTACTTTCTTAAGTTTAGTGGGTTACTTCTAGATATTCATCCCCAACTTCCCTCAAGTTGCAGTGCCCATGACATCCTTGACCAAGAAAGACTAGGATTTTATATGGAGTGAGCAGTGCCAGGAAGCCTTTAGTTATCTATAGGGAAAGCTGGTTAGTGCCCTAGTACTTAGGCTTCTAGAAGAAGGGGTAATGTTTGAGCTGTTCAGTGATGCTTCGGGCCAAGGCTTGGGGTGTGTGCTGATGCAATAGAAGGGGTGATATCTTATGGGTCTAGTAAATTACCTCCCCTTGAGTGTTACTATGCCACCCATGATCTTGAAGATGCACTGGTCTTGTTCGTACTTATGTTGTGGTGGAATTACCTCATCAGGGAGCGTTTTGTGGTCCTCACTGATCACAAGAGTTCGAGTTATATATTCTCCCAACATGACCTAAACATTTTGTAGTGGAGGTGGATGGAGTTTCTTCATGAATAAAACATCGAAATATCTTACACTGAAGGTAAGGGGAATATGGTGGCTAATGAATTGATCAGTAAGTCACATAAGGATGTGGTTCAAGAGTCGGAAGATGCTTAGAATTTGGTGGAGGAGTTGGTTTCCCTACACCTAGATGCAAGGGTGGAGGATGGAAGAGGCTCTCTATTCTAAATTCCTAAAAAGTACTAACCATTGAGAAAGGTGGAGGAGTCTCAGTGGGGGGACTTAGTGGCTGAAGTATTGAACAATCAGGTTAGCAAGGGAAATGTTGTAAAAGGATGGTTAGAATATGGAACGATTTGGATGTCGTTTCATGGAAAGTTGTTCATCCCTGTGGGAATTCATGAGAGAGTTCTTGGTGAGTTACAAAACTCTCCCATGGAGGTACACCCTTGAGTTTCCAAAATATAACAAGGTTAGAGGGTTCATTTTTTTTTGGCCTGGGTTGAAGTGGGAAGTGGCAATATTTCTGGAAAGGTACATGTTGTGTCAGTAGGTGAAGGCCGAACACCGTTTCCTATGAGGTTTTTTACAGCCTTTTGATGTCCTTGTGTTGAAGTGGGATTACATGTCAATTGATTTCATCACAGGACTATCGAGGGATCAAAGAGCCTGTGATGATATCTGGGCAGTGGTAGACCAGCTGACAAAATCAGCTCACTTCCGGGTAATCAAGGAGTCGAGCATGGTGGATTCCCTAACACAGAGGTACATAGACGAAGTGGTGCGGTTTCATGGAGTCCCAAGGTCCATAGTCTATTATCGGGATACCTGGTTGACCTCATGGGTCAGGAATGGTTTACAACATGCTTTTTGAATCAACTTATGCCTAAACACTACTTTCCACCCCCAGACAGAGGGGCAAACAAAGTGCACCAACCAGACGATAGAGGATATGAAACAGGCATGAGTTCTAGACTTTGGGGGATTGTGGGTATGAAGAATGCCTTTGGTAGAGTATTCCTACAACAATAAAAATCACTCTACCATTGGAATGGCTCCATTATAATCCTTGTATGGAAGGTCATGTCACTCACCTGTGTGTTGGATAGAGGTTAGGGAAGTAGGTGTTCTTGGCCCAGAGGTGGTACGGAGCACAATGGAGAAGGTTTAGCTTACACAAGATAGAATGAAGGTAGCTCAGGACTGGCATAAGTCGTATGATAATCATGGGAGGTGACCCTTGGAGTTCTAGGTTGGGGGCCATGTGTTTTTTATGGTCTCCCCTTGGCATGGGAAAAATTGGTTCAACAGGGGGAGTAATATTTCTCTCATGTTCTTCGGAACCATCGAGGTGTTGTGGCGGGTCGGAGAAGTGGCTTATCAAATAGCACTATGACCGCCGCTATTGAGAGTGAAATACATCGTTCAGGTGTCTTAGCTAGGTTTTAATGGACACAATAATTCAAAATCCTTGATTGGGAATTATCAGAATATCAAGGATGATGGGACATTTGTAGAGCGACTAGTGAGGATCTATAATCATGAGAAGAAGGTGCTTCTTAGATGAACCATTCCCTTGGTTCTTGTGTTGTGGAGGCATGTTGGGATAGAGGAGAGTACCTGGGAACGGGAGGCACAAATGTGCACTCCGTACCTAGAGTTGTTTTCAGTTTTTTCTTATTCTATTTTGTACATGGTTGTGATGTAGTGTTTGACCTTGTTAACTATGAAATGGACTGTTTTCCTTTTTCATTGGATGTGAGGGAAGAGTCCTAACTATGGGAAGGGGAGGACCTGATCCCTAATAAATTCATAGTAATGGGGATGTAGTTAAACCCATTCAAGTGTGTCAGTTCCGACCAAAGTGGAGAGTATCTTGACATGGAAGAAGGGAATCCCTAATCTGAATGTCTGGATGGTATGACCATTACCTTTTTTGTTTGGATACATGAGGGAGAGGTGTTCCTAGATGTCAACATGGTTTACTTCTAAGAGGAATCTTTTGATGTGGTTGTTTGGACACCTCCCTTTTCTTCAGGTTTACCATTCATTTATCAATGATGAGAATATTTGGAGAGGTATATGAAGTAATGGTGTTGACCCTCCTGGTCCAGTACTTTTCCAAATTCTCAGTTCCACCAAAATAGTGGCACTCTGATGTTGTCACGAGTCAGGGCGGCACTGTGACGGTGGCACCGTGGCAGTAGCACCATCACAGTTGTACAAAAAAATGGTGTCAATGTGGTGGTGGCACCATGAGGGTGGTACTGTGAGGGTGGCACTGGGACGGTGCAACCGTGACGGAAACACCGTTTTGGCGGCACCGTGATGGCGGAACCGTGAAGGTGTCTCACCAAACAGTGTCCCCCCTATTTCTTTATTCCAGTTTCCAACTTTTTTTTCTCCCGCAACATATCATTTTAAGTAAAAGTGATTTTATAACCTTTTAAAATACATTGAAATCAAATAAATGATATCTAAAATCCCCATAGAGTTGGGAGACCCTTGACATACCCAAACATGTGTCTTTTTTTCCTTGTTGTCACACCCTTTTCCCCTACATCCAGTTTCGCCCCTATTACACATTTTCCTCTATCTGAAGGAAAATATTTAACTCACAGCCATTATGGAAAACTCTATAATGATAATAATTAAATAAAAATTAATTCCATTTTGTGTATCCATCCAACAGCGTGGTGTTACCATGATCCACTTTTTGAGTTCTTCAAGATTTTATATACCGAAACTCCAGGATCTTACTTTTTATCACACAATAATTATTTATTTCCCTTGGTTGGTCTCTTTTTTTTCTTGTTGTGGTGCATTTGGAGTCCCCCTTCCTAAATCTATGGGTTTTCTTGTACTGGAGCCCTTCCTGCTTAGTCTTGGAATCCCTGAAGATCCTCCCCTATAAGTTGTGCATCCCCAGTTCTTAGCGTGTGGGGAAAGACTTCGATCATTTATCATCTAGGTAGGGTTCTTCCTCGGCATCTCTTTTCTATGTATCATATGGGGTGGGGGTAATTTTTCTTTGGGGATGGATTAAACCAAAACAGAACTAATATAATAAACATATTTTTAATGAATGAATGGGTACATTTGATGATGTTGTTGTACTTTTTTACCATTGCTTATATGTTCTGAATTGTATGGGCTGATGTCCACTGAAAATCGTGGTCATTGGT
This sequence comes from Viscum album, assembly GCA_963277665.1. Classification (NCBI taxonomy): domain Eukaryota; kingdom Viridiplantae; phylum Streptophyta; class Magnoliopsida; order Santalales; family Viscaceae; genus Viscum; species Viscum album. The sequence continues at coordinate 438,788,089 of OY728142.1, read as the reverse complement.
GGTCTTTCCTTTAGCACTAATGGACCTCTATCTTTTGTGATGATTGAAAGGATGTAACATGGAAATTGGTTATTCACATAAAGTTGGTTTATTAAATAGATGTCCAGTGAACAAGAATCCTTGTGTGATCACCCCTGTTAACCAAACTAAAAGAATATACATAATTAATGGTGTGTTACAATCTAGAAAACTCCATTACTCTGACATGGTAACATGTGTGGTTGTTCTTCATGATGATTGGGTGGGTGACTTGGATGTGGATGAGATCCCCAATTGTGGTGCAGTTGTTGATTGTGGATCTGAGGTCATGTGGGGCTCTATGTTGGGGCTTGTTTTGGTTCTAGTACATTGAGGGATCTCATAGATCCCGTTTGTTATTGTTGCATACATGAAAAATGGGTGTGAATTCCTAAATTGCTACTTGGCTATTTTTCCTTCCTTACCTTGTGGATGTGCCTGTTAGTTTCTCAGAAGTGATGAATTATTTAAATGGAATCACTTGAATATGTAAATAAGAACGGGTTCAATGGAGAATTGTTTTTTGGGAATGAGTATTGACTTTTTTGTTGATGTGGTGCTTCTTATGAATGAATTGTAAAGATAGTGTATGTGTATGAGCCGTTTTTGGAACCCCTAGTTTGAGAGGAGTACATTTTTACCTATATGTATAATTCAGTTCTTATTTTTTTTATTCGCACCCCACCCAAGTTGAGCACTTCGTGCTGAAAACCACCATTTCATGGGGGAGGGTGTTTTTCCAAACACTCCTATGAGTGGCTGTTTATTATCTCTTTTTCTGCTCCATTTCCTGAGTATCCGTAGACTCTTATGGCTGGATTTGATGGCATGAGGTCCATTATAGCCCAATATTCTTCGGGAATGGAATGTTGTGATAGTTAGCTCATGTGTTTGTGGGAAGGTTGTTTTCCAAGTGTCTTCAGGATGAAGATCGGGTGCCTTCGGGTGTAGCAGTAGTTGTTTGGGACCATGTTTATTCAAGAATAGAGGTAATGGTTCTGGACCAGGTGTCTGCGGGAGTCGATATGTGTGGCTGTGGCACAGGTGTTTGCGGGTGGGATGTGTGGTTGTGGTGGAGCATGTGTGTGGAGGAGGGGTATGGTAGTGGAACTATGGTGAAAATAGCAGGGAAGGTCTGATGTTTAGGATGCCTTCAATAACTAGTGGGAGAGTGGTGTGGGGTACCCAAACCTTTATGTGTTATTACTATTACATTACTTGACTTTTGTTGTTTGTGGAGTGTTCCTGGGTGATTTTTGGGTGGATAGTTTCCTTACAAGGTGATTTGGTTATCTCCTTTTCTCACGGAGCATTAGGATACCTCCCCACATGTGCACGAGAGCCTTTGGTTATCCCAACTGTGTATACCTGTATAATCAACCTACATATATTAAACTATTTGCAGGTTTCGAGGAGGACTTCGAGGACCATGCCAGATCCTATTAGCATGGACGCCAGAACTGTTTACATTGTTTTTTTTCTTTTATTTCGGTACATTCCTTTGGCGTTTTTCTTGTACTTCGTAGCACTTATTTATTGGAACATGCATATGGGAATGGATTTTTTTGGCCATATTTTTACATCCAAATTTGGGTTTCTTTGAGATTTTCTATCTTATCTCTTGATCCTGCTAAATCAATAGGGTAATGCCTTCCATTTTGTGTGTCATTCTATACCCTTAGTGCTAGTCACCAATCTAGGACCTATTGAAGGTGGGTCTTAGGGGTCATTGTCTCTCTTTAAACATGAATAGGGAAGGTTCTATCATTCTTCTGTCCCTTCCCTCATCTTCGTGATGGTGGTTCATGACATACATAATCATAAAGGATACCCATTGAAAGAATCAGGTACCATTATCATGTCATTAAGCATAAAAAATTGGCATATCATAAAAGTGTCCATGAATAAAGGAACAAAAATATACATGGACATTCATAAGGTAAAATAGTCATGTATCATGGTGAGTTATTTCAAGTACAATTTATAACATGTAATAAAAGTATTCAAGAAATTTTTGCATCAGAACATTTTTGTATGCTTTTAAGGAAAATACTATAGCGCCTTTAAAATAGAAAAGGGAAAAATATTTCAAATACAACCATAATAAAACCAAGTGGGTTTTCATAAAATAATTGGATTTTAAAAAATCATTGGTTTCCTAAAACAAAATATAGAGGACATGTGAAATTAGATAATAATTCTAGATGTTCCCTCAAAACTGGTTTGCTTATCATTAGGTATTGAGGAAGGAATCATGTGAAAATATATATATCCATGAAATAAAATGTTGAAAGGGTCTTGTAAAATGAATTTTGTATGTGTACATAGAATTTATAATAAGAACATAAAAAGATTAGATAACATCATTTTTGTTAAATAATTATAAGGCATCCAGAAGGATGAAAAGGAGGTTCGGGTGGAACCCATTATGAAATATTTTCATGGAATTAGGTGTACATAATAGTGAATAATTAGAGATAAAAGGGTTTATCATCACTTATAAATTGTGAGGGTATTATGGTCGAGTTGCGAAATCATACCATTTCATTAAGGATTACAAAAACAAATGGTATAATATAGATAAAATTTTCGAATAAAATTGAAATGGAGAGGATCCATTACATTAATCCTGATGGGGTTATTCACATGATATTAGTGACCTGAATAATGAAATTAGGTTTATTAATTAGTAATTCTAGAACCTATTCTATAATTAAACAATTTATTATAACCTTTTTTTGTTCATTAATGTCTTTTTTATGGGTTAAGTTGTACAATTTCGTTGTTCAGGACCGTTTTTCTTGTCTTTACGACCAATTTAACTATTGTCATGAACAATGAATCATATTAAATTGGGATGGTTATACAGAATTGGAGGTATAATTTATTATTTAAAATCCAAAATGTTACATGGTGGTAAATTCTATTTGGTTACTTGATGTGATGTTGACTAATTATATATAACATTAATGAAAACACTTGGATTAGTTTGGTGATTTTTCTCATAATTAACTTATTTTGTATTATTATTTTACATCATGTGTCAAAAAAGATTATAAAACATTAAATAAGATAAAATACATATATCATGATCTGGTTCTTCCATTAAATTTTTTTCATTACTATTCTAGAATAGGGTAATACAAATTGAAAACTCGTCGTCGTTGAATGTGATAAATCAACACATCCCGGGTGGTATTTTCCTTTTTATAATAAAATGAGGGGGATGAAGAGAATACAATAAACTATCCAATTAGAATAATTTAATTCCATTACATGTATGTTACTGGTGTTATCATACCATTTGGGTGAAGGGAGGTGAGGAAGGAAATAAAAAATAAAAGAACTTGAAAGAAAATAAAATAACCGGAATTTACCTCTTGAGTTTATCTCTTTTGAGAGCCTCTTACAGAGAGAGTATTTTGACTTTTTTGGTGGAAAATGGTAGTTGGATGTGGGGAAGGATATTGGGGAGTGATTTGGGTAGAACACAGGTAATTTACATGGCTTTAGAGAAGTGAAGAGAAGAGGGGAGTTCGGGTGGGTTTTATAGTTTAGGGGAGGAGGGTTTTCCTAATATTTAATTCCATAGATTATTAATTTCTTGAAGACCCAAAATAGTGATGATTACATGACCCAAAATAGTAATCAGTTCTTGAGAGTTTGATATTTGGGTGGTTATATCACTTATGATGTGAGGAATAGTGTATTAAAATTATAAAGTATTTATACGGTAAATTATTGTATTTTACTATTCACCCAAAATTCATGTATTTCAGATAAATCCCAAAAATTCACCCAAAACGTTTTTTTATGTGTAGAATCCAAAAATGAACCCAATTTTTCAAATATTAATTTCTATAGAGTATTGATATAATTTTTAATTCAAATCATAATTTACAAAAAAAATATGGATTTTAAAACTATAACTAATTTGATAATGCTTTTGAAAATTACATAAGGTCTTATAAAACTATATTAGAACCCAAAGACATAAATTTGTAAATCTATGAAACCCTTTATGAATTTTTTTTAAAATAATTAAAAAAATTTAATTAATTATTTCTGACTTACAAATATACAAATACTTTTACTATGGTCATATTGTCACTTATAAGATGCCTAAATTTTATTTATACATTCACGGGGGAAGAAACAATTCATAAATGACATATTATTATTCATTTTAACACCATAATATTTCATAGTGTGTTATCTCATCAAAGTAATTCAATAACTTTCACTATTAGTAACATCGAGTCCCAACTCACCACCACATACCAAACTAGCAGTTCAAAAAGCGATTATGAATATTATTAAATGAATTTTGATTTTTTATATATTCCATATGATTTTAGAATCAATATTATGTGTTTCTTTGACATAATATAAAGAACGAGTTCATTTTTTAGATAAAAGAAATATTTTTCAAAAAATGCAATTTTACCGCCTTTTAATGGAGAATCCTTTTTAAAACCAATATTTGACACTTTTATATATTAAAATTAATGAAATTAAATTCTTATTTACAAGAGAGACCTAATAATTTAGTTTGGATGATTTTTTCTAACTTTTTGATAACTTTCATATTTTGGGGAATTGTGAAAAATTCTAAATTTTAATTGAAAACAACTTTTTTAATCAGAATAATTTATAGGGTTAAATTATGTATTTGAATGGATTGGAAGTGTAATTAGATTATATTTTTACAATTTAATACAATTTAGGTCATTATAAGTAATTTCACATTTATATTTGACAAAAAGGCATGTAAATCTTTTGATAGTTTTTACTATTTAAAAACACACTTTTTGGTTTTGATAGTAGGAATTAATTTAAAATTAATTAATGAAACATCAATGTTTTGAATTTTTTTAAATATAATTAAATTTTTAATTCAGAATATCAAAATTATCTTATGGTGAATTTATTGTTTTTTCTGAAAACATTCCATTTTTATGAATAGTGAAAGACAATGCATTATTTTTTAAAACTATCTTTTTGATTAAATTTTTTTTATTTAATTTAAATTTACATTAACTCAAAATAGATATATAATACCTTTATAAGTTCAATGTAATTCATTGTAGTTATTTTATAATAAAATTAGATGTATAATATTTTATTTAACTTTTTAACTTGTTTACTAACCTTCTATGCACATTTGCATATTTGCATGAAATGTACTTTTAGGGATTTTTTGAATTGAATTTCAAAAATCAGAGAGACAAGGTTAACATTAGTAAGTAAAATGTTGTTCAATAAGATGAAAATAATTTTTGGTGAATAATAACTTTTTAATTTTATTTACCATGGTTAAAATTAACAAGGGTAATTAAAAGTAAAAATGATATTATAATGACCCTAACATATGTCCTAATTCTGTTGGATTAGTGTATTTAGACAATAACCATACTTAGGAATAAAATTTGATCCTCTTTGTCCACATGGATTATATTATGAAATCTATTATTATTTTATTTAAAGAAGATTATAATGTTTTATATTCAATGTTCAATAACTATAGAATTTTAAATAATGAGTTATTGTTGGTGCCAAAAGTTGGGAAGAAGAAGAACAAGAGGGAAGGCTTCGGGGTTGCCTTGAAAAGACCTTTTTCAGAGCCCCATGCCCCCACACTCACTGTAGATCATAGAGGCAGACCACCCTGTGAACCAATTTGACATTCGCGAGCCTGTCGTGGAGCAAGGAAGTGGGACACCTCGCGAACCCATTTGACATTCGTGAGCCGGCCGCAGAGCATGGAGGTGGAACACACCGCGAAATAATTTGATGTTCGCGAGCCTACCATGGAGCAAGGAGACAATATTATCTGCAAACAAATTTGACATTCGCGAGCCCATCACGGAGCAAGGAGGCAGGAACCTCTGTGAGCTGATTTGAAATTTGCGCCCCGTCACGGAGAAAAATCTGTCTTCGCGTTGAGTGAGATCTTCTTCATGACACATCTTGCCTATAAATACAGGGATCCCCTCGAACCCAAAGGATAGATCATCTATCCTTTCACCTTCTGATATCTCAAATCATGAAGCACTTCTTTGATGTGCGATCCAAATTCTTTTGAAGGTACTTTTGCATTGAGAAGTACCACCCCTTATCTTTAATTCAACACGTCTCCTGAGAGGGATGCCTTTTGCAAATTCCATGGGTCTTCGCGAAGGAAGGGGATCCTCATAGGGACTTAGGTCATCACAAAGCATTTATGCTTCGCAAAACAGCCTCCATGGACACGCGAACCACCTACTAAGGCAGGGTCACTGTGTTATGCGAAGCACATTGCTTCACAACACCTTGCTTCGTGAGGCACCCTTGATTTGTGAGGCATTGCTTCGCGAATGCCTTTCTACATCGTGAATATCCTCTTATATGAATGTGTTCTTTATTCCTAGGCTAGTCCACTTCACTACACGTAGCAAACCCCTTCATGAATCTCTTTCACTACATGAAGCACTAGAGATCTTAAAGGCTTATACGTATGAACTCCTTTGCCCTACAACTCCTTTTCCTGTGAAACCCTCCATGTCTGCATGAAGTAACTTCAAATTCCCTTGGGAGGTGCTTCATATTGCATTGCTTCGCCGAATGCTTCTTCACATAGGAATGCTAACGGCTATTGCTTCTTCACATAGCCATGATAACATAGACCCCCAATGGGATCACCTCTCGACAGCCCCCAGTTATGGCATTGCTGATTCCTTCCTTCCCTCAAGGGTTGGTGGGTATCTGTTATGTATGTCCTAGGGTGTGCAGAGCAACCCCACCTCGTTCGAGTTGTCAGACGTTAAACTGCCAAGCACCATCGTCCTCTACACATGACGTTAAATTATGGCCTCACACAGTGCCATGCACGCGAGGTGCCTCATATCGGACATTCTCTATGCCCACTAGTCTCCACTATAGTGATATCATTCCTCACATGGAATGAAGTTATCTTTATCGGAGCGGCGTCCATCCGCGGGGAAAGGGAAACCGCCCTAGTGTAAGCCTCCAGCCTTTTTTGTAGGAGGCATCTCCCATGCTCCTCCTATATTCCTGGGTTCCAAATCCATATCTCGCTTGGTTTTACCACCATCCAAGCCTCCATCGTGGATCAAGCCTCCATTTCCTCTTTGGGTCACCAACTACGTGTACCCAAGTCCACGTCCCACAGACGCATGTTTCGCGATGTGATCGTCAGGTCTTTATTGGCTCTTGTTTCTCACACTGAGCATAAATCACGTTGTCTTAGAGTAAGCATCGATCATGACATCTTCTAAAGGCATCCTTGGGTGTATGCCCCAAATGAACCCAAACTATGTGGAATTTTATCCTAGACAAGGCAAGGTACATAAGAAGCCTCCCTAAGGTTCAAGCCCACCACCCAGTCGCTCCGACCCTATTCACGTAGGTTCTCCCAAACCAACTGAACTATGAGTTCTTTCATCCTTTCCAAGGTGAGGAATATAGGAAGCATCCCTAAGGTTCAATCCCACCACCCATTGTTCCCGACCATCTTCACGTCGGCTCACCAAAACCCAACCTGAAATTTGAGTTCATTGATCCTTGCCATGGCGAGGTACATAGGAAGCCTCCCTGAGGTTCAAGTCAACAACCAAGGGTCCTGACCATCTTCACATCAGTTCAAAAACCCCACTTGAATAATGAGGTCTTTCATTCTTGCCAAGGCATGGTACGTAGGAATCCTCTTTGAGGTTCAAGCCTAAAAACTGGTCGATCAGAACCTCTTCATGTTGGTTCTCCCAAACCAACCTGAACTATGAGGCCTTTGATCCCTACCAAGGCAGGGTACATTAGAATCCTCCCAGAGGTTTAATCCCAACACCCAGTCACTCTGACCCCCTTCACATCGGCACACCCAACCCACATGAACTACCAAGTCATTGATCCTTGACAAGGAAAGTATATAAGCAGACTCCCTGAGGTCCAATCCCACCACCCATTGGTCGCGACCATCTTCACATCGGCTCACCAAAGATGCCACCTGAACTATGAGGTCTTTGATATTTCCCAAGAAGAGGTTCGTAGGAATCCCCCATAAGGTTCAATCCCAACACCTAGTCGCTCTCAACCCCTTCATGTCGGTTCGCCCAAATCCCAACCTGAACTACGAGGTCTTTGATCCTTGCCAAGGTGAGATATGTAGAAAGCCTCCATGATGTTCAAGCCCAAATCCCGGTCACTCCGACCCCCTTCACTCCGATTTTCCCAAACCCAACATGAACTATCAGGTATTTGATCATTTCTAATGTGAGGTACGTAAGAAGCCTCCATGAGGTTCAAGACCAAAACACGGTCGCTCTGACCCCCTTCACATCAGTCCGCCCAAACAACCTAAACTATGATTTCTTTGATCCTTGCTAAGGTGTGGTATGTAGGAAGCCTACCTGAGGTTCAGGGCCACCACCCATTAGTCCCGACCATCTTCACGCCGTCTCACCAAAACCGCACCTGAACTATGAGGTCTTTGATCCTTTCCATGGAATGGTACGTAAGAATCCTGCCTAAGGATCAAGCCAAAAACTTAGTCTCTCCATCCCCATTTACATCGGTTCACCCAAAACCCAATCATAACTATGAGGTCTTTGATCCTTTCTATGTTTGGGTATTTTGGAAGCCTCCCTGAGGTTCAATCCTAACACTTGGTAGCTCCGATCCCCTTCACATCGGTTCACAAAAACCACTTGAACTTCGATGTATTTTATCCTTTCCAAGGTCAGGTATGTAGGAAGCGTCCTTGAGGTTCCAACCCACCACACATTGGTCCTTACCATATTAACATTATCTAAACAAAACCCCACCTGAACTACATGGACTTTGAACCTTGCCAAGGTGACGTATGTAGGAAGCCACCCTAAAGTTTAACCCCACCATCCATTGGTTCCGACCCCCCCCCCCTCCACATCGAACCACCTTCACCCCACACAACATTAAACTATAGACCCCTTTTCATCCTATACAACATAAGAATACATCCACCATCCAGTAGTATGCCGTTGTGATCCCATCTAGTGCTACGCCGTTGTAATCCCATCTAGAGGTAATCTGTTGTGATCCCATCCTGCAGTAAGCCTTTGTGGCCCTATACAGTGGTAAGCTATTGCAAACCCATCCATAGATAAGACCTTGTGACCACATCCAGTGGTAATTTGTTATGCCCCCAATCTACTTTAAGATTTTTAAGTCCTCAATCGATGGTAAGTCATCTTTAGATGAACTATATAGACTTTGATTCCCTACCACAGGGATACGTAGGAAGCTTCCATTCAATCACATCCCTCTTGTCTCATCCTGATCTATCCGTTGATCCTATGTGTTTCAAGAAGATCGTTCCTCAGCCTGGAGGTTCCACTTCCTCCAGGTCTCATCCATGCATCCATCCTCATGGGCCACCTCCTCAGGTGTCCCATCATCCCACCGAACTATGTCGACATTGATTCCCTACCATAGGGATATGTAGGAAGTATCTTCGAGGATCAAGACCAATACTACCGTCACATTCATGACGGTTCCATCTCATTCTAAACCCACATAATTTAACCATCCATCATCCATATTGGTTCTTACCAGGGCCGCCACATCCCGGTGGGATCATTCCACCTCATTCCTTATTTGCCTTAACAACAATCGGGTAGCTAACCACGCATTAGCCCTAACAACAATGTTCCCTCTAGGGGTCACCTCACCTAATCCTGCCTAGTGAGTGTTCTAATCAATCAGATCTGCCCCTACTATATGTTAAACTCCTGGCATACCCTATGTCAAACATGGGAAGCTAAGGAAAACCTCAGATAGATTCTTATGGCATAAAATTCCTAGCATTCAACGTGGGATTTCTCGGGCTTCCACGCCCTCGAGATACTTTATAATAAGGGGAAGAAACCTAGATGTGCTTGGGTTTCAGTGTATAGACACATTAGTGATGTCCAACATGATTACTCCACTGACTGAAGGTTAATACCATGACAAGACCCCTTGAATTGTCCCGACAAAAGCATTGTAATTAACTGTTGTCCATGAGGATATGGCACTAGGAAGAGTTTCATGAATAATGTCATAATCTATAATGGAGTCCCTGATGAGCTAACGAGTTTCGAGGAGGAATCCATGGAAGGAATAATCGACTTCCCATCATCCCATTTAGATAAAGGAGAAAACGTCCATGAATAAATAATGGATGATGCTCGCCTTTGGAAAGTGGGAATGCGATGCAACGGTTGTGTGTCCTCCACAGACGGATGCGCGTACCCCGACGAATGCTTCGAAAATAGAAATGTTGAACCCAATGTGAAGGTTTTCTCCTCCATATAGAGATTAGAAGTGTTCCAGACATCAGTGGATTAGCATGTCACTAGATCATGTTAAATGGAGCTGGGTCCTACCGAGAAAATATCGTTCTTGGCGTGAAAATTACCAGATGTTGGTGCAGTCAAAAAGTTGGACATCCTAGTTTGCAATGTTATCAGCGTGGATCCATGTTACTAGCCATGGATGATGTAATGACGTTGGGGCATTGGTCATCGATTCATTTCCTTTCAAAACTAATATGTTAATCGCCTTTCTTTTTAAGAACCAAGCTACTGCAGAAATTTGATCACCGACCACCCACCGATGCAGGGACAGGGGCGATGCCAACCTGGTAGTTCCACACAGCTCCAACGCTTATATATTTATCTCCACACCTACAAAAATTGGGCACCCACACCCTATTTCTCCATCTGAATTCATTCAGTGGAGTGTGATCAACGACCTAATGCATCGGTATGGGGAGGAGGGGATTATCTAGACTAGGGATATGGCCCACCTGAATCTGGTCGTATCTTCACCCTTCCACCAAGGCTATCCCCCAAGGGTTGTGTAGGGAGCCGCTACTCCCCACTCCAACTTATAATCATTTCGAGAACCTCTCCATGGAATACCTTGATGAATCTTTCCCCTACACCGACAAGGTAGGAGATGTGCGGGCCGGCCCAGTCGAGATCACATTCCAGGGGCCCCCAAGGAGGGATCCCACTAGTTCAAGCTAGAACCATCACCCAGTCCCATGAGTCGAGGAGAAGATAAGACATATGCCTGCACCATTGACTCTAGTCCGGTTGACCTGAAACCAGCGTCGGGCATAGGCTGAAGAAGACGCCCACCATGGGGCGTCAACGTCAGCAACTACTGTGGCACGGGGCACCAACGATGTATATCATCAACGCCTTGCATATGCTAAGCAGGGGAGCTTGTTTATCTAGCAAGGATCAAGGCACCAACCACCCCACAGGCAGGACAGGTCGACTCTCCCAGCAGCCAGTGCAGGTAATGTTTGTCGTCAGTATAGAGACCCTACCCATAGTGCAACCATAGAGAACGTAGGTCTTCCCCACTTCCAGGCTCGACATGGATATCCACCTCGTGCTACCCTCATTCTGAATGAGGGACCTCCCCATAATGGTAACACCCAATTCGGAAGCCTCTCACATGATCATTAAATCATGTATGGAGTCATACCACCTGCCATAGACCATCAGTGTGGGGACATTGTGCATTTGGTCAATCTCCAGCGTGGGGGACCACCATATATTTATATAGTAGTCGGCAAAGGTCCTTCTCACCTCAGAAACTAGAGGGGTGAAGGCCAGTGTTGCCTCACCAGCATCTAGCATGGAGTCCCTAACTGTGTTCGGCTCGACCAGTATAAAGACCTTCATCACACTAATGTCGCCATGGGAAACTGGCATGGGGATCTGACATGTGCTTCTTATGGGCTCAAGTGGAGACCTAACCCGCTCTATAACTTCCCACAGAGGATCCTCCCATATCCCCTTTGATATCTGTACCGGTGCTCCACACACTCCTGCAAGCTCAGGCGAAATCCCTCTCCGACCCAGCACTAGTACGGCTGAAGGTCCTCCTCATGCTGGAAATCTTCTCTACCCTGAAAAACCATCCCGGGTAGGAGGGCGAGTTTTCTCTGCCATAAAAGGAACACTGAGAAGATTCAAAATGAGATAAATCCAGTTTGCTTCTCAGATTCCAAATCCGAATATGACTCATTGATGGAAACATCGCCCAGGTCCTCGGTGCCAAGGGTCTGGGAAAAAACAAGGCATATCAGCCTCGTACTCCCAGAATGTGAGGTCCATCGGATTCCCACCTCCCTTCACAGGTATATCCAGGAGGAACAAAATTTGGAAACTCCATAGGTTACGCCCGTGTGATAGCCACTATCATCACCAGAAGCACTCTCTACATTGACTAGTGATCACAGATAGCTATTCTAGGGACCAATGGTGGAAGAGAAGCAGCATGGTCCAACCCCAAAATTTTTGGTCCCCACGCCAGAAACCGCAGTAGTGAGCCCGTCTTACCACGATGTTGTGAATAATTCACTACACTCTTCAGATGTCAGTGTGAGATGTGGCAGTTTTTTGGATCACTTTCCATACTCTAAACTAGCCATCGTACCATCCAAGTGGTCTTCTTTAGTACCGCTACCGGTACTCAGCCGCCTCCGGTTGACGAGTGGGGTAATGAAGGGCCAGTCCCTGAACCAGAGCCAAAGAGCTTATGGAGTATCCTCGCTATGGACCACTTTCCTGAGATGTTTTGGCTCGTGGAAGTGCTGAATTTCTCTGCGCTGGAATCCCTCACCCTAGAGGAAGTTGAGTTTTTCAATCAAACCCTCTGGGTGATGAATTTCCTCCTTCACCATCAAGTGGCTTTTCTAAAGAGCGAAGCGCATTTTGAAGACATTGCTGAGCAATTTCATCTTGTTGATTAGTCCACAATCCCTATTGGTTAGCGCCCTGAGTCACAAGGAGCCCATAAGGCCCTCAAGCAATGATGTGTCTAGAGTTTCAGGGTAATCTGCAAGATTATCAAAGAGGCTACCCCCCATGTGTAGATCAGTGGCTAGGGGAAATATGCTTCCCTCAACTTTAGTCCTCTCCGGAGGTAGCCCGAATTGCCAGGTGATATTGAGGACATACCCTCGGGTAGTTTCGTGGTCAACATGGCCAGCCTATCAGAAGTGGATAATGAGCTAGTGCTCTATGATGGGGACCTCACCCCTGAAAGTGTGCCACAACTATTGGATCTGTTGGGGAGGGTTACTCACCAATAGAAGATCCTACTGGGTCTCCCCACACCCACTGAGCCATTAGTCCTTAGCTGAAATAACGGTAAGGGTAATGATCACCATGGAGCTGTCAGGACCTCTAACCCATCTGGCTTAGTGTATAAGGCGGAGGACGACCTCGAGAAAGCCGCGTTTCATCAGCAACTCACCAAATTGAAGAAGGTGGTTCACGACCTCCTTGCTGAATGTGCTGCAGAGTGACGGGAAGAATACGATGATCGTTGGTCAGAGTAGTAGGGGTAGGAAAAAAATTCCCATATGGAATTTCCTCTTGTTAACCCTGACCATCCTGCCCATAAAGATAGGTTTGTAGCCAGAACTTACAACAAGAGGGTGATGTACGTATCACCAAATCCTCCTGAATGGCATAACGACCCTTAAGATATAGCTTAGGCTCTCTCAACTGCCCCATAGGTCATTCCACCAGCCGCCCCACAAGCTGATGGGCCTCCTTATCATGATTATGAACCAGCCAATGCACTAGTAGTCAGGGATCACTGTCAAGACAGGAACCCCCACCCAGGTGATCCAATAGCGGCACTAGATGCCCGCCTTGAGGCATTGGAAATGTGGCAAGAGGCACTCCCACCTGATAGCAAGCCATATCCGGTGTGGTTGGATGATATGTCAGCACCCCCGGGTTTCCGGATTCCCTCAATTTCCCCCTTCAATGGGACAGGGGACCCGCCACATCACCCGGACCACTTTACCTCAAGTTGTGTCCCCATGTTGGGAACTCCAGTGCAACAGGTGGCTGCCAAGATCCTCTATTTTGTGCAGACATTGGAAGGGCCTACATTTATCTGGTACATCCTGCTCCCTATCATATTAGTAACGGACTGGGAGGACCTTCATAGGAAATTCATTTACCAGTTCTGTTCCACCACAGAGAATATGAGTATCGCGAACCTCTAAAAGTGCAAACAGAGGCTTGATGAGCATGTCAGTGACTTTTTCGCCCAGTGGAAAGTACTAATATATTCCCTTGCCATGCCACTGACTCAAGATAAATTGCAGATGATGTGTGTAGGAAACATCATGATGGAGCTAGTCCCATATCTGATCACCTAGAACTATCTCGGGGTATTTAGAGACCTCTCTGATAAGGCATAGCGCTTAAAGGAACCCTTAAAGAAGGCATTTTTGTTGCCTCCTACGATGCCCAAGAGAAGGGACTCCAGGGACGAGCCCACTAAACTGGCCTAAATGGAGGCCCCCAGACCACTAGAGTTGTTTCCAGTGGAGCCGCCTCTATTGCCTCGTAGAGGCCCCCTACCTCAGGTGCAACCACCGGCCTAGCAGCGCCAACCCCAGAATCAGTAGGTGCCTTTACGCAATGTGCCACCACATCCCAGTTGAGAAAACCAAGCTCCGCCTACTAGAAAGGGTCCTCCAGCTACTCGTCAGGGTCAAGATCCAAGTGCCCCCTTTTGGACAGGAGAAACTAATCCTACTCATTCAACGATCCATAGGTACTCGGTTACTTCCTTAGTGCCTTAGAGTAGGGGATTCTATGTTTTCCTGAGTGTAGAATGCCATTAGAGGCAAACCTCATTGATCACCCTAATTACTTCTCCTACCACTAGATCTTGGGGAAGACTCTTAAGAAGTTCTATGTGACCAATGACTAGATTCAAGACTAGGTAGATAACAACATAGTCCATTAAGGCCTGGCTCCGACAGAGGTGGAATTCTTCTTCGTGAGTCCAGACAACAACAACAATAGAAAGGGTGAGTGGAATTAGGTTTACTGTCATGGGACCTAGATGTATGATGACTATATGGATCGCAAAATAGTCACCCATGCTCATGGTGTCATTCGAGCATGCCTGAATCGACCAGATCCTTCAAAAGCCACAACCACCACTTCTACATTACCATCTCAGCCGGCCATTTTCCAGATGATCAAACACCGAAAACGCAAGGGAAAGTAAAGCCCCATGATGATTCCATCGTCATCACATACTCTCAGTGAATTCATGCCCTTGGAGATGGAAATCCCTCCCAGAATCTTTCCAGTCCTGGAAAACTCTTTAAGTGACGATCAATGTTACACCTTGGTTAACACCATAGAGTTAGTAAACCCCTACATAATTCCTAACAATGAGGACCGCCAAGCGGATCCTCCCAATGTCCCCTGCCGTCGTCAGCATCGACAAAGACATGGCTATATGGGCCGTCAGAGTGCCTTAGTTATCACTACCAGACAAGCAATTCATGCTACTAAAATAAGGAAATAGGCTCAATGTAAAGCTCAACATGCTCAACCTTCTCATCTGATGGCATCAGGCTCGCCTTCATCTCCTTTTGTGTTGTTGGATCAGGAATAGTTATCCTAACCATACCATAACAATCTATGCCCTGCTATAGGCCAGTCTTAGTCATCTGGATCTCATTCAGTAGCCACTCTGTAGACCTCGAATAGTGGGGATTAGGATTTTCCCAGTACCAGTCATTCACTGGTCCAGTCGGTAAGGCCCACCATAACTCTAATCATAGAGTAACCTCCTACAAGTACAATTTCACACCTGTAATGGAAGTAAAATGTTCTTAATAATCTCTCCCATATTCCAACAAGACTCTCCATCCTTTAGGCCCTTCTCTTATCATTAGATATGCATGAGGCCCTTACTGAGGCATTAAAAATCCCCCTCTAGTTCGAGATGAAAGTAGAAGCCATATAAGCCTTCCATGCTGATGCAATCGAGAATGATAAATGTAAGGCCATCATCTCGTTCTCTGGAGAAGATTAAGCCTCTACCATATAGTGGCACATTCACCCATTGTACATCATTGGCCAGTTCAATGTCATAGAGGTTTGTCATTCTCTTGTCGACATAGGCTTTGGAATTAACCTAATCCCGACTCTGACACTGAGAAAGATGGGATTGTATAAATATGATATGAGTCCCTCTAGAATAAGAATACATGGTTATGAAAAGATGGAATAGACACTGATCGATAAGATTCACTTGAAGACCCAGTTTTTTGGCCTTTTTGCCAGTACAGAATTTATGGTTTTCTCCCAAGACACCACATGCAATGCGTTGATGGGATGTACATGGCTCCACCTGCATGCGAAGGATCCTTAATCATATCACCAGTTCCTGAAATACTATCTTAATGTTCAAGTGGGAATGCTTTAAGGTGATGTGTCTCCCTTTGTATCTTGTGATGCCCACTACCTGGATGCTGACTACTACAACAGTAAGGACAAGAAAATTAAGAATAATGTGGTCGAGCATGCCATGGCTGCGATCGACCCTTGGACAGATCAAGATGACACCTACGGCTTTCCAATCTACTTATTGGAGGCTACGACCCCGAATATAGGACAATTATTCATTGTTTTTGTGTCGAAGGGGGAACCCATTCCTGTGCCTAAGCGACACCGAAAGATCACCTCGTACTCTTATAAAAATCAGGATCAGGTGATCCTGAAGCCTCCTTCCCCCATAATGTATCGAGATGTCCACCCCTGGAAATGGAAATACATCATCCGTGTTTGTTTTTTCGGGATGGAATCAACCGGCTCAAGACAACACGCCACTATTTATTTGAAATCATCAAGTGTGGCCCCGTGGTCCAAAGGCCAGATGGGATCAGATCAACAAAATTCATCACTATGGTTGCAACAACAGAAGATTACTCTGATGCAGTGACCACTACCACTCTGGCTAGTACCAGCCTCCCCTCCAGATCTGCAGACTCAGAAGAAAATCGTCCCGTCGAGGATTCCCCCTCCATATGTGAAGAAGAGGGTTTAGAGGAAGCTCCTACCACCATTGAGGAGGGAATCTCATCCACAGTCAATGAGTTGATACCAGTTATCCTTGGTAGAGAGGCAGACTTGACACCCAGTTTGACCAGTGCTGCCATGCCCCTCGAGGAGAAACATCAGTAAAAAGGCTTCCTGAAACAACACCACAATGTATTCTCCTAGAGTTATGATGAGATGTCAGGACTAGATCCTCTGGTATTTTTCCACCACCTCGATCTCTCGACAAATCATCACAGGTTCAAGCAACCACCCAGAAAGATGTACCCTTCTCATGGTGCCATGGTAGCGACAGAAGTTGATAAACTCATCAGATCTAGGTTTGTTAATGAGGTCGAGTATCCCAAATCGATGGCCAATATTGTTCCATTTAGGAGGAAGAAGGGACAGATCAGGGTCTGCATCAACTTTCGATATCTCAACTGTCATTGTCCAAAGGATGATTTTCCCCTTCCTGTGACATAGATGTTGATTGATGCTATAGCTGGATTCCATGGCCTCTCCTTCATGAATGTGTACATTGGGTACAACCAGATCTGAATGGCCCTTGAGGACGAGTAGTTCACAGCCTTTAGGGCACCACAAGGTACTTTCAATTATAAAGTCATCCCTTCAGTTTAAAGAATTTAGGTTCCACCTACTTCTGGGTTATGCATAACATATTTTTGTCGATAATTGGCACGTTGGTGGAATGCTATGTGGAAAAACTTGGTGGTAAAATTTCACCAGTGTTATGACCATCTCAAAGACCTTGAAAAATTTTCAGCTTCCTCTGTTCCAATCACCTGAAGACGAACCCAATGAATTGTGACTTTGGGGTCATCTCTGGAAATTTTCTCGACTTCTTTTTCAGATACAGGGGCATTGAGATCGTCCCATAGTAGATCAAGGCCATTATCAGGATCTCTCCTCCGAGAAGCATTCAGGGGCATCAAGGTTTTCAAGGACACTTAGCCTGAATACGCTGATTCATTGCGAATCTGGCCAGAAAGTGTAATACCTTCTCTTGGCTCATGAAGAAAGGAACACTCTATGAGTGGTATGAATAATTTCAGACTACATTCGAGGATATCAAGTAGTATCTGCTCGAACCTCCGGTCATAATTACACCAGTCTTTGGAAATCCATCGGTCTTTTATGTGACTTCCCTAGAACGATCTCTCAGTGCCCTTATCACCCAAAATAACAAGAAGGGGATGAAGAATAGCCTTTTCTACCTCAGCCACATGCTCCTCGATATGGTGACCAGATACTCCCCCATTGAGAAGAGTTTCCTTGCGCTGGTATTTGTATTACAAGAATTGTGTCATTAGTTACAACACCATGAGGAACAGCTAGTGTCCCTGGTAGATCCACTAAAGTACATTTCGAACCGTCCTAGGATGACAGGCTATCTAGCTCGATGGGTGGAAATTATCCAGATATACGATTTCAGTTTTGTCCATTAGAAAGCTATTAAGGGGAATGCATTGGCAGATTTCCTTACTGCCCATCCAACTCCTATTGACCAGTCCTTGAATCTCAATTTCCACGATGAGGTGATCCTGTTGGTGGACCAATCTTTGTTGTGCTGTAAGATGCACCTCGATGATGCTTCATAAATCCCCACTAGCTGGAGGCTTAATGACCCCAGGATCAACCGTGTAGGCCTTGGTATTGTCTTCATTACCCCCGCGCAAGCCATTCTACCATACTCATTCTTGCTGTCGGAAGACTGCACCAACATTGAGGCAGAATATCAGGCTCTCATTACTGGCCTCGAGCTGGCCCTTGAGATCGACGTCCCCCATTTTCATGTGATTGGGGACTCTAAACTATTCATCAAGAAAATTAATGGGGACAATATCATCAGAATGCTAGAGGTAATACCATTGTTGGAGCACACTCTCCAGCTAATGGCCCAGTTCCCATCTCGGCATGAGGTTACCCATGACCCTCAGTCACAGAATGATAGGGCAGACACCTTGGTGGGCCTCGGTCCGTCACTTGTAGAGCCGGAGCAGGATGATCGGATTATCCACGTGGCACACTAGAGAGTCATATCTCATGTCACTCTAGATAATGATGACAACCCATAGGTAAGCCACCTAACCTTCAGTGCCTCCACCTCAGGACCCCTCGGTCCCCTCGACACGGTGATTGGAGTAACTATTATTTGGAGGATAACATTGGTTGAATACCTTTTACACCGTAATCTCCTAGCAGATCAGGCCGAGCGGGAGCAAATCTGATGTTGTGCGTTACAGTTTACCCTCCAATGTGGTCCCTGCTTTGAGCAGAACCTCTAAAAGTGCAGGTTTGATGGTAATCCTCTCAATTTCATCCAAGGTGTTGAGATTTCTAAGGCCATGCTGGTTGTTCATGTTGGTTCTTGTGGTTCCTCCCAGACTGGGCCGATGTTGTCTCATCAGATCTGAAGACTAGGGTATTTTTGGCACTCCATGATCCATGATTGCATCGAGTTTGCCAAAAGATCCCATGATTCCTCGATTCATGAGAACTTCATGCATCAGCTTCTATAACCTCTCCCCTACACCGATTACTCTTGGCCATTTGCGGTGTGGGGACATGATATCGTGGGACCATATCCAGCAGTGACATCTCGCCAATGCAAGTTCATTTTGACTACCATAGATTTCTTCTCCAAGTAGTTAGAGGTAGTTCCTCTCAAACTGGTCAAGGCCCATTCCATCAATTACTTCTTGAGCTCTAACATCATCTACCGATTTGGGGTCCCTCATATCATCCTCACCGATAACAGAATGATCTTCTGAGGAGCTGAGATGAAGAAATTTTACGTTAAATACAACATCCTTTTTATCCATACATCTCGCTATCATGCACAATAAAATGGATAGATCGAAGAGTTTAACAGGACCCTCTCTAACATTCTGAAGAAAATGTTTTGTCAAAATAAGAATAGTTGGATGGACAAGCTCCCCAATGCCCTCTGGGATTATCGGATGATGACTTGAAATTCCACTCAGGTGACCCCATATTCCCTATTGTATGGGACTGAGGCCATCCTGCCTATTGAGTTTAAATTTCCCTCATTGTTCATAGTTGTCTATGATCATAAACCACCAGATAAAGTAGCCAAAATCTATCTGCTTGGGTTGGAAGTGCTCCATGAGAATAGGCTTTGTTCCTTACATAATTTGGAAAGGAATCAGAACAAGATAGCCAGAGGTTTCAATAAGAAAGTTTGCCTATGTTCCTTCTTGCGATGCGATTTGGTATTGGCCCTCAGGAAACCAATGATACCTGGCAGAAAACCACCCATGTTGGATCCCAAATGGGAAGTAACTTTCATTGATCACAATGTTTACCCCAATAGTGTGTACTCAATGGTAAACATGGATGGTAAGCATATAACTCCTCCCACTAATTCCAAGTTCCTCAAGAAATACTTTTTCGGAGACAGTGGGTCTGGCATGACCCTAAACTGTTGGTTCCTACACAACCCTAAACTGTCTGGTCCTACATGACCTTAAATTGTAAAGCATCCCGCATGACATTAAACTATATGTCATCCTGCAAGACATTAAACAGTACCCTTAGAGCTACGTATGACGTGATTCCCATTTTCATGGGAAATGTAGGAATGCTCAAACGTTTCATCTTGACTTCACCCCCTAACTATTTTCATTAACTGTTCCCCCCTAGGGGTTGAACTCTTGGAGGATCCTTACACCACATAGTGAAGGATTCTTTGGCCCCTCTCGTGTTAGGATTTAGATGATCGTACCCTATTACCACTCCTTGTTCTTCTAGTCTCCCACATCCTCACCACACGACGTTGAACTACATGGCCTTTAAGAACTATGTACGGCTCAATTCCCATCCTCAATGGGATACGTAGGAACGCCTAGACATTTTTTCAATTGGCCCATCTCAATATTTAAAATCTCCCCACCCCCCTGGGTCGGGACACATGGTATGGTACATGATTTTTCCGCAATTCAGGTCGAGATCATCTCGATCCCACCATACATCCCGCTCCCTGGAGATGTCCATCACTTTCAGTGCTCTACTTGATGTTAAAATGTGTGGGCATAACTATTCTTTAACCACTCCATTGATTGGGACTCCATCATATTTTACATCTAAAAGGACCCCTTACTGGCATGGATGCTCGGCCTAAGGGATCTCCTACCACTTCAGACCAACTCCCTCAAGGATGTTGATCAACAAATTGATATATGTACTGTGTTGTGAATACGGTCAGCGGTTGATGTTCTATTGTTTTCCCCAGCCTTCTGTCACACCAAGAGGGAAGCTGTGTTGTGAATCTGGTCAACAATTTTCCTCCATCATCGTTGTCATTTTGAAAATTATGCGTCTATGGTTTGAGCTATATGACATTAAACTAAGATCACTATCGTACTCACTGGAATACGTTAAACTGCAATATGGTTGTCACATTATGTCTATGGGCCAATCTCGGGCCCCTGGCCTTAGCTCTCACTTAGGGTTTTATGGCGTAGTATGAGATTATTTCCTCATTCACATTAGTTTACTCTATGTTCCATACATATCCCACATTGGGGTATCCCGCCCTTATTTACATCCTCACCATATGACGTTAAAGCTGCATGGCCTTAAAAAACTATGTATTAATTGATTCCTATCCTCATGGGATATGTAGGAATGCCCATACATTTCTTCTATTAGACTAGCCCCATCTCTTAGATATCTCCCTATTATCTGGGCCCCTTGTTCTGAATTCTTCCATGAGAGGGATATATGGTGTTGTATGGGCTTATGTCCTCATTCATGTCAGGTTTGTAACAATCACTCCATGTACCTATTTCTCCTGATATTTCTCTATCTCGTTGTTTTATACACATCTTTTCAAATTTGTTTCTCTCTAGTTGATCCTCCTCGCCCCTCTATATTGATTCACCAATGTTCCAAAGAGTACTCTCGTAAAACGGCTGGAGTGCCAGATTTTACCCAGACATGTTCCTACCCACCTTCCAGGTTTTGTGTTACCCTTTATTGAGGCATTAATTATCTTTCACATCTGAAGGGACCCCCAAATGGCATGGATGCTCAGCCTATGGTCCCACCTACCATTATGGGCCAATTGCCGCAAGGGTTTCGAACAAAAATTTGATCCAAGTCCCATATTGCGAATACGGTCTGCGGTTGATTCTCATTTGTTGTTCCCATTTTCGGTTACACGATAAGGATATTGTGTTTCGAACACGGTAAAAAATTATCCTCCATCATCACACCAACCCCATTAAGCCCAAAATATCGGTCTCAAGATTCACAACATTTTCCACCTCATCATGTCTAATGTAAAATTTGGACACTCTTGGTACTATCCCTCAGTGCACATTTTCACGGTAGGAGGACAAAACAGTCGTAAGGCATTATTTAGGGCTCCGCACCGATTTATCCTCTACATAGAATCTAGGTATTTCTAAGACCTCTAACTACCTTGTTTCCCACACTGATCTAGACTCATGTGGGATTAAGTATTGGATCAAGGTCTACGCCTATTTGGATAAGTTTTTATTTTCTCTAGTCTGAGCTCAAAAGACCTTAAACTAATCTCTATTTACATTTAATTTCATAAGATCTATATATGGATTGATTCCCATCCTCATGGAATACATACGAACATCCATATGTATTCTCTTTGTTCCTAGAATATTTTTTCCCGTCATGATGTTAAAAGTAACATCCATGAAAAATGTACAGCTTGATTCCCATTCTCATGGGATAAGTAGGAATACCCGCACATCTCATCTTCGGGTCCAGCTCAACTGAGAGCTAGCCTCTCCTCTCCCATATCTTCTAATATTTTCCAGACCCTTATTTAAGAGGTTTCTTTCTTGGAATGACATGTGTTGTGTTGTGGACTTCATCCCCATTCATGTTGGGTATGCTTTACCGCACCATGCACATTCCATATTGAACCTCATCTCTTTTACATATTCCTAGTCCAACATGACTTTAAACTGTGGCATCTATCTTGTATAATGGTAAATGTTCATAGCCTAGTCCCATCACATGATCCTAAATTGTAATATTATCATCCTGACTGCACGACAAAAATGAAACTGCAGTGTGATGTCCTCGCATGAGGGGACATCATGTTTGGTATCAGTCATCTATCATGACATTTGTTGATTCCTATATACGGCTTGATTTTTGTGGTGATTACTAGGATTTATACTCTAGGTCCATCCCTTCACAGACAAAATCCATTCACCCTAAAAGACAAACAAGACCCATCTAATGCCGCTTCTTTTGGTGTGATGGATAGACCTATGGGACCTTTTTATCTCTGGAACTGGTACCTTATCATTGAACTCCTTAGAACTACGTGTGGAATGATTCCTATCCACATGGGATAAGTAGGACCACCAATGGACATTGCTTTGGTTCTAGTATATCCTTTGTTTTCATTGGTTTTATAGCTACCACACCATGTACTCTTCTTTCAAGATCTCCCCTTTCACAGTTCATCCTAACGTATGATGTTAAACTACATAGGTTCGTATGTCCTTGATGGATGACATTAAACTGCAGTTCTAACCTGAATAACTCTAGGAGACCCCATGATAATCATTGGATGTGTCCGCTTCCTCTCTAATAGAGATTCCCCCTACCCACATTGGACTCTGACCAAGCTGTGTTCATGAACTACGTGTGGCTTGAATCTCATTATCATGAGATACGTAGAGACACCCAAGTGTTAAGCCTCAGGTCTAGCTCTAGGAATCATATGTCCCATACCCCCACTTTTTTCAGTCCATTAGCCAAAAATCTTTCGGGTTCGGGATTCCCCACAACAATGTTTGGACATGATATCAACCTCACCCAAGAGGTCCTGTCAAGAAGTACAAATAATCCATGATCTGATTGGTGCTCCCACCTGATGTGTTTCCACCACGGTGGCATAATTCCAAGAGTATTGGGTTTTTTTAAACAAATCTTTAATCAACCTTTCACACTTTGTGTGGACCTTATTCAGACACTCTTCCTTTTTCACGTCTATAAAATGACCCCCTAACAGTATGGATTCTCAACCTATAGTTCTCGTGCTATCTTGGGCTAACTTTTAGGAAGACCAATGGATGATGATCCGAGTCAAGCCCATTGATTCGAACATGGTTAGCAGTGGGCCCTCGTTTGTTATTCTCGTTTCAGGCTAATGCAATATGAATACTGTGTTTCAAGCATGGTCAGTAGTTATCCTTTATTTCCACGCCACCCCCTCAGTGTTCTGAATCTAAGGAATAATGATTCTCACTTTTCACTCCCATATGATTGGATTATTTCCAACACCCCGGTGTTACCCCACTCGTGCACTGGAGAAAATTTGGAAAATGGAAATTCGATTGTTCTGAGGTCTTCCTCCTCCTGTAGACCCTCTCACTTTTTTCCTAAGAATTAGGATCATCTATTCAAATCCCAGGATACCTAATTCTTATTTTTCACTCCCATGTTTGAATGGAGTAATAAGGTGGTCATCACTTGTTTCTCACATCGGGCCTGACCCATGTTAGCTTAGGGAATGATCACTAGAAACTCTACAAATATCACTAGAATGCAGTAAACCAACACAAATAATGGAAATCATGTATAAAGTTGGCATAAAATATCCAAGAATAAAAGTATGTTCAGATGTTACATGAATTACAATACCATAGGATCAACCCCTCCCATGGACGGGTAGACCCCTTCATAAGAGAGGTGTAGCTCTACCACCATCTGGCTTGTGGAATCTAGGATTTACTACTGCCTATTCAAATCCCGCTCCTCCTCAAAAGTGATGGGGATGCATATCGTCATCCACTATCCAGGCCCTTTCCATGCCAGTCCAGATGATGATTATTTATTCGGGGGATCACTTCATTATCTCTTTGGCCTCTTCCAGCTAGGCCTTCAATCGTAATATTTGCTCAGATTGTGGGTTGAGGGAGGTTGAGTGCTCATATACCCAACTCCACAACCGTTGGACCTCATTTTTAGCCCCCTAAATCCTCTTGATGTTCACTTCTTTCCTCCGCTGCTAGCCTACACCAAGGCCACAATCATACTTCCAAATCTTATCCACCATAAGATCTCAAATGAGGATGTGGGGAAGTTGGGAATCCACTACCCCAGCACACAGTTCTCGCAGTCTCGAGCAAATTCTATCCCACTCATCCAGCCATAGTTCTTGGGGGGTGTCATCGATGAAGCGCTTGATCAGCTTCCATGTTCGGTGACAGACTGTCTTTCTATCCTTTTTGTTAGAGGTTGTCTCTTCCCATTCGGCATGATTGGCATTCTCATATGCGGGGAACGCCCCCAGGAACTCATCAGCAGGGCACGCTTCTGGTGTTTCATCGGGCATGGTGGGACTTGGGCTGTCTGGTCGATCCTCATTGTCAGACCCACTTCAATAATCTCCGGCTCACCTCCGCTGAAATCCCCACTAGTGATTGGGAGCACCGCAGCTCTGTCGGTCATGATATCCACCTCCAAAATCACCGGCATTCCTATGGGAAAGGCACTACAGGGAGTACCAAACAACCTCGCTATGGAAACCCACACCATTTGGAGAATTGGGCATACCAAATGAGGGGAAATAATGTTAGATAACATGGTCATGGGGTGACAGTCATGAATTTGGTAAGAGAATTATAGAGATTGAATTCTTAGTCTTGTTCTTGGGATGATGACGTCGGGACCCCAAGGCGTGGCCCTCTGTATATTATCTTAAGGTCTGAAAACACTAGAGCCACCTCAGGTGTCCTGGCCCCACCAGACGTACTAATCTTCAGAGTGGCAAGAATGGATCCTGAAGGCCCCACATCTTCATTAATTGAGGTACGAGAATGAGTTCTATGTAAAAGGTCCTAGTGCATAATTAATTATGTTAGTAAAAAGGTTAAAATGACCTAGAAGAATACCCTAAATAAGGGGTTTGTGATTTACCTTGAGGGCCTCTGCGAAATATTCAAGATCCGGGTCTTGATCGCTGACTTCTCCCTCCTCCAACGGTCTCCGTCTATGGGCCTCTTCCCCCCCCCCCCAAGAGGACTCATCTGATTCTTATAGCATGAGGGAAGCGCTCTCTCAATTCAGTGGCCGACAACTGTGGAGAGACTGTACAATTCAGCAGTACCTTGACACGGTCTTTCATTGGACATGGGGCACCCTGAGAATGCACAATGTCCTCCAACTCTACCAGTTATTGCTCCACCTCCTCTTGGAACACTACAAAGCCATCCACAATAGGTTCAATTCTCGAAGAATCCATCTGGAGATGTTACAAGTGTTTCCACATCTCAGACGGGCTGAGGAATTGCCGGTTGACTTCCCAGAAGTCCTAGGCCTGCATGAAGATAGCAATCTATGGAATGTCTATAAGGTGTAGCCACTTAACCGGAGCCTGGGTGGATATCCTACGAAATCCCCTCAGTGGCTTCCCCTCTAGATGAACCTGTTTTTCTAGGACCACCGGGTCCTCAACCACTGCAGGATCCACTACCACTGCCACCCCTCTATCGGTCTAGGCCTTGCCGCCACAACAACCCTACCACCGTGAAATTCCCTTTCCACCTTCCATCATCGACTCCAAGGTTGGGCTGGCTCATCATCACTAACTCGAATTCTTGGATGCTTCAGCGTCTCCCTCGGGTATGCCACCTCCTATCTTTGGGCATACTCTTTTACCATATCGAAAACATAAGTTGGTGGAGGAAGCTCGTTCAAAATCTTCCCATATTCCCATGTGAACTTGAGACACATCGGCATCATCACACATGGGTGTTCCTCGTGGTGAACCCTTAGATAGACTATTGGGGTCAGTCACTGAAGACACCAAAATTTCCTGGAAAATTGGTGCAGTGTGTATCGATCGTTGCGGGGCACACGATCCACCCTTTCCACCAGCACTCCACCTCAAAAGGTCAAGAGATAGGATTGGTTCTCTTCCGTTTCTTTTCCATAATAGGTAAAAGCACCTATTGGAAATGTAAATGCATTAATGTTGAATTCCTCCACCTTCCGCACTCGGTTCAGTACCAACGTTGTGGTCAGCTTGGCCAGAAAGCTTTCAACAACATTCAAGATTCAAGGGAATAAGTTTGATCCCAAAGGTGAGATGGGGTTCAGGTATTCATAAAACCCCCTAACATGTTCCACTATCCACCAATACAATAGGTGTAATGGCCCACATATCCTATGTGGCCTCTTCCCCTCACTGATGTGCCATATAATCTTGTATAGCATAGAGAGCATCGGGATCCTGAGGTTGATTTTCCCTCATGTCGCCAAAATACACTCTATGATGAAATATCGTGGTCGCACGCCCATATTAGTATCCCTCACCGGCAGGATCCAACCACAGATGAGATTCCTGTTGAATGTCACCCGACCTGACTATCGGCTGCTGCTCAGTACTGACGCTAAATCCCCAGGTTTTCCACTGGATGTCCACCAAGTACTGCTAGTATGAGTGATGCTTGCGTCATTGATCCCCCTTCGGGCAAGTCTGATGCTTCACCAGAAAGTGAATCTCTTTCAGAAAATTTAGAAACTACTTGAACCACTACCTAAAATGGACATCTCATGCTGCTTCCTTGTCCACTCTGGGCACCAGCCTCATCAACACCAGCGCTAGCGGTGGCTTCTGATCTGGATCCTCCCACGCACCCATAACAGGGAGGAATTTATCCTACATCAACCCCAATATCGAGAACCCTGAGGTCCGGTGCACATCCCACAAGACGATGCCAACCACCCCATGGAGCAAGTGGAAGGTATTGTTCCTCGATGACCACCTGCTCAACAATTCTAGCATCATCTGTTTCGGTTGGTAATTGTGGAATTGGGAGGCCCAAGCTGCCTCATACAGACCCTCTCTTCTCATATCCACACTGAACTCCTCTCACAAGACACCTACCTAGTAGGCCCAGGACAAGTCATCTGTAAAGTTTCCACCCTGTCGTAGGTCCCACTCCTCAGACCATCCTTTCCTCGGGCTCCTCATGGATGCCTTAAAAATTGTCTGGTATAGAATGAGGGACGTCTCTGGATATAGTGACTTCCCATCCACATTGTTCAAGTAGTTATATAGGAAGTTAGCAATGATGGGAGTGATGTCTTCTCGGGCATGGCCATCATCCACCCTAAACCATTGGCGTTGACACGACGTACTCTGGAACCAATAATCTAGACCGTCCCTACTTTCTTTAGTAATAAAGACGTCATCCCTCAACCCAAAGCCGTAAAAAGGCAGCCTCTTCCACAATGGATAGTTCCTATATCTCTCCGATAGTAGCTCCACCAATGAACCGTGGTCAATATGGATCTGTATTAACTCCCCTAGGCCCAATCTATTCGCAATATCCTCCCTTCGGGAAGCATCCACAAGGACCCCCCTGGAAGCCTATCGCTGAGCCATTCATTTTTTCAGTTTGGGTGATTTTTGGGTTTGGTTTGCAAAGATCATTCACAAATATTTTTCGCGGAACCCTACCCACATCTACCAATGCCAAGATGTGAAGTGAAATGACATGAAATTAGAGACTCTTTACGAGCCACGAACCAGAAGATCTGATTCGTTGAGAGAAATCTTGGATTACGCGGGAGCCTCACAAATCAAGAGCGCTAAAATCCAAATTCGTGGAGGAAAGAAAGGAAAAAAGAGATTTTAGCTCCCTTATTTATAGAAGACAACCTTCAAAGCTTAAAAGTGTATCCATACCATGAAGAGATTCACGACACGCTCAGCCTACTTTTCGCCTATCCACCTTACAATCCCTCTTCGCAAAATAGCTTCACAGACGTCTGAGGGATTTTGGTGATTGACCCTCACACTTTGACCATTGATTTCTCAGTTTCTCCATGTATGAGGGGGGGGGGGGGGAATTTGTAGCCGCCAAACATTTGGAAGAACAAGAACAATAGGTAAGGCTCTAAGGATGCCTCGTGAAGACCTTTTGTGGAGCCCCATGGCCTTGCACTCACCGTGGAACAAGGAGACGGGCCACCTCGTGAACCCATTTTACATTTGCGAGCCCACCGAGGAGCAAGGAGAAGATACATACCGCGAATCCCTTTGACGTTCATGTGCCCGCCGTGAACAAAGGATGTGGGATGCTCTGCAAACCCCTTTGACATTCGCGGGCCCTCCACGGAGCAAGGAGGTGGGACCCACCGTGAACAAATTTGATGTTGATGAGCCTGCCGCAGAGCAAGGAGGCGGGATGATCCATGAACGAATATGAAATTTGTGATCCCACCACGAAGCAAGGAGTCGAGATCCTCCATGAGCTGATTTGATGTTCAAGACCCACTACAGAGCAAACTCTGTCTTTGCGTCGAGTGATCTTTGCATCACTTCGCCTCTTTCCTGTTAATACAGGGCTCCCCTCTATTCCAAAAGATGGATCATCGGACCATTCACCTTCTGAGCTCTCAAATCATGAAGCACTTCTTTTTCTACTAACCATGAGCTTCTTCAAGGTACCTTTTCATTTCGAAGTTCCTCCCCCTTTTCTTTAATTCAACCCCTCTTCTGAGAGGGATGCCTTTCCTAAAGCACATGAGCCTTCGTGATAGAAGGGGATCCCCACGGGGACTCGGGTCCTTGCGAATGGTTTATGTTTCACTAAACACCCTCCATGCACACGCACCCCATATGCTAAGGCATGCCCATTGTGCTTCACGAAGCACACTGCTTCATATCACATTACTTCTCGAGGAACCCTTGCTTCATGAGGAATAGCATTGTGAATTCCTTCCCACTTCGTGAATCTCCTCCTATATGCACCAGTTCCCTATGACTAGGCTAGGCCACTTCTATTCACTATGCATACCCCTTCATCAATCCCCTTCACTAAATGGAGAACCAGAGCTCTACAAGGCATCTACCCATGAACTCATTTCCCCTGTAACTCCTTTTTTCGTGAAACCCTCTAGGTTTGCAGGAAGTAAATTCAATGTCTCTTGGGCGGTTCTTCACATTGGGTTGCTTCAACTCATGATTATTTGCATAGGAACACTAATGGCGATTTCTTCTTAGCATAGCCATGCTAACGTGGACTCGTAATGGGATCAACTCTCGATACCCCACAGTTACGACATTGTTGATGCCTTCCTTCCCTCAAGGGAGGGAGGGTATCGTTTATTTATGTCCTAGGGGTGCTGAGAAAACACACTTCATTAGAGCTATAGGATATTAAACTCCCAAGCTCCATCATCCTCATCACATGACGTTAAACTATGGCCTCGTCCAATGTCGTTCACGCGGGTTGCCCCATCTCAGACATTCACTACACCCACTGGCTCTACGAGAGTGAGACCATTCCTCAAATGGAATGAAATACTCTTTATTAGAGTGGGGTCCGTCTGTGGGGAAAGGGCAACCACCCTGGTGTAATCCCCTAGCCTTTTTTGTAGGAGGCAACACCCATGCTCCTCCTCACTTCAAGGGTGCCATTTCACTCTCCCTCTGTGCTTTTCCACCACTCGGGCCACCATCCTAGAGTATGTCTAGGTTTCCTCTTTGGTCACTGTAGAGACCCGTATCTTGACATACATGGATATTACATTACTTTTGCGGAATACTTAGTACATAACAAAAACACACACACAAGGATCGTAATAGTTTAGTGTCTTTGGAAACTCGGAATAAAATCTTCTAATCGTGGTGAAAGATCTTCAACATCTCCCATAAAGATCTTCCTTTTTTTACCTAAAACCTTTCTTTATTCCTGGGGAAAAGAAAACATAAAAGGGTGAGCTCAAATGCTCAGTAAGGGTAAACAAAAGAAATATCAATCACATCTTATTCATAAGAACATAACATTTTGGAAATCATAACCTGAAAAAGAGCGCATAATTTCATAACATGGGATAAATCATGGTAGTGAAATGTAATCACAATAATCATAACCTAAAACATGAAACTTTGTGTCAATCACACATAATCATAGAGAATCATTTCTTGTTAGTCAAGACTCATTGCCAAGACTATCTTAGTGGACAAAGTCCCTTTCTGAATCGAGTAACCCTCGTTTCAGTCCTGTTTCACTGAACCGGTATAACCTACCATTCCAGCCATGTCTATCTCATGAGATATAAAATCTTTACCCAATGCATTGGAGGGAGATATAGGTCCCACCCATCTTATAATGAATCCTTTCTTATGTGTGCCACATAATCATAAATCATACATCATCGCATAACACATGTAACAAAATTGGGATTCTTGAAACATCATGACATCATAAAACAATTCATATAAGATAAAGGAATTCATAAAAATATTTCCATCACAACATATTCAAATCCATGTAATAATAGGGATAAAAACAGAACCCTTTTATTATCTTAGATGGAAAATAATTTTGATAAAATACTTGAACTCCATTCTTGGGGAAAATATCCTTTCTTCTTCAAAAACATTTTTCCTTTCATAACATGTCATACAACTTTAAAATAAAAGAAGTTGATTAAAAATAAACTTGAAAACTTGTAAAGGAAGCTTCTTGGAAATAATGTTTTAAAAATCCATTCATGCCGTATAAGTTAAAAAAACATTCTTCGTACTTTTGTCGGAAAAGTCAAAAAAAGTACCTCGTACGAAAAACGTCAAAAGATTCCATTCATATCTTTTAATAAAACTCACCTAAGGGTAAAATAGGATTTAAACAATTGTAGGTGGATGGAAATAATATTAAATATTGAGGAAACATGGATGTGGATGATAAAATACACCCCAGTAAATACCAAAGTATAAACAATCTCGGATAAAAATGAGATTGTGATATTTCCCTTACCTTAGGTCCGATTTGCTTCGTATGTGTCCGAACCTCCTGTATAATGATTTAAATAATGTCATTGACTTATTACAGAATCATATTCATTTTTATGATATCATATATGGTTCACTTGTGACATTATATTACCCGTTCTTTTGTAAATTCATGTTAAAGTAGCATTTTGGGTAAAATCATCTTATTTGTCGTTCGTGTTTTTAACTTGTAATTATTAATATGATTACTTGGATCATGATTACTTATATCCAGAATGTAAAACATGATTTATATATAATATATATTCAGAATATACATATATATATATATATTATATATTGATAATGGAATGAAATACACCGTTCATGGAGACGGTAGTCCGTACGTACGCATGAACGTTGTTTTCGTTTCCTTATTGAATTGAATGGAATTAAGTAGATGGCAAAAATATAAATATACATAAATCCAGTATCATTATTATGTGATATATTTCATTAGTACTTATTATATATGCTTTATAATCATTCATGAATGGTTAATGTGGAGAATGAATCTCATCGCGTCGTGGAGACGGTAGTCCGTACGTACGCACGAGCGATGATATCATTTCCATAAATATTGAATTGAATTGGAGTGGATTATACAATATATCAGAATCAATATGATGTTGTAATAACTATTTATAGTTATTCTTTACACCATTATACCCATCCATGTAAGGTGGTGGTGGAAAATAGATTACACCACGGTGTGGAGACGGTATTCCGTACGTACGCACGCGCGGTGATTTCTTTTTCCGTAGGATGGATAGATGGTGAAATAGGGTTGTTTCATACTTATAATAACATATCAGTATATGAGTGATACTGATGTTATTACTTCATAATGAAACATCCTAAGAAGAATTAGTGGAAGAAGAAATAAAGATGAAAGAATTGGTAACGGTAATTACCTCTTCTTTGAAGCGCCTCTTTGAGACCTCCTCTTAGGGCACTAAAATTGGTCTTTGAGGAAGACCAGAACCTCTAGGATGTTTCTAGGGAAGTGGAGAAGAGATTTTGGCAGGGGTTGGCCGAGCTTGAGTGCTCAATTTGGTGTGAGGAGGAGGGGGAGGAGGTGTCCTTTTATAAGGGAGGAGAGGGGCACCTTAGAAATATCTCAAAATATTATTTTATATTAAATTCAAAATCGGTTTATAATGGTTCCGAAGGGTCTTATTTCGAAGATAATGTGGGGATGGGTCAAAATCCTATCAACCAATAGGATTTAGACAAGTTTAGGGTATTATTTTAACCTTATCAATTAGATTTAACTCTAAGTTAAATAATTTAACTTTTACCTTGTCTTTTTGTTTTCTTACATTATATGGTTAATACACTTACTATAACATGCCAAACGAACCCCAAATTGTTTATTATTAATATATATATCCTTATCTAAGTCATTTGGCCGAACCCTAGATTTTTAGGAATAAAATAACAATTAATAATATAATATTTGATTTAAAAACTATTTTGTGTCAATTTTTACTCTATTTGATATATGATTTTTATGAAAGTCATAACAGAATTATATGTTCGAACCAAGTTGATTA
Organism: Viscum album; assembly: GCA_963277665.1. NCBI lineage: Eukaryota > Viridiplantae > Streptophyta > Magnoliopsida > Santalales > Viscaceae > Viscum > Viscum album. The sequence continues at coordinate 438,754,781 of OY728142.1, read as the reverse complement.
AATCAACAATAATATATCATATTAACTTAGAAAATCAGTGGAATTCATAAAAAGTCTCAAATTACATTTATTTTGGTGTTTATAACATCAATTATGTCAATATTTCATTAATAAGATAATTAATGCATCATCATTGTGTCATAAATAAGTTAAATTATTTAATGTCTAAAAATTATAAATAAAATACCATTATGTAGGAAATCTTTTTATATTTCTAATGAATATTTATAGTATAATTTATCTTATGTATAACCCCATATTAAAAATTATTTACTTATTAAACTTTGATTTTAACTATTTTAACCCTTCTTTAAATAAATTAATAATAAATGTCCTAATCTAATCCAAGTGGGCCTAAATGGTCATATTTTATTCCTAAGTTTGTTTTTGGTCTAATTACACTTGTTCAATAGAATTAGGACATGTGTTAGGGTAATATCCTTAGTTACCCTATTTACTATTAACCGCGGTAAAAAAAATAAAAAGTTACTATTCACCCAAAAAAAATTTTATCTCATTGAACCACATTTTACTTACTGATATCAACCGTGTCTGTCGGATTTTTGAAATTCCTTTCACAGAAGCGGTAAAATTAAGTTTTATGCAAAATTCAGTTTTTAACCTACCACTTAGTGGTTTCACTATTCATCAAAAAATGATGTTTTTCAGAACAATGCCAAAATTTCATCCTAAGCTATATTTCATATTCCGAATTCAAAAATGAAGTCTATTTTACCAAATTCATAACATAGAAGTTTCATTAATTAATTTTATAATTAAATCCCGCTGTTAAAACAAATAGCGTGTTTTTAAGAAATAATATCTATCAAAAGATTGACACTTGTTTATGTCTGGTTTAAATGTGAAATTACATCCAATGACCAACATTGTATTAAATTGTAAAAATATATTCTAAATATACTTTAAAACCACTAAAATTAAAAATTTATCACTATTAATTATTTTTATTAAAAAAGTTGTTTTTAATTATAATTTAGTAATTTTTATTTTTCATCAGAATATGCAGGTTATCCGAAAAGTACCAAAATTTCACCCTAAGCTAATTTCGATATTACGAATCCAAAAATGAATTCCATTTTGAAAAATAAAATTTACAAAAATTCAAAAAGTGGTTATTACTATTCATAACGGCTGGTTTTAATAATATTTTAATAGCATATCGTTGTTTAGTGAAACTCGGTATTGCGTACTACACACGCTATCGAGGAAGGTTGCGATTGCGTGTGATGCAAGGCAAGTCAATGATACGTGTTGTGAAAGCTCCTTTTGGTGTAGTGTACAACACAAGACATTAATAAAATTAAAAGGATTATTTTTCATAAAATCTCGGGCTGTTACATTCTACCCCCCTTAAAATGAATTTCGCCCTCGAAATTCGTCGGGGTTATAAATGCTTTACTATTCGAAAGTTTCTTTAATAGAAACCCACATCGTAAAAAGGAATACCAAATCATGGCTTTAAAAACTAAAGTATGAAATGTAACGATTACCCAAATAAACTAATCACTGGGTTTCCACATAGGTGAAAATATGGATATGGAAGAGAAATCTAACCATCATGTTCTGATGGAGAGTGGTAGAGAACATGGCTATGGAAAATCCAGAAATCACAAATCCATAGATTTGTGATGATATAAGGTACCATCTGATTCATCAGGTATAAGATCACTAGGACAACATTATTGGTTTTCAAGATCATTTCCCTAAAGTTGAAAATTTGAATTAGAATAAATACTTACTTTATTTTGGTACAATATCACTGTTGTTCGTGCCTTTAACAATTTCCACTTCATCTCTTAAATAAATGAAGTTGAATTTGTCATTCGTGAAGTGTTAGCAGATCATGTGATAGAATGACGGGTCATTCCATCTGTCTCAAACAAAAGGTTAGAAAAAATTATATACATAAGTCGATCTATAGTGAGATTAATCACATATAGTTCCTAAAATGGACTTATACTTCATATATCATACTGCTTAATATAATAAAACTAGTTTCTACTAAACAGGGACTTCTTGTAGGCCAGTGGTAGGCGATAAAGGCCAGTCGCACTTCGGTTGTGGGTTCGATTCCCATAGCCTTGTCCGAAGCGATGGGCTGTCGCCCGTCCTGCAGGTTGTCCTTTTTCTAAAACTTCATTACTATAACATCCCATCAATAATATCGAAAAAAAACTTTTATCCTTAAAAAATACTCACTTATGTCTAACATAATCCATTTCAATCTTTAGGCTTATCCATAATTCTGTAGTCCATTCTCATAACATAGTGAAGACGATTACCAGAGATTTAGTACCATCGTTGAACCCCATATATCATAAGATATGTTTTTTTTATCACATTCCAAACATTCAAAGTCCTTAATCATGTATTCTCTTGAATACCCATTGAACCTTAGTGAAAACTTGAATGCAGTTAAAAGTTAACACTTTCCACATACCCAAATCCTCAAAATTATATATACTCAAACCATGATATCACTTAGTCCTTATATCAATCATGAGCTCATGAATACAATCAAACATCTCATTATCTTCTTATCCTTTCAATATGCACTTATAATCTACTTTCCAAAAGTATCTGAAAAACCTTTCATGGTTACTGGTACCATTCATCATACACTTTCAAAACTTAAGGAAAGATAACAGTGTAACAATCCTTAGATGTCTCCTTATTCCATGAGATTACTTATACAATATTACACATGATAAACATATAATCATTCCACTACATTCTTAGACCATTGACCGAGCTTCAACATTTCTTTCATCTCACATATCATTGTTAGTTTCTTCATCATCATCAACATAAATACTTCCCATACGACCATACTGATTCTCTTCATGAGACTTTCCCTTAGGGCATTGGTTTGCATAATGCCCGTACATTCCACATTTAAAGCATTTAACCATTGTTGATGTCATAGCAATACCATTATCCTCATCCATGGTGTTAACTGAACCTTTTCCTTTGCACTTACTTGCTTTGTGTCCTTCTTTTCCACACCCAAAGCATCTTCCAGTTCCTTTGAAACATTCTCCTTGATGCCTCTTCCCACATGATTTACATAGGGGAAATTGAACTTTCTTTCCTCTATGATCATCATGAAACTCCATCTTTCTCTTATTAGCCGAGTCAGGAAACTTACCAAATTTTACTTTATTGATCATATTATGAGATTGCTGATTCGGCATAATAATGATGTTTGGACTTCCAAATCCCATTTCATTATGAAGAATATCATTCCATTGTCCATCATATCCTCCATTATTGTGAATCATCTTGTTTCCAGCCATTTTCTAAAACCCAAAAAGAATAGTGTGAGAGGCAAAAATCATGCTAGGGAAAACAACATAATAAAGCGGGAGTACCTTCAATATCTAACATCTTAGGTTTAATTCTATGATCGTTAGCGTAATTCTAGTACTATAACCTATACGTATACTTAACCTTAGGGACATCCCTAGACATACCTTAGAAATATCTCTAGGGATCTCACTAAAGTTCTCGCATCCTAGTTTCCAAAGGTTGACTAAACCTTTCCTCTGATACCAACTGTAGAGACCCGTATCTTGACATACATGGATATTACATTACTTTTGCGGAATACTTAGTACATAACAAAAACACACACACAAGGATCGTAATAGTTTAGTGTCTTTGGAAACTCGGAATAAAATCTTCTAATCGTGGTGAAAGATCTTCAACATCTCCCATAAAGATCTTCCTTTTTTTACCTAAAACCTTTCTTTATTCCTGGGGAAAAGAAAACATAAAAGGGTGAGCTCAAATGCTCAGTAAGGGTAAACAAAAGAAATATCAATCACATCGTATTCATAAGAACATAACATTTTGGAAATCATAACCTGAAAAAGAGAGCATAATTTCATAACATGGGATAAATCATGGTTGTGAAATGTAATCACAATAATCATAACCTAAAACATGAAACTTTGTGGCATTCACACATAATCATAGAGAATCATTTCTTGTTAGTCAAGACTCATTGCCAAGACTATCTTAGTGGACAAAGTCCCTTTCTGAATCGAGTAACCCTCGTTTCAGTCCTGTTTCACTGAACCGGTATAACCTACCATTCCAGCCATGTCTATCTCATGAGATAAAAAATCTTTACCCAATGCATTGGAGGGAGATATAGGTCCCACCCATCTTATAATGAATCCTTTCTTATGTGTGCCACATAATCATAAATCATACATCATCGCATAACACATGTAACAAAAATGGGATTCTTGAAACATCATGACATCATAAAAAAATTCATATAAGATAAAGGAATTCATAAAAATATTTCCATCACAACATAATCAAATCCATGTAATAATAGGGATAAAAACATAACCCTTTTATTATCTTAGATGGAAAATAATTTTGATAAAATACTTGAACTCCATTCTTGAGGAAAATATCCTTTCTTCTTCAAAAACATTTTTCCTTTCATAACATGTCATACAACTTTAAAAAAAAGAAGTTGATTAAAAATAAACTTGAAAACTTGTAAAGGAAGCTTCTTGGAAATAATGTTTTAAAAATCCATTCATGCCGTATAAGTTAAAAAAACATTCTTCGTACTTTTGTCGAAAAAGTCAAAAAAAGTACCTCGTACGAAAAACGTCAAAAGATTCCATTCATATCTTTTACTAAAACTCACCTAAGGGTAAAATAGGATTTAAACAATTGTAGGTGGATGGAAATAATATTTCATATTGAGGAAACATGGATGTGGATGATAAAATACACCCCAGTAAATACCAAAGTATAAACAATCTCGGATAAAAATGAGATTGTGATATTTCCCTTACCTTAGGTCTGATTTGCTTCGTATGTGTCCGAACCTCCTGTATAATGATTTAAATAATGTCATTGACTTATTACAGAATCATATTCATTGTTATGATATCATATATGGTTCACTTGTGACATTATATTACCCGTTCTTTTGTAAATTCATGTTAAAGTAGCATTTTGGGTAAAATCGTCTTATTTGTCGTTCGTGTTTTTAACTTGTAATTATTAATATGATTACTTGGATCATGATTACTTATATCCATAATGTAAAACATGATTTATATATAATATATATTCATAATATACATATATATATATTATATATTGATAATGGAATGAAATACACCGTTCATGGAGACGGTAGTCCGTACGTATGCATGAACGTTGTTTTCGTTTCCTTATTGAATTGAATGGAATTAAGTAGATGGCATAGATATAAATATACATAAATCCAGTATCATTATTATGTCATATATTTCATTAGTACTTATTATATATGCTTTATAATCATTCATGAATGGTTAATGTGGAGAATGAATCTCATCGCGTCGTGGAGACGGTAGTCCGTACGTACGCACGAGCGATGATATCATTTCCATAAATATTGAATTGAATTGGAGTGTATTATACAATATATCTGAATCAATATGATTTTTTAATAACTATGTATAGTTATTCTTTACACCATTATACCCATCCATGTAAGGTGGTGGTGGAAAATAGATTACACCACAGCGTGGAGACGGTATTCCGTACGTACGCACGCGCTGTGATTTCTTTTTCCGTAGGATGGATATATGGTGAAATAGGGTTGTTTCATACTTATAATAACATATCCGTATATGAGTGATACTGATGTTATTACTTCATAATGAAACATCCTAAGAAGAATTAGTGGAAGAAGAAATAAAGATGAAAGAATTGGTAACGGTAATTACCTCTTCTTTGAAGTGCCTCTTTGAGACCTTCTCTTAGGGCACTAAAATTGGTCTTTGAGGAAGACCAGAACCTCTAGGATGTTTCTAGGGAAGTGGAGAAGAGATTTTGGCAGGGGATGGCCGAGCTTGAGTGCTCAATTTGGTGTGAGGAGGAGGGGGAGGAGGTGTCCTTTTATAAGGGAGGAGAGGGGCACCTTAGGAATATCTCAAAATATTATTTTATATTAAATTAAAAATCGGTTTATAATGGTTCCAAAGGGTCTTATTTCGAAGATAATGTGGGGATGGGTCGAAATAATATCAACCAATAGGATTTAGACAAGTTTAGGGTATTATTTTAACCTTATCAATTAGATTTAACTCTAAGTTAAATAATTTAACTTTTACCCTGTCTTTTTATTTTCTTACATTATATGGTTAATACACTTACTATAACATGCCAAAAGAACCCCAAATTGTTTATTATTAATATATATATCCTTATCTAAGTCATTTTGCCAAACCATAGATTTTTAGGAATAAAATAACAATTAATAATATAATATTTGATTTAAAAACTATTTTGTGTCAATTTTTACACTATTTGATATATGATTTTTGTGAAAGTCATAACAGAATTATATGTTCGAACCAAGTTGATTAAATCAACACTAATATATCATATTAACCTAGAAAATTAGTGGAATTCATAAAAAGTCTCAAATTACATTTATTTTGGTGTTTATAACATCAATTATGTCAATATTTCATTAATAAGATAATTACTGCATCATCATTGTGTCATAAATAAGTTAAATTATTTAATGTCTAAAAATTATAAATAAAATACCATTATGTATTAAATCGTTTTAGCTTTCTAATGAATATTTATAGTATATTTTATCTTATGTATAACCCCATATTAAAAATGATTCACTTATTAAACTTTGATTTTAACTATTTTAACCCTTCATTAAATAAGTTAATAATAAATGTCCTAATCTAATCCAAGTGGGCCTAAATGGTCATATTTTATTCCTAAGTTTGTTTTTGGTCGAATTACACTTGTACAATAGAATTAGGACATGTGTTAGGGTAATGTCCTTAGTTACCCTATTTACTATTAACCGCGGTAAAAAAAATAAAAAGTTACTATTCACCAAAAAATTATTTTTATCTCATTGAACCACATTTTACATACTGATATCAACTATGTCTGTCGGATTTTTGAAATTCCATTCACAGAAGCGGTAAAATTAAGTTTTATGCAAAATTCAGTTTTTAACCTACCACTTAGTGGTTTCACTATTCATCAAAAATTGATGTTTTTCAGAACAATGCCAAAATTTCATCCTAAGCTATATTTCATATTCTGAATTCAAAAATGAAGTCTATTTTACCAAATTCATAACATAGAAGTTTCATTAATTAATTTTATAATTAAATCCCGCTGTGAAAACAAATAGCGTGTTTTTAAGAAACAATATCTATCAAAAGATTGACACTTGTTTATGTCTGGTTTAAATGTGAAATTACATCCAATGACCAACATTGTATTAAATTGTAAAAATATATTCTAAATATACTTTAAAACCACTAAAATTAATAATTTATCACTATTAATTATTTTGATTAAAAAAGTTGTTTTTAATTATAATTTAGTAATTTTCAATATTCATCAGAATATGAAAGTTATCCGAAAAGTACCAAAATTTCACCCTAAGCTAATTTCGATATTACGAATCCAAAAATGAATTCCATTTTGAAAAATAAAATTTACAAAATTACAAAAAGTGGTTATTACTATTCATAACGGCTGGTTTTAATAATATTTTAATAGCATATCGTTGTTTAGTGAAACTCGGTATTGCGTACTACACACGCTATCGAGGAAGGTTGTGATTGCGTGTGATGCAAGGAAAGTCAAGGATACGTGTTGTGAAAGCTCCTTTTGGTGTAGTGTACAACACAAGACATTAATGAAATTAAAAGGATTATTTTTCATAAAATCTTGGGCTGTTACAGTCACCAACTGCCTGTATCTCAAGTCCACTTCCCATAGACGCACCCTTCATGATGTGATCATCAGGTCTTTGTTTCCTCTTGTTTCCCACATTGAGCATGACCCACGTGGTCTTAGAGTAAGCATAAATCATGACATCCTCTACGGGAAGCCTAGAGTGTAAGCCCCAAACCAACCCGAACTACGTGGTATTTGATCCTTGCCAGGGAAAGGTATGTAGGAAGCCTCCCTTAAGTTCAATACCACCACCAGGTCGCTCTGATCCCCTTCACGTCGGTTCACCCAACCCACCTGAACAACGAGGTCTTTGATACTTGCCATGGTGAGGTATGTTGGAATCCTCCCTAAGGTTCAATCCCACCACCGATTGGTCCCCACCATCTCCCCGTTGTCTCACCAAAACCCAACCTAAAATACATGGTCTTTGATCCTTGCCAAGATGACCTATGTAATAAACCTCCTGGAGGTTCAATCCAAAAAACCATTTCTCCTAACCATCTTCACATCGGTTCACAAATCCCACATGAACAATAAGGTCTTTGATTCTTTCCAAGGTGATGTACGTAGGAAGCCTCCTGGAGGTTCAAGCCCAACACACGGTCACTCAGACCCCCTTCACGTCGGTTCACCCAAATCCCAAAATGAACTACAAGGTATTTGATCTTTGGCATGGTGAGGTATTTTGGAATCCTCCCTGAGGTTCAAGACCAACACCTGTTCACTCCAATCCCCTTCACGTCGGTTCACCCAAACCACCAGAATTATGAGGTCTTTGATCCATTCCAATGCGAGGTACGTAGGATGGCTCCCTGGTGTTCAATCCCACCAACCATTGGCCCCGACCATCGTCAGGTCATCTCACCAACACCCCACCTGAACTACGAGGTCTTTGATCCTTTCCAAGGTGCTGTACGTAGGAAGCCTCCATGAGGTTCAATCCCAACACCCGGTTGATTCGACCCCCTTCACGTTAGTTCTCCAAAAACACAACATGAACTACGAGGTCTTTGATCCTTTCCAAGGTGAGGTTCGTAGGAAGACTCACTGATGTTCAAACCCAACACACAGTCACTCTGACTCCCTTCAAGTCGGTTCTCCGAAACCCAACCTAAACTAAGAGGTATTTGATCCTTGCCAAGGTGAGATACGTAGGAAGCCTCCCTGAGGATCAAGCCCAACAACTGATTGATCTGACCCCCTTCATGTTGGTTTGCCCAAACCACCTGAACTATGAGGTCTTTGATCCTTTCCAAGGCAAGGTGCATAAGAAGCATACCAGAGGTTCATGCCTAGCACCCATTGGTTCTGACCATCATCACATCTACTCACCAAAACCCAACCTCAACCATGAGGTCTTTGATCATTACCTAGGAAGGGTAAGTAGGAAGCCTCCCTGAGGTTCAATCCCAACACCCAGTCGCTCTAACCCCCTTCACATAGGTTCTCCAAAAACCCAACCTGAACTATGAGGTCTTTGATCCTTTCCAATGTGAGATACGTAGGAAGCCTCCCTAAGGTTCATGCCCAACAAACAGTCACTCCACCCCCCTTCATGTCAATTTTCCCAACCCACCTGAACTACAAGGTCTTTGACCGTTTCCAAGGCGAGGTATGTAGGAAGCCTCCCTGTGGATCAAGCCCATCGTCCATTGGTCCTGACCATCTTCACGTCGGCTTACCAGAACACCACCTAAACTTTGAGGTCTATGATCCTTTACAAGGTGAGGTACGTAGGAAGCCTCCCTAAGGTTCAAGCCCACCATCCATTGGTTCTGACCCCTCTTCATGTCAGACGAGCTTTGTCCTGCCTGACATTAAAATGTATGCCCCATTTTCGTCCTGCACAATGTTAGACTGCATCCACCATCCAATGGTAAGCCGTTGTGATCCCATCTAACGGTAAGCCATTGTGACCCTATCCAGCGGTAAGCTGTTGTGATCCCATCCAGTAGTAAGCCATTGTGACCCCATCCTATGGTATGCCATTGTGGACCCAGTTGATGGTAAGATGTTGAATTCCCCAGTCGATGGTAAGTGTTCTTTTGATTAACTACATAGACTTTGATTCCCTACAATGGGGATACATATGAAGCCTCCCTAAGGATCGAGCACATCCCTCACATATCATCCTGATCTCCCTCGATCCTAGGTGTTTCTGGAAGTTCATGGCTCAACCAGGTGATTCTACTTCTTCCGGGTCCCATCCATGCGTCTATCCTCAAGGGCCGCTTCCTTAGGTGTCCTATCATCCCAAAAAACAATGCAAACATTGATTACCTACCACAGAGTAATGTAGGAAGTCTTTTCAGAGATGAATCCCCAAACTATCATCACTTTCATGACTGTTCCATCTCATTCTCCACCCACTTCACTTAACCATCCATCATCCATCTTTGTTCATACCTTGGCGGCCACATCCTGGTGGTATCATGACACCTCATTCCCCATTCCCCCTCACAACAATTGGGTAGATAAGCACGCGTTATCCCCAACATCAGTATTCCCTCCAGGGGTCACCTCACATGATCCACTCTAGTCAGTGTTCTGATCAGTCTTATCCATCTCCGCTAGACGTTAAACTCACGACATACCCTGTGTCAAACATGGGAAGCTGAGGAAAACCACACATACATAGCAATTCCATAAACTTCCCAGCATTCGACGAGGGATGCCCCGGGATTTTTCACCAACGAGAAGCTCTATAATAGGGGGAAGAAACCCAGATGTTCTAGTGTTATAATGTCCAGACACTCCAGTGATTTCCAACATGACTACTCCCCTGATCGAAGGTTGTTTCCCTGATCAGACCCCTTGGAATGTTCTGACATAAGTGGTGTAATTAACTACTGTCAATATAGATATGGCACTTGGAAGAGTTTCAAAAACAAGATCTTAATCGATAAGGGAGACTCGGACAAGGTAATGATTTCTGAGGTGGAATCCACAGAAGGAAGAAATGACATCCCATCATCCCATTTCAATCAAGGAGAAAACATCCCTAAATAATGAAGAGATGTCTCCTGCCTTTGGAATGTGGGAATGCGGGGCAATAGTTGCGCGTCCTCCACAGACGGATGCACTCACCCTGATAAAAGCATCAGAAACAGTTATACATAAGATAAATTTGACTATAAATATTAATTAGAAATATAAAAATATTTCCTACATAATGGTATTTTATTTATAATTTTTAGGGATTAAATGATTAAATTTATTTATGAGACAATGATGATGCGGTAATTATTGTATCAATGAAAGATTAAAATAATTGATATTATAAATAAAAAATTAAATGTTAATTGAGAATTTTTATGCCATTCACGAATTTTCTAGCTTAATATGACATTTTAGGGTGATTAAATATTTTTTTTGAAGTGATAAAGTTGTTATGTCTTTATCAAAAAAGTACCAAATAGTGTCAAAAATGACGAAAATGAGTTTTTAAAACAAATACTATATTATTAATTGATATAATATTTAAAAAAATCTAAGGATAGTTTAAAAGACATAGATATGGTTAGATATATCAATAATGAACAGCATTGGGTTCTATTTTATTTTTATAGTATGTTCATTAACCATTTAGTATAGTAATATAAGAGGACATGGTAAAGGTTTTACAATTTAACTAAGAGTTAAATCTAAAAGATTGGGTTAATATGGAGACTTAAACAAGTATAAAACCTATTGGTTGAAAGGATTTAGACCAATAACCAAATTAGCTTCTAAATAAATCAATTTTAAGCCATTAGTGACCAAAAAGGATTTTATAATAAAAAAATATTTCAAACTTTTCCTAAAATGACCCTCACCTCTCTTATAAAAGGGCAGTTCCCCTTCTCTAAAATTCACACCTCCAAAGCCATTTTGCTCAGCCAAACCCAACAAAACTCTCCTCCCAACTTCATTAAAATCAATCTAGAGGTCTTCCCTTGAGAGGAAATCCAACCTATAGATCCTTTTTGTTCAAATCAAAAGGAAACACCCAATGAAGAGGTAATTATTTTATCACCGTTATCAATGTTCTTTTCTTCTTTCACTTTCACTTTGTTTGTTATTTCCATTCCAAAATATTAAATCCAGTACCTTCTAAATAATGTGATAGTGTTTTTAATATGGTAAAAACATACTCATTATTCTATCTATCCTATGAATGATAATTTCACCGTACAGGCGTACGTACAGCTTACCGTCTCCACATTGTGGTGTAATTTGTTATTCAACACTATGTTATTTAGATGGTTATAATGATGAAAAATATGTATATAAATAATGAAAATACAATGGTAATTTCTCTAAAAAATTAATATATCATCTATTTACACATCTTTTCATAATTAATGAAAATTATATTGTTTCTCATGTGTATGTACGATTTACCATCTCCACGACACGATGAGATTCATTTTCAGGTTCACCATTCAAAGATGGTTATAAAAATATATATTATTAGTAATTATGAAATATATGAAATAATAATTCTACTGGATATATATATGTATGTTTTTATGTACTTACATATATCTTATTCACTTACTTTCCTTCAATACGATATGAAAACAGAATCAATGTTTATGCGTACGTATGGCCTACCATATCCATAAATAGTGTTTTCAATTTCATATATCTATATATTATACATATTTATATTCTAAATATATATTATATAAAAATCATGTTTTGTCTTCTAGAAATATTTATATCATGATCTAAATGATACAACCATGAATAACATGTTAAAACACGTACAAAAAAGAAAACGATTATCACCCCAAATATAAATTTAACATGGAAATAATTATTAAATGGGTAGTATAAAGTAATAAATTAATAATGTATGATATAATAAATTTGAATATGGTTCTGGTATAATTTAATAACAAACTATGGTCATTATAAAGGAGGTTAAACACACCCTCTGCCAAAGGAAAGTGCAATGTAAGTGTTAATTACTCAATCTAATTATTATCCGAGATTGTTTATGTGTTAGTATTTTCTAGGAAATATTTATTATCAATGTACATGTTTCATAAAATAAATTTACAAAATAATATTTTAAGGTTTTATTTAACTAACACATCATTTTAAATGTTTTAAATATTTATTCTTCTAAATATTTCTCATTAATGACAATGTTTTTAAAATTATTTTAAGGATTTATTTATATGGAATGATTATGTTAAAATTTTAATTTCATTAAAAAGATTAAATGTGGTATGGGACATTTTGATTCAAAAATATCTTTTAAATTAATTCCATTACAGATTTGTGACTTTAAAATGATTTCTCAAAAGGTATATTTCTCCCAAAATGGTTTACTGATCATTTTCAACTATGTCAACATTATTTTGTGGATATTATTCTTGATTAAGGGTGATTTATTATAATACAATATTATATATTGTATTAAATGAGTTATTATATTTTTGAATTTGGATGTTATATTTATACACACTTAATGGTCTATAGTTGAAGTATTGACATTTCGTATGATACTTTCAATATGAATGTTTATGTTATGTTTCAACATTTTTATATGAGGAATGTAGTGGAATTAGTAAGTGACAGGTGGAGCCTGCTATAGCCCCTAGATGCATCGGTAGGTCTGATGAGACAAACTAGTTTCTTGGCACAAGGCCTTGACAAAAAATTTATTTGTAGTCTTGGAATGTGTCCTTGGATATGTGGTAATGATTTCCAGCATTAGGAATTCCCTCATTATGAAATTAATTATTAAATGTGATTATTCGACTTGTATAATATCAATGTGAATGTATATATGGTAATTTTTTATTTATTTTCACCATATCATGTTCAAGTTTATGTTTAAAAGGATTTTGTTTTTATTACACGTCTTTCCTTAAAAGTTTGTATCTTCTTCTAAATTATTTACCATTACTAAGCATCTGTGGTCACCCCTTCTTAATGTTTTGTTTTCCCAATATTCCAAGAAGTGTATTATGTTTGTTATGAAGGGTTAAGCTAGTGAAATATTGAATTTATAAAAAGATTATTTATGTTGTGTTTTATGTTTGAATGTTTTATGTAACATTCATGTATGTAATCTATTTTCCAATACTACTAAATTGGTCTGTCCTTCGGGACTTGATTCCATGTAATAATGACAATGTATTAAAATAATGCACCAGATCTAGGCTTATGGGGTCGAGGAATTACAATTGGTATCAAATGAAGTTTTGTGCAAACCTTGGAAACTAGATTTATAAAAACTATAATTAGATAACATTACCCTAAGATAGAATTTGAGTATTAGTATTGAAGAACATCCTAGAATTTTAGTAATTTAGAGATTTTATGTATTTTCTTATAAATACATAAATTTCTTGATATGAGCAAGTATAGGAAACTCAGGCACAGATGTACCTAGGAGTGAGAAATCTTACATGGGGTTTCTGGCTTGACCTGGGGTATCCTGGTACACAATAATGGGCCTTGTTGTACTATGCTTTACGACACTCCTGAGAGATATGCTTAGGATAATTAACATTTTCTTTACAATACATTATAATGGATTTAAATGTAAATTTTTCCTCAGAGAAATTTTTTTATGTATATATATTATATTCATAATCTTTTCAATCTACACTAGGTATTTTACATGTTTGGAATTATACATTGAAATTCACAAATTAACCTAGTTTATGCCATTATTTTGAAATGGTTCCTAGTAGAAGGAATGAAAACTCTAGCAATACGCTTGATCTAAAGAGTAAGAAAGAAAATATCTTTCCTGGTATTAAGCCATCATTATGAAGGGAAATATTCTCCCACATATTATCATTATATGAAGAAATTGTATCATGTGTTAATAAGATAAGTAAATAAATCTCCAATTCCTATGGCTTTTAAGGTAAGTAAGAGAAGAAAAGGATGGTAGGGAGAATGATGGATAATGGGAAGAGGGGAAAGAAGGATTTTCCCATATGTAATAACTCTGTAAAGAATCACCTTGGTAAATTTTTGAAGGGAATGAGAGTTTGTTATAAGTGTGGAGAAAAATGTCTACATGTACATGATTTCAAGGGTAGGAAAAAGGTTTCAAATGTATAATACTTCATCTTTAAAGAGTTGAGACACTACGCAAATCAATGTCCAAATCATCCGAGTATGCCCCAAATGATGCTATTGGATAATAATCAAGTTGTGGTACTAACACAGATGAATAGAAGGGACTACTATTATTATGTTGTTATTAAATAATTATTTCATTTGAGGTTTTATCAACGATGTATTGGTTATATGAATTATATAAATAAATAATAATTGTACTACAATACTATTTCATTAATAATTTGAGATTATATGGTTCTAAGAAAACTGAATCAATAACAAGTTAAACTTTTTGTAAAATACATGGTTGAAGGAAATATAAACCTTAATATGATTCAGATACTGAGGTAGTGATTTTGGAATATTATATTATTGATTTGGATATATTATATTCAATATTTTTGACTACTTTGAAACTAATTAATTGTTTGTTCCTTCCATTATTGTTGGAGTTTATAACATTTTTGGATATAAGGAGTATATCCATCATTCAATAAGGAATATGGGAGGTGAATGTAATCAATAAGGTTTTATGGTAATTCAGGGTGTTACCATATTTTATAATAATAAATGATGAAATTATTTACATGTTATGATGTGGAAAAAAAAGATCTTCATTGTGTTTACCTTCATTATAAATTTTAGATAGTGAGTTTGGACAGATGTGTTTTTGATAGGTCTAAAGGTTGGAATGGGTTGAGCTTGACATTGGATACTATTGTTAAGGTTAAATCATTTCTTAATATTGCTTTCAGATTTTTATAAAAAGAACTTCCCAGAGGTCGGGCGATAACCTATTGCGTCCGGTATGGCCATGAGACTTGAACCCGCAATCGAAGGGCAACAGGGGTGCATCACCTACCACTAGCCTACATGATTTCTTGATTTTTATAATGTATTTTAATTAAATATCATGACCAATGAATTACAACTTTATTATTTTTTCAACCCTATACGATTAGGATAATTAGAATATTTTTGAATTCAATATTATTTTGGAGTTAAAGATGAGTTCTGGAAGAAATTAGTTGAAGGATGAAACTATACATATCAAGTATATTTTTTTCTCTTATTATATGAATAAATTAATTCTTAATAATTATGGATGGGATATGAAAACTAAAAATGTGATATCTTAATAAATTATGTTTTGTTGAACCGATGATATTTTAAATCATCATAGATTAATAGATTTGAGGCCATCAATTTTACACTTATTTGTGATTGATGACCTCAATCACTTCCCAAAAATATTTATGTTTTTCCTCCAATTATGTGTCTATAATTTCCACCAATGTTCTCATAATCGGTATCATAATTTTGTGGTGACTCTTTCATTTACCTTCCTCATATTAAGAGTAATTTTTTTAACCAAATTTCTGAAGTGGGTTTTCCATAAAGGTATTTTCCTATTTCTAACCATTTATTTTCGAAGAACAACTTCAAATTTAAAGGAAAAAATTTATTAAAGGAGGGGATAATGTAACACCCTAGTATTTCATAGTACGTTATCTCTTCAAAGTAATTTAATAAATTGCGCTACATACAACAACAAGTTAAAGCGCACCACAACTTACAAAACTAGACGTCCAAAATTCATTTATGAATAGTATTAATTGAATTATAAATTTTTTATACTCTATATAATTTTAGAATCCATATTATGTGTTTATTAGACATAATATAAGAAAAAATTCATTTTTTCAGATAAAATAAGTATTTTTCAAAAAATATAATTTTACCACCTTTTAATGGAGAACCCTTTTTAAAACTGATATTTGACACTTTTATATATTCCAATTAATGAAATTAAATTATTCTTTATAATAGGGACCTAAAAATTGAGTTTGGATAAATTTTTGGCACTTTTCTAATAGCTTTAATATTTTGATGAATAGTGAAAAATACAAACTTTTAATTGAAAACAACTTTTTAATGGAAATAATTTATAGTGGTAAATTATGAATTTGAATAGTTAAAAAGTTTAATTAGATTATATTTTTATCATTTAATACAATTTCGTTCATTATAAGTAATTTCACATTTAAATTTGATATAAACACATTTTAATCATTTGATAGTATTTACTTTTGTAAAACCCGCTTTTTGGTTTTGACAACGGGAATTAATTTAAAATTAATTAATTCAACTTCTAAGTTTTTAATTGGGTAAAATAGAAATCATTTTTGAATTCAAGTTATCTATAGCATATTCAGGTGAATATTTGGTATTTTTATGAAAACATTCATTTTTTGACGAATAATGAAAAAACACTACGTTGTTGTTTTAAACCGAATTTTTATTTAAATAATGTTTTATTTTATTTAAATTAATTTTATTTCAAAATAGATATATAATACCTATATATGTTTAATTTAATTAATTTTAGTCATTTTGTAATAAAAAAGATTAAGAATATTTTATTGAACTTTTTACTGTTTTTACCCACCTTCTAGGTAAATTTGTAAATTTACATAAAACATAATTTTACCGCTTCTGTGAATTGAATTTCAAAAACCCAAGAAACACAGTTCACATTAGTAATTAAAATTTGGTTTAATAAAATGAAAATAATTTGTGGTTAATAGTATCTTTGGAATTTTATTTACCATCGTGAAAATTAAATAGAGTAATTAATGGTTAAAATGATATTATAATTACACTAACACATATCCCAATTCTATTTGATAATTGTATTTCAACCGAAACCAACCATAGAAATAAAATATGATTATTTTTGTCCAATTATATTAAATTAGGACATTTATTAATATTTTATTTAGAGAAGATTTAAAAGCGTTAAATTCAATGTTTAATAACTAAACAATTTTTAATATAGGGTTATTCGTAAGATAAATTCGATTATAAATATTTATTATAAAGATAAAAATATTTCCTACATAATTATATTTTATTTATAATATTTATAGATTAAATAATTAAATTCATTTATGATCCAATGATGATGTAGTAATTACTTTATCAATGAAAGATTAAAATAATTGATATTATAAATATAAAAATATATTTAATTTTAGGCTTTTGATGCCTTACACAAATTTTCGAGGTTAATATGATATGTTAGGGTTTATTAAATTATATTTTTTCATGTGATAAAGTTTTTATGACATTAAAAAAATACCAAATAGTGTCAAAATTGACGTAAATGCGTTTTTAAAAAAAACTCTATATTATTAATTGATATAATATTTCTAAAAATATAAGGTTTTTCAAAATGACATAGATAAGGTTAGATATATCAATAATAAACCACCTGGTGTTCTCTTGGATTTTTATAGTATGTTTAATAACAAGTTATTATAATAATACAAGAGGGCATTGTAAAAGTTAAACTATTTAACTAAGAGTTAAATCTAAAAGATAGGGTTAATATGGAGACATATAATTGTCTAAAACCTATTTTTTGAGAGTATTACTATCAATACCTACCATATCTATGAAATAAATCAATTTGGTTCCATTAGAAATTGAAAATTGATTTTATAATTAAAAAATATTTCAAACTTTTCCTAAAGTGACCCTCACCTCCTTTATAAATGGGTTATTCCCCATCTCTCAAATCACACCTCCAAAACCATTTTTATCGGCCAAAACCTAACAAAATATACTCCCAAATTACCTCAATTAAACTTATAAACCTTCCCTTGAGAATAATCCCAACTTAAGTAACCCTTTTGTTCAAATAAAATGGAAACACCCAAAGAAGAGGTAATTTTTTTATCACCTCTATCAATGTTCTTTTCTTCTTCCACTTTCTCTTTTTTTAATTCCAGGCCAAAATAATAAGTCCAGTACCTTCTACATACTGTGATGTTATTATAAATTTTGTACAAACTTACCCATTATTATATTCATCCAATGAATGATAATGTCACCATGTGTGCATACGTACGGCTTACCGTCTCTGCGCCGTGGTGTAATTTGTAATTCAACATGTTATTTGGATGGATATAATGATGAGTAATATGTATATAAATAAAATAAATAACCTGATAATTTCTATGTACAGTTAATTTACCATCCCATTCCACTCCTTTTAATCATTAATTAAATGAAATCATCACTCATGTGTATGTACGTCTTACCGTCTCTAGGACACGATAAGATTCATTTCCAGCTTCACCATTCAACAATGATTATAAAAATATATATTATTAATAAGTGTGTATTATATGACATAATATTTCTATTTAATATATATATATATTTATGTGTGTATGTATGTATACATGTATGTACTCACATATATCTTATTCACTAACTTCCATTCAATATGATATGAAAACGGAAACAATGTTTATGCGTACGTATGACCTAACATCTTCATAAATGGTGTTTTCTAATTCATATATATATGCATATATTTATATATATATATATCTATTATACATATTTACATTCTAAATATATATTATATAGAAATCATGTTTTCAATTCTGGAAGTATTTAAATCATGATCTAAATGATATGATCGTTAAAAACAAGAAAAAACACGTACGATAAAGAAAACGATTATTACCCAAAATGTTAATTTAACATGGAAATCATTATTAAATATTCATTATAAAGTCATTAATGAATCATTTATGATATAATAAATATGAATATGGTTCTGTTATAATTTAATCACATACTACGGTAATTATACATGAGGTTAAATGCACCCTCAAACAAATGAAAGTGTAAGGTAAGGTTTAATTCCTCAATCTCATTATTATCTGATATTTTTAATGTGTAAGTATTTTCAAGGACAAATTAATTATACATGTCCATGTTTCATAAAATAAATTTCAAAATAATTATTTTAAGGTACTCTTTAACTAAAACATCATTTTAAATGTTTTGAATATTTATTCTTCTAAATCATTCTCATTAATGTATATGTTTTTAAAATGGTTTTAAGGATTTATTTATATGGACATTATTGTTTAAATTTTTTAATTATCTTCAAAATAATCAAGGTGGTATGGGACACATTGATTCAAAAATCTTTTTGAAATGGCTTACTTTATAAATTTCTGACTTTTAAATGATTTCACAAAAAGAAAAATTACTCTCAAAAAGTTTTACTGGTCATTTTCAACTATTCCAACATTATGTATAGGATATTATTCTTGATTTTGGTTGATTTATTATAATACACTCATCCATATTATATCGAATGTGTGATGATATATTTGACTATGGATGTGCTATTTTTATACCTTTCATTGTTTATCGTTGAATTATTGAAATTTTGTATGTTAGTTTTAATAAGAATATTTATGTTATTTTTCAACATTTTCATATGAGGAATGAAGTGGACTTAGTAATGGATGGGTGGGGCCCACTATATCCCCTCTATGGATCGGTGTATCTCATGAGACAAATAAGTGTCCTGGCATAAGGCGTTGATAAAAAAATTTATTTGTAGTCTTGGCGTGGGGCCTTGACTATGTGGTAAATATGTCCAACATTAGGCATTCTCTCATTATGAAATTAATTTTTACATGTGATAATTTGACTGGTATAATATCCATGTGAATTTTTATATGGTCATTTTTTATTTATTTTCTCCATATTATGGTCATGTTTATGTATAAAAGGTTGTTGTTTTTATTACAAATCTTGCCTTAAATGTAACACCCTGACCCTAGTTCCCCAGAGTCGGTGCATTATTACATAACATTGGAATGATCACAAGAAAGATCAAATCTCGAAAGACCGATTGGTTTAGTAGCCTTGGAAACACTAGACATATTAATAAGTTTTACATTACATCATAAAGTGAAAAACTACTACAACAACATAATTTCTCCATAGTCCACACTATTATCCCCTCATAATATCCATGCAGGTCATTCATAACTTACTTCTTCACATCCTGGTAAAAATAAAACATAGAAAAGGGGTGATCTCAAATGCCCAGTAAGGATAACAATATAGAGAAACATTCAAAAATAAGCATAAACATTTAAGGCAATGCATTACTAAAACAAAAGGCTTTTAAACTTGAACTTAAACATAGTGTGGCAAAAGTAAAATGAAATAATGCCATTTACTTATTCACATGGATATTCTACTAACCGAATAATCACATGCAATTTCAATAACCACTTTCATAATGTTGGAAGGCATAATGCTCAACTTCAATTTCTTTGTCAAGGCCTCATCCCAAGACCTAGGGGATAACTATAACCGGAACCCAACCCGGAGTGCCTCTAATAACCGAACACCAACCCGGAGTGCCTCTAATAACCGGAAACCAACCCGGAGTTCCTCTAATAACCGGAGACCATACCGTAGTTCCTCTAATAACCGGAGACCAAACCGGAGGGCTTACATTTACCAGTCCCCAACCCGGAACATACTTGACTAACACATTCATCTGAATGAAAGGTTGAAATATAAAATAAACATTCGGATTAAAAATAACTTCTGAAATGTCAATAATTTTAAAAAAACCATGAGTTACATAAGAATAGCTTATCCACAGTCAAAAATATCACAAAACCTTCAATAAAATATGGATGTTTTGTATCATAATAAATAAACTTCAAATAAGCTTAAAATCCATCAAAGGATGTTGACATAGATGAAATCAAAACTATTTTTGAGAAATATCTCTTTTTTTAAATCATTTTAAAAGTAACATAATTATAAAATAATACATTCAATTTGAAATTATTCTTATAATCTTGTAAGGGAAGCTTTGACGATTTTATAATGGCAGTAAATAGGCACACCCGCTGTATAAGTTAAAAATACATTCTTACCTTAAATTTGTCGGAAAGGTTAAAAGTGCCTTGTTTGGAAAACGACGGAAAGATTCCTTTAGAAACACATAAGGGTATAAATGACATTAACCCATATTCTTGTAAATATTAAAAATGTTTTGAAATACATTATTAAGAAACATGGATGTGGATGATAAAGAGATCCCAGTAGATTATTACGTATAAACAACCTCGGATAATGAAGAGATTGTGTAATAACCCTTACCAATTTGGTGACTTATGAAACATAAAACCCATGAAAGAGGTATCATACAATGAATATGTAAATACACATAAATTAGAGGGTATTAAACAAAGAATATAATTATGGGCAGTACATACACCACACAAAAGGTAATGGTGGCAATATGGCATGAATCTCACGGGAATAAGGAGTGAGATGAAAACCCCTTACCTTGTACTTTTACTTGGTTGGGGTAGGTTAACCTCCTGTAAAATAGTGAAATAATTGTTATTGAATTATACAATAATCATATATATTAATATGATATCATATATGATCTTTTAACTTCGCTTTGTTAATAATATCTTAGTATTATCGTTGTTTCGGGTGTTAACTTACTCGTTTTATTTTATATGTTTTGTTGCGTAAGCCATGTTTGTAATGGATAGGTTGTATATTATTAATATCTAGAATGATATCAAGTCCTTAAAAATCATTTTTAAATCATCAAATGATAATTATATTTGAATGGATACGATGGAGAATGAATCTAATCGCATTCGTGGGGACGGTAGTCCGTACGTACGCACGAGCGACAATATCATTCTTTTGATATTAAAATAATATTTAAAAAGATGATATGTCATATATACAGAATCATTAACATGTTATATTTATTATTTACATGAGTTACACATCATTATTATACCCATCCAGATAATAATATATTGAATAACAATTACACCACGACGTGGAGACGGTAAGCCGTACGTACGCATGTATGGTGACATGTTATTAAAAGGGTGGATAGAATACAAAATATGGTTGTACCATATTTATAATAACATCACAGTATATATATGATACTGGATTTATTATTTTAGAATGGTAACAACAAAGGAAGAAGAAGTGGAAAATGAAAGTAACTTGGAAAAAGGTGGTGAAATCATTACCTCTTCTTCGAGTTATTCCTTTTGATTTGATCAAAAGGGCTCCATAGGCTGGATTTCAGATCAAACTAAGGCCTCTAGGTTGTAGTGAGGGAAGTTGGGATAGTATTTGGGAAGAGTTTGACCGAACCAAAAGGCTTTTATGGTGTGAGGAAATGAGAATGACGAGTGCCTTTTTATATTATATGGTTAATAAACTTACTATATACATCCAAGCGACCCCCAAGTGGTCCATTAATGATGAACCTATCATGATATAAGTCTCTTGGCCGATCATTAGATTTTTAGGAATTTAATATCAATTAATAATATAATATTTGTTTTAAAAACTCTTTTATGTCAATTTTGACACTATTCAATAGTTGATTTTTTTGAAACTCATAACAGAATGATTACTTCAAAAAAATTTAATTAAATGATTCCTAACTTTTCATATTAACTTATAAAATTATTTTAATTCATAAAAAGTCTCAAAATATATTTATTTGGGTATTTATAATATCAATTATTTTAAATTTTCACTATTATGGGAATTACTGCATCATCATTGTGTCATAACTAAATAAAATTATTTAATTTTTAAAAATTATAAATAAAATATCATTATGTAGGAAATATTTTTATATTTCAAATGAATATTTATAGTCGAAAATCCAACATATATAACCCTATGTAAAAATTATTTTTCTAAAAGATATATGCTTGTGTCATTTTTGTATTAATTTTATCTAAATTAAAATAAAATGTCCCTATCACCTACAAGTGGCTCCATGGGGTCCCAAAATCGACCCAAAGATTCCTATGGTCGAACATGTATCAACCAATAAGGTTAGGACACATTTTAGGGTAATTTAGTATTATTATAATATTATTTTTTAACCCTTATTTACCGGATTTACCCTTAACCATGGTAAATAAAATATTTACCGCAGTAATTATTCAAAATGTCTAAGAATAAAAGATACCTATTTACACAATTTGAACATCCAGATTCCAAATATGGAATCCATTTTTCCAAATTCGAAAAACAGAAGTGTCAGAAATTAATTTAAAATTAATTCCCACTGTCAAAACAAAAAGTGTGTTTTTAAGAGATAATAACTATCAAAAGATTGACACTTGTTTATGTTCAGTTTAATTGTAAAATTACATCCAATGACCAACATTATATTAAATGGTAAAAATATATTCTAAATACACTTTAAAACCACTCAAATTCATAATTTATCACTATTAATTATTTTGATTAAAAAAGTTTTTTTTAATTAAAATTTAGTAATTTTCACTATTCATCAAAATATTAAAGTTATCCAAAAAGTACCAAAATTTCACCTTAGGCTAAATTCAATATTCCAAATCCAAAAATGAAGTCCATTTTGAAATATAAAATATATATTATTTCAAAAAGTAGGTATTACTATTCATAACGGCTAGTTTGATTGGTTGTAGTGTGTGTTAGAACTCGAAGTTGCGTACAACACATGCTACTGTATTATTCAAAGGAAAGTGTACCGTGGAAGCTTGGGATGTTTAATTTTAAATTTTTGATGTCCCCATTTAGTCAAAAAGTTTAAAATATTGTATTTAAAAAGGGTTCACTGTTAAAGTTGGTAAAAGTGCAATACTGAAAATGAATTTGTTCTTACATTACGTCTAAGAAATTCATAATATGGATTCTAAAATTATAGGGATTATATAAAGTTTAAAATTTAGTTAATACTATTCATAACCATTTTTGAACGTCTTTTTTGGTAAGTCATGGTGTGCTTGAACTCGGTGTTGCGTGTAGTGCAAGTTATTGAATTATTTTGAAGAAATAACACACTATGAAATCTTGGGTTGTTACATTCTCCCCTCCTTCAATAAATTGTGTCCTCGCAATTTGAAATTGTTCTTCGAAAATAAAAGGTTTAAAATAGAAAACATCTTTGTGGCAAAACCTACATCGGAAATTAGGTTACTAAAATCTAGTCTTAATATGAGGAAAAGAGAAATGAAAGGGTCACCACCAAATTATGATCTCGGTTAGGAGAACATTGGTGGTAATTAGAGACATATAATTGGAGGAAAAATGTAAATATTTATAGGTAGTGATTGAGGTCATCAATCACAAACAAGTATAAAATTGAGGTCCTTAAATTCATCAATCTATGATGATTTTAAATACCATCGGTTCAACAAAACATAGGGTATTGGGATAACCCATTTTTGACGTTTCAAAATATCTTAGTTGAAATCCCACATCGAAAAATGAATTAATGAGGCCTCTATTTAAAATAAAGAGTGGAAAGTATGAATATTACCGAAAATAACACATACTAGG
This sequence comes from Viscum album, assembly GCA_963277665.1. NCBI lineage: Eukaryota > Viridiplantae > Streptophyta > Magnoliopsida > Santalales > Viscaceae > Viscum > Viscum album. The sequence continues at coordinate 438,729,707 of OY728142.1, read as the reverse complement.
GTTCCATATTGGAAAATATGGATATGGAAGAGAAATCTAACCATCAATTATCTGATGGAGAGTGGTAGAGAACATGGCTATGAAAAGGCCAACAATCCCAAAGCCATAAATTAGTGATGATTTAAGGTACCATCTAGGACAACATTTTTGCTCTAAGTTCCTTTTCTTAATGTTGAGGAATTTATTTATGAGATTGGCTAAGATCATAAGGAGATATACTTACTTTATAATTAGAGTTTTATCCATTAATAAATTTCTACCACAAACTTATCTTTCACTATAAGAGATAATAGAACGTAAAAAAAATATATATTCTATTTATCCTATTCATATAGGGTTAAAAATAAGAATTTATAATTCATCTAACAGATATTTTTTTAAGAAAAATACATTATTTAATCTCGGACATCACGTGGGTCAGTGGTAGGTGATACACCCTTGTCGCCCTTCGGTGGCGGGTTCAAGTCTCGCGGCCTTGCCGGACGCGACGGGTTGTCGCCCGACCTCCAGGTTGTCCTTTTATGGCAATCCAAACTAGAAATATCCAAAATACTTCTGTCCAAACTCACCGTCCAACATTTATAAGGAAGGTAAACATAATGTAGATCCTTTTTACCCCGTAATAGCATATCAATACCTTCATCATGTATTCTTTTAATACACTGAAACATCATGAATTACCATATTCCTTATTGATTACATTCATGCCCCCTTATTCCATATAGAATGCTGGATATACTTCATCAATCCAAAAATGTTTTAAACCCCAAAAATGATGGAATATACAAATCACTAATCAGTTTCAAGGTAGTCAAGAATATCCAATATAATTTATCCAAAACAATCAGGTATTATTCCAAAATCACTACCTCGGTATCAGAACTATATTATGGTTTATCATTCTCTTAACCATATATTTTCCAAAAATTTAGCCTGCTATTGAGTCACTTTTCTTTGTTCCACACAATCTCAAGTCCTTAATGAAATATTACTGTAGTACAATCCTTATATACTCCATAATTATTATAACAAGTACATTGTTGATACAAAACTCAATTGACATAATCAACATAAGAACTCAAATCATTCCTCTTCATCTGTGGTAGTATCATAACTTGATTATTATCCAATAGCATCATTTGCGGCATGGTTTTAAGACTGGGACATAGGTTCGCGTAGTGTCCAAACTCCTTCCAAATGAAGCATTGTACATTTGAAACCATTTTCTTACCCTTGTAGTCACGTACTTTGTGCCCTTTTCCTCCACACTTATAACAAACTCCCATTCCTTTCAGACAAGTTCCAAGGTGTTTCCTCCCACAGTTATCACATATGGGAAAATTCTTCTTTTCCCTCTTCCCTTTATCCATCTTTCACTCTTCCATCCTTTTCTTCTCTTGCTTCCCTTCAAAGCCATAGGACGCAGTAAACTCTTTACTTATCTTATCAACACATGATATTATTTCTTCATATGATGATAATACAAGAGAGACTATTTCTCTTATAAATTTTGACTTAAGACCATGAAATATATGATCCTTCTTTCTCTTTGTATCATGTGCATTACTAGAGTTCTCATTCCTTCTACTGGGAGCCATTTCTAAACAATGACATACATTAGATTAGTTTATGAATAACAATACCTAATCCCAAACTTGTAAAACACATAACATAAATTAAATAGTTTATGGATATAATCCATAATCATAAAAATGTCTCCTTTGAGGAAGTATATACTCATAAACCATTCATAATGGTTTGTAAAGAAAATGAGAACTATCCTAAGCATATCCCACGGGAGTGTCGTAACCAAGAGTGCAGCAAGGCCCGTTGTCGTGCACCAGTTCCCGTTCGAGTCTAGCTCAAAGCGGTGTTTTCGGGTTTTACCCCTAGGTACATCTGTGCTAGATCCGCCTCTACCTGCTCGTATCCAGACAGGGATGTATTGCTTGGAAAACGCACAAAATCTCTACAACACCAAAATTCTAGGAAGTTCTTATATACTAATCCTCAAAGTTCATCTTAGGTCTACGTGCTCTAATCAGAGTTTATCTAAATCTAGCTTCCATGGTTTGTACTAAACGTCCTCTGATACCAACTGTAACACCCCGACCCTAGTTCCCCAGAGTCGGTGCATTATTACATAACATTGGCATGATCACAAGAAAGATCAAATCTCGAAAGACCGATTGGTTAATAGCCTTGGAAACACTAGATATATTCATAATTTTTACATTACATCATAAAGTGAAAAACTACTACAACAACATAATGTCTCCATATTCCACACTATTATCCCCTCATAATATCCCTGCAGGTCATTCATAACTTACTTCTTCACATCATGGGAAAAATAAAACATAGAAAAGGGGTGAGCTCAAATGCCCAGTAAGGATAACAATATCGAGGAACATTCAAAAATAAGCATAAACATTTAAGGCAATGCATTACTAAAACAAAAGCCTTTTAAACTTGAACTTCAACATAGTATGGAAAAAGTAAAATGAAATAATGCCATTTACTTATTCACATGGATATTTTACTAATCGAATAATCACATGCAATTTCAATAACCACTTTCATAATGTTGGAATGCATAATGATGAACTTTAATTTCTTTGTCAAGGCCTCATCCCAATACCTAGAGGCTAACTGTAACCGGAACCCAACCCGGATTGACTCTAATAACCGAACACCAACTCGGAGTGCCTCTAATAACCGGACACAAACCCGGAGTTCCTCTAATTACCGGATACCAAACCGGAGTTCCTCTAATAACCGGAGACCAAACTGTAGGGCTTTCTTTTACCGGTCCCCAACCTGAAACATACTTGTCAAACACATTCATCTTAATGAAAGGTTGAAATTTAACATAAAAATTCGGATTAAAAATAACTTCTGAAATGTTAATAATTTAAAAAAAACCATGACTGACATAAGAATATATTATCCACAGTCAAAAATATCACAAAACCTTCAATAAAATATGGATGTTTTGTATCGTAATAAATCAACTTCAAATAAGCTTAAAATCCATCAAAGGATGTTGACATAGATGAAATCAAAACTATTTTAGAGAAATATCTATTTTTTTTAAATCATTTTAAAAGTAACATAATTATAAAATAATGCATTCAATTTGAAATTATTCTTATAATCTTGTAAGGGAAGCTTTGACGATTTTATAACGTCGGTAAATAGCCACACCCGCCGTATAAGTTAAAAAAATTCTTACCTTAAATTTGTCGAAAAGTTTAAAAGTGCCTTGTTTGGAAAATGACAGAAAGATTCCTTTAGAAACACATAAGGGTATAAATGAATTTAACCCATATTCTTGTAAATAGAAAAAATGTTTTGAAATACATTATTAAGAAACATGGATGTGGATGATAAAGAGATCCCAGTAGATTATTACGTATAAACAACCTCGAATAATGAAGAGATTGTGAAATAACCCTTACCAATTTGGTGACTTATGAAACATACAACCCATGGAATAGGTATCATACAATGAATATGTAAATACACATAAATTAGAGTGTACACAAGAATATAATTTTGGGCAGTACATACACCACACAAAAGGTAATGGTGGCAATATGACATGAATCTCACGAGAATAAGGAGTGAGATGAAAACCCCTTACCTTGTACTTTTCCTTGGTTGGGGTAGGTTAACCTCCTGTATAATAGTGAAATAATTGTTATTGAATTATACAATAATCATATATATTAATATGATATCATATATGATCTTTTAACTTCGCTTTGTTAATAATATCTTACTATTATCGTTGTTTCGGGTGTTAACTTACTCGTTTTCTTTTATATGTTTTGTTACGTAAGCCATGTTTGTAATGGATAGGTTGTATATTATTAATATCCAGAATGATATATAGTCCTTAAACATCATTTATAAATCATCAAATGTTAATTATACTTGAATGGATACGATGGAGAATGAATCTCATCGCATTCGTAGAGACGGTAGTCCGTACGTACGCACGAGCGACAATATCATTATTTTGATATTAGAATAATATTTAAAAGGCTGGTATCTCATATATACAGAATCATTAACATGTTATATTTATTATTTACATGAGTTACATATCATTATTATACCCATCCAAATAATAATATATTGAATAACAATTACACCACGACGTGGAGACGGTAATCCGTATGTACGCACGTATGGTGACATGTTATTAAAAGGGTGGATAGAATACTAAATATGGTTGTACCATATTTATAATAACATCACAGTATATATATGATACTGGAGTTATTATTTTAGAATGGTAACAACAAAGGAATAAGAAGTGGAAAAAGAAAGGAACTTGGAAAAGGATGGTGAAATCATTACCTCTTCTTCGAGTTCTTCCTTTTGATTTGATCAAAAGGGCTCTTTAGGTTGGCTTTATGATCAAACTAAGGCCTCTAGGTTGTAGTGAGGGAAGTTGGGATAGTATTTGGGCAGATTTTGGCCGAACCAAAAGGCTTTGAAGATGTGAGGAAATGAGAAGGATGAGTGCCTTTTTATAAGAAGGGTGAGGGGCACCTTTAGAAAAGCTAGAAATATTAATTTATAATAAATTCATATTCGGTTTCTAATTGCTCCAATGTTGATTATTCAAAGGTTAAAGTGGGGATGGGTCGAAAACAACTCATCCAATAGAATTTAGACAGGTTTTGGTACTTATATTAATCTTATCTTTAAGTATTAACTCTAAGTTAATTAGTTTCACTTTTACAATGTCTCTTTGTATTTTTATATTATATGGTTAATAAACTTACCATATACGTCCAAGAGACCCCCAAGTGGTCCATTAATGATAAACCTATCATGATATAAGTCTCTTGGCCGAACATTAGATTTTTAGGAATTTAATATCAATTAATAATATAATATTTGTTTTAAAAACTGTTTTATGTCAATTTTGACACTATTCAATAGTTGATTTTTGTGAAACTCATAACAGAATGATTACTTCGAAAAAAATTAATTAAATGATTCCAAACATTTCATATTAACTTATAAAATTATTTTAATTCCTAAAAAGTCTCAAATTATATTTATTTGGGTATTTATAATATCAATTATTTTAAATTTGCACTATTATGGGAATTGTTGCATCATCATTGTGTCATAAATAAATTAAATTATTTAATGTTTAAAAATAATAAATAAAATATCATTATGTAGGAAATATCTTTATCTTTCTAATTAATATTTATAGTCGAAAATCCAACATATATAACCCTGTGTAAAAATTATTTTTCTAAAAGATATATATGCTTGTGTCATTTTTGTATTCATTTTATCTAAATTAAAATAAAGTGTCCCTATCACCTACAAGTGGCTCCATGGGGTCCCAAAATCGACCCAAAGATGTCTATGGTCGAACATGTATCAACCAATAAGGTTAGGACATGTTTTAGGGTAATTTAGTATTATTATAATATTATTTTTTTAACCCTTATTTACCGGATTTACCCTTAACCATGGTAAATAAAATATTTACCGCAGTAATTATTCAAAATGTCTAAGAATAAAAGTTATCTATTTACACAATTTGAACATCCTGATTCCAAATATGGAATCCATTTTTCCAAATTCGAAACACAGAAGTGGATGAAATTAATTTAAAATTAATTCCCACTGTCAAAACAAAAAGCGTGTTTTTAAGAGATAATAACTATCAAAAGATTGACACTTGTTTATGTTCGGTTTAATTGTAAAATTACGTCCAATGACCAAAATTATATTAAATGGTAAAAATATATTCTAAATATACTTTAAAACCACTCAAATTCATAATTTATCACTATTAATTATTTTTATTAAAAAAGTAGTTTTTAATTAAAATTTAGTAATTTTCACTATTCATCAAAATATTAAAGTTATCTGAAAAGTACCAAAATTTCACCTTAGGATAAATTCGATATTCTGAATCCAAAAATGAAGTCCATTTTGAAATATAAAATATATAAAATTTCAAAAAGTAGGTATTACTATTCATAACGGCTAGTTTGATTGGTTGTAGTGTGTGTTAGAACTCGAAGTTGCGTACAACACACGCTACTGTATTATTCAAAGGAAAGCGTACCGTGGAAGCTTGGGATGTTTCATTTTAAATTTTTGATGTAACCATTTAGTCAAAATGTTTAAAATATTGTATTTAAAAAGGGTTCACTATTAATGTTGGTAAAAGTGCAATACTGAAAATGAATTTGTTCTTACATTACGTCTAAGAAATTCATAATATGGAATCTAAAATTATAGGGATTATATAAAGTTTAAAATTTAGTTAATACTATTCATAATCCTTTTTGAACGTCTTGTTTGGTAAGTCATGGTGCGCTTGAACTCGGTGTTGCGTGTAGTGCAAGTTATTGAATTATTTTGAAGAAATAACACACTATTAAATCTTGGGGTGTTACATTAAATGTTTATAGCTTCCACTAAATTATTTACCCATAATGAGCTTCTGATATCACCCCTTCCTTATGTTTTGTTTTCCCAATATTCCAAGAAATGTATTATGTTTGATATGTAGGGTTAAGATAGAGGAATAATGGAGTTCTCAATTGATTATTTATGTTGTAATTTATGTTTGAATGTGTAATGTAGCGTTCATGTATGTAATCTATTTTCAAAGACTACTAAACGGATCGTTCCTTCCGGATTTGATTCCATGTAATCATGAAAATGTTTTTAAATAATGCACTGGCTCCCGACATCTGGGGGTGGGCCATTACATTCATAATGTTCGGATACTATTCATAAGGATATGTTACTATTCACCAAAAATTATTTTCTTTCTTATCAGACTCAGAACATCTTACAGATCACAACATTGTATGACATATTTTCAAAATCCAATCACATAACTGACAATATTATGATTAATGGTTACTTATTACTTTGTAGTTCATTTTTTTATTTCATGTGATTATATTACATAATTATAAGAATGAAATTTCCATTGATAAAATATTGGGTCATTACAACTTTTAATTCATTTTCATATTAAATGAATAATAATAAAATGATATAAATGTTAAATATATAACCAAAATAATATATATGCCATTTACGTATCATATATTTAATAAAACTATCCTTTATAAATTTCCATGAATAGAATTAACGAGTCATATAACATTGAGGGGGAAATAGTTGACACTTCTTCAACTGAAGATTTCGTATTTACACATCATGGAAAGCATAATGGTATGTTTTAAATAAAAATTAAAGATTAATATAGTAAATATAACTATAATTAATATCATATATAAATTAACTACCATCATAATGGACACCATGAGATGTGGCAGATAAAAATTGAACGACCATCATTCCGTTAGGCAGTAGATCACCATACATAGAAACAGTATGTTCGTATCTATTAGATGGTGATGTGTGTATGTTTATTTAAATTTCCTCTCATAAAAAAATCCTAGTATATTGATTATAATGGTGTTGTTATGTAATCAAATAATAAGAATAGGATAGGGAGTGTAGAAGGAAAATAAAGGAAACTAACTTGGGAGAAGACGTTACCTCTAGATCTGTTAACTTATTTTCATTTGAGCCAAAAGGTTCTATTGAATTGCCTTCTACCCAAGGTAAGGCTTCTAGAAGAAAACAAGTGATCTTGGGATCTTATTTGATAATAATTTGGATGAGACAATTGTCTTGAGTGGTTTTTGTAAGTGGGTAGAGGTGGTAACCTTTTATAAGACGGAGGAGGGGCACTTTTGGAAAGTATTGAAATATTTTATTTATTTATTTATTTTTGAATTTTAATAGTTACAAAGAGATATATTTTGAGGATATGGAAATTATGGGTCTAAATACTATCATTTAATCGGTTTTATACAAGTTTAGGTCACAAAATTAACCTTATCTTTTAGCATTGACACTTAGTTTAAAACATTTACTCTAACAATGTCTTCTTCTGTTTTCATAATATATGGTTACTATAGTTAATATATAATGCCTAGAGACCCAAAAGTGAATCATTAATTAAATTTTCAATATTATATAAGTTATTATACAGAATATTTGATATTTAGGTCTTTATATCATTTAATGAAGTATTATTTGTTTTAAAAACACATTTATGTCTATTTTTACACTCTTTAGTAATTGATTTGTATTAAAGTCATAAGGACTTTATTACTTCGAACAATAGATGTTAAATCAGATATAATATATTAATAGAATCCAAATAATTCATGGATGGCATCACAATAATCAAATTACATTTATTTTAATATTTATAATACCATTTATTTGAATCTTTCATTAATAAGGTAATCATCGCATCATCATTATGTCACAAATAAACTTATTTTTTTAATGTATAAAAATTATAAATAAAATATCATTATATATTAATTATTTTTAAATTTATAAAGACTATTTATAGTCATAGATATAAGTTATATAACCCCATATTAATATTGTTTTATTAAAACATACATGTTTTTGTTATATTTCCCCTTTCCTGAAATTAAAAATTATAAAAAGTCATTTTCACACCTAAGTGGCTCCCAAATTCCAAAATATCTCCATAAGGATTCTTGTGGATGAAATTATCTCATCCAATAGGATTATAACACGTTTTAGAGTTTTTTTATATAATAATATTATTATTTTTACCCTCATTTACCTTATCTAACCTTTATCGATGGTAAATAAATATAATTATTGAATATAATATTCATAATGTCCAAAAATAAATGGTACTTATTTAAAAAATTTGGATCATCTAATTTCAAATATGGAATTAATTTTTTGAAATTAAAATCACAAATATTGTAGCAAATAATTTAAAATTAATTCTTGTAGTCAAAACAATAAAGATTGTTTTAAAAAAAATCAAATTATTGACATGTGTTTATGTCATGTTTAAAATTAAAATTACATCTAATTACCAAAATTAGATTAAATGATAAAAAATTTATCCAATTACACATTAAAACCAACTAAAAAAAATTGAATATATAAATAAATTTGATGAAAAGGCATTTCTAAATTGAAATGCAGTATATTTCACTATTCATCAATATATGGATTTTATCACAAAAAACCCAAATTTTATCCCAAGTAAATTTTGATGTCCTACTCCTAAATGATAAGATATTTTTTCCTATAGAATATATAAAAGTGACAAAAAATATATTTAAAAATTGTTCAATATCAAAAGGCCAACTGACCTTTTAAAACAATTTTGAGTATATCATGGTTAAAATTAGATTCATTATCATTTAAGCCTCTATAATTTATTGGATAAATGTAAAAAAATTATAAAACATGTATAATCATATTATAGTTAGTTCTATTAATTACTTCCAATACAACGTCTTGGAGTTGACTAAAATTTAAAATTATAATAATAATATTATATTATTTTTTAGTGTCACTCAATGTTATGTGAAAGAAAAGATTTCGGAGAAACCTATTATTGAATGTCAAGTACTATATAAAAAAAAGTGACCTATTTAAAGTAAAATTAATATCATATTCATAAATATAAATAGGTATTAAAATATATTTTTATATAAATACAGGGAATGTTAAACCTATTATCCCCATCAGATACAATAAAAAGTGGCATTCTGTGAAACCTTACCACATCATTAATATATATCATTGAAAAATAATATTGATGGAATTATAAATTTATCACATTGAAGTGTGCTGAATTTGGATGGAGATCAAAAACTTCCCATATATCAATCTTCCTTTTATATTTCTAAGGGTTTCGAATGGAAAAAACAAGGGCGATGTTTTCCCATTTTTATTACGATATCGGTAACAGTTCTAACATCCCATTACACATTATTCTCTCATCCTAGATATTATAATATAACAAGAAATTTTATATAAACTATAAAATATATATCTTCATGAATTCCCACGAAAAAAACACTTTCAAATCTCTATATTATATTATACTTTAAGGATAAATAAATAATGAAGAGCTTTGATATTACTCTAATAACACCATAATAAAAATTGGTATGGATGGAACACGTATATGGTTTATAAACAGTATCTTCCCATTATAATAAAAGAAAAAATCGTGTACATTATTGACCATCTTCTGAATCTCTACATCATCTTTCTATTTCTATTAAATTTCCACATGGATATATAGTTTTCCAATTATTTGAAAATTTTAAAATTGATCCCCTAATATTAAGATTTCTACTTCCATCCTTTTAAAATCTTGATATAATAAATATTTTTATACTTAACATGGATATGCTAGTATAATACTTTTTACATAAAGCATCCACAAGTTTTTTTCTATGGTTGTAATGTATTGAGAAATCATATTATTTAATCAGTTTTAACCATACTCCCTATAATATATTAAACTATTTCCATGAGAATATATAATATACCATTTTTTGATTAATATAAATAAATGATGCCTTTATACATAAAGATAATTACTCTCTATCTTTATTGAAAAAAAATCCACGGCTAACTCAAAATCATGAGTTGTGTAATGTTTTCAAAGAATATTATATTTCTAGGATGAATAATCTTTAACCATATTATTTTGAATGAGGAATCATCTGATCCCCTTATTTGATTCATCACTATTGATTGAATACTTTTCTACGATGTAAGTTAATGTGATCATAGATTCACTAACTAATAATATATTTTGTTCCATGATTTTTTTTGCATTCATCCATCTATAGAAACTTGGGTCCCTTATAAGATAATTTAGATAGTGGATTAGATTGTCCTAATAAATTCTTCACAAACAATCAATAATATCCATCCCAAAAAGGAAGACTTCGGACTTTTTTTCAATGGTTGTTCTGGTAAAACAATCAATAATGTTGTTCATTGATTTATCCATAGATAAAGCCTCTATTGGCATCATATAACCAAAAATAAAATATTTTTATTTAAATTTCACACCTATTAAATTATGAATATAGTTTTCCCTTCCAAGGTGTATTTAATTAAATCCTAAATTTATCATCATGCACATTGTTTTTCTTTCAATATATTGGTATATCATCTATCAAGACATCTACAAACATATCAAGGTAATATATAAATACTTTATTCATTAATTATATGAACATATTCAAGGAATTAGTAAGTAAAAATAAAATCAACATATTTTCATATTGCCCATATGTTGCACAAAAATAATTCTTTGGAATGTCCTCCATTTTTACACTCAATTGATGATATCATGAATTAATTCCATTCATTGAAAATTATGGATCTCTATGAAATTGATAAAAAAGTCATAAATATGGGTTTGAGGATACTTTTCCTTGATTGTGATCTTATTCAGATCTTTATAATCAGATGAAAGTGAAATCAATCCATCATTATTCTTAGAAAAAAATAACAGGCTGAACCATATGTGATATACATGGATAAATAAATCCCATGTCAATATTATCCAATATTTTATTCTTCAATTCATGCAACTCAATATGATCCATTCTATAGAGACTCTTTTGAAATAATGATAGAATTATGTATGTGTTCAATTGTTAAATCAACATCAATAATCGATGGAATAATAATAAACACTTAGAAAAAGACATAGAAATATTCCATTAAAATAGGCATATCATTGATGTTGATTTTATTCCAAACTATCTATGATAAACCCATTTTTGATATGGATAGAGACCCATAAAATGTGTTAAATTTTCAATAGAAGTTCATGTTTTTTGTTATAGTAATAGAATATCATTGTTTATTTTGAATATCAAATGTTCATTCCATTCCATAGTAATTGATGTTAGATTTGTGTAGTGAAATTGAATCTATTCTTAAAATAAAATCCAATTAAACAAGTGGGATAATAATGAGGTTTTTAGGAATAAAATTACCATAAACATTAACAAAAAAGTGATTAAACATATGATATGTTACCATCATACGATTAATCGGTTTCATTTAAAACTCCACATTAATCCTATGGGGATAGAAACTATGATTCTTAGATAATGTTTCTAATATAAATAGATTAATATGACTAAGCTCAAATAGGGTTCTCCAAAATCTGAGAATATATATTACCAACTCGACTTCAAAATTCTATCTCTAATACCTTGATAAACCAAAAATGGTTTCCATGTCCATAAATCATCATTAATTAGAATTAACAGTCATGAAAAATTTATTTGATGTCTAAATTATGACACATTATTTTTATATTATGACACCTTAGGTTTAATCTAGTTTATTCTTGGTCATAATATATTTAAATCCTTCATTATGGTGCATAAAGAGTTTCTAAATTTCAAAATCATATAATTGTGAGTGTCAAACTAGGTTTAAAGAAATATAACTTATTGTGCACTATAACATGTTTATTCGAATCCTAAGGTCCCTATTGGGATTTGTTACACCTAGGTATAACTATTCTAGAGCCAATTCTACATGTAGTATCATGAAATTGATGTAATTTCTTGGAAACTAGTTGCTCTATCCTAGACCAAAATTCCAATATATTTCCTTATCAAAAGAGTTATATTTATGGTTCTCATTATATTTTTATCGCCCTATTTTTTAAATTTAAAATAATTCCTTCTATCATACCAACTATAGCTACGTATAATTTCAATAAAAAAAATTATGCATTTTTAGTTGAACATTCAATAAATCTCATAAATACATGCTTGATTGCTATAATGTTTTAGTGTGTTTGGAGACTATAAAGAAAATCCTCTTATTTAATGAAGGTTCTTCAACAACTCCAAAAAATATTGACTAACTTGGTACTCTTTATTGAAAATACCTAATTAATAAATTTCATCAAGACATGGGGAATGGACACACAGTATGGGTAATAATGGTGGATATTAATAATGAATTAAACACAATATAGGAATAATGGTATGAGAACATGAGCTTATAATTTTAGAACTATACAATTCATACCATAAAGAATAATCCTTATTAGTGGAATAATTCATGTTAGTTTATAAGAGTTGAGTCATAAAGGGAATAAATGAACATATTCCATGAGAGAATAACATAGAAATATGAATGAAGAAAATCACATAATATTATGACATTGTGATCATGTATCAATAAGAATTGGTTCACTCATTAAGTTATGGAAATGTGATCAAGTCTCAGTATATATTTATGGGCATGAACACAGGTCCATTAATAACCATATAGACATGAAAATAGGTCCACATATAACCAAATGGTCACAAAATCTTTTTCCTCTCATAGAAATATTTATAGAAATCCAGTTTATTGATAAACATGTTAACATGAAATCATGTTCACACATAAAATATTTAGTTAAGGAGGTATCAATATTTACCCCATTCATTAGAGTGAGATATAGGTCTCACCCATCACATAATATAAATATTTCAGTGCCAAAATATCCTAAAACATTAATAATGTTAGAACCCATAAAAATAAAAATGTTTTATAAAAAATCATTATAGCATAACCCATGGAAAAGAAATTTGTTTCGTAAAAATTTCTTCATTTTATCACATCATACTCTATAAAAAGGCACTGGTTTATAAAGATCTTGTCATCATAAAAATAAAATAATATAGATAAAAATTATGGATTGTATCCTTTTATAATATCACCATTAAATTATATATAAAGTAAAAGGATGTCATTTTATATGGGAATTTAATTCGAATTATCACATGTAAAATTTCCTGAGAAAAAAAACTTTCCACAGTGAAATCACTTCTAAAAAATATAAAATATTCCCAAATACTAATGAAAACATTTTATGTAAAAATAAAAATGAAAACATGTATGTTAATAATTAAATCATTAATTTTTTATTATGGAATAAAATAACATTCTTATGACATATATTAAAATGAAAATTCTATTCAAATTTTCTATAAAACACAAAATATCCTTGTTTGGAAAATGATCGAAAGATTGTTTTTAAACCATAAAAAACATTTATAAAAATTTATTTAAAAAAAAAAAATAATATTAACAACATTATTTAAAACATTTTTAGTAAAGTATGACACCGAAGAAAAATGATTTATAACCAAATTAAGAAATAAATATCATTTTCCACAAACAATTCCAATAGAAACATGAGAATATAATGATGTGAAAATGAAGTGAAAAATGTATTTTTCTGAAAAATACATAGAATAAAACCACAATTAGTTTCATGAGAGATATATAATAATATTTCATCATCAAATACCTAATGAGAATCAATCCATATAAATAAAATATTGTAACATAAAACCCTTACAACTTTGGTAACTATTGAATTATAAACCCCAGTAAATAATAATGTTTTATGAAACTTTTAATGTCGTGATATTAAATATATTAATCATATAACATGTCAAATTACTGTATATCCACCTCATAAAATATGATATGTAAATAACATAGCACATGTTTTATAGAAGATAATTAGGGACAAAAATCGCATACATCATATCTCTAATATCATCAAACACATTTGATCCTAGAAAATAAAAAATACAGTTTTATTATATATATTAACAAATAATCATATTTATCACACCAAATTTTTTTATTTCTAACCTTTTATCAGCCGTTTATTTTCAATTCCCTTTTATAATAAAATTTCATGAAATAAGTTATAAGGCCCTAGCCTTAAACATTACTTAATCTTGAGTTATTACATGATTACACATTGGAGATATTTTCATGTTTAGAGTTTTAGAGAATTAGATCATAAATAATGCATTACATTCAACATTTAAACAAGGTGGTTACATTAAAGACAATAATAACTCTTTCCATAAAACTAAACATATTTAAAACAATACATGGATTATTTTATGACACTACCTTGAAACTATCATGATAACATGTACCTTTCCCTTGACCTGTGAAAAAAATTTCAAAAACTTGGAATGAGCATAAAAAGATCAGTAAAGGATATAAATGTACGAAATGAAAACATTAGTCCATGTATACATAAGAATTAATGAAACCATACTTTACTCATAAAACATAAGTACTTTAACATACCTCATCATATCATGAATAAATCATATAAATCATAATACATAAAGGTAACTTGAGGCTTTCATAACATTATTACGAAGGGAGTAACCCTCATGGTTACATTTAGAATACCCATCATAGTATATTCCCTAAATCTCTTCAGAGAAACCTTAGCATTTAACTCCTTCATGTTACCCAATGCATTGGAGATCTATCACGGGCTCACCCTCCATTAGTTTATTACGGAACCACCCGTCTTCATAAAAAATTCACAAGAACTATAACATAATCGTATCACATAAAACATGTATAAAGGAAACATAACATTTCCACATTTCAATCACAAAATATCAAAAACACATTGATATAATAAAAAAATTATCAAAACCATTTTTAATACCAAAATAAAATAAAATTAAAACATGGTATTTATAATTCATTAAAAAATGTTATGGCTTATAGAGGAGGCCAAAACTCAAATAATAGTCACAGCGGTGGAGAAGTCGTTGTCGCCGCATACGTATGAAAAAAACATTCCCTTTTTTTTAGTAAAACACTTCGTATAAAGAACATTATTTTTGAATAAACATAAAATTAAAAGGGGTTTATACACCATATAAAAGAAAGTTGTGTATAAAACAAAATATGCCTCAACGAAAGAAAATTGAGACGAAGTCCCTTACTTCGTGTCCGACTTGACTCGATCACTCTTTAATCTCCAGAATAATAAACTTGAGGTAATTTATACTTGAATAATAAACTTTTTCAAGTTCATTGTTCCTTTTATATCACTTATTATAATTTTATTAACACTATGTAATTATTTAAGTTAATAACGATCATTTTTTCGATCATTGGTACTTGAGTAAAAAATAAACTCCTTATAATTACAAGTTGTTCATTTGGTAAAATATCCATTATATCCAGAATTATATTCATTAAGTAGCTATAATATATATCATATATATCCAGTATATACATGAATTTATAATATTACATAACATTTAGAGGTAAGAAATGAAATGCACCGTTCATGGAGACGGTAAGCCGTACATACGCATGAATGCTACTTTCATTTCTATTTCATATTTAATGGAATGAATTCATAATGATATAAAGGTATATTATAATTCTAGTATAATATCAAATATAATATCATTATCTATTTCTTTTATACGTCCCACATATGGCATTAACGAATCAAATCACTTTGAGGGCCGGTTTTCCGCACTTCCTAAAATGAAGACATCGCGTTTACCCATAATGGAAACCAAAAAGGTATGCCATAAATGAAAAATAAATAAGCTTAAGGAAAACATAAACATAATATATATAATATATAAATAGATTGACATATTAATGGGCACCATGAAAGGTGTTAAAAGAAGATTGAACAATCATCGTTTTATGAGGCAGAAATTTGCCATCCACAGAAACAGTACGTTCTTTAACCATTAGACGGTGGTGTGTGTAAGTGTAGCTCGAATAATTCTCATAAAAACATCCTAGTATATTTAATAAACTTTTGTTGTTACAAAATAAAGGAATAATAATAGTTTAGGGGTTGGAGAAGAAAGATAAATCAAAAGAACACAAGTGAAGACATTACCATTAAATAAGGTAACTCCTCTTGGTTTGAACCAAATGGGTTTCATGAAGAGCTTTATACCTGAGGTAAGGTTTCTAGGATGAAGAGAGGGATGTGGAGAGATAAAATGAGCAGAGTTTGGCCGAGCCAATGGCTTGAGAGGTGTGGGTAAAGAGGTAGAGTTGGGGGCCTTTTATAAGAGGGAGGAGGGGCACTCTTGGAAAGTTATTAAATGATACTTTATATTAAAATTATTTTCGGATTTTAAAGGTCCCAAATTGATATATTTAGAGGATAAGGTGTTAAGGGTTAGAAATATACTCATCCAATAGGTTTTTGACAAGTGTATGTCTTATATTATACTTTATATTTTCATTTTATTTAAATCGTTCATTAGTGAGGTAATCGCTTCATCATCATGGTGTCATAAAATATTTAATTTATTTAATGTCTAAAAATTTTAAAACAAATACTATGATGTAGGAAATATTTTTAGATTTCCAATGACTATTTATAGTCCAAGATATATTTTAGTTAGACAAAATTAAAATTGTTTTACATATGTGTTACATACTTTTGTTATATTCTTCTTTCTTTAAAAATAAAATGATAAAGTGTCACTATCACCAAAAGTGATTCCATGGGGTCCCTATGTTTGGAAAAATTCATCCCATGGTCAGCCATGACACAACCAGTATAACTAGGACATATTTTGGGGTCATTTTGTAACACCCGAAACTTTTATGTGAAATATTTTGTTTTTTATGTTATATAAATCATCAAAAAAATCTTTCACTACACACAACACTAGCTTGGCTTGCTTTACACGCAACCGCGGCCTTCCTCGATAGCTTGCGTCATACAGAATACCGAGTTTCACTAAACAATGATATGCTATTAAAATATTATTAAAACTAATCTTTATGAATAGTAATAACCACTTTTTGAAATTTTATAAATTTTATTTTTCAAAATGGACATCATTTTTGGATTCGGAATATCGAAATTATCCTACGGTGAAATTTTGGTATTTTTCTGAAAACTTTCAATTTATGATGAATAGTGAAACCACTAAGTGGTAGTTAAAAAACTGAATTTTTCATGAAACATAATTTTACCGCTTCTATGAGTGGAATTTCAAAAATCAAAGAGACACAGTTGATGTCAGTAAGTAAAATGTGGTTCAATGAGATGAAAATAATTTTTTGGTGAATAGTAACTTTTTAATTTTTTTTCCACGGTTAAAAGTAAATAGGGTAATTAAGGGTAAAGATGATATTATTATTACCATAACACATGTTCTAATTCTACTGGATAAGTTTAATTCGACCAAAAACAAACATAGGAATAAAATATGACAATTTAGGCCCACTTGGATTAGATTAGGACATTTATTATTAATTTATTTAAAAAAGGGTTAAAATAGTTAAAATCAATGTTTAATAAGTAAATAATTTTTTATATGGGGTTATACATAAGATAAATTCGACTATAAACATTCATTAGAAAGCTAAAAATATTTCCTACATAATGGTATTTTATTTGTAATTTTTAGACATTAAATAATTTAAGTTATTTATGACACAAAGATGATGCAGTAATTATCTTATTAATGAAATATTGACATAATTGATATTATAAACACCAAAATAAATGTAATTTGAGACTTTTTATGAATTACACTAATTTTTTAGATTAATATGACATGTTATTATGGATTTAATTAACTTTTTTTGAACTAATAATTCTGTTATTATTTTCAAAAAAATTAATTACTAAATAGTGTCAAAATTGACATAAAACAGTTTTTAAAACAAATATTATATTAGTAATTGTTATTTTATTATTAAAAATCTAAGGTTCGACCAAATGACTTAGATAAGGTTATATATATTAATAATAAACAACTTGGGGTTCGTTTGGCTGCTTATAGTAAGTTTATTAACCTTATAGTATAAGAACACAAGAAGACATGGTAAAAGTAAAATTATTTAACTTGATGTTAAATCTAAATGATAAGGTTAAAATAGGAACTTAAACTTGTCTAAATTCTATTGGATGAGATTATTTAGTCCAATCACCACCTTAGATTCGAAAGAAATAAATTTTGAGCTATATAAAACCGAACTTGACCTTATAATAAATTAATATTTATAGTTTTTCCAATGGAGCCCCTCTCCTCCCTTATAAAAGAGAACCTCCTCCCCCTCTTCATCACACCAATTTGAGCCTTCAAGATCCACCAACCACTACCAATTTATCCTATCCACTTCCCTA
Organism: Viscum album; assembly: GCA_963277665.1. NCBI lineage: Eukaryota > Viridiplantae > Streptophyta > Magnoliopsida > Santalales > Viscaceae > Viscum > Viscum album. The sequence continues at coordinate 438,710,839 of OY728142.1, read as the reverse complement.
GAAACATCCTAGAGGTTATGGTCTTCCTCAAAGACCAATTTTAGTGCCCTAAGAGGAGGTCTCAAAGAGGCGCTTCAAAGAAGAGGTAATTTCTGTTACCGATTCTTTCATCTTTATTTCTTCTTCCACTTCTTTTTATTTAGTTGTTTCATTATGAAGTAATAACATCAGTATCACTAATATACTAATATGTTATTATAAGTATGAAACAACCCTATTTCACCATCTATCCATCCTACGGAAAAAGAAATCACCGCGCGTGTGTACGTACAGAATACTGTCTTCACGCCGTGGTGTAGTCTATTTTCCACCACCACCTTACTTAGATGGGTATAATGGTGTAAATAATGACTATATATGACTATTATAAAGTGATTCTGATTCTGAAAAAGTATACATACACTCCAATACAATTCCACGATCATAGGAACGATATCATCACTCGTGCATACGTACGGAATACCGTCTCCACGATGTGATGCGACTCATTCTACATGATCTTCATTTCATAATGATTACATAAATGAATTGAATGAATGAATATGATATATATTACACTAATAACATTGTGGTAATGAAGTATCTATAACCTAAAGAGATGAATAAGAATTCATTCGACAAAACACGCATAAGAACAAAAAGTTATAAACACCCGAATAACAAGTAGCAATGAAATATTACTACTAAGAAGCTAAGAATATGACCATATATGATATCATAAAAATAAGTATGATTCTGTAATAAGTCAATAACATTATTTAAATCATTATACAGGAGGTTCGGACACATACAAAGCATATCGGACCTAAGGTAAGGGAAATATCACAATCTCATTTTTATCTGAGGTTGTTTATACTTTGGTATTTACTGGGGTGTATTTTATCATCCACATCCATGTTTCCTCAATATGTAATATTATTTCCATCCACCTACAATTGTTTAAATCCAATTTTACCCTTCGGTGAGTTTTTAGTAAAAGATATGAAAGGAATCTTTTGACGTTTTTCGTACGAGGTACTTTTTGACTTTTCCGACAAAAGTACGAAGAATGTTTTTTATAACTTATATGGCATGAATGGATTTTGAAAACATTATTTCCAAGAATATTCCTTTACATGTTTTCATGTTTATTTTTAATCAACTTCTTTTTGTTTATAATTGTACGACATGTTAAGAAAGAAAAGTGTTTTTGAAGCAGAAAGGATATTTTCCTCAAGAATGGTGTTCAAGTGTTTTATCAAAATTATTTTCCATCTAAGATAATAAAGGGTTCTGATTTTATCCCTATTATTACATTGCTTTGATTATTTTGTGATGGAATTATATTTTTATGAATTCCTTTATCTTATATGAATTGTTTTATGATGTCACGATGTTTAAGATTCCCATTTTTATTACATGGGTTATGAAATGATGTATGATTTATGATTTTGTGGCACACAAAAAAATGGTATCATTATGAGATGGGTGGGACCTATATCTCCCTCCAATGCATTGGGTAAAGATTTTATATCTCATGAGATAGACATGGCTGGAACGGTAGGTTATACCGGTTCAGTGAAACAGGACTGAAACGAGGAGTGAACTCGGTTCAGAAAGAGACTTTGTCCACTAAGATAGTCTTGGAAATGAGTCTTGACTAATAATAAATGATTCTATATTATTATGTGTGTATGGCACAAAGTTTCATGTTTTATGTTATGATTGTTGGGATTACATTTCACTACTATGATTTATCAAATGATATGAAATTATGATCTCTTTTGAAGGTTATGATTTCCAAAAGTTTTGTGCTTATGTATATGATGTGATTGATATTTATTTTGTTTACCCTTACTGAGCATTTGAGCTCACCCTTTTGTATGTTTTATTTCCCCAGGCCAGGAAGAAGGTTATTAAGTAGAATATGCCAAAAAGGGCCTCTAGATATGATGAAATAAATGGGAGGCAAAGTAGATGCTTTATGAACCAGTTCTTTATGTTTCCCAGTTTCTAAAGACACTATACCTATACGGTCCTTTCTTGGTTTTGTTATATGTTGTAATAAGTGTGCTTCAATTCTGAAGTAATAACAATTTATGTAAAGTATGGGTCATTATAGTTGGTATCAGAGGAAAGGTATAGTCAACCTTTGGAAACTAGGATGTGAAAGCCTTAGTAAGAACCCTAAGGATAAGTCTAAGAATAGAACACAATCTTAGTGTTTTAGAAATGGAAATGAATAACCTAGGATAAGACCTTAAGTGTGAAATTTTATTCTTGATTATATGGTTTTCCTATTATAATTAGTGTTTCTCACACTATTCTACTTGGTTTTAGTGAATGGCTGGTACCCAAAGGAACCGTGTAAATGCGGAATGCGACGGGCAATGCAATGATTGTCCCCCCTGAGCAACAAAACGTTATGGGAGCTGGAATCCAAAATATTGTAGCCATGCTCACACAACTTTCTCAAGCTATGAATCATGTAGGACTTCCAAACGAGCAAAGGAAGGAGAAACATTCTGTTGAATCCTTCATGAGACAGTGTCCACCTTCATTCAGCGGGTCTACTGATCCATTAGTTTCTGAACAATGGATTAGTAGTATTGAAAAGATATTTTTAGTTCTTCAATGTTCTGAGCATGATAAAGTCATCTTAGCATTGTATCATTTTGAAGGAGATGCTGATCAATGGTGGAATCTTATTAAGAATATGAGGCAAAGGGATGAAATTGAGTCCATCAAATGGGACGAGTTCAAGAACATATTTTTCAATAAATACTTCCCTCGTATTATCCGAACAAAGAAGGAGAAAGAGTTTCTTGAACTGAAGCAAAAGGATGATGAATCTGTTGGTACCTATGAAGAAAATTTTACAAGACTTGCAAGGTACACTTCTGGTATTATTATCCAACCTGAGAGTAAGATCGATCGATTCTTTAGTGGCTTAAAACCAAGACTTTGAATTGCATTAGCCATAAGGGACTTCAATAGCTATGAGGAAATCGTTCGATGTGCTCTCAAAGTTGAGATGGAGATTGGAGTAACCCATCAGTCATATGGGTTTGATAAGAAGAGTAAAATGGAATTCAAAGGAAAATCTAAAGAGCACACTGAAAAGAAGATGAGCTTTCCCTTATTCTCAAAGTGTGGAAAGAAACATGGAGAGAGTTGTCTTAAAGGGACAAGTAAATGTTTCAAATGTGTAAAGGAAGGTCATCGGGCATTTGAAGGTCGCGATGATGGGAAGAAGATGTCTGATGATGCAAACAAAGGAAGGGATACACAGAATGAACCTACTACACAGCAATGTTTCAAGTGCAAGGAGATGGGGCATTATGAAAATAAATGCCCTAATCCAAGGGTTGATGATGATGGCCGACGTCAACAAACTCTTAAGGAGAAAGACATAGGAAAGTCACATGCAATTTCTATCAGCGATGTGGAGTACGATAACGATGTGGTGAAAGGTACACTTACCATCCACTCTAAAGTAGCAAATGTTTTATTTGATTCTGGATCCACCCACTCTTTTATTTCTGAAGAATTTTCTAAGGGTATCACTGTATTACCTCAACAATTAGATGTTGAGTTAGCTGTGACAACACCTAAAGGCACAACAGTCGCATCAAAAGTTTATAATTCTTCTCCAATCGAAGTTTGTGGGAAAGTGCTTCCTGCAAATCTTGTGATCCTTCCTATAGTGGAATTTGATGTGCTTCTTGGCATGGATTGGATTTCTTTATATGGAGCTCATATCAATTTCCAAAGAAGGGAAGTCACATTTCATATTCCAGATCAATCTATGATTGTCTATCGATGTAAGGATGAACATAACCTTCTAGTGGAAATTTCATCCATCTTATGGGTCTTGATTCCACTAAATGAGGGTTATTTTCTCAAATGGTTGGTGAGAAACTCACGATTAAGAATATGCCCATTGTACGAGAGTTTGATGATGTCTTTCCGGAGGAATTATTGGGTCTTCCACCAAATCGTGAAGTTGAGTTTTCAATAGAACTCGTACCGGGTGCTTTGCCTATTTCAAAGAAACCTTATTGAATGGCCCCAATTGAGTTGCAGGAATTGAAGAATCAACTCCAAGAGAATCTTGATAAGGGATTCATAAGCCCTAGTGAGTCACCTTGGGGAGCACCTGTTCTATTTGTTAAGAAGAAAGATGGATCAATGAGACTCTGCATTGATTATCGAGAACTTAACAAGATCACTATCAAGAACAAATATCCTCTCCCACGCATTGATGACTTATTTGACCAACTATGCGGAGCTCAATACTTTTCCAAGATTGTTCTTCATTCAGGGTATCATCAATTAAGGGTCAAAAGGGAGGATATACCAAAGATGGCTTTCCGTACAAGGTATGGACACTATGAATTTATAGTGATGCCATTTGGTCTTACTAATGCCCCTGCTATCTTCATGGATCGGATGAATAGAGTCATTAGATACTATCTTGATCAATTTGTGGTAGTCTTTATAGACGATATTCTTGTCTATTTAAAGAGCGAGGAAGAACATGAAGATCACTTGAGAATTATATTGAAGACCCTAAGAAAGGAGATGATTTATTCCAAATTTACCAAGTGTGAATTTTGGCTTCAAAAAGTTGCATTTTTGGGTCACATAATCTCAAAAGTGGTGATATCTGTGGTTCCAGCAAAAACAGAGGTTATCAAAAGATGGTCGAGACCAACAACAGTAACCGAGATCCAAAGTTTTCTTGGTTTGGCTGGATATTATCGACGTTTTGTGAAAGATTTTTCACAATTATCTAATACACTCACCAAGTTGACTTGGAAAGGAGTTAAGTTTGTTTGGACGGAGGAATGTGAAGAGAATTTCAAGGAGTTGAAAAGAAGGTTATCCAGTGCACCTGTTCTCACACAACCTTGTAGTGGAGAAAGGTTTGTGATCTACAGTGATGCATCCAAGAAGGGATTGGTGTGTGTTCTTATGCAAAATGATATGGTGATATCTTATTCCTCACGAAAGTTGAAAATCCATGAGCAAAATTACCCAACATATGATTTGGAGTTAGCTGCGGTAATCTTTGCATTAAAGATTTGGAGGCATTACCTTTATGGTGAAAGGTGTGATATTTATACTGATCATAAAAGTTTAAAGTATATTTTCACACAAAAGGAGCTGAATATGTGCCAAAGAAGTTGGTTGGAGCTAATTAAGGATTACGACTGCTCAATCCATTACCACCCTGGGAAAGAAAACAAGGTGGCAGATGCATTAAGTCAACAAGACCATGCTAGTTTATCGATGATGAGGATCACAAAAGATCCAATATTTATGGATTTACAAAGGATGGATCTTGGAATTATAATGGAAGGGGAAAAATCTTATCTTTCTCAAATGAATGTTCAACCATATATACATGTGAAGATTAAATAGGCACAAAAAGAAGATGGCGAGTTACAAAAGAAGGTGAGAATGGTTCCTGAATTCAACCATGATTGTGATGGGATAATAAAGTTCAGGAATCGGGTTTGTGTTCCTCCCATCCCGGAATTAAAGAAGGAGCTGCTGGATGAGGCTCATAGTTCTTCATCCACTATTCATCCTGGAAGCACGAAGATATATAGGGACATGAAAGAGTACTTCTGGTGGGATGGCATGAAAAGAGATGTTGCTGAATATGTCTCTCGATGCTTGGTTTGTCAACAAGTTAAAGCTGAGAGACAGAAGTATAAGGGGATGTTACAACCATTACCTATACTCGAATGGAAATGGGAAAACATCACTGTGGACTTTGTCACAGGACTTCCTAAAACATCCAAAGGCAATAATGTTATCTGGGTCATAGTTGATCGTCTTACAAAGTCTGCACACTTCATTACTATTAGAGAGGATTTCTCTCTAGATCAGCTTGCCAGGATATATGTAAAGGAAGTGGTATGATTGCATGGAGTACCAAATTCTATTATATCTAATCAGGATCGGAGATTTACCTTGATGTTTTGGCGAAGTCTTCAGCATACTCTGGATACAAAGTTGAGTTTCAGCACTGCTTATCATCCTGAGACAGACGGTCAGTCTGAGAGAACAATTCAAACTCTAGAAGATATGTTGAGAGCTTGCTCTATGGATTTCAAAGGTGGTTGGGATCAACACCTACCTTTGGTGGAATTTCCATATAATAATAGCTTTCACTCCAGTATTCAGATGGCTCCTTATGAAGCTCTCTATGGAAAGAAATGCAGGACTCCAATTTGCTGGGATGAATTTGGGGAAAGAAAGCTATTTGGACTTGATCTCATTAATGAAATGGCAGAAAAGGTCAGATCTATTCAACAACACATAAGAGCAGCTCAGAGTCAACAGAAAATTTATGCCTACAACCGAAGAAAAGACCTAGAGTTTTAAGTTGGTGATAAAGTGTTCTTACGAATATCTCCCTGGAAGAGAGTCATGAGATTTGGAAAGAAGGGGAAGTTGAGCCCTAGATATATCGGTCCTTTCGAAATACTGGATCGTGTCGGGAAGGTAGCTTACCGATTGGCGCTTCCACCAAATCTCTCTCAAGTACACGATGTGTTCCATGTATCTCTCCTGAGAAAGTACATGCCTGATCCTTCACATGTACTCAGCTCAGAAGTTGTACCGCTGGAGCAAGATCTTTCTTATGATGAACAGCCGATAGAGATTCTGAATCATAGCGAAAATTTCCTACGAAACAAGACCACTCGCTTGGTGAAAGTTTTATGGAGGAACCACCAATTAGAAGAAGCTACATGGGAGCTTGTGGATATGATGAGGGAGAGGTATCATCATCTGTTTGTTACAATGTGACGAATTTCGAGGGCGAAATTCATTTTAAGTGGGGTAGAATGTAACACTCGAGACTTTTATGTGAAATATTTTGTTTTTTATGTTATATAAATCATAGAAAAAATCTTTCACTGCACACAACACTAGCTTGGCTTGCTTTACACGCAATCGCGGCCTTCCTCGATAGCTTGCGTCGTACGCAATACAGAGTTTCACTAAACAATGATATACTATTAAAATATTATTAAAACTAGCTGTTATGAATAGCAATAACCACTTTTGGAAATTTTATAAATTTTATTTTTCAAAATGGACTTCATTTTTGGATTCGGAATTTCAAAATTAGCCTAGGGAGAAAATTTGATATTTTTCTGAAAACTTTCAATTTTTGATAAATAGTGAAACCACTAAGTGGTAGTTAAAAAACTGAATTTTTCATAAAACATAATTTTACTGCTTCTGTGGGTGGAATTTAAAAATTCTGAGAGACACGGTTGATGTCAGTAAGTAAAATGTGGTTCAATGAGATGAAAATAATTTTTTCGTGAATAGTAACTTTTTACTTTTTTTTACCACGGTTAAAAGTAAATAGGGTAATTAAGGGTAAAGATTATATTATTATTACCCTAACACAAGTCCTAATTCTATTGGATAAGTGTAATTCGACCAAAAACAAACTTAGGAATAAAATATGACCATTTAGGCCCCCTTGGATTAGATTAGGACATTTATTATTAATTTATTTAAAGAAGGGTTAAAATAGTTAAAATCAATGTTTAATAAGTAAATCATCTTTAAAATGGGGTTATACAGAAGATAAATTCGACTATAAATATTCATTAGAAGGCTAAAAATATTTCCTACATAATGGTATTTTATTTGTAATTTTTAGACATTAAATAATTTAATTTATTTATGACACAAAGATGATGCACTAATTATCTTATTAATGAAACATTGACATAATTGATGTTATAAACACCAAAATAAATGTAATTTGAGACTTTTTATGCATTCCAATAATTTTCTAGATTACTATGACATGTTAGTATTGATTTAATTAACTTTTTTTCGAACTAATCATTCTGTTATTAGTTTCACAAAAATTAATTACTAACTAGTGTCAAAATTGACATAAAATAGTTTTTAAAACAAATATTATATTAGTAATTGTTATTTTATTCCTAAAAACCTATGGTTAGGCCAAATGACTTAGATACGGTTATATATCTTAATAATAAACAAATTGGGGTTAGTTTGGCTGCTTATAGTATGTTTATTAACCTTATAGTATAAGAACACAAGAAGACACGGTAAAAGTAAAATTATTTAACTTAATGTTAAATATAAATGATAAGGTTAAAATAGGAACTTAAACTTGTATAAATTATATTGGATGAGATTATTTCGACCCATCCCCACCGTAGCTTATAAATACATCAATTTGGAGCTATTTAAAACTGAACTTGACTTTATAATATAATAATATTTTTATTTTTTCCAAAGGAGCCCCTCTCCTCCCTTATAAAAGGGCACCTCCTCCCCCTCTTCCACACACCACTTTGAGCCTTCAAGCTCAGCCAAACCCTGACAATTTCTCCTCTACACTTCCATAGAAACATCCTAGAGGTTCTGGTCTTCCTCAAAGACCAATTTTAGTGCCCTAAGAGGAGGTCTCAAAGAGGCGCTTCAAAGAAGAGGTAATTTCTGTAACCGATTATTTCATCTTTATTTCTTCTTCCACTTCGTCTTCTTTAGTTGTTTCATTATGAAGTATTAACATAAGTATCACTAATATACGGATATGTTATTATAATTATGAAACAACCCTATTTCACCATCTATCCATCCTACGGAAAAAGAAATCATCGCGCGTGCGTACGTACGGAATACAGTCTCCACGCCGTGGTGTAATCTATTTTCCACCACCACCTTACTTGGATGGGTATAATGGTGTAAATAATGACTACATATGACTATTATAAAGTGATAATGATTCTGAAATAGTATACATACACTCCAAAACAATTCCACGATCATAGGAATGATATCATCACTCGTGCGTACGTATGGAATACCGTCTCCACGATGTGTTGCGACTCGTTCTACATGATCTTCATTTAATAATGATAATATAAATGAATTGAATGAATGAATATGATATATATTACACTAATAACATTCTGGTAATGAGGTATCTATAACCTAAAGATATGAATAAGAATTTATTCGACAAAACACGTATAAGAACAAAAAGTTATAAACACCCGAATAACAAGTAGCAATGAAATATTACTACTAAGAAGCTAAGAATATGACCATATATGATATCATAAAAATAAGTATGATTCTGTAATAAGTCAACAACATTATTTAAATCATTATACATGAGGTTCGGACACGTACAAAGCATATCAGACCTAAGGTAAAGGAAATATCACAATCTCATTTTTATCTGAGATTGTTTATACTTTGGTATTTACTAGGGTGTATTTTATCATCCACATCCATGTTTCCTCAATATGTAATATTATTTCCATCCACCTACATTTGTTTAAATCCAATTTTACCCTTCGGTGAGTTTTTAGTAAAAGATTTGAAAGGAATCTTTTGCCATTTTTCGTACGAGGTACTTTTTGACTTTTCCGACAAAAGTACAAAGAATGTTTTTTTAACTTATACGACATGAATGGATTTTTAAAAAATTATTTCCAAGAAGATTCCTTTACAAGTTTTCAAGTTTATTTTTAATCAACTTCTTTCAGTTTATAATTGTACGACATGTTAAGAAAGGAAAAGTGTTTTTGAAGTAGAAATGATATTTTCCTCAAGAATGGAGTTCAAGTGTTTTATCAAAATTATTTTCCATCTAAGATAATAAAGGGTTCTGTTTTTATCCATATTATTACATTTATTTGATTATGTTGTGATGGAATTATATTTTTATGAATTCCATTATCTTATATGAATGGTTTTATGATGTCACGATGTTTAAGATTCCCATTTTTATTACATGGGTTATGAAATGATGTATGATTTATGATTTTGTGGCACACATAAGAATGGTATCGTTATGAGATGGGTGGGACCTATATCTCCCTCCAATGCATTGGGTAAAGATTTTATATCTCATGAGATAGACATGGCTGGAACGGTAGGTTATACCGGTTCAGTGAAACAGGACTGAAACGAGGAGTGAACTCAGTTCAGAAAGGGACTTTGTCCACTAAGATAGTCTTGGCAATGAGTCTTGACTAATAAGAAATGATTCTCTATGATTATGTGTGTATGCCACAAAGTTTCATGTTTTATGTTATGATTATTGGGATTACATTTCACTACTATGATTTATCCCATTTAATAAAATTATGATCTCTTTTGCAGGTTACGATTTCCAAAAGTTATGTGCTTATGTATATGATGTGATTGATATTTCTTTTGTTTACCCTTACTGAGAATTTGAGCTCACCATTTTGTATGTTTTATTTCCAGTGGTCAGGAAGAAGGTTATTAAGTAGAATATGCCAAAAAGGGACTCTAGATATGATGATATAAATGGGAGGCAAAGTAGATGCTTTATGAACCAGTTGTTTATGTTTCCCAGTTTCTAAAGGCACTATGCCTATACGGTCCTTTCTTGGTTTTGTTATATGTTGTAATAAGTGTGCTTCAATTCTTAAGTAATAACAATATATGTAAAGTATGGGTCGTTATACATTTGTTATTATTATGATATTATTTTGTTATCCTTAACTACCCAATTACTAATTAATCACGATAATTAAAGATAATTACTGTTGTTACTATTCATAATGTCCAAAAACAAAAGGGTATTAATTACATAATTTGGACCTTATGATTACAAATCTAGAATCCCTTTTACCAAATTTCAAACATAGAAATGGAAATAATTAATTTAAAAAAAATTCTCGTTGTCAAAACAAATAGCGGGCTTTTTTGAAACAATATCTATGAAAAGTTTAGCACTTGTTTATGACCAATTCCAAAGTGAAATCAATTATAATGACCACCATTGGATTAATGGTAAAAATATACTCTATTTAAACTTTAAAACCAATTAAAATGACAATTTATCTATATAGAAAAATTAGATGAAAAAGCAGTTTTGAAGTAAAATGCAGTATTTTTCACTATTCATTAAAAAATGAACATTGTCAGAAAAATAGAAAAAAATTATCCAAAGTAAATTTAAATGTCCCAATTATAATTAATAAGTTTACTTTGACAAATATATCTTATAAAAATTTTAAAAGTTTGATTTAAAAATGATTTTCCATCAAAAGGCAGTAAAATAATCTTTTAAAAAATATTAGAGTATTCCATGCTTAGGATTGGATTTATTCTCATTTTAAACCTCTAAAACCCTATATAATTCATAAATAGACATAGATAAGAATATATAATATTCATTACATACTTGGGATGTCACATAACTGCTTCATTATTCACGTAGGTTCTTGTTTGGTAGCTTCAAATAATTTTTCAATGATCATGTTTAAATCATATATATAATTTTAACCATGATATAAATTTCATATATTTTAATTATATATAAATTTATATTAATCCATAAGTATTGTAGATATAAAATAAATTTCACCTTTCACAGAGACGGTAGGCCGTATGTACTCATAAAGGTGGTTTTCATTTTCATGTTGGATGTAATTAAATAAATTTAAATATTAATTAAAAATTATAGAGTGATTATTACTCAAAATATTTCAAAAATATAAATCTAAATTTTCTCCTGTACAAGAAATGAAAAATTAATTTGATAAATGTCTTGCATCACTTCATAGTGGTGGTATTCTACAGATATGCATGAGTGACATCATCATTTTTCATAAATATTAAGTGGAATGAAGGTATATTTGATATTATAATGAAATAAATACACTAGTTTCATAAATATCATGTTTAAACATTAAATAGGTCAATATTTTAATCCCAGAGCATGTGTAATGAAGTTTATACAAAATTCATTTTATTTTAAAAAAATCATAATATCATAGGAGTGCTATAGAGATTACATAATAACTATTTCACCAAACGGTTGAGAGTGTAATATCTTTAATGAGAGTTTTTTGATTTTTAATTTTTCTCCATAATTTATGAGGATTTCATAGGTTAGTTACGAAGGGAAAATTAGTAAGGAATGGGAGGCTTAAAATTGGTATTGAATTGTGAGACAATTGTATGTTTCAATCATAGTGATGGAAAACCCTTTTAAGGGTATAGTAGATACTTTGTGTGTTATATGAGAAAAATATATTCTTTGGGAATTGAAGCGAATTTCCATAGAGGGCTTATTCATGATAATTTTCTTAATATTTCTCCTAAGGGACTATATGGTATGGAACCAATCTTGTTTCAGGATAATAATAATCTTGAGGATTTTTCATTGGATTACTAAGTGGATTAGTGCGAGATAGCTCGAGGAGGTCCTTATTTATATGGTTTTAATTTTTACATTAAATAATAAGAGGGATTAGACTATCCTCTTGATGATAGGTGTCATGAACCCCTCCTCACAAGGGGAACCTATCCTAGGCTGGGAATGTGAGAAGGGAGATAGTGACCCCTGAGTCCCGCCTCTATTCGGCCCTGGGTTGGTGACTAGAACTGAGGGTATTGTAAACAGAAAAATGGAAGGAATTTCCTCTATGATAACACATGAAAAAGAGATATATAATATAGAGACCAACCAACTACAACTCAAAATAGAATATAAAATTAATCCCAAGTACACATATGTAATGTCATGAAAAAACTAGTACAATTGAAATGGAAAAATGCAAGTACAAATGTAAAGTAAATATCGAAGTGACCACAAATCCCTAATAGCTCCTATAAACCCATTCTAGTAGTAACCTTCCTGATCTCCAACCTGTTCCAATTGACCTGAAAAATATTTTATATATACATAGGGTGAGTATAACAGTATACTCAGTAGGATCCTCCCAAGAGCCTCTCGTGCAAAAGTAGATAAAGCTTAGTAAATTATAGTGAAAAACTAGCGAAAATAACTCATTACCTAATCAGGTATATTAAGTTCCCAAAATCATCATGGATACTCTCACCAAGTATCACATAAAAGAATATATAATATAATAAAGAAATATCAAGGGTACCTCTCTACCACATCCCCACTAGTTTTCTGCTTGGCCACAATGTCGCACGTCCAAAGTAATCTCTCTCCAAAATGGCCAGCTCTATGACACCTAGGAGAGCACTACCACATGCACTTAGAGCAATCCAATGCTTTCTTCAGAAACATGGGTGATTCCCCGCACCATCCAAAAAATAAAAATATAACCAGTTAGTTAATAGGAACCACCTCAACCCACATAATGTGTATCATATGGTGGGTATTATGCCTCAATCCATTACGGCCATTACACTGAGTGAGGATCCTAAAACCACCACATACTATAAACCTAATATCTATAATAGTAGAATGGAAACTATATCCATAATATATGTGTGTGGAATAACCAAAAACCATTACATACCTCTACACACATATATGGGAAAAATTAATTGTTGGGCCTACTGGCCCATGTAACTACCATGAGAATAGAACAGGGCCAAAGGGGGTACTCAGACATCCACGCCCATCTGGATGTTCAAGAAAACACCACCTCCCCAGAGCATAGAATCCCTAGTGTGTCAGTTTCTCTGACTAACGTAGAGGATAATCGTATTGAAACACAAAAACTATAGAATTTAATATAGATCACAACCACACTATAGGCATAACCTAGTCTTAGAATCAATTAGATCTAATGCCTATCAGACTCCCACATTGCACTACTAATACCAGGTGTCCTATAAGAACACATCCTTTTAATGAGATGCATTAGACTACTTTATCCCTTTTTATCAGTTTCAATTTATGATAATTAATTCATTAACCATTAATTAACCATCAAAAATTTCAAATTATATTTCAATATCATCCCACTGATTTTTCATTCCCTTTATGCATAAACAAACCAAGACCACAGCTTCTGAGAAATATAACCTCATCATTTAATCCCATCAAGATCCATCCCCATGGGATAACATCATTTATTCAATCAATTATTTATAGATTTATTGTATTCCCATATTCCCAGGCATTCTAGAAAAACATTCTGAGATATGAAACATAAGGAGATAAACACAGTCAATAGGTGAACTACCATCCAAGTCACATCCACCTATACAAAGAGTTTAGACCAATCCTCCCTCGAGAAGCTAAAAACAGAAAGAATGGTGCATACCCTGCACGTCTTCTCCTATTATTGGAAATAGGTTAGGAAGACAAGTTACCATAAGCATAGGTGAATGTAATGAATATAAAAATATAAAAAGATTAAGTAAACATCCAAAATTTATATCCAACCCATTTCATCACCTCTAGTTTCCTACCTGACACCCACATGCATAAACTCATGTATCTCGCCACTCTAGGTGTCATCTACTGCCACAACCAATGGGCCTACTTACCCCAACATTTCACAACACCCATCTTAGCTCACATAAAAACACATGTAGTATGAAAAAAACATCATATCAACAGGGATCTTGTCATATAAACAAGGAATTTTTCCTTCACATGCAATGAGCTCTCACGCTCCAGGGATAAGTATCTTTGGGATCTACATAAAATAGGGTAACTCAGAACCCTACCAAACATTATCTTTTATCAAAAAACTATTCCTTTAATCCATATTGAATTAAACAATTCATATTTAGTAGGTTACAACTTTTGAAACATAAAATTATAGATAACATAGAAACCAAAAATTAATTAAACTATTAATTTTTCATTCCATTAAACAACAAGAACCTACATACTTCAGGTTTAACAAACAACTAGAATAGTCATGTACATCTACATCAATTTGATTAAAATAAAATTGCAACAACAACTAGATTCATTCACATGCCTCTTTATCTTTAGGCATTTAATTAGAAATTAATTCCAACTTCATATTATTTACCAATTTAATCAAGAACAACATGATAAATAGCATGACATGGATATCAAAATATCTAGAAAATCAAGAGGAAAACTATTATCCATCCATCCAACATTACATTTTTATTAATGGAGACAAAGAAAAGCATTACAAATAAGTGACCCTTCCTAGGGGGGGTGAAAGTACTGTAGCCTAGTGGAATCACCCCGTATAAGGTTCACCCCCTCTAGTTTAAAATTAGAAACATTAGAAAGGAAACAAACAAAGGATCTTGGAGTTGCAAGAGAGGCTAGATAGTTTGTCACTTTGTTCCCCTCCCTCCACATATGTGTGACTCTCACATTGTTGTTGAGAAAAAGCTTGAAAGTCCTCATGGTATAGGAGATGGACCAGTGTGAACCGTCTTAGCCTTCACCTGAATAAGAGTTCCACTCCCAAAATTAAAAGTGTAAGCAAACACCACACTTTTCGGATAGTCCTGAATGACCCCTCTTCCACGCATCACACCCATCCCACAAGAGACATCTCTGTTGTGTTTGCCGCCATCCCTAGGAGGTATCCACCAGATCCATCTCTGTGGTAGACTGGTAGCATTCTGGGCACCTGCACACTTCGAACCTTAGATCGCGCAAAGGGACGATGCCTCCTTCCTAATGCCTACTAGACTGACCAAATTATACAAGTCACCTAGTTTTGGGCACAACCGACCTACCTGAGTATGGGATCCCCTCGAACCAGGAATAATTCCTTGCCTTCCATAAAACCCATCATCTCGCAATGAAAATGAAGCCTCGCTGCCGAGTCTGTTCCTGAGCCGATGGATCCCTGAACCCAATGTTCCATGAAAAGCTCAATGTTAACACGTGTATGGAAATACCCCATGATAATTTTGAATTAACTCTACACCTGACTATCCCATTCACCCGTGAAGAAGATGTGACTCAATCTCTCTTCGTTTTTGAACACGCAGTATTTGAAATAGAAATCCATGCCGATTCCCAAATGTTTAATGTTATCATTAGAAGGAAGGGCATTGTTACGAAGCCTCAAAGAGAGGAAACTAAGTTTAATGGGTAGTCTGTTACCCCAGACCAGATCACTCCATCCATCGTGCTGCTATTGAGAAATTTTCAATCTCTAGAACTCCATTGAACTGAAAAAACCCGAGGATGAATGAGTGTAAATGCACATGTCCTACATGGAGATCATGCTAATCGAGTTGTAAGCCTCTTTTTGGTTTGCGTCCAATAATGATATGAAGAAATGGGTGTATAATCTTGCCTACCAGAATGAGATGGTAGGGGCCGGACACCCCAGGTGCCCTAGCACACAAACCTGACCAATTTTTATGCCGGAAGAAAATAAGGCCCTCCCTGATGATCCATTGGGAGAATGGGAGAAGTGTCGGTATGATATTACTCATTGAATTCCATAAGGGTGACCCATTAGCTGAGGCTCTTGAACCACCAGCTTTGCATCACTATATCATAAGCGTCCCCCAAGGGGTATGATCATCAATGATTTCCCATGCATGATTCGCCCGCATAGATTGTATATCTCCTTCCTGATTCCTGACGTTAATCCCACCTTCGCTACTAGGTTGTTCCATCCTACACCACGACACCCATTGCCTCTTCCCTTTAGCTACAGAATTCCATATGAAATGCGCCAAAAATCTATCAATGGACCTGATCACCCCCTTTTGCACACTTACAGAGGCCAAGGCAGGCACCAAAATCACTGATAAAACACTATTTACCATCGTTATCCACCCCCCTAAAGTATAGGAATTGATTTTTCAAGTTTAGAATATGATCCGGGATTCTCCTTACCACTTTGTCGAAGTCTCGGGTTTGCAATCTACCTAGTGAAATAGGGGTACCAAGGTATTCCATGGGAAAAGAGTCCCATCCCATACCCAAAATGTGGCCCATCTTGTCCACCCAAATCAAACTGCACGAACTTTGTAAATAGAAGTCACTCTTACCTTTGTTCACCATTTCCCCACTCCAGTGCCCGTAGTCCTCGAGAATCTTGTTTAGCGCATTAAGAGACCTCCCTCCCGCATTCACGAAAACCATTGTGTCATCTGCAAACATAAGGTGTGATACTGCTGGGAGGCCATACTTCCTCTGATATGGCACAATGTCCCCACCGGATATAGCCCTATTGATCAGCTTTCTCAGGGAATATTGCTTGAGGATAAAGATACATGGAGATAATGGATCCCTTTAACAAAGACCTCACACAGACTTGAAGAACCCCTGAGTCCTCCCCATGAACGATAATTCCATTCATGGTGAACAAACACAGCTGGACATAATATCACGGACCAATTTTGAGAACCCCATTATGGCCAACACCCTGTTGATAAAACCCCACTCCATACTATCGTAATCCTTATTCATATGAAACTTAATAACCAAGTTAGATCCATGATATTTGGTATTCAAATATCTCAGCATCTCTTGCGCTAGAGACATTGCTCCATGGATCGACCTCCTCTTAACAAAACCATGTTGCTCCATGGATACCGACCGGGGTAGAAGGCAAGACAGCCATATGTTTATAATACTCTCTAAGATCTTGTAAGGTACATTGCACATGCTCACGGGCCGATAGTGTGAAAGAGAGGTGGGATCTTTGATCATTGGTATAAGCACTAGCGTAGTCACTGCCACGATCTGATGGATGACACCCCCACGGAAGAAGACCTGGATAGCCAGAACAATTTCATGCTTACTAGCTTCCCAAGATCCCTTGTAGATGGATCCCGAGAAAACCGTCTGGACCTGCTGCACTATCGGGGTTCAGCTTCCACATGGCCTCATGCACCTCCTCTTCCTCTGGAACCCTTTCAAGAAACCCATTATCTTGGTAGGTGAAAATCATTGAAATCCCCTCCCAATTTTTCTCCTCCCCCGAGGGATACCGCCTAGCCATGTTCTTATTCGTACCAGATAGGAGGATTTTGATGAAAGATAAGGCCATACCCCCAACCAACTCCCTATCCTCTATTAGCATACCATCCTCCAAGGCCAGACTGGGTTTAACTACCCACCTCCTCTCCCTCATGCTTTCCGGAAAATAAGCAGTATTCTGATCCCCCTCCTTGAGCCATTTAACATTCGAGCATTCCCTCGACTTGCGTTCCTGTGAGAGCACCAATATATCCAGGGCAGTGCTCTTTTCAGACAGCTCCTCAAAGACCACATCATCTTACCTTTCCTCTAATCTAGCCTCTAGGACCTCAACATCTTGTTTGAGCACTGCCAATTCTGGATCATGAAAAGGTATATTCCTGGCCCACAACTGAAGTGCATACTTTAGACACCTTAGCTTGGAGTGGATAGCCACCCAAGAATGACCTCGAGATGGTTCCTTCCGAATCATTGAGACCACATGGTGGTAGTCCAGCATGCCCTCCCACTGACTAAAGAAATTGAAATGGTCGTTCTTGACCTCCTCCCTGCACAGAGACATTAGTAATGACGAGTGATCAGAGATGCTTCACATCAAGTAGGTAACCTTCGCACTAGGGACCAACGAGATGGAGAGGTCATTTACAATGCATATGTCCAGTCTTCTCCAAAAATGACTTTCACCCTTCTGATTGTTACACCCGGTGAAAGGGTCACCATAGAAACTCAGGTCCATGAGTCCCATTCCCGCCATGAACTGCACAAAGGACCTACTATACCTACTTGAGAATTCCCCTCACCCCTTCTTCTCATCCAGATGAACTATGATATTGAAGCCCCCCCCCCCCCACTACCCACAACTAGTCCCCTGGGTCGAAACCATTCAACTCAGACCACATCAATTCTTGTTTTTGTGCATCACAGCTCTCGTAAACTAAGGATACAATCACAGAGACTCTGTCACTCGTAACCCTTATAGTGATATGCTGGCCTCCCACCTAGATCAAATTCACTGATACCTCCCTTTTCCAAAATAACCATATGTGGTTGTTCTTAGAAGTCGCGTTCATGTAAGCATGCATTTTAACCCTATGTGAAAACTCTTGGTTTTTTGTAGAGTTATGCTTGTGTTAAATTACCACAACCATCTTGGCCGTGTCATTCTTACATTCAAAGGAGATGAAATCCATTTTATCCCTCGCCCTGATCCCTTGGGAGTTTCAGAGAATGATAGGAATCATGAGCAAGGAGATGGCATAGCCTTGGCCCATGGCCCCCTAGTCTTCTGTGCACTAGAAGATGAACACTCCCTTATCTATAACCTCTTCTTCATATACCTTGTACACACTCCCGGGATTCCTACAGACATGAAAGAAGGAGGAGCCTCCAGATATCCCAAGAGGGGGATCCCACCTCCGCTTTATTACCCGAGAAATGTTATCCCTCTTCCTATATAGAGCCCATAATCCCACCAGCCCCTGGTTGAATAGGAAAAACACTACCAAACAACGATTCCTTTTGCGAGGGCAGCCGATCATCAGGTAAAACAGACCCCTCTAGATGGACCATGCATACCCACACCTCAGATCCTGCAAGAGGATCCTTACTGGAGGGCCTGACCGCCAAGACCCCTGACTCCTCCGCCTAATCACCACTGGTACCAGGGCCCAAAGGTGCAAGGGGAAGGGCCACCCCGACCTTAGGCACACATAGAGAGAACTCACGCAGTGCTCCATCCAATAGTAGTTTTCCTGGAATGATAGAGAACAGAACGGACCCCGAGGGCCGTGACTAGACACTTGGGGAGATACCTGGAGATATGGCCTGGCTAGTAGATCCCTTCTGACATGAGATATAGGGAGCCATCTGCTTGCCTATTGATCAGGATAATTGATTGAAGAGTACCCAGGGATAGATAGAGAGGCCGACATCATAGCCTTCCTTGGTCTCAGAACCCCCTGACATACGGGTGTCATCCCTCGAAGTCATTACGATGGACACATCATCCACTCCTCTGGTAGTTCTGTAGAGAAGGGCCATGTAATAAACAATAGGAACAGAACCTTGGAAACACAGGGTAAACAATGACCTGAACCCTGTCAATGTTATTCGACATTTTCAGGGAAATATTTTCGGGATCGGAACATATAGGTCCAACACGACGAAGAACTGGGGCACCATGGTCGCATCCCCTCAGCTGGTACTCTGAGCCATGTAGAGGTTCCGCCCTAAGGAGTCACCAATTACCTTCAAGAAGGCGTCGTTCTGGAAGGGAAAAGGCAAACCCAGATGGCTAACCCAAACTGTTGTGTGATATCATTCCCTACCCCTATTAACCTCCATCGACCATCAAGATATGTTAAACCGACAATGCCCCACAGACCCTGGGGCCATACACCTGGCAAGAATGAAGTCCGCCTCTGAATCCAGCACCAAGAAGAATGCATTCCGGTGAATCAATGAGATGCAAACCTCCTCCTATAAACCCCATGTATCCACAAAGTGATTAAATAACTATGGAAAAGGAATCACAACACCAAACTACGCTACAAGAGTCCATTTTAGGACAACTAGAGATTTATTTAAAGCCTCCTGAGGCGCCACCAGAGATATGAGGGATCCCTCCCTTGCTATAGAGTGCGAAAAAGGACCAATCTCTAGGAAGAAAGGCATCCCAAACAACTGTCCTCGCAAAATATCTCTGAAAGACCTCGCCTGGATCCCTGGCCAGGATGGAAAAGCAGTAGGCCCCCAGACCGGAGGAACACCATCTGCCGATAGGCCGGATCCAGGCTCGAGTGCCGCCAGAGCTGGAGAGATCAAAGAAACAAGAGGCACAATAGGCACAATAGTTGGGATTGTTTGAAAAATGTCTGGCGCATGGGGCACATACTCCGTGGAAACCATGATACAACCTAAGTATACCAAAACCATTTAAGAAAACCATTATCATGTTTCAAATAAACAATATATGATCAAAAAAATTATGTTAATTAGCTTCATATATTTAATTAGGTCAATTATATTGTGATAAAAGGGCTAAATCAAGCTATCTCTATAGTTGAAGGTAAAATATTAGAAAAGAAACAAATCTGCTACCTCAAAAGGTTTCGAAAGTTATATTCACGACAACGTTCCATGAAATAGATCATGATCATCTCACCCCACAACAAATACATCCACCCAAGAATGTTTTGGAACAACCACATAAAAAAAATAAACTCCCTTAGAAAAATAGAGATCAAACACCATAGCATGTAAAAAAGAGGAGAAGACGGATCGAAGAAAACACAAGAACGATAGTAGATCTTACCACTGATTATAGACATATCAAAGAAGGAAACCCAAGATTGATCCTAGCCAAAGAGATCTCTGAAATTCCATAGAGGGTTCTACTAGGTCACATGTGATGAGAGGAAAAGTAGCCCTAACCATATGCTTTGAAAAAATAGAGCAGAAAATATGGTTTTAAAACACCCATTGGTGGGTTAGGACATGACATGTACTTCCCTGTCATGTTGTGTATTGCCTTGAGTTCGACTTACACAAAAAAACTCATCACCTTAGGGCATATTTTATTTTTCTAAAACCTAAATGGTTTATGTTTTATGCCCCTTGGTCACATCATGTAACCCCCTGTTTCCATATTCTCCCAACCTAACTCTTCCATACTTCTTTTGAGCCTTCTCTGAGCACCTCAGTCTTTGAAAACACACTAAGGGTCGATCAACATGGATCTGAGACCATTTACTAGGTTTGTATAGGGATTATAATCTCGGAAAATATCATGTGATGTTTATATGACTTAGTTACAATAATTAGAGACCCATAAGGGTATGGAGGACCTAGATGATAACTTTTTTGCATGATGGAATCAATTATGATATTAGTGAGTTTCACACTATATAAAATAATTTGGTATTAGAATATTATCTAATGAGGTTACATGAATGATAGGGTGTCCTTTCAGGTGTCATAATAGGTCTCGAGTTACTATAACCATGCAGATGGTATATCAAGATATAATATGGGATTTAATTCCTTATTTATGGATTATTATTGGTACCTTTGTCTATATGTATTCTAGTTGATTATACTAGTTTTATTACCCTACATTAAAGGATAATGTAGTGATTTATTTTTAATGTGAGACATCTATTTTAATAAGAAGGGATGGTTCTTGATTGATTTGCTGCCTACCTTGATTTAGAGGGGAGGGTATTAGTTTCTCTTGGTGACCACCACTAAGATGTTTTACAAATAACATTATTGTGTAATCTACCTTGAGTAATAAGGGCTCATGTGGGAACTTTATTAGACCCCCCCAGAGCTTATGGTGTGGGTACTCAGTGTGCAAACATCTTTACGTGGGAGGAGTATAGTGAATATTGAAAAAGATTCCCAGAAAATTTATAATGTGTGTGGCAAGTCTATTCTAGTTACAAATGGTGTACTTTATGGTTTCTGGATCGATGAGTAAACATTTTTTGGTCTACGACCAATGTATTTGATCAGATCCTTAAGAGAATGGTGTCCTAAAGAGTTAATTATGATGTTATGTAGTTCTTTTGTGGTAAAAGGAGGCATCATGAATAGATCGAGGTACTAATGTACGATTAATATTCTCTTTTTTCTATAAAGGGTAACATAGGATAGATAAAAATTGATCAGGTAATGTGGCACACATTTGATGATGGAACCCATAAACAATTGAGATTTAGTATAAGTATACAAGAATAAATATGGTGGGGAGTGCACCATTGATTGTTAGAGAACATGACCTTCATTGAAATAAGAATTCAAACAATTTATGTGATGAAATTACAATTAATTAACAAATCTGTGGTGATCGGTGTTCCGCATTGGAACTGATTTAGGAGAGGTAAGTTCACAACTAGTCATTTTGTTCGAAAATATATAAGAAGAACGATATAGAAATTAGTAATTCTTATTTTGTAGGGAGATCATAACGATAGTCTTATAGTAGAGAAAAACTACTTAGTCATTGATGTATAACCCCCATGTCAAAAGGGTCTTGGATTTTGTGAGAACATTCAATGGATGGTCAAGATGGTACAAGGATGATGGTTCATGAATATATAATATTTTATTTAGTTCCTTTGTAAATACCCTATTTTTATTTGAATTTTATTTAATGCACATTTTTCTATTTGGATTTGTGTAGTGAATGCCTAATGAAAATAGAGAGTGAATTGGGATAGTGTTGCATTGGTTCTCATTTCTGTATTATGATGGTGATTTCACTTTTCAATGATCCAAATATAAAAATATGCATAGTTTTGAGTTCAAACATTGGTGTGGTATTTTTGAATATTGTAGTGACCAAATAAAACAGGACATAAATACTACCTCAATCTCATGATTTATATCATACATCTTATAACTAGTCACACAACCCAAAGACTGAAAGGTTTAATATATTATATATTAGTTATATAAATATATTATTTTACTACACATGGAAAAATTTCCAATTTTTTTTTGTCCTTTTACTATTTTCTTAAATATAGCACATGATTTAATCATCATCATAACCATATAAATGGAATAAAAATAATGGTGTGATCTCAAATAGTATGTAATGGGTAACATATAAAATACTATAATGGTTATGTCACAATCATATATAGTATATTGAATAAAGAAAGAATATTTAATTTAATAGAACAGAAAATAAGAAGTGGTAATCATATGAATGAACGATATAGAAAACATTTCAATTGGTAACAAATTTACCACAGAATGATAAAAATTTATACATTAATAATATAAAAAAGATTAAAAAATGTTTGAAATAAAAGAGAAAATTCCAAAAAAAATTATTTCTTATCTTTGTGATTCGGGCTACTAACCAACCCATTAACTAAAAATTAAATTTTATTTTAAATAAACACTATTTTAAGGGCTGAGGTGAAAACCAGCATGATATCAAGGAATATAAAATAAAAGAGTCTCCAAGAGATCAAAATTCAAGAAAAAAATTGCTCACCATATGAGGGAATCTTCTCCCAACAACAAGAACCATTAAAACTAGATTTCATTGTTTCCTGGTAGTGCGACTAGATATCTTATACTGATGATCATGGGCCTGGTACTAATTGCCAAATCTATACCCTATCAAACATAATTTTCCAAAAATCCATGAAACAGTGATAACTCTTTTCCTTGAACCTCATATGGAGCATCGTCTTGTAGTAGAATGGTTGTAGAATCCCTTAATCCACATCCCACCGAGACCAAAACTACCAAAAAAGCATCATTTACCTCTTTCCTAACAAAATAAAAAAAATCATATAATAGAAAATCAAAAAACACCATACAAAAAGTTTCATCCAACTGATAATCAACTAAGGCTCTCTACATCAAATTCGTATTGTTATCAAAACTTTAAAATAGAAACAACCCAAATTGCAAAAATCCAAAGATCCAAAAATTCAAAATCCATCGATTCAAAAAATAAAGTAACCAACACCATCTCATATACACAGCAACATAAACTAGATAATCATAAACTAAGATGACTATATAAATTATGGAAGTAGAAGATATCATTGAAATTACTAATGGTAGTCTTGCTGCACAGATCACGTCATTGCCGACTAGTACACACACGAAGACCACAATGAACACCCACCGCACACCCGCGAGAAAAACAAAATCGTCAGGCCATGGATTTGGAAACAGTGTCGCAGGCTGGTACCAGGCCACCATGAGAGACCCTATCTAGTGAGAAGGAATCTGGTGAGAGGAGGCTAGTAATGGCACAAGGGTATAGACCACCAAGTCTACAAAGTCCCACTTCAAGTCCCACCTCCATCCGAGATTTCCGAGTATAGGGAGGGGTAATGGATCAACATTGGATGAAGAAGTCAGTGATGGTCGGAAAACTCTACATCACTGTGCCCCTTACGAGTTCATATTTCCTTCATGGAATTTTGGATTTCAGATAACATGGGGTCTAACCACCCCATTAACTCATAAAATTGTGAGTAGATTTTAACACCATATCACTCACACATTCTAAACCGATCTAATTTTTAACATTTTCCCATGTAAAATTTTGAGTACTACTAATTTCCCCCACCCAAAATTCCTATGTGAATGTAGAGACTAGCTAACCCGTTCCCATATAAAATTGTGCATATAGATTAATTCCAAAAAAAACTCACAATTTGTGAACCAAGAAAAATTATAAAAAATTCACATATAATTTATATTTTCAGATATGTAAGAATTAAACCAATTAATTTGAGGGTTAAATTAGTCCCACTCATCCCATAATATATACATTGATGTAATACATGAAAAACAAACACAAAACATCTCGTAAAGTTCCCTTAAAAAAATAATCGGTTTCTTAAAACATTCCAAAACAAAAAATGACATGAACTGAAGAACTAATAGAATATAAAAACACTCTTTTAAAAATTTAAATAGTTAAATAATAAAATATAATATTTATAAGAACATAACTTCATAAAATATAAATTTTAAAGTCTAAATATATGTGAAATAATTTTTTATTCACAAAAACATTATGAACATTATGTTAAAATATGATGTGTAAATTATTATTAAAACATATTTTAATGAATGTATATGAAATAAAAAATTTCATAACCTTATTATAAATATTTCCAAATGAGTTATCGTTGAAAATGCATAGTGGTTACAAAAATGGAGAAGTGGAAATACTTTTAAAATTTTTACTTTTTAAAATAATGATTAACATATGAGACTAAAAAACATAATTTTTCGAAAATAGATGAAAATATAATTTTAAAACATTTATTTTTTAAAAAATATTTAATAATGGAATCTTCATAAAGAAAAAATGGTTTTAATATTAAAATTATATTGTATGATATAACCACATTATTTTTAAAGGCTAGAAAATCCTATTGATTTTTTTAAATAGACTTTGTTTAAGAACCAATGCCATTAAGATGAAATTGAAGCCAAAGATTTATAATAAAATAAAGGGAATAAAATTATCATTGTATATAAAAAATCAATTTTTCACTAGGAAATAGATTAAATTAGTGGGAACAAATTCTTATGATATCAAAGAAAAATCCTTTAAAAATAATATGAATTATTCTTTAAAAATGAATTTTAATAGAACAATAAAATTATAATAGTAGAAGAAATTATTTTGAATCATGAATTCCATAAAATATGAGATTTAAAAACAAAATAACATCATAAAATGTTGTAATGTAATAATACTTCAAGGATATAGTCAATGAATAGTGATTTTGACCTAGGAATAATAATGCATTCATGAAAACACAATTTCGACTCTGTAACATTTGAATCAAAACATCAAGAGAGTCATGTTATTAAACAATTCCCAAAATAAACTGAAATATAATAGTATCATGATAAAAAGTTAATATGGTTATTTACTCTCACAATTTAAAAAGAAACATAATGTAAAACTCAAACATGTCTCAAGAAATTCCAATTTTAGCCAAAGAATCCCTTATAGCCTAAGAAACATTCTAAAAACATTTGAAAGCAGTAAATAGTGAATTATAATTACAAATACCTTTAATAAGAATAATAAATTATATTAAATACCAAATTGGTATTATATACACTATTTATAATAAATTAGGTTCATAAAATAACATGTGTCTCAAAGAAATATGTTTTGAGAAGAAACTATTACATTGTTTTCCCACTAAGTCGAATTCATTATAACAACATTTATTAAAACATTTCTATATTAACATAAATGTTAAGAAACTCATTAATAAAATTACTCTTTTAAAATACTAATTCATAATTATTTATCATGAAAATTATAATTATTTATAGTGTATTTTGACTATCAGGTGTTATGAACTTTAATTGTTTTCTGTGACTTTAAAAAGATTGATATCAATAACCATTATTTGATAAGAAAATTATTTATTTATATATCATATAGTGTTTTTATATATATTTGTATAATATATTTACTAAATTAATTTTTGGTTCTTTTAATATGTTTTCTGGTCACATTATGTGAAAGCATAATAGATAATGAATTGTTTCAGTAGTTTTAGCGAATAAAAATGACCCATTAATAATAATTTAAATAATTAATTTAATATTCATGTAACCATAAAAACTAATTATTTTATTAATATATAAAATTAATATTAAATTTTATATTCCCATTAACATATATAGTATGATTTTAAATCATTTTTCGCATAGGTGGTCCGAACGACCCAATCATGAACACACATTATCTTAATTTGACATTATTTTCATAGAGGTATTTATATTGAAATAATATCCATATCATAGAAGAATTATGATATAATTTTTCTTTTTAAATTATATAAAAACATATTTGAAGATTATTTTAATAATAATGAGAAACTAGAATAAAATCAAACGAAAAATTATTCGTGGAGGGGGTAGTCCTCACACAAAAATGATTAATGATACATTATTTTCTAACATGACGAAAATAAATAAATAAATGGTGTTACTTTCATATAACAATATATATTTACACTAATTATTATTAATAAATCATATAATTACTATTATATAGTATTTGGGAGAGATTAACTAAGAAGAAAACATTATAAAGAAACATCACATATGCTGGAGAATAGTTTTTTCCTTGGAAGTCCCCTTAAAAAAGAAGAGATTATAATAAATTTGAGTCGAATAAAGGTTTATTTAAATTGGAAATTATTTTTTATTGAGTAAAATAGATTATTTTCAAGTATAATTTGTTTATTGAAGTGTAAAATTGAAAGGTTGGAAGTGGTGTCCATTAATAATATAAGTAAATGGCACCTTCGTAAACAAACATCATTTTTCAAAAATGTCATTACGTTCTTCGCGGGTAAATGGCTCAAAATTTGGAAAAACATTATTGTAGGATAATATAAATTTAAAAATCACATAAAAATTTATATTAAAACATTTTTTACTTGTTTTTTCCATTTACTGTTAATAAAACTCTTTTTAGCATATTTACATTGGTCAATGTAACTATTTTTAAACCGAAGTAATTAATTATGAAAAAAAATTAATTTATCCTTATTGCGTAATTTTTAACTTCAATTAGTAAGATTATAATAAATATTATCGTATAAAATTAAAATAAGTTAGAAAAGTTAAATTTAAAATAAGCACACAAAGTCATGGAAATTCTTTTTACAAAAATCATTTTTTTAATCCTAAAATTTATATTTAAGATAATATTATTATTACTGTTATTAATTACATAATTTTTTTTATTTAAAATAAAATTGAATTTATGAGGAATTCATGGATATCCAAAACAAAATCTCAACATGGAAGTACTTCATTCAACATGAATACTAGAAATAGTTTTTATTGAACTATTATTTTTATTTTCTTTTATGATTGTTGGACATGGTATTTATAAGCTCCAATAATATGTTAAAATTCATAAGGTGAATAATCAAAAAAATTATGAATTAAAATGTTTTAAAAATTTCTAGGATATACTTACATAGTGATATATTCCTTACAAATTTAATTTTCACAAAAAACATAATTTTTACTAAAATTGAATCTTTTTTGAAAAAAAATCAAAAACTCATACATAGTAAATTTTCATTAAAGGGGTTCAAAATGAAATATATTTCATCAAATTTAAATTTTAACAAATTAAAAATTAATTTTTTGAATGAAATTTAAATATAATGAAAACATCTATTATTAAAATAACAATTTTTAATTAATTAAATATTGGATAAAGGTAATTACTCGATATGGTTTACTATATTTGTATTTATTAGACCTTTATTCGTAATTTCTTCTTAATATTTCATGGTTTTTGTGTTATTTGTTTCTAATTGGTACATGTTATTATACAAATTACTTATTTTAAAGGATCAAAAATCATTTAATGTTACATTCTAACAGCCTTAATTAAAATTATTCATCATCATTTAATTTTAATTTACTAATAAAAAAAGAAAATGGTGTAAAAAAATTCAAATGACTCGTGATTTTATCTCTAGTGTGATATGATCCTCAATGTCTTAGGAAAAAAAGAATAAAACATTCTTTTTTCTATCCATTTATATAAACTATATCTCATAACAAATTTTTTATGTTCATTCTGAAAGGTTCATTATTATTCTTAGATAATTCAATGTATGACATGCACTAGTTGATGGATATAATTTATTTCGAATGTGTTTTTTCACTTTTCATGAAATTAATATTGGGGTAAAATTTAATATAGCCATTATATTTTGAAAATAAATTCATTTATTTTTAAAGAGGATGTTATGATTTTCAAAATGGTTATTTCTGTAAACATAATAATTATAAGACTATGTTTTTTCATTAAAACAAAATAATGAGGGTGGTTAGTTGATATTCTTGGAAAAAGTCTGATAAAAAAATTGTTGATAGAACTATAATACATCCGCTAATTCAAGGAAGAGAGAAATTAAAACTTAATTACCACAATGAAATTATTTGATTGTAATTGCACAATTTCCTCTTCACTCCCTAGTTCTATGAGGTTATAGAATCCATCTATCCTCAATAATCTTGGGATTATGAAGTTATGTTGGATAACTCCTGAGTTCTCCACACATAAGAAATTGAATTTTATGTTTTTCCTATGATGAATTGTATCTTATCTCATCCTATTAATTGAACTATACATATTACCTTTATTGTTTGATACTCCATGAATTCATTTACACCATGTAAAACATATTCTAGTCCCCTTGTCTAAAACCCCTTGGATCATCATTCCAAATTTGTGTCATGTGAAAAATTGGTAATTCTTTCATTCATCATCTTCAAAAGATGATAATTCATAGGAATTCATATTTCTCATATTTGGTGTGTTTTAATTTGATAAATCATCACAATATTAATCATATTCTATGATTACTAGTTTGGAATAATATCAATAACGGTAATAAATGTTACAGTTACCAATATAAAATTATAGAAATATAATATATATATTTTAAAAGATGATTAATTCAAAAAAATAGAAAATTTCTTGTTTATTAATAACATGTACTAATAATTTTTTTAAAAATAGATAAATTTATTTATATTTTTTGTAAAATTACATAAAATACTTTTCAAATATTTATATTTGTTTTCTTATTGTAATAATACCAAAATTTTATTTAATGATAAATAAATCAGTTATTATTAATAATAAATACCAATAAATCTTTTACCAATATTAAAATTAATAAATTATTAAATAATATCAAATATTTTATAAATATTTGAATATATAGATATATATATTACCCATTACAAAAAATTCAAAATATGAAAATATTGTTAATTAAAATATGAAAATATTGTTAATTAAGATATTAATAATTTAGTAATATTTATTAATAACAGATATATATAATGACAATTCATATATTTATATAAAATAATTTTTTTAAAATTATATATAAATTCATCTCTTTTTAATTATATATATATATATATAAACCCAAATGTCTGACACCCCACCCTCCCACCCTTATTCCATATAACCCCCTCCCCCAACCGTATATCCAGTTCCCACTGTTATTACTCATAGGACTCCTATCTATTCCAATCGGTATTCCTTACTGATCATAGAAACCCCTCAATGATCTCATTCTGAGTTACATGTTGATTTCTTCACAAGGACCCCCTATCTATTCCCAACTGATGTCCTCTGCTGACTTTATTGATTCAAACCCTCCCTATTCTTAAACAACTTTCCCTGGTAAAACTACTCATGAATTGCACCATCACAGGTGTTCCATGTTGTCTTCCCTACTCAACCTTGATCATCCACATCATTTCAGACAAGTGTCCATGCATAACCCCTCTATCAATAGTTCCCAAGATCAACCATACCAATCCCTAATATATCTTTCCATATCCCACAGTCATACCTTCCCTCAAATTATAGATCACACTACTTCCCAATGGATTGAACTTTTTCTACTTTTCACTACATTAGAGGACTCTTAGACAAATAAATCCCCCTATGATTCCTTTATGTTGTAGAATTATTGATACTAATTATAGATGAATTCAGTGGATAATCTTCTTATGTTAAAAATAAATCTTCTACATCTTGGGTTTCTATTCAGTTTTGTGGTTAACAATTCCAATTTAATATGTATATGTTTTTTAAAAGTATGTATGGCCATTATTGTTTCCATAACATTGAGAATTATTATATTTTTTTAATTTATATGCCTAAAATTTTATTTGATCTCTTTTCTTTGTTCACCAGTAGTAAATTTATAATTCAAAGTTAAATAAAAATAATTTTTTTGAAATATATTTCCATACATTTTAGTCATCACCTATACATTTTATTTATGTCTCCTCGGTAAGGGATTGTTAAATTCTCTAAAATAAGTGTCTCAAGGAGAGAGACATGATATTTACTGAACAAATGTAACTCTATTTCATGTCCTCGCTGACCAACCCTTTTTATTCCATGTTGTATTCATAAATACATTATTTTTAGAAATAATTGTTTACTTGGTTCATTATTTTTAATGTTCTGATTCAGCAATGGGTTTGTTCATGTCTTCCATTGTTGTCACTAGAGAAAAGTTTTTTTATTAATAGGTAATATATATTTTTATATTTTCCTACCGTTTTATTACCTGAATGAATTTTTTCATCTTAATACTTTTAATGACAACCAATTTTATCTGTTTTCATATCATCATTCATTATTTTTCAAACCTATTGAAATTGGGTAATAAAATTCTTTAAATATTCAATTTTTTAATTCCTTATTAAATAGAATGAGTCTTATTATTTAATTTTAAGGAGTTATAAATTTTTTATTAGAGAAACATGTGCATTGTAAAAAGTGGTAATACAACCTTAAATGTGAAATTGAATACACCATCTAATGTAATAAGAAAATTTTCTCGATATGACCATACTTTATCATTTGAAAATTCATTTATTTATTTTAAAATATTCCAAAATTACTATAGATATTATCTTTTCCCTAAAAATAATTGTGAGCTTAAAAATAACTAATCTCACATTTCTGTGCAAGTAATTTTAACATAGATCCAAATTTTTTATAAAATTTTATATTTATATTATGATATAACCAGTCATTGATGTTTCAATACAAAAATTATTGTAAAATAGAAACTTATATTAGATTTATTTTTGAATGTGTATTAATTACTTTCATTATCAAAAACAGTATTATTCTCGAATCTCATTATCCTAAATGACCATTGAATAGTTAAAAGAAGAGGTCACTGGGTAAATTTATTTTTATATGCTGAATTTAAATATTTAAAGAACCACACTTCTGATATATGAAATTTATATTAATGTAAATATATAATTTTTGAGGCCTAGTTTTTTATCAGTACATAATAAGGATTATAAAAGATTGTTCGAGACATTTTTCCCATCAACACGAGTTTCTTAGGATTGAATATGATTTTTTTATATATTTCTTCAATTTTATAAATACACATTACTTTAGTTTGTTATTATTTGTACTATTTTATTCTAAGATAGTTATTAATCTTAAATTCAGGTATATAAATTCTATGAGTTACCAATGTTTGAAATTAATATTCATTCAGATTAGAAATTGATGCCAAGATTAAGTGTTATCATATATTTTTTTTATTTTGTTTTGTTTTTTATTTAACATGTGTTATTAAAATGATATTTATTTGTCATTTATATGATATGTGAATAATTATTAATATCATATTTCATTTTTAGTTTCATGGACATTGATATGACATTTCTAGGTTCTCATGTATTTGTTTCACTTCACCATTGCATGTTCTTCCTCGAGACATAATTTATTTTTATACATTACTAATTATTTCATATTTTTATATGTTGTTTTAAAAATCATTTGATGTTTTTCTTATTTTTGAGTTTACGTGACTATAATGGTTAGAAGGTGCTATAAAATTTGATGTGAAAGAAGGAATCCATTTTATGTGGATTTTTTACATATGTTTTTTTAGAAACAGACAGGTTACATGTGATTACAATGAATCAAGTTGAACTCTAAGCTTATGTGGGTATATTTTGATAATTATAGAAAATATCCATGATATATGGTTTTCTTGTTGGGGAACCTTAGAAAAAAAATTTATGTGATAAATAAATTATTTTCTCATGGGTGGATCATCAAGTCCACACATCAATAATTCACTAACTATTACATGAAAAGGTGAATTTATTTGGTCACATTTTTTCACTCAGATAGTATGATCATTAAATAGAAACCTAAAAAATGAACAAAAGTTCATTGTTCTATTCTTGGTAAGACCACATTTCTTTGTAGTTTTATATTTTGATTTCTATATATTTAGCTATTTTTTCTTATGAGACTCCAAGGAATTGTTTATATTTATTTCTTTATGTTATTATATTATTACATACATATACATCGATTTGGTACCACTAACATGATTGTGTGACCTTACCAGTATTTTTTCATTTATGTGGAAACAACTATAGTTTTTGAAAATCATGGATTAGATTTATGGTAAATTTGGCTTTTTTAAAATAAAAGTGTTTTTTTGTGTTCTTTTGGTCTTTCATTTTCCACTAACAATTTCACTGGTACTAAAAGTTTGGTTCCTATATGAGTGAACCCATTACTAATGTTATTGACCTTAAATACATTTGAATCAACTACCCTGGATGGATAATGATCTTGAATTGCACCAACCAAGAAATTTTAAATAAATTGTATAAAACCAAATAACCATAACAGCTAGATTAATGGAATCCTTCATGAATCCACAAACATATATATATATATATATATATATATATATAATTTTACCTCATATTCATGTACAACATGATAATGTTTTTATTATTCTCCAACTCAAAAACTTTTTTGAGATTCATGTGGATGAATTTTGTTTTTTTTTTACCGAAATAATATTTCACTAGTGTAATGGGAACATGAGGAATCACATGCTTATGTTTTATAATTCAATTAATATATATTCAATTTCATTAAATTCATTGAAAATGTTTAAATAATATTTTTTGAACGAAATAAATTATTTTATAAAAAGTTTCTTCAAATTTTTACTTAATATAATTTATTATTCCACTTCTATTAATTATAATTAATGATAAACTTTTTTCAAAATATAAATCCTTTTATACTATATATTCACCATAAAAAATTATCTAAAACTTTAAAAGCATTATTAATATCAATTATCCATTTTTTGTTTAATAACATTGTTAGGACCAATAGATGCCTATATACCCTGAGAGGGGAGGGGGTGAATCATTTTATGAATATTCTTTTCTAAATTATTCCGGCCCAACTGGATCTTGTCCTCTTTATTACAAGGGTCACATTGTTTGAACTTGTGTGTTTATTATGACCACTTCATTTCTTCTTTACCTGATGAAGATTCTTTGAATGAAATGTAGGAAAGCAAGAAGGCATACACATAGAATTTTACATGGATCACCCTCACTGGGTTACGTCCAAGGAGCATACAATGGTGATGTTCCGCTGTACAAAATCCACTAAGGCTCAATGCTAATAATGTTCAGGATAGATCACTTCTATGCCCCGGCTCACTGCCTTTACAAAGCTTAGGGTTAGCTCAATGCATTCTCAAGGGTCACTCCCTATTTCTCTTTCACTGGCTCACTGCTGGTAGAAAGGATTATCTTCTTATTCTTTCTTTTCTCACTGCACTTGGAAGGGAGCCACTAACATTTTATAGACCTGTTGGTCTCTTCATTTGCATGAATACATGTATCCTCAATTATTGATAGATACTATGTTGAAGTCCAACTTTCATCCGAAATTGAATACCCCTTTGCCTCTTATGTACTGGGCAATTGCTTTGGAAATACCTTTGCAAAGCACCATACTTCGTGAGACTCCCAATTTCATGAAGCTCAAACTAGCCTTCACGAAGCTCATGCCTTTTCGTGAAGCACTCTCACGAAGCACTCTCGCAAAGCTCAAGCCTTCGAAATCCATAGGCCATCGCGGAGCTCCGGCCTCTTCACGAAGCACACTCCTTAGATAACATGGCCTCGTGAAGCGCACTTCCTTTCGCAGAGCTAGATTAGCCACCGCGAAGCACCTCTCTTTCGCGAAGAACACTACCTTCACGAACCACCTTCACAAACCAAGAGAAAAATATTTTCTTAGAAAACAATCTCTCCTTATCTTGAGGAGTTCTACCTCTATTTATAGGAAATTCCACCAACCCTCGACCCTTCTGTGCGAATTCCTCTCCATGTCATCGCCAATCACGAAGCTCTAAAATTTCTACCGGAATTCTCTCAAAATTGCGAAGCACCACAGCAATTATCAGATCGCAGAGGTCGTCGTAATCACAGAGTGTTCCGTCAATTACCTCGCTCCGCCACCATGAATCTCCCTCTCAAATCCCTTCACCGCCGCAATGCACTTCAATATCTACCGTTCACGAAACTTTTCGTAATCGTGAAGAATCACCGCCATCATTCTTCTGGGCTTCTCAAAATCCAAACCATGAAGCCTCTCTTTGCGAAATTCATGCCATTAGCATATTTAATTATGATATTCATGGAAATCCTATGTCATGGTTCTTTTTCAACATTGATTGTCAATAATATCTCTGGAACTTGACAATTCACCATGGAAACCTGCTTTGTCAACAAACACAATCAACCCGAAAATACTAAAATGTTACCTTGAGGGATTTTTTCCCAAAAAAAATCCATACTACTATTCATAATGTATGTATGGTTTTCATTTTTGATATAGTAATATTTATATATTACTTTTAAAAAAATGGAATTTGGATACTAAAAAAATACCTTCTATTTAAAATTTATTTATTTTAGATTATAATTATTTTAAATTCATAGTGTCACAAAGTAATCCTCATTTAAGTAAATGGGTTCTATATGAGGGATCCCCGCATTATCTTGTACATTGATTCCATATTGGCATTAAGGAACTAAGAAATTGAGAATGACCTTATAAAACATTGAACATATACTAGGTCATCATCCTTCTCACTAAAAAAAATCTTAACAAAACAATATTTTGTTATCTATAAAACATCATTAATAGAAAAATAGTAAAAAAAGACATATTAAACATGAAATGTTGGATGTGGAACTTATTGAAATAAAATTGCTATTCATAACACATATCTCTAGAAACAACTACATCATGTTCTAATGATCTATGTAGATTGTTCCGGGATCAAGAAGAACATCCAAATTTTTTCATAATTGAAAACATAAAAATTTTATTATACTCAATATAAAATTATTGTGATTTCAATAATTCATGTATCATAAAAAATCCTAGACAGTGTATTATTGCATTATTTTATGTACAAAAAGGCATTATATGATGTAATAGTTCCACCTAATTGAAGAATGTCGAAACATAATTCATATACAATAAGATACATTTTCTTATATTATAACACACTCATTCATTTTTTAGGGGCCACATCAAGAAGAAAACTCTTAAAACACCTCTATGATATAAGTGTAAATGAGTTGGGAACCATATTAATTAGTTACAAAATAATATGAATCAATCACATTAAACATTAGATACAGTTAGAAATCTCTTTGTTAAAGTATAATTTAACTTTCAAATCTTGAATGTATATATAAAAATTCCATGAAATGGAATCAAAATACTAAATATGAACTCTATATTTTTTTAGGGTAACACTAAAGTAATCATAAGGAAATTATTTATCATGGATCCTTGTTTTGAAATCAATTTTTATAAACTTCACACTATAAAATATATACAAACAATAAGGGTTATATTCGATATAATTTCTGACATCACAAATTAAATTATAAGAACATGAAATAGGTATTTAAAATATTTTTCATCTATCTGAAAAAAATTTCTAAATAATCAATGAGATGTTTTTGACAGACTATAATTAAACCATAAAACCAGTTAAAATGACCAATCATCTATAGATTATTAATAATTAATCCATAATAAAAAATTTAAGATTCAATTTAAATATCAATCATTCCAATAAAATTCCATCCCAGTACCTTGTAAAATAGGTCCATAAATATCTCAAATGATAGGAGAACCATCCCATGAATAATCAGACCTTCAAGAACAACATATTGTTCCTATGAGATAATAGGGTGATTACTATTATCTATCCTAGCACTATACTTTTTAATAATGATATTATTGGAGACGTTAAATATATTTCAATAATTATAAACTCTAAAAAGAAATATTTGAGTAGTTTTGGTATCAAAGGCAAGAGATGTTACATTTATAACAGTGTTATATGCCCACTACTAATGAAATAGAGAAATTATTTAATCAAATACCTTTTTATTTTCTCCGATTATTCTATATTAAATGATAATATAAAACCATTAGGTCCCTATAAACTTTAGAGTCATTGAATATTTACTTATTCCAATATTACCAAATCATCAAAAATATTAACCATACATGTATTTTGTTGACCAGTTTCTTCTATTATACTATTCAAAGGTGAATTAATGAAAAAACCTTTACCATACACACACGGTGTTCGAAGAGAATAATATAATCATTGAATCACATTAACCCATCTATTACTATGATTAAATTTTATTATTGAATTATTCTAAGAGATGGTTATTTTAAGTCCATGATGCATTCAATTATGAGAAAATTGTTAGTTTTGTATTTTATCTTTAGTTGTTATGAGCATAAGGTCTTTTAATTCTTTTTTCATTGAAAAATAAGAACTATATCTACCTAATTAACTATTTGTGTACCAATTTTCAAAATATCTTTCCTTTTATCAATATAATGGTAGGATTATTTTCAAATCTATTTTTTCTCTCTCCAATTTTTTTTCAATGTTTTAAAATAATATGTGGTAATTATGTACCAACAGTCATCTATTCCAAATTAATTTTTCTCCCTGAATATTAAACATGCATCACAGTGTAGAGAAATATTAATTTATTTATAACATGTTGATTTATATGGAGTATATCTATTCTTCTATCATTTCGATTTCCCTTTGATTATGTATAATGGTTATTCATTAACTTTTTAATTTTTTCTTTCCCGAATAACTGAGTGTTTCATCCTCTTCTTATCTTTACTTGGTTGTTCTCTTTAGGTTTTATTATGAAAACAACTATGTTGGTATTTATAAGGGTTTTATTCATGACCATTATTGCTAATAGATCAAGAGTGTCCCATTAATTTGATACATTCCTTCATTACTATGAGATTTTTTTCTTTTTATGAAAACATAAATGATTTGCCTTTACTTTTTTGGAAGATGTTACTTTTCTAAGATCTACTCATATTGGTATTCCCTTTTTCTTTAAAATTTGAATAATACCCTTGTGAAATAGTACTAATGTTGTGGAAATTTAGATACAATATGGTTACAAAGGTCCTCATAGTCATATTATTAGATAAGCATAGCTCGAAGAGTTTATAGTGAGAATCATGATTTTCTAGTTAGACTTCTTCCCTATATCAATATATACAATTTATTCATTATTGGGTTCACTAATGTTCTTTGGATTATTTTTTATCCCAATAATTGTTTTTCAAAATATAATGTCATTTTGGATATGTTATGGTTTTTATGAGGCCCATAGCTGGGCATGGATTTTTTTATTGAGGATGTTTTCTAAATTTTGTTTCTAGTGTTTATGAAAAAAGTAAAATGTTTTAATAACTTCAATCACTAATCAACAGGGAAATTGTATTTTTTGAAAGGATAGTGTTTGGGTACTTTTTGGTGGTAGAGGTGTGGTGGAGTTTGAGGGAGGTGGTGAAAAGGAGTGGTTTTTTATATTGGTTATGTTGTTATTATTAGTGATTTATTGTTTTATCTTACTAATCGGGGTTTTTTAGGTGGAATAATGGAATATTTTCCAGTGATCATCTTTCAGCATAGGATTCAATGTTCAAAATGACGGATATGCTAAAGGTAGAAGTTATCTGATGGTAGTGATTGATGGGATCTAGTGTTTAAATATATAGCTCATAGAGGGATATTGCTAGATGTTATAGGCGTTGGTTCTCTTGTGTGGATATTAATTTTTCTGTTTTACAAATGGTCATAATTTTAATTTAGGTACCAGTTTTTTATTTTGGATGGGGTTATCTAGTTCTTGTTTCATATTTCAACAAGGTTATCCTATAATGTTTCTAACTTCACCATAAATTAGATTTATTTTTGAAAATACCTAATATATATTTTTATGATATGATACTATTTGGGATATTTTTGGCATCATTTTAGACAAATAATGCACATATTTTGGTCTTTCAAACTACAAATCCTTGAGATGTCAACATGGATAATGAAAATTGGTCACTAGGGAAATAATTTTTTTTTATACTCACATTTATTTATATTTTGGGGTCAATTAATGTATTTATTTTTCTTAAAATTACGGGTACCATTTTTGGTTGTTTGTGATCTAAAAATTGTAGCTAAAGGATGTGTAATACCAGTGTCTTGAAGTTTATCGATGGTATTGACACATTCCCGATTTGTTTATGGATTGTAACAGACCTGGATCACTTTTTGGTATTCTATTTGGTTGATTTTGGTGGATATATTAGAGATGAGGGCTATAGTATAGTAGATACTTGAGGGTTTTTAGTCATGGTGGGGCTGGAACGCTTTTCCTTGGCATTGATGGATCACTGATGGTCAAAGGTCACTCAAGATTGGTCATTGGCATGGATGGGTTTATTTAGGAGTGAACTTGTAGGTTCTCATTGGTTGCAAGTTTTAGAGCAAGATCACTAGCATGGATGAGTTGGTTCTTGAGCTGACTCACTTGAATGGATTGGATGGTGTTGGATCTGGCTCACAGGCATGATTGGGAAACTACTATGCTAGCATGGAAAGGATGGATCTTTGGTTCTACTCACTGGTCAATTGTACGGGAGCACGCATGGATTGGTTAGGGGTGGGACAGTAGGTGGTCATTGTGTGGGTGTGGTGTGATGGATCGTGTTATATTAAATTACATAACTCATATAATTATTTTTTTCTTAAGATTTAACATGAGTTAAAATTTCTTCTATTTTATAAATAATAAATATATATAGTATATGGTAAATTAATAAATATAATATAAAAATTTTAATAACAAAAAAAATTTATAATTTTTATTCAAATATAATTATTAATCATATATTATATTTTTGTAATAATTATTTAAATAGAAAATTTTGTCTTTAAAACATGTTAAAAACCTATATAACCAATATGTTTACTATCTAATTGTATTATTATAATTGTAATTGAACTATTTTATCTATCCCAAAACATTTAGTGACAATTTTTTTTCTAACAGTTTACTGAATGAGAAATATATGTTGGTAAATATGTTACCAACTAAGAATGTACTTTTCCATACTGATATCCCACCATTGGCAAAAGTAAAATATTTCATGCTGAATATTTCTCATTCCAACCACAATTTTGATGTTCCATTCTTTGAAACTAAAATATTTGACATCAGTGATGAAAAATTTAAAATTCATTGATATTATCACAATCATAAATAAGAATAAAAGATTAAATATCATTTTCCTTTTATATTTCCACAATTTATAATTATCCCTTTGGTCCAACTGACTTCAATCTTAGTATGATCTTGGTTACATTTAGTCAGACTTTCTTATGCCCCTCAATGTAATAGGTAAATCAATTCACTATAATGGTTCATAAAGACCATTTAATAATCTAAATAATATACACCGAGAGTTTTAAATAAGTACTTTAGATATTCCTTTTTGTAATACCCTAGGTGATTATTGAGTTATTACCCAACCTTCCCTAATCATGGTTTTTACCCAAAGATATATATGTTCCTGATCTTGTGTCCACTTTTTGTATCCAAACAAGGCTATATTTCCAAGAAAACCCATATCCTATTGTCTTTAATAATATTTTCAGGTGTCACCGGATACATATTCTCATAGTGTTCATTTTTTGAACGTATCTATAACTAAAATACCCTAGTTAACTAAACTAATCTTCAAAAATAAAAAAACCCATATCTCTAATATAATCTTTAAAATAACTAAACTGTTCTTTGATTCCAACTACAGTGACCCAAATAAATTTTAAATCGATAGTATATTAACATAATTATTTTAAATATATATATCTCAAAATAATATGTGCACCCCAATGACTAAAAATTTTAGTATATTAGTTATTTTGTACATAAACCAACTATTTCACTACACTTTTAAATTTGTCTCCATAATCATGCACTTCTAGACCATTTTTAATATATATATCGCATGATTTAATCATCTTTATAACTTGGGGAATTTCCACAAAAAAATGTGAACTCAAGATATCAATAAGGGGTTACATAAAAATTACATTAATGGCTAGATGATAATAATAATATGGGAAAAACATTAATAAGAAAAAATTATTTGTTTTAAAATAATAAAAAATAACTATTAACCAAAAGAATGAAAAAAAGTCCTATAATCCAAAATGATTAATATTTTTTTTAGAATGGGAAAAAATGAAACATAATGTATATAATATGATCCATAGGCATAGTAAACAATGTGTAATACTCATTAAAATAGGATTTCTTATCTTTTTGAATATGGATACACACAAATTTGTTTCCAGAAAAAATTATGAGTATAGATAAACCCCATATGACTCCCAATTTTTAAACCTTGACACCCAAAAACACATTCAAACATAATCTTTTGATAAAATATTAACACCATCACATATACCAATTGTGAATTAAGAGTCATTTTAACTTATTCACACATAAAATTGCGAGTAAAGTTTAACATAATCACACTCACTATTTTTTAAAAAAATATACTCACTAAAGAATACACATATCATTTAAATATCATGATATCTAAACCCTTATCCAAATCATTTGATGGAGATATAGGTCCCACCTATCTCATAATTGAAAGTTTATTTATTCCACATGAAAATATAACACTCATCATCTTATAAAGAACCCTTGAAAAAACGAATAGGTTTCTTAAGACATTCAAATACATCACATAACACGAAATTATGAAATCACATAATATAAAAACTCTAATTTTCCTCATGAACTAAAATAAACACAAATATAAATAGTTTTAAAAATATCACATTCTTAAATATATTCTTTATATGTTAAATAATATTGAAAAAAATATAAAACAATTTAAACATTATCTTTAAATGTGAGGTGTAATTTATTATTGAAAACCCAATTTAGAAAAGTTAAAGACAATAACATTTTGTTAGAAATTATTTTAAATTTTTTTTGAATGATTGGCCCTAGATAATAAATAAATAATAATAATAATAAGTTAAAATACATTGAAAAAGTTTAAATTTAAAATAATAATTAGTCATGGAGACATGAAAGGAAGGAAAAAGATTTTAATCCTTTGGAAATAAACATTTTTTGAAACCCCACACCATTAACATGATAATAAAACATTTTATCTACAATTAATTTAGTATAAAATAAAGGATAACTGAAGAAAAAAATAATTTTAGTTCCTAATAATTAATGTATAATATTATAGGGAAGTAATTACATGGTTATGGAAGTAAAATCAATTAAAATGATTGGTACTTTTACTTAATAAAATTTGCATTTTAACAAAAAAAATAATAAAGGAATAATACATTTGAGTGAAAATTATTTCCCATGAATAGAAATTTTAAATACTACATAAATCACCATATTTTATAATATAAAAATATTGAGATAATATTGTCAAATTAGAGTGATTATGATCCATGGAATTGATTTTAATCCCTAAAATTGCATATAGCCTTTGTAATTTTTTCATAATACACATGATAGGTATAAAATTAAATAAATTAATCAATATAATGAAATATATTATAATAATTATATAGAACTATAATAGGTTTTTATTTTAACCTTGAAAATAAAACATGATGTATAACATAAACATGTCTCATGGAATTAAAATTTTATAAAATGAAACCCTTATAGATTAAGAAATATTAAATAAATTTTGAATGAAAGAGATTGAAAAAATAGTTTTTGTTAAAGAACCATTTATATAATAAAATATGATATTTAATATCCAATTGGTGGTATATATGCAACTTAAAATAAATTAGTAGCGTAAAACTACATGTGTCTCAAAGAAGGAGGTTTTGGGATGATCCCCATACCTCGTTTCCCCATATTGTCGAATGTGTTATAACCTCATATAAAAATATAACTACATATCGATATTATTTTAGAATGGTAATTTTAAAATTTTAATTTTATAATACTTGATCATAATTATTTATCATTAGTACTTTACCTAGTTGTTGACATTTTGACATTAATGTGTAAAAAACGTTAACTATTTTTTGCATGGTTACTAATATTAAAATAAAAACCCATCACTCGAGATAGTTTTCAATACTGATATATAATTTATGATTAAAAAATATACATCATTTATTGATTTAAAATGTTCATATTTCATTTCATATGTGTTTAAGTTAATTTTGTGAAAATAGAATTGAAAATAATTTATTTGTGTAATTTATCTAATGAAAATTATAAAGACAAAAAAATGAATTAAAATTGTCTCCAATAAATATAATTATTTTGTTTCAAATCATCTTTATGGGAGAAGAGAGAAACCATTAGAGAAAAAAAATTCAGAACATACTAAAAGAGCATACAAAATTATTAAAAAATAGTCTATGATTTCTAGAATTTGACACTATAATTTCCTGTAGAGAGTAACTGGATTGATATCTAGGTAATTTTTTATAATATCTTAAAATGGTTTTCTATTTTATCCAATGTCTTTATGAATTTTTCTAAGGTTATTTCTTGATCATTGAAGCCTCAAGCAAGAGTTCATTATTGTTTTGGTATCTACTCATCATGCCATTCATTAATATCATCTAGAAGTAATATCTCATAAATTCTTCCAGCATCCTTCTTTGGATAATTGATTAGAACAAAAATTTCATGATTTTATCCCTATGAGTGAAGAATATGTTCCAGATTTTGACAAGCAAAAAAATTATTAATGAAACTTCCTCTTGATCTAATTAAATATCTTATTATGTAAAATTGATATATAAATTATGAACTTCCTCGGTTTTAGGTTTTTGGATTTCAAAATACCAATAAGAATTGTTATATTTGGTAACATTGCCATTG
Source organism: Viscum album (assembly GCA_963277665.1). NCBI lineage: Eukaryota > Viridiplantae > Streptophyta > Magnoliopsida > Santalales > Viscaceae > Viscum > Viscum album. Next base: position 438,666,936 of record OY728142.1, on the reverse strand, counting down.
AATCGTGATGAGGTGATTAGTATAAATACATGGCTTTAATAAATCCAATTTACTGAGAAAGGATGTGGAACCACTAGACTTGTCTCTTGACCAAACCCAAGATGAGCTTTAACATAATTAATCTTGAAAGGAACCGTATATGGGGGAAGTGGATGCTAATAGAGATTACCACCTGAGAGTTATTATCTGAGCCACCCCAAGAGTTTATCTTTATCACACACCATACCTTAAGTTCATATGCAAGTGTTATAAGGTTTTATGTAACAAGACCCTATAAATATGTTTATGTGTTTCATTTTTTCATAATGAATGTACATTAATTTTGTTATTGTTACTTTATAAATTGTTTTTAGACAAATAAAAGTATTTCTAGTTTATATTAAAATATTAAATCTATTTTTATGAATTAATGAATTTTTTAATTAAATATTTTTACTATATTACTTTTTAAAATATCAAATAATTTTTATAAATACAATTGTTATTTTTATTATGGTTTGAAAGATGTTTTTCTCAAAAACCGTGAATTTTTGATAATTTTCCATTTTTATTTTAAAATTAAAATTTAAAATATTTAGAAATTTATTTGGATAAAATGGATATTATTTGGGGAATCAGGTCATTGAAATTATCCAATAGAGAATTTTTCATAATTTTCTGAGACAGTCAAATTTTGGTGTAAAATTAAAATATAATTTGAATATATAATGTGTTTATAACATCATAATGACTCAATTGGGATGTAATAAAATAAAATAAAAAGTTTATTCTACCAATATATGTTTTACCTTCAAAATAATGTGATTTATATATTTTTTTGATCCATATTACAATTCCTTAGTGGACCCTCCAAGACTTATAAAACATTTTAACATTTTAAAATTATTTTCTTGAAAGTCTGACTCACCTCCACATAATAAAGACTAATATTTAAATAATTTATTCCATTTTACATATAAAATATTTTTTTACACTCCCCTTGGAAAAACCCATGGGAAAACCCCAAGGGTTGTTTTGTGGTTTTGATTAGTTTAATGTGTAGTGTCCAAAACAAAAATAATAAATAATTCCTTCTCATTTTCTGTATAATACCACCCATGATCCCACTTCTCTTTACTAAAAACCTTTTTATCACGTCCCTGATCTTCCATATTCTCTCTAAAATCCTCCAAAGGTTCCCCAAGCTCACAAGAATCCTCCTTCATGCCCCTCCTAGGACTTCGGTATCATATTTCCAAGTAAGGGATTTCTTCCCTTCTTGTTTTTTCCCAATTTAATTATCTTGTTATACATTTTTATTTTCAATTAAAATTAATTTGGTATGATTTATAAGCCCCCAATTCTTCTCTAATTATGTTTTATTTACTATAGTTCTTTTAATGTCTCATTAATTCTTCGTATGTACACACGTTACCATGGAGAAATTTAGTAAGGAATTTCTCTCATCTCATTTACATTCAAGAAAATAATTTTGTATTATGAATCCAAATTAAATTAAATATTTTGGGAAATGTATATATATGACCCAATTACTATTTATTTCATTAAAATATTATGTTACACCCCATTCTCAATTATCAACTATTTTTATTAATTCTTTTGTCACGTTGTTATGCAGCCGAATTTGCCCCACGATTTTCTAATCCAAGACATTTTATAATGAATACCATGCCCATTACTCTATCAAGGGTATTAACCATTACACACATTTACTTATCGGTCATATAGTTTAATTTATGTACTCACCGTTCCATTATTGTGTAATAAATGATGATGTTGAATTATTCCATGTTGTATGATCCATGTGTCACACATATCAAAATGATTAAGAAGGGTGTGCCCTGATACCGCTCCAATGCATTAGGTAAATATTGGTATATTGATACATTAAGTGAAATGAGGGTTTTATAATGATAATTCAAGTGAAATGAGGTTTTACTAAAGCTTCTTGTGCAATAATCCTTGGATCATTCTAATATCACGTTAAATTTTGTTTTAAATTTACATATTATGATAATAATGATATGTCATGCCTTGATGTTCATATTTCTCTTGCACTACAATGATATTATTATTTCCTAAAATGTAATATATTCGTCATGTTATTCATTTTTTACTCACTTAGTGGGATTAATATCTCACCCTTTTCTTATGAACATTGTCAAGTTATCCCATTCAATGCTAAGTACGAAAGAATGTTGGGGTAATGTAAAAGAAGTTTTCAAGAAAGGTGTTGGGTTTTATGTTCTATGTTGTTACGTAATGTTCCTAATTTACCATCACACTAGACCTAACCATCCTAAGAGTTCTCTTGATTTCATTTTTATGTAATAATTAATTTTTATGTGTGTAATAGAGAGCTGGTATGTTACATTTTCTATCGAAGGATAAGTATAGTTATTTTTGGGATTAGGATTAGAAAACCCAAATGAATGCATGTGGGATAGGTCTATGTATAATTAAAGAATACATAAATTTTTGTGAGTATATATTAGGTGTTTCATAAAAAAATATATCCCTTTCTGGAAACAAAAAAGTACAGTTGGCTATGACATAGTGGTATCTAGGGTCAAAACCTGAAAAATAACTTTCATCTATACTCAAATAGGAACAGGTGCATGAAAACCGACCTTTCTGTACTCTTGGTTACCACACTCTTAAGGGATATGATTTGTTAAATTCATAATCTTATTAAGAACAATTATTAAGGGAGAAATAAAGATCATTAGAATATATGCTGGGAAATAGATCATGGATAACTTATATTGAAACTTACGGTATCACATGTTCGGTTATACTGTTCAATTTCAAGTTTATACTGCTATTTACCATGTTTTATTTTTACATATTTATTAGCTAAGTATTCCATAACAATAATTATATTTTATTTTTCTTAGTTAAAACATTGAAGCAGGAAGATCATGAATAAATATTCTATCTCATCCTGAAGAACTACATGGAATGATTATCTTGAAGTCATGTGCAGATGACATTGAATCTTTTTCAATTATCCATGTTACATGAAAACCAATTTATGAGGGATCCAGTACCTTTATAATTTCTCAATTCATCATGGATAATGTATCATCTATTGTAGAATCTTTCACTCTAAACATTTTTACCATGATAAGAGTGAGAAGTACCATTAGGGCATTTTCAAATTATTCACTTTATTTTAAAATTATGATGAAATAAATGATTCTCTAGATGTTTAAGAAGAGGGAGACCATTGAGAAGCCTATATGTATCAAATTATAGATTTATTTATTTTGGTATATATGAAAATTAATTTACTAAAACCCTATTTTGAAATATTTTAAGATGAATTAGAATAACTTTTTTATAAAAGAACATGTTCAAGATGTTATCTCAAAATTATATTTAGGAAATGCCTATTTTTTATGATGTATCGATGCTTACATAGATATAATACAAGATTGATGAGGAGTTTTTGGGAAAATTAAGTGGATGATTTTCAAAAAAATCTTGAGGTACCATTGTGATACATTAACACTTTCTATCTAAAGGAAATGCAAATAAGAAATACTGAATACCTCATTAAAGAGATGAATGAGAAGTTCCATCACCTGTTTTCATCATACTATGTAATATGAATTTTTAGGGGCGAAATTTACTAATGGTGGAAGATTGTAACAACACAAACTTTTAGTAATGAAAATTCCCCTTGATCTAATTAAATTTATTATTATGTAAAATGTTTATATAAAATATAGACAACCTTGGTTTTATATTTTTGAATTTCAAAATACCATTAAGAAGTGTTACTGTTGCTAATATAGCCGTTGGAAAGTGATCACATGAATAGTATAAATATAGAGCTTTAAACAATCCAATTTACCCAGAAAAGGGAAGCGATGACCTCATCTAGTATAATTCCTCTATACAAAGCCCATTTGTCGAGGCTTAGAAAAAAGGTGGTGTCACTTGGCTTCACTCATTACCAAGCCCAAGCTGAGCTTCAACACATTTAGCTTGAATGGAACCACCTACGGGAGAAGTGGAAGTTGATAAAGATTACCACACGAACGATGTTATCTGAGACCACACCCCAATATTTTTTCACCATCACACACCTTACCCTTATGTCATACGCGGGATTTATAAGGGTTTATGTAACAAGACCCTAGCACTATGCTTATGTGCATTAATTTTTTTATAAAAAATATACATTAATTTTATTATGTTAACATTGTAAATTTTTTTTAAAGAAAAAATAGTATTTTTAGTCAATATTCAATTTAAAACAATATTTTTTTGAATTAATGGATTTACCAACAAAATATTATTACTTAATTACTTTTTAAATTATCAAACAATTTTTATGAAAATAATTTAAATTTTTATTTAGTTGTAAAAGGTTTTTTTGTTAATAACCCTGAATTTTTTATAATTGTCAGTTCTTATTTATTAATTAAAAATTCTTATTTTTATAAAATTATTTTGATAAAATGAATATTTTTTTGGAATCTGAACGTCGAAATTATCCAACAGTGAATTTTGCTTAATTTTCTAAGACAGTCAAATTTTTGGGTAAAAATTAAATATCTTTTAGATATATAATATTCTTCATGACATCATAATAACCTAAGTGTGATGTAATACAATACAATAAAAGTGATACTCGGCCAATATATGTTTTCCATTTAAAATAATGTAATCATATATTTTTATGATTAATTTTTCAATGCCATAGTGGACCTTCCAAAACATATAAAACATTTTAACATTTTACTATGATTTCCTTGAGAGTGTGACTCACCTCCACCAAATAAAGACTTATATTTTAATATTTTCATCCATTTTACTTATTAAATAATGGTTTACACTACCATTTTGAAATAAAAACATGAAAAAAACTGTTGGTTGGTTTGTGGTTTTGATTAATTTAATGTTTAGTGTCCAAAACCTAAATAATAAGGAATTCCATCTCTTTTCCTATATAAAACCACCCAAGCTCCAAATTATCTTCCCTAAAAACTCTTGAAGAACATCTCTACCCTACCCTATTCTCTCTAAAATCTTCCCAAGGAGCCCCAAGCTCCCAATAAGCCTATCTCAAGCCCCTCCCAAGCCTTTCGGATCACACATCCAAGTAAAGGATTTCTTCTTTTCTAAATTTTTTCAAAACAATTTTTGTTGTTATAAAATTTTATTTTCAATTAAAAATGTTTTGGTATGATTTTTCTTCAACCCCATACAAAACTAATTATTTTTTAAATATTACAAACCTCTTTATCTGTCAATAATGCGTCCCATTACACCTGTTACCATGCCAAAATTCTAAAAGAAATTTCTCTAATATCATTTACATTCAATCAATTATTTTGTATTATGAATCTAAATTCAATTTCATATTTCATGATATGAATCTATAAAACCACCTTAATATACATTTCATGTACATATTATGATACACTCCTTTCTCTCTCATCAACTGTTTTCATTAATTCTTATGTCACGTCGTTATGCTGCCAAATTTGCACCACGATTTTCCATGCCAAAGTCACTGTGTATTGAATACCATGCCCTGTTCTCTATCAAGGGTATTCACCATAATTTTTTTTACATATTTATCATATAGTCCCATGTATTTATTCCAAATTCATTTATCATCGAATAACTGATGATGCTGAATGATTTCATATTGTATGATCCATGAGGCACACTAATGAAATAATTAAGAAAGGTGTGCCCTGATACCACTCCAATGCATTCGGTAAAGATGGGTATCATGTTACATCAAATGAAATGAGGGTTTACTAATTATAATTCTATAGAAATGTGGTTTTACTAATTCTATACATGCACTGATCCTTAGATCATGCTAATATCTGGTTAAATGTTGTTGCCAAATTTCCATGTTATGATAATAATTCTATATCATGCATTTATGTTCATGTTTCTCTTACACTCCATTGATATTTATATTGCCTAACATGTACTATATTCTTCATTTTATGCCTTTCAAACTCCCTTATTGGGATTTATAGATCAAAATTTCCTTATTCATGTTCTTAGGTTATCCCACGCAATGTTTAGTACGAAGGAATGTTTTGGTCATGTGAAAGAATTTTTGAACAAAGATGTCGGGTTTTATGTTCAATGTTGTTATTTAATGTTCCTAATTTTCCAAAACACTAGACCTCTCAATCCTTAAAGTTGTGTTAAGTGAATTTTTATGTATTATGTATTGTTTATGTGTGTTATAAAGAGTATGGTTGTTATATAGAGTATCCCCATTTTTAATGAAACTTCTCATGTCATTTCATTTTATTCTCCATTTATCTATGATCCATAATCCAGCACAGTTATTTCTCTACCATGTGTGATTTTAGCCACTTTCTCAACCCCATATTCCTATACCTTGATATCACTTTTTAGATCCATATAATTCATGATTGGAGACTTCATTTCCCTCATACCGAAGACCTATTTAACCCTTTCAATCACATATGATTCCCCTAGGTTTTGTTCAATATTAGTATTATTGGCCTTACCTAAAGATCTACATACATTTGTTTTTACAATGTTCATGTTTTCTATGAGAGGTGTAACTTTCTCCTCGCCCCCTTGTGGATTGGAAAATTCTATTAAAGGATCTTAACTTGCTAACACATCCTCACTTCAGACCCAAAAATTTTGTCCCCTTCATATTCAGGCTCACAATCCACTGTTGGTAAGGAGTTCAATTCTTAGTCCCTAGTCTCATTATCTTCTGAGGGCCATGATCTGAACTATTTATTCTTCCATATTGGAAAATAAGTTTTCTATCATTAAATATAATTATTCTCTTATCCATATACATTATATGTGTTGAAATGATTTTTGATATTAATGGAATTTTAGGGTTCATTTTGATCAGCCATCCCTCGGTATGGAGACAAAACTATATTATGATTTGGAGTGTAATATTTCTCTATAAGTACGGTTGCATCAACAAGAATGTTAACACTCCTAGATGAATCCAAATTAGTTGATTGTCCAATGGTTTATTCAACATCAATGATATCATATGTTAAGGAAGATACATTAGAATATCTGGGGGAAGATAAGTTCTTTTTAATCCACTCAATCCCCTTATATACCACAATAATAGTCTTAAAATCATGTCTTAAGATCTAGAACACATATTCAATTTTTGGCTCTAACTCTATGGGATTCACCTCTTTATAGATGTTAGGAGGGGGTATTACCTCGTTGGGTCCCACAACTTACACCACAAGGCCTTTGCAAGATGAGTCACCAACCAAAGAAATTTTTCACCATCCCCCACAACCTAAAAAGATGTCCCTTGCCTAAATAACAAAAAATGGGTAACCTAAGAAACCACCATCAATCTATTCATGAAACTGTAAGAATCATCTCATAGTTTAAAATGAGATGAATAGTAAAAGATTAATGATTCATAGAAAACCCTTTTATAAAATAAAATCCAACCACGAATCTATATGCTAATAGTTTCCATTGGTTTCGTGGAAAAAACTTCCACACAAAAATCATTCAGAAATCAGATGACAAGTTATACTAGTTAGCTAGTCCGAGTAGAGGAATTGACCCACTAGGTTTCTAATCATGTAAAGGATCATTGGGTATGAAGTGGTTGGGGCTAGGTTTTGAGATCCAATACGCTGAGAAATGTGGGTAAGTCTTCATGTAAAAATAAAACAAACATAAAAATAAGGAAAACATAAAATTGAGATAACACATAGAGTATAATCCCAAGAAGAGATGAGATATTCTTCTAAAAAGAACAAACTAAGAGGTTTTTTGAATCATGGACCCTAATATCGCATGATCTTAGAGCATCCACATTTTTAATAATAATTTGAAAATGTTTTCAATAGAGGGAAAAATCATGAGGAAGTGGCTAACCAAATATTGATCCTCCTTCACAAAGTCATTTGTGAACACCAAGGGGAAAGCAGTACCATCAGAACTCTCAATATACGATAGAAAATTGGTGATTAATTCAATGGAGGGGACCCGTATGAATCCTAATTATCAGAACTGGAGCTGTAACTAGTGTCACTAGGAATTTCTATTTATCATTCCCTAGTCATGTTTCAATAAGTTAATATTGAATAAAATCATGTTCAAGGGATATTCAAGTTATAGGAAATTATAACTTGGGTGATGTTAGCCAAGCTTCTCTAAGAATCTATCATCATCGCACACTAAAACCTTAGGTAATATTCTGGTGTAATAAGGTGTTATGTGTGCATAATGTAGTTATATAGCATTTAATCATTTTTTATATATAAAATTTTCATTCAATCAATTCTATTATAAAACTATGTTTTATTAAAAATATAATGAATTTGATTAATTTATATTGTGGAAATAAATTGTTCTTTTTAGGAAAAACATAAAATTATTATGATAAATTGAGGTTTTATTAATAAGTTTTATTTTAATGAAATATTATTATTTAAATAAATTATTTAAATATAAATGGAAAAATATTCTTATTTTTTCAAGAATTGGAAATTTCACTATTCATTTTTTCCATAGTTATTTTTAATAAATAAGTTTTTTATATTTCAAAGATACAATTATCATATTTATATAATTATTACAATAAAATAAATATAATTTTTTAAATTAGGTTTTATAAATTATTCTAGTCTTGATTTAAAATAATTTTCAAAAATAATTTATTTTTAATGAATAGTAAAAATACATTGCGGTTTTCGGTATGTTTAATGACTTCATATTGATGTAATAATGATATATTTAGTAATATAAATTATTGATGGAATATTGTAGATTAATATAAAATAATAGATGTCACATGTGTCCAATACCGTAGAAAATTACTGGGGGAAATCCCAGGGTTCTTTGTTTTCATCTACCTAGGTATCCATGGAAATTAATAAAGAAATACTCCCCTTTTTCTATAAATGTCCAACCATTTATCCATTTTTGTTCACTCAACATTATAACTCAAAAAATCAATAAATTTTTTAATTCCCATTTCTTCCAACCAAGTATTTCTCAATCCCCCAATGTCTTGATTCTCATGTTTTAGGATCAACCCTTCATGATCTCGGAAATCTCAACTTCTCTTTTCTATTAAAGTTCACTTTTTATGGGGTATGTATTTAAAATTTCCAAACAATGTTACTCTATAAATATTATTATATAAATTTAAAATATTATTATTATTAAATGAGTGGGATTCCCTTTTCCCCTCTCTTTTAACTATTTTCTAAAACCAGGATTCATAGCTATTATTCTGCAAAATTTTTTCAAATAATTTCTCACTTTTTATAAAGAGATTCACTTATTTTCTTTTTTAAATACTTTAACGTATTATGTTTCTTAGATTATTTACCAATATGTAAATATGACATATTTTGTTGAGTTATTGACATACATTAAACCCTCCTTCATTTTTAATAAGCTAATAGTGACATAATGAAATTATCATTAAGAATTTTTTTACAATGCCTTGACTTTGTTATGAAAATAATTTAGTTTATTATTCATAGAATATTTATCAAATGTTTTGTTACAAAATATTTGGATCACATTAATTAATTCATTTTAATTTTGTACCCTAATTTAACTTCAATTCATTGCATAAAGAATTTAATTTCTAGAAAATACATATTTTATGATACCTTGATAAATAATATAGGTAATTTTTATAACACCTCAGTGACAAACCGTACTGATACACTAATGAATGTCTAATTTTATTATAGTATACAAAATTCCATTTTATGATTCAATTTTGTTTTGATATATTATACCACTTTTTCCTTTTCTCTGTCTATTATGATATTCCTGAAGATCATATCAATATTTCTCAAGATAATATGTTATGTATTTTCATTGTTTTCCCTTACTGTGCCTTTTGATCACCCTTTACTTTTATTTATTTCCATAGTTTATGAGATTAAGTAAAATTACTTATGTTTAACCATTAATAAAACTTTCATTTTTTAGAATAATATTTTAAATTTTTATATATTATCTACCCTGTTTCCAATACACTAACCATTAAAAGATCTTCTTTTTTGAACGATGTAATGAAATGTTTCTAAATTAAAAATGTCTAGTTCCATAGTTAGTATCAAATGATGGATTAGTTGTTTGAGGAAACTATTATTTGAAAACATTAGGATGAAACATATATAAAATTTAAAATACTGGAAAACATTCTAGTACATTGATAAAGTTTTATGAAGTGGTTTTTGATATATTAAATCACTATCTAGATATGAAAAGGTGGATGTGGTTCTTACACAAATTTACTTAGAGGTATCAACACAAACATGATGTGTAAGGCCTGAATTCATTTAACCTACTACATGACAAAATTCCATATTGCATGCCTAGTTTTACACTCGCATGGTATATTTTTAATTAATCACAATATCTTTATCAACCATTATGAATGATTTATAAAAAATTAAATTGTTGTCAGTGAATAACATATTTAAGCACAATTTTTTATGACATAAAATTATTTTATAGTTATAATATTCATAAATGAAATATGTTTCTCATTAAAAATTTATTCTTTTAGAAAAAGGTGTGTAATATAAAGAACTACAAAGATGGTGTGTGAAGCAGACATTGCACTAACGACCCTGTAATAGAATACAGAATGTAAAAAATCTTGAGAATAATGAATAAAATAACTTTATATGTGACTAATAACATGAATAATGATGAGATAACAGATTCTCCATAAAGGTAGAATCTTCATGTTAAAACATTTATGCTTCAATATCAACTTTATTTTAGTAGATCTACCGAACCATTGATTCTTCAAAAGTGGATAAGAACTATTGAAAATATATTTTATATATTCTGTCATTTGGAATAAGAGAATGTCACCCAAGATATTTACCGTTTCAAGGGAGACAAAAATAAATTGTGGACAGTGGTTAAAAACATGATTACAATAAGAGAAATTAAATCTATGGAGTGGGATTAATTCAGGGGAATATTTTTCAAAAAAAAATTTCCCCTATTCGATGAAAATAGTAATGGATATGAAAATCATAGAGCTGAAGCATAAGGGGAATGAATATTCAGGAATATATGAGATTAAATTTATAAATATTTCTTTCTTTATATCTATATTTTTCATGGAACCTAAATTAAATATTGATATATTATTTATTTTAATACGACCATATCTACAAAAGAATATTGCAAATCATGAATATGATAGGTATGAGGAGATAATGAGAAGTTCTATAAAGTGTGAACAGATGTTTTGTGAGATGTAGTAGTCTTAAAAATAAAATTAAATGAAGTGATATATGGATCTATACTTGGGGAGGAACATTTATCAGGGAAGAGGAGGAAATTAAGTAAATCATATCACATGAAAAAATTATGGGAAGAAGCACTTGGAGAACTGCTTTTTTATGAGAATAAAATGTTACAATTTTCAAAGAGATGGCCATATTGGTCGTAACTATCCTAGTTAAGTGAACCCTACACTTCTTGACACTAATGACATAGTGTGCATTCCTATCTTGAATTTTAATTCTGTAGGTGTGGACATATTTAGAAATTTTCTAGTCATTGTCCATATATGAGGATGGTGGAGGGGAATCACCATCATCCTCTCCATTGGACATAGGAGAACATTTTTCCATTTCGATCACATTGTCTTATGTTCAAACACTAAATTATTTGGAAAAGGTACTCTAAATTTTTTCTCAAAACTATCAATTACATATATTTATTCAGGTTATACACATTCCTTTTTATCCATGTTTTCCAAGATTATAGATTCAATTTTAGAACAGAAAATTTATAACTATAATTCAAGACTCCAATATGGATAATAAAAGCATAAAAATTGTACATAAACTCTAGTATTTACATTATAGAAGATAAGACCATCACATATCTATTCATTGTTCTCATTCTGGAATATGAAATTATACTACGGATGGACTGGCTCTCAATGTATGATACTACTATCAACGACACAAGTAAGGAAATATAAATAGTCTTAAATGGAAATCCTATAATTGTTTTTAAAGGATGTATTTTTTGACCCAAGATTAATGAAAAACCACATCCCATAGCATATTTTATGGAAATGATCTATAAAGATGGAGAAATAATTAAAAGTATTCAAATAGAAAACTTCCCCATAGTTCAGAAATATATTGATGTATTTCCTAAAGAGTTAGCTAGACCTCCCCCAGAAAAAGTTTTAGAGTTCTCCATTGATATCATTCCCAGTTCTAATATTATTTTAATTTCCATGTATAGAATAGAAAATGTGGGACCAGAAGAATTAAAGAAAAATATAAAATATATTTTAGATACGGGTTTTATCTTGTAAAGTGTGTCTACATTGGGAGAATACGTTCTATTTGTGAAGAGGAAGGATGGATCAATACAACAATGCATTGATTATAGAGAACTTAATGGGATAATGGTGAAGAAAATGGACCCACTTCCACATATTGATGATTCATTTTACTATCTCTATGGGGATCAATTTATCGCTATGATTTATCTTCAATATAGTTATAATCAATTGAGGGTGAATAAAAAAGTCATTCCAAAGACCACTTTATAATCAATATATATGAATTATGAGTTTTTTTATTCCCTTTATATCATCAAATTCACCTTATATATTCATGAATTTGATAAATAGAGTCTTTAAGGACTAACTAGGTAACTTTTTGGAGGTTTTTTTATGATATTATAATTTATTCCAAAATTCACGTTGAGAATGAGCATCACCTAGGTATTATATTCAAAACTTTGAGGAAGGGGAGGCTATTTGGAATGTTTATAAAATGGGAATTTTGGTTAAACAACTTTCTTTAATCATGAACATTGTATCCAATCAAGGGATATTATATGACACTACCAAGACAAAGGTGGTAGATGAGTGCTCTCATCATATAACCATAACTAGGATTCATAGTTTCTTTGATATAAGAGGATATTATATGAGGATTATGAAAAACATTTCTTGAATTTATAATCCACTATACAAGTTAACATTAAAAGGGTCCATGTTCATCTAGGAAAAGGAGTGTGAAGAAGGTTTCCACGAGTAGAAAAATATATTGTTTGTTGTACCCATGTTAATGCTATTCTCTATTGGAGAAAAATTCATTATTTTTAGTGATGTATCTCTGAAAGGGATTGGGTGTGTCCTCATGAAAAATGAAAAGTAATTTCGTATGAATTTTAAATGTTTAAACTTCATGAGAATAAATATCCTATGATGACCTAGACTTAAATGTTTATTTCTTCCACTAAATATATGTAGGTAATATCTTTATGGTGGTAAATGTGAAATTTACACATACCATAAAAGATTCAAGTATATTTTAAACAAAAACAATTGAACATGAGAAATAGGAGATGGTTGTACCTTTTTAAAACTATGATTTTCAAGTCATTATTACACCGGAAGGGAAAAATCCACATATTCATTAAGTAGGAAAGATAATGTGGTTCTATAAATGATGAAGATTCATGAAGATACTTTTGTAAAAGGCCTAGTAAAACTGGACATAGGGATCGTAATATGAGGGAAATAATCCTACCCTATTCCAAATGATTTCACAACCATCATTTCTAGAGATGATCAACATATCTCAACGATTAGATCCTTTGATACATAAGAAGATAGAGCATGTGAAGATTGAGAATTTTCATTAGTTCAATATTGATCATGAAGGACTACAAAAATTTCATACATGGTTACGTGTTCAATCAATTCAATAAATAAAGGAGGTGATGGATGAATCACATAGCTCTGTATTTTCAATAAATCCTAGAAGAACTAAAATTTATCGGGACCTTCTTGATCTTTAATAGTGGGATAGCGTGAAAAGGGATATTTCCATCTACACTACATGGTTCCTAGTGTTTCAACATGTGGAGAAAGATCTAAAAATTCATAATGTTTTATTAAAATAACTACACATAAAAAAGTAGAACAATATCACTATGGACTATCTCACTGGTCTCTCGAGAAAATCCAAATGAAATAATTTGATAAGGGTTATTGTGGACCATATCACTAAGGATTCCCATTTTATCTTTATATGAGAAAACTTATCTATTTAGGAATTTTCTTTGATTTACATAAACGAAACAGTGAGGTTCAATGGAGTACCACATTCTATCGAATCTGATTATGATCTTTGGTTCTCATCCGCACTTTGTAAAATTATTCGACATGTTATGGGTACTGAATAGATTTTCATTATGGCCTATTACCCCCAAAATGATGAATAGTTGTAATAGACTATTCAAATACTCCATGACATGATGAGATAATTCTCAATATAATTTAAATGTGAATGGGAGTAACATCTTCTATTAGTTTACTTCTCATATGTCAAAAAAATCCAACCGAGTATCCAAATGGAACACTTTGAAGATCTATAAGGAAAGATATGTAGAGCTCTTATATGTTGGGATAAAGTTGATGAGAGAATAGTTCTTGGGATAGATCATGTAAAATATATTATATAAATGGTTTATGTCATCCAATACAACATTAAAGATTTTTATAGTCAGATGAATAGTTTTGAGGACAATCGTTAAAGGGACTTGGTGTTTGGTGTTGGTGAAAAATGGTCCTTAAAATATCACCTTGGAATAGATTCATGAGGTTTGGAAGCAAGAGGAAGCTTAACCCTAGCAACATTGGCCCCTATGAAATCCTTGACCACATAGAATAAATGTCATATTAGCTTTCACTTCCTCTAAATACTGATCATGTTCATGATGAATTTTATGTATATCTCTTGAGGATGTGCATACATGTCCCTTCATAGTTTCTAAATCCAAAGGTGGTACAACTAGAAAATAACAATTCTTATTAAGTGTAGAAAATGGAGATCATGGACTATAGTGACAAGGTTCAATGCAATAAGAGTACCCACCTCATTAGTGAATTGTGGATGAACCCCCAATATGAAAAATTAACATGGGAGCCAGATGAGACAATGAGGCAGAAGTACACAAATCACAACTTAATAGATATACAATTTGACATTTCTAGGATTAATTTTCTTAAGTGATAAAAAGGTAATGACCAGAACGTTTTTAGTTATACTTGTTTACATAAATTGTGTGTCATATTATACACAACAAAACTATATCTCATTAAATATTAAGTGATTATAAATTGAAATGTGACCATCGGGTTCGGATCATTATATGACTGTTGCTTAATTATAAAAATTGGTCAATATGACCAATGGAAGCTACACTCTAGATTATAATTTTAATGTTATGATTAGTGTTTAGAAGTAGAAATTAATTAATTCATAAAGGAGAAACTATGGGCTCAACTATTACATTCAACCATTTGAAGCCCATTTATTAGAACAATGGAAAAGAGGTAGAATAACTAGGCTATAATATTGACTAATCCAAATCCAAGCTTCCACAAGTGGTGATTAAAAAAACTTCCTTTTGGAGAAGTTCATGTCTGTGGAAATTACCACTCGGATGATTGTCAGGTCGCCCATGAATCTACCACTATCACAAACCTTACCCTTCGGTCTTATGAATGTGTTATAGGGGGATATGTTTCAAGAAAATAGTTATTTAAATTTTTCTACTATTATATAAATAAAAATATAATTCCATCAATCCCATTATGAAAATAGTTTTCTTAAAAATATGAAAAATTAGATAAATTTAATTTTTGGATAAAAATTCTAATTTTTATAAAACATATAATTATTATAATATAATATGTTTTATTAATAATTATTATTTTATTTAAATATTATGATTAACTCACACTATTTAAATATGAATGATAAAATAATTTTGTTTTTTTCATGTGTCTGAAATGTCACTATGCATTTTCTATCAACTATTATTTTAAATGAATAATGATTTTAATATTTAAAAGATAAAATTATCATATTTAGATAATTATTATGATTAAATTAATATAATTTTTTAAATCATCATTTATAAATTTGGTGGGTGAGAATTTATGAGAACATTCTAAAATACCTTAATTTTTGAATAGTAATAATATTGTTTGGGGTTTTCCATACGTTTAATTACTTTATAATCACATCATACTGATTAAATAAGTAAAATAAACTGATGACTTAATATTTTTCATTAAAATAACCAAATAATTATCCATGTTTCCAATACCATTGGCAATTTCAATCGACTAGCCCATGATGTGGAATTTACCACTACCAAGGTGTTCAAGGACATTAATAATCAAATCCTGTTATTTTCTATAAATACCCACCCATTTCTCCATTTATATTCACTTAAAATTCTTCCTCTATGAATATATTGTAGTTTTACATCACAAGAAGTCCTTAAAAGGTGTCATTAAGGCCCCATGGTCTTTATCCTGATGTTTTAGGATCAAATCTTCATGGTAAGGGAAATCTTAACTTCTCTTTTCCTTTCAAGTACCCTTTAATGTGGTATGCCCTTAAAATTTTCAAACTATGATACTATGTCGATTATTTTATACCTATTTATTATATTATGATTATTATATTTGTGGGATAACCTTATCCCCTCTCTTTTTTCTATTTTCTAAAACCATGTTTTATTTTCTTTAAGCTTTCAAATAAATCTCAGAAAACATCTCTCTTTTTCTCAAGAAATTAAATTATTTCCCTTTAGACTACAAAACCCCCTTATTTTCCATGGTTATTCATCTGTATTTAAAAAAATCTATTATATTCTATTATTAACATAAATTAAATCCTCTTTTATTTTTCATTGGTTATTAATTACACAAGAATCTTTTCATTTATGATTTTTTTAGAGCTCCATGATTTTGATATGAAGCCTAATTATTTTATTCTCTATGGCATATTTGTGATATGTTTTATTATGATATATGTGGATAAAATAAATTTAATTTATGAGAGGTGTGTCATTATAGTGTTCCAAATCATTGGATAAATAATCTAAAGTCTCATGTTGAAATATTTTTTAGTACCTTGGTGAATAAAATTGGTAATTTTTGTAACACCTTGGTGACAAACCTTAGTGATATGCTTATAAATTACTCATTTAAATGTTGTAGCTTCATTTAATGGTTATAATTAATGTTAATTTTTAATGTAATATGAAAAAAAAAAATTTCTCATTCATTTATGAAATTCTTCATGTTCTTATAAATATTTCTCAACATCACTTGTAAAATATATCTCTTGTTTTCCCTTACTGGGCCTTATGTTCACCGTTTCCATTGATGTATATCCCCATGTAATGAGATTTAGCAAAAGTACATATGATTAACCATAAATCAAAATTTCTTGTTGTTTTGAATTTTTTTTACATCTTTATATATTATGTACTTCATTTTTACGATACTGAACTTTAAAATTTCTCTCTTTTGTAGAATATAATGAGACATTTATGAAATATAAAGAAGGTATTACGTAAAATGTTATATTATTAATAATTTAATTACAAAATTATACGTTATATAAATATATACAAAAAATAATTATTTTTATTATATTATAATAAATATTTTCTTTATTTTCCCATAGTCATCCATAATCGGACTTTAAAGCATTGTTCATCTAGGATGTCAAATCGACCTAAAATTGAACATGCTTAATCTTGATTAGATAGTATTTTTAAGATGGTTTAAATTTTGACAAAATATCATTATGAAATAAATATATTTTTATGTTTTTTTATATTAAATAATATATTATGTTCTTTTGGAAAAAGAAGAAAAATATAATAAAAACAAAAAATGATTCTTGAGGGAGTCGTAGTATGGAAATGTTCTTGTATATTCTTTTGTCTAATGGGTTTTCCATCAATATAAAAACATATTTTTATAATAATTATACAATATTAACAATATTATTATGTTTATAATTGTTTTAAGTGTAATAATAAGAAGAAAAGATGAGAAGGGGATAATACTTATGTTGGACACTTGATTTTTGTTTGGAAGTACCCTTGAAATTGACGGTCTTAAGAAATATATGTATTAAAAAAATATTTTTTTTAAGTTATAAAGTTATATGGAGTTTAATATAGTATATTTTTAATTTTTACTACTATGGCGAAGCCTAACTTTTAAAGTGTTGTCATGGTATCCCTTTATAAGAAAAGAATAGTGAAATTTTGGAAACAATCATCATTTTTGAATAATTCAATGATAGTTTTCAATGTTAAATAGCTCAAAAGTGGAAAATTGTAGATTATGGTACAATAAAAAGATTAATAAAAAATCAAAAAAATTATTTTAAAGAATTTTTTAAATTTTTTTGGCCATTCCATTTTAGTAAAACTCTATTTAAAATATTTACATTTTTTTAGGGTAACTATTTTTTTACTTTACAAATTAATTTTGATATCTAAACATAAAATTTACCATTATATCTCTTATGAAAATTAAGATTTTACATTTTTAAATCATTTTACAATATCAAATTTTAAAATCTGTTAAAATCTAATTAAAATTTAAACAATCTTAATCACATAAAAATAGTTTTTGGAAAACTTATTTTTTAGCATTAAATTTTTATATAACATAAAATAATAATCATTTATTATTAAAATTATATAAATTAATTTATTATAAATCAAATTAAATTAATGAGTATTTAAGGGAAATATAAAAACTAATATCACCTTGAAAATACTTCATTTAATGTGAATACCGAAAGTTTCTTTTATTAAACTATCATTTTTATTTAGTTTTAAAAATGGAGTACATGGTATTTATAAATGAAAATAATATGTTAAAATGTATAATTTTATTCATTTGATAAATTTTTTATTTCTCACAATTTTTTATAAACATATTAGATACTCTTAAATAGTTCTAATATCATAAAAAATTATAATTTTCACAAAAAGCGTATTTTCAACAAAAAAAACAACATCCTCTACAAAAATTAAAAAACACAGATTAAGAAAATATGCATTAGGTTATTTAAAAAAAAAATTCATTTTATGAAATTTTTATTTAAAAACATATAATTTTGGGTTTTAAATAATTTTAGATAAAAACAACTTTTGTTGAAAATAACAGTTTCTTATTAATTATTTTTCATCTAAAGGTAAAAGAATGTAATATTTTACCACCATATCATTTACTATATTTTTTTAAAATGTATATTTAAAAATTTGTGGTATTTATAAAATGTTTGTATTGTTTAAAACATTTTATTAAAAAATATTTGTATTTTAAATGATCTAAAATCTATGGTTTATACAATTATTCATTGATGCATTTAGAATTAAGGCATTATGATTGGGATATGATATGTTGTCGCATCGGCGAGTGTAGATTTTATTTTTTGCATAAATATTGTCATAGGAGGAATGATTACAATTTTTATATGTAATTGGAAGTGGTGTTGTGGAATCTTCATCAAGTAGTTCAATCAGATTCAATGTGTATGATGCAGTGATTAGACCAAAAAGTTGGTGTATTTGGGCTTAGTGTATGGATGGTGGAAATGCATCCAGTTTAGATTTGAATTCTTAATGAGAAAAATTATTAGAATCTAGATGATTTATTTGAATTTGAGATAGATTCAAGGGTTCATGTTGTGGTAGACAAGAATTATGGAGTGGATTTGGTAATGACATATATCATTAAAGATTGTGAAATTTTGGAGGAATTTAAAATTTTGGTATTGTTGTAGGGTATGTTTCAAGATTCATGATTTGGATTTATATTTTTAGTGTTGTAATATCATCAAGAGATAATTTTAGATCTTATAAGATTATAAGGACAATCTTGGGTGTTCTATAGAATTATCGAGGAGTTGTACCCAATGTAGGGTATAAAATTTTGATTGAGGTGGATTTTGTGCGAAGGTTGCACCATAGTTGAGGGCATAGAATTATAGAGGGTATGAATAAGGAATAACTATTATGTATTCCCTTATGTTTGGTAAGGAATAATTATTTTAAATTTGTATCCTTAGGTCACAAAATGAAATCCTCCCTTAGGGGATCCACCATGATATGTATCATGAATGTCACACCACAAAGAGACGAGAGGTCACACGGTGGAGGTTTCAGCCATGCATGGGAGAAGTGAGTCACACCATGACATAGATAGGTCACTTTTTCGAGTTATTGACTATGATGAAGTCAGACCATAACACATAGGGGTCTCATTATGGGGGTCATAGGAATGGGTTTCTCGCCCTCTACCTGGGTAATGTCACCCCATGACCCAAAAGGGGACACACTGTGACCTACCCTAGTGGAGATGAATCCTAGAAAGAAACTCATTAAAATGTTGTCACTTATGTGTAAGGATATTTTTTAAAGAAATATTAGAAATTTATAGGAGTTGTTTTTGAGCCCCCATGGTTCTTTCAGTTACAGTTGAACATATGAAAGGGGAGGACCATATTTGAATCCCACACTCTCTCCTTTTTTCTACCTTTGATATAGATTTTTCGGTTTGGTTTCATTATTTTAATTCAATGTAAGTTTATCATATCATTTAATTTTTTATTCTCACCCTAAATTAACTGTTGATTTTAGTGACATCAGATTGGGTTTTTTGTACTAATTTCACTTCAGAATGGTGGAAATCACATGAATGATGGGGATTTTTCATTTGATATATATATGATTCCTTCAGAGGATAAACACATGTATTCACATGATGTTCCACCTCCCCTAAGATATATTATTGTTGGTAAAATGTATACCTACCTCATAGAGGGTTTGGTTTGGTTTAATTTTTTATAACTTCCCCTGATAGGGGTTAGGTTGGTTACATAATGTATATCCTCTAATGATAGGGGTTGGGTTGGTTACTTAATGTATATCCTCTCTTGAGAGGGGATGAATTGATTACATTATGAGTGACCTCCAAGGATAGGGATTGGTTTGTGTACTTGTTATAATCCCAACCCTAAGGGTGGGGGAAGAGGATAAGGAATGGTGTGATACCCTACCCTAATTCAACAAGTATGGGACATGTTTTTGGTATGAGGTAGACAATTTTCATTTATTTTTGAAGTAGTTATAATTGGGTGTAGTGGTGGCCTAGTTACCACATGATGAACTAATTTGAATAATTTTTTATTTATGTTATACGATTTATATTTTTTCATATATTAATAAAGAATATGATTTTTTATAAAAGGGGAACTTAGTAAGACCCTACCAATATGTTTTCATAGACCCTGCATAGACACACTCATGCCTGTGAAAAGCATATAAGTGTATTACTAGAAAAATTGTAGGATATACAGTGGATCAGGCGAATGTGGCTTATTAGTAGATTTTAACAATAGGATATAAGTGAGACATTAGGGTGGTAGAGGATAATCCATTATTTATTTTTCATGTGTTGTGTATATGATCGACCTGGAGGGAGATTAGTTTGGGTTATATGACTTCACTACTAGATTTCATTGGCTTTATAATGTTTTTTATATTTTGTTTCTCTGATTATTGTTGTGAATGGTTAATCAAATTAATAATTATTCATGGATTTTATATCAAGGACATAGTCTCCCAAATAGATGATTTGGGACCTCATGACTATTTGATAGCCTAATTTATATGGGGATTCATGCTTGAGGGCAAGTGGATTTTTTGCTGGTATACAAATGGGTAATTTCAATTGGGGCTTCCTAGATCACATTTCTATATTTTTGTGTTAAACTGTGCAAATTTATATAAGAATGGTATTAATTTATCATGTAACCTAAAACCATTCTTACTTCACTCATATATATTCACTACCAACTTTCTTACCTTTAATAAATTAAGTATATTAAATTAAAAAGAACATATTTTTTGATAATTTTTCATATTCTTAGAAATCATGAAAAAATAAATTATATAGAAATAATTAATAAATTTTGGTCACCTTCCCAAAATATAGTATTTACATGTTTAGATATCAAGATTATATAATCAAAAATTTATCAATCTCTATGATAACTCATATCAAAATATTATAAAAATATACTAAAATATAGGGTCCATCAAATCCTTAATCAAATCCTTTAACAAATTCCTATGCGTGGGAGGGAGGAATATAAATTAATTTAACAACCATGAAAAAATAAATCAATGGATTTTATATCATTGATCCCTATTTTTATGTACACAATCTTGGAAGAAATATATAATTCAATGATAAATAACCCTATAAATCATATAAAAATTTACCTATTTTCCATCAAAAATACAAGATGAAACTAAAGATTCTTACATGGGGGGGTTTAAAGGTAAATATTAAATTAGTATTACATTATAGTGAATATTGGTAATCATGTATAGATATATGTCCTCTATTTTGATTGTTCAAACATTTCATACTTTTTCATGATTTTTAACAAACTTAAATATTAAATAAATAATTTTATTTAATATATCTTTCTTTGATTTTAATATTTATAAATCGTTATAGAATATGGGTGAAGTTATAGAATATTTAATGGATTATTTTATTTAAAATAACGGTTTTATAATCAAATCATTATTCAGTTGATTTATCCTACCAACACAAGGCCCCAGAATTTAAATTTTTCACATGTTTTATAAAAAATGATATAGAATCTTTTAGATAAAAAACATTATGTTTTTTAAATTAGTACTATACATAAAATGGTGTCAAGGTAATATTTTTCTCATAACTAAATAATGTTTCATTCATTATTGAGAATATTTTGATGTTGATTGAGTTAGTTGTCCACTCACATGATAGTATATCGTAGGATTTTTTATTTTGAATGGGGTCTCCAATATATCTTCTGAAAAAATGAAATAACCAATTGATTAATGTTTCTGGATAAAGTATAAATGTTTATCTATTGAATTGACTATCATTTTCATTTTCTGGTATCAAAAAATACATCATTTTTCTTATTTATCATCACAAAATGATCCTAGATGATACGAAATATCAATAAATTTTTGTTTTCATGTAGAGTGTTACAATAAAACAATTCCCATGTATAAAAACCATGTTCCTTATTACATATTAAATAATGATTTGTTACAAAAAATTAAAAATTATGCAACATGGAATATCAAAAAATATAGTTTTTTTGGGAATTATCTATATGTTATAACATACCGAACATAGGATAGAAAAAAATTAATGAAAACATCCTTATAATGCTTCTAAAATTCCATTGATTTTAAAACCTCTTGAGATAACATGGGGACAAACATAAGAAACTAGTTAGATAGAAATCCCAATAAATAAATAAACCATATATAAGGTGATACATGTTATAGAATATACATATCCCTTGGGAATTTAAGGTGTGGAAATCATAAGCATGAATAATAAGGTGTATATTGCTTGATAATTGTAATATGGTAAATGTAGAAACAACTTAAAACACTAGATCCTAAACATAGGACCATGATAACTAATAAGACATAATTATAGAAAAAGTATCATAAATGAATTAGGATCACTCCATGTCCCAAAGTGATGTATCATGAGACTAAACATTAAAAAATTCATTAGAGTGCTCAATAATTTTGGATCAACTGATCACTTTCATTTCACACTCATTTTTAAGTGTGCCAAATGGATCATACAACATGGAATCATTCATCACCCTATTTGTTTCCACATTTAAGGAGTGTGGAATAAATAAATTTTAGTACCAAGTAAAATAAAAATAAGGTTATAATGTTAAAATCCCTGATATTAAATGGGTTTAGTATTCAGTACACAATTGTCTTTCCATGGAAAGTAATGCTTAAATTTCTGTAGTATAATAGCATCATTAGATATTAATAAAATGGTTTGAAAATAGAGAAAGGGGTACCTATTCTTTTTAAAAGAAAAAATTCAAGTAATAGGTACATGTAAATACATATACCAAAATTATTAATTGAAAATTAAAGGCATAAGATAATACAGAAACATTAATAACGATGTGAAGGTGATGATCCCTTACTTGGGTGTGTGACTCCAAATAGATAGGAATCTTTAAAACATATTGAAGGCTCCTTTGGTGGATACTAGATAGGGTAGGCTGTATTATGAATTTGATCCATGTATATTCAATGAAGATAAATGTGAGATTCGCGAAGATTATATAAGAAAGATGTGGGGAATTCTTTATCATTTCTCAAAAATAGGTTTTGGACTCTATATAATTAAATTACCAAAACCCAAAACCTTCCCATGATTATTGCACAAAATTTATTCATAATTGGAGGGGTTTTAAATATTTTATATGAAAATGGGTGGTAATTAAAAATCTAATACCCTTTATTATGTGGAATTGAGTCATACATTTAAAGAAATTATTTTAAAACCTCTAAATATATAAATGGATTTGGGGGAATGAAAGGGGATTTAGAAAATTAATAATGTAAAAAAATAACAAAACATTAAAGATAAAACATATATTTGATAATGGATATCATTTATAGTAATTATTACCGCATGTTTGGTTAATTATGATGTCATAATATACACTGTATATTTATACTGTATTTAATTTTTTCCTGAAAATTAGACATTCTCTGGAAATTATGAAAAACTAACCATTTGATAATATCGATGTTATAATTCCGAAAATAATACTAATTTTAGAAAATTAATTATATATATTTTTTAATAATGAATTTTAAAATATAAATAAACATTTATTAAGAATTTATAGGTTTTTTTCAACAAATGTTTTTGAACCCTTATAATAATTACATTTGATTCATAAAACTTATTTGATCATTTAAATTTTAATAGAAATAATTAATATTAATATGTTTTTAAAATATTATTTATTTTAAAAAACAACATTAATTCTTCAAAATAAACTCATTAATTGAATTTGATTATTACCCAAATATACATTTTGTGTTTTTCTGAATCAAAATATAATTTTTATCTAATTAATTTATAAATAATTTATAAAGTAAAAACAATAATGAAAAAATAAAACCATAATTTTAATGATATTTGAATATAAATTTTCTAGTTTTGCTGCATATATTCATTTTTATATTATATTTTCCATTAATTAACCTATTTTCCATTTATCTTTGTTCATAAAATATTTACTACAATTACTATTCATATTTTTCAAAAATTAAGTAGATATTATCATCTAATATTAATCATGATGATTAAAAATATGGAATCCATTTTATCAAAATAAATTCATATAGGTGAGATATTTTAGTGTAATATAAAACCCACATGCATGATTGATTTTGGTTTTCCAAAAAATACATTTTAAAAAAAGTTATTTTACAAAAAATCTATCAATATTAATATTGATTATATGAATTTAAATTAATAAATATATATATATATATATATAATATAAAAATTTATTTAAATTAATTAATATTATATAAATAGATTATTTTCTCTATTAAGTAAAATATGTATAATTTATGAAAAATCTATAAATATCACCATAAAATGATTTAGATATTATGATATTAAAAATCGATATCATTTTTGAAAATCAATTTTTTAAATTTTCTATAAAATAAATTTTATGTTTTTTAAAACAACGAAAAAATAATAATTTTTTGATAAAAAATATTTTGAAGAATAGAAATTTATTTCCAAAACATCATTGATTTTTTAATAAGAATTTATAAATATATTTGGGATATATATGTCTGTATTTCATAAAGTAGTTAACCCAAGGAAGATCTATAAATTTAATGGAAATAATAAAAATGACACATTTAAAAAATCACTCTTGGTTTGGGATCAGTGTTACGTATTCCATATGTTATCAAACATACTTTCCTATTTTAAAAACATTGGGTGTTGCATTCTTCCCCCTTTAATAAATTTCCTCCTCACTATTTAAACATTAACATGGTTCTTCCTATTTCCATCCATTTACTAGAATAAGGAGGAAATTAGTTATGTGTATTTTTAAACTATTAAACAAAAAACAAGAATCCAATAAAAATAATGGGTTAACATATAAATTTCATGTATTTCTTCAACATATAAATTTATAGGCTTCAATCAATGTTTCTTATGAAATATTTTCTAACATATAATATTATGGGAATTTTTTGTTCCCTTAATAATGGTTCATAATTATTTTATGATTTCACAATATCATATCCCCCAGGAGTGCCAAAGTATGTGTGCAGCAGTGCCTATTGTGGTGTAACACTTCACAGTTGATTCTATCTCAACGTGGTGTTTTCAGATTTAAACCATTGGTAAATCTATTCTATATCCACATCCTCTTGTTTTATTAAGATAGGGATGTGTTTTCTTGATAAACAACTTACCTAATACATGCCAAAATATAGGGATTTTTTCTTAAACATAGTGTTATCCCTATAAATTTTCTAGAGTTTTCTAATCTTAATCCAAAAAATAACTATACTTTTCCATTGATTCCATCTCTATCAAACATTATTATTTATTACCAATTAATGGATTATTTATTAAATAGATTTACACTTAAAACATCAGGAACATTATAGAATCCTATTTTATTTTTGAATTAGGTTCATAGCATAGCATCTTGAATATACGATACAATAACATTATTAAAAATTTTATTAGGTTGCTTCTAAAATTCCATGTATTTTAAAAACCCATAGAATAACATGGGGAAAAAGATAAAAAAATGGGTGATATGTAAAGTCTATTATGGAAATAAACATAGAATAACATGTTACATGTTATGAAATTTTCATATCAATGTGTAATAAAATGTGTTTGATTCATAAACATGAATAATAAGACATCATATAACATGATTATGCTAACATGGGAAATGCGGAACAACGTAAAATAGTAATCAATAAACATAGGTCAAGTCTAACTACCAATACATCATGATAGAATAAGTACAATAAAGTAATCATGTTCATTTCATATCCCAACATGATGTCTCGTGAGAGTAAACAATACCAAATTCATTGGAGTGCTATAAAATTCCGGTTGCACCCTTCATATTCATTTAATTCTTATGCTTTTGTTTTCCACATAGACCATGAAAAATTAATTCATTCATTGTCATATTTACTTCCAGGATTATGTTTTGTTGAACATATTCATGTTATTAACACTTAAAAAAGTATAAGTGTATATAGGTTAGCAACCTTGTTGAGATATAGTTATGGTATTTACTACACAATTGTTTGGGCATGAAACATTGGGCTGAAATTTCAGCAGCATATCTATTGAGTCAATAAGGTTTCCTTATAACTATTCCATTGCTTCATGTTTGGGGAGATTATTGATTCAATAAGGTTTCCTTATAACTTAAAAATTACTCATGTTTTGAAAATCACAAACGCCTTATCTCAATCCAAATTTCATTTTACCCTCTATTTTACTTTCATAAGGAAAATTTTTCTTCCCCAAGGAAATTTATCCTTACCATGTTTTTCATTGTTCATTATCTTTTCTTACTGTAAAATTCAGTTTCATATCTAAAAACTCGGAGTCTTATAATACTTATATAAAAAGTATTCTATTTTCAGGATCCGAATTCAGACTCTGAGTTCTCTGAATTTAGACTCAGAACTCTTATGAGTTCGGACTCCGAGCTCTCTAAATTCAGACTCCGAACTCTTATGTGTTCTGGCTCTGAGTTATTTGAATTGAGACTCCGAACTCTTTTGAGTCTTGACTTTGAATTCTAATGAATTCAAACTCTTTACTTTGTAAATTCAGAATTCGAATTCTAATGAATTTAGACTCCAAACTTTGTAAGTTCTAACTACAAATTCTCATGAATTCTGACTCCGAACTTTGTAAGTTATGACTCAAAACTCTAATTAACTCTGACTACGAACATTTTAAGTTCAGGTTCTGAATTCCTATGCATCCAAATTCCAAATTTCCTTGAAATTCAGACTCAATAATTCTATAGAGTCCAGGTTCTGAATTCATTAGAAAACAGAATCTGAATATTCTCGTATTATAGACACCAAATGTTTTTTTGGTTAGACTCATAAATTTTATTTTCTTACATTCTGAATATTTTATTTTGTTTATGTAACCATATTTTTTCTTACAATTGTTTTTTTCTAAAACGTTGTCATGTAGTCAGTTACTAACTAACCATTGTTTGAGTGACACATGTACATGTTCCTCTGAAATTCAAGTAAAAATACGACAGTTGGAGGAGGGAGCTGACCATTGGAGCTGTGCCACAAATATAAGCTTATTTTAAATAGCTCAATAATGTTCTATGAATCTAGAGATCACATACTGTTGAAGTGATTTCTAGAGATAGAATCTCATTCTTAGTGCGTACGGAACATCTTGTTCCGATTTTCTTCATGCGACTCCAAATGTTGCTGATTACATTTGAGGAATTCCGAGGATAGGGAGACAGAGGTGTCGACTACCTTAATGTTCGAGGAATTCCTTGGTGAGGAAGATAAAGGTGACGACTACCTTGATGTTGAGGGCCAGCATGGATATAAAGATAGACTCCGATCTTTTTATCAGGAGCTTACCTTGGTGTGGGTATGACAAACATTCATGAAAATATAAATCAAATGACCTTTATCCAAGGATGTTGACTTTGGGTTAAAAGATTTATTATTTGTTACTTGGTTTGTTTCATGTTTTCCACTGTATTTTGATTGTTGAGGAAAGTATAACTATCTTATACTTCCTTATACTTGTATACTCTAATTTAGTAATGTTCTATATGCTTTAAGGTAGAATCATTATCTTTGTAAACATTCATTAAGTTTCATTTTCCAGAACCATCTTTTCTGGAATCACTTTCTCAGAATGATATTTCTAGAATCAAGAAACTGTGTAGAACAAGAGGTTTTTTGAATTACCATGTTTATCCTTGTTAAACATAATCATATTTAAAGGTTCAAAAGGAATTTTATAAAGTATAAAATTCACACCCCCCCCCCCGTGTATTTTGAGCATTATTAGATACTTTATCCAGTATCTATATCATTTTGATCCAACATTAGGTATTATTGAGTATATAATGCACCACATACCATCTCCACAATTGGTATCAGAGGAGGTCTCTAAAATACTTATATTCACATATAAGTTTTCCGTTCTAAATTTTTCATTGTTCTGGATTTTCCTTATGAGGAATATTTTCCTTGTTTACTTAACCTTAGAAAAAAACAAGATTGTGTGGAGACAGTTTTCTTAAAGATGTCACGAATCGACGTTGGTTCCATTAAAAACCTAAATCCAACAAGACTGGCTATTTTTGATGGGAATGATTACAAATATTGGAGAGATTGCATGAAGACATTTATTATCAATACATGAGTACACAATATTGTTATGCTTATTGGAGGATATAAAATACCGGACAAGGAAGTTACTACATTCACAAATCAAGAAAAACATGAATATCAACTAAAGTATAAGGTATGAAATACATTTATTTGTTCCATGATGAGATATATATATAGCCAAATTTCATCTTCTGGAGTAGCAAATTGTTTTTGGAAGAAAATTTAAGTCACACACTTCGGAACTTCAAAATTCATTGAAACTAGAAGAGCCATGCTCAGAGATGAATATTATGGGTTTTTCTTTCCTTATGGAGAACCAATATGTATAGTGAACTAGAGATTTCTGACTATCATTAATAGTATACAATCCATGGGTGAGAAAGGATTATATGATGGAGCTCTTGTGGACAAGATCATATACATCATTCCTAATAAGTGGGAATACAAGAGAACTTCAATTGATGAAAATAAAAAGGTTACTCAGATTACTCTTGATAAAATTTTTGGAACTATTCATCAACATGAGACTAGAATGAAGAGAGATTCCGGTAATGTAAAGAAGAATAATGG
This sequence comes from Viscum album, assembly GCA_963277665.1. Lineage (NCBI taxonomy): Eukaryota > Viridiplantae > Streptophyta > Magnoliopsida > Santalales > Viscaceae > Viscum > Viscum album. The sequence goes on along the minus strand of OY728142.1, from coordinate 438,637,179 downwards.
GAATGGAAGTGTTTCTTTTACTAAAACTTCAAATCATATGAATGCCAAGACTCTTAAGAGAGTTACAAGATCCAAATCTAAGAAGGTTGTTATACCATCCGAATCTAGTGTAAGTGAATCATCAGAAAATGAACGAGCCAATGTTGCTCGAAGGATGAACAAGATAGTTGCACAGAAGAACATTTAATCCAGATATAAAAAGAAATAAATGAAAGATAAAAAAGATGCAGAAGTCACATGTTATGAATGCAAGAGAGATGGAATATAAGATTTGATTGTCCTAGGATTAAGATAAATGAAAGAAAGGAAAATAATTTTTAGAGAAACATAAATAAGTACTACAGAGCTAAATCTAAGAATGTCTCGAAAGCTAATGACACCAGGAGTGCCAGGGGTGGTGACTCTTATGATGAATCATCAGATTAAAAATCTTCTTGATAGAATAATCCTGTTTTAATAGCAAGAATACCTATTGACAATCATTGCTTAATGTCTAAGTTACACAATGCTGAATCAATGATCAATGTTTCTGTGAATACAAATTATAGTAATGATAAAAACCATGACTCTTCGGATGAATAATATTCTTATGATAAATATGATAATTTACCTTCCTATGAAAAAGACTCTAGGTTTTCTAAGATTCTTGAGAATGAGAATTCTAATGTCAACAAGATTCTTGATAAAGAAAATTCTAGGATTTCTATACTTACAAAGGAAATATCGGATCTTTGTAAAGATCTTAATAAGAAACCCCTTTATTTTTAAAGTATTTCCAAATACCTTAAGTATAGCGACCCGGCTTTTTCTTGCATTACTATTACATCATTTCAAAGATAAACAACATAATAGTATTACACATGGAGGATCCAGAGGTTTAGTGTCTTGGGAAAACTAGGACCATACATAAAAAATACAACTTTAAGCATAAACATTCTTCTAATTTCTTCTTCTATTGCTTCTTATTGACACTTGTCCTCTCCTTAGTACATGTAGCCACCTGAGGATATACATAAAAAGGGGTGATCTAAAAGCCCAGTAAGAGGATAGATAAGAACAATACATCATGGGGTGAGCATAATCATGACATAGGCAAAAGATCATGAACATGAGAGGAGCATAAATAATAGTTTTGAAATGTGGCAATGCATTAAAATGAAACATCATGTCTTAGTGGTTAACTACCACGCATAATTGTGAACAAAGATAGCATCATGTTCACACATCATTTCACATTTACTCATGAGATTCATCACTTCACCCAATGCATTGGAGCGCTATATAATTCTGGGTGCACCCGTCACATTTAAACATTCATATTGCGCTATTTAATTACGGGTGCACCCGTCACATAATAACATTATCATTATCATGCTTGACACATAGAACACATATCAAACATGTACATAAATAACCCATGGAAAGGAATGGGTTTCATCTCATAATAACACAATCATAATCTTTGGGTTCCCAAAAGAAAGAGGGAACAACATACTTGACACAAGAACCATCAACCATGAATGAGGGGTAAAATGTGAGATCTTGAAAGAATAGTTATTTTGGAAAACATTTTGATGGACATAAAAACCAGTGACAAACATGTATATCCCAGAAAAGTAAATTAAATGATGAACAAATGATCTTTGAGGAGTAACCATATCAAAAATAGAGTGAAGGAGGGAGAACCCGAAGGAAGAAAATTGGGTTCGACATTTCCCCTAACCTTGTACTTGAATGTCTCCTTCTATTTAATTTCCTATATAATAACATTATATTCATTAATTAGAAATTCAATAACCTTTTATACAATAATAGGGTTCATTATGGTTTCATTATTTCATATTATGTTCCTTTGGATGACTTATAGTGTTTAAAAACATTGATCGGGGATGTTCGTTTTCATGGTTTTCTTGAGCGGTCCACTTGTATTCTTAATTTGATGTTTGGGTAGATCATGGGTAAACATCCAGAACTGATATTACACGTAATTAATGATATTACAGAAGCTTTAATGATTTTATAATGAGTTATATTAGATCCATGTGGCCGAATCATTAGATAAGAATTAAATGAAGATTATTTGGGCTAATTTGAGCGGTTTTTTGGATCACAACCAACTCATTTTAACTTTTCACTTAGTAGTATGGCCATAGGATATTTCCAGAACATAAAAAAGAAAAAAATACATATAAAATATTCTGGTTCAACCATAAAATTGTTTCATGACCAGATTGAAGGTAGAAATGGAAGAAGAGAGCATGTTGTTTTTCAAGGTGATAAATTATCACCACATGAACAATGTTCTCTTTAATAAAATAAAAGGAAGAGGGAAAGGGTGTGGGGTGATATAATATACCATTAGAATCATAATATTACATTATATATATAATACTGGATTTAAAAAACAATTTGGATGACGATAGGTTGGAAGAGATCAAGAAAGGAACTTGAACATGAAAGGAAATTAAAGGAGAAGAGGGAGAGAAATTACCTTTAGAATCTTCCTCTTGAGAACCTCCTTAAGGAAGATAGGATTGGTCTTTTGATGAGACCAGAAGCTTTTGGACGTGGGGTAGAGGCTAGGGAAGGTTTTTGGGAAGAGTTTAGAGAAGGCTTGGAGCTTGAGAGGTGTGAGTAAAAGAGGGAGTGAAGGGTGGTTTTATAGAGGAGGGGAGACGGGTTTCCTTAATATAAAATTGATTGGTTTATTAATTTCACCAAAGACAAGGAATAGTGAGACTTGGATGACTAAGAATAGTAAATAAGACTTTTTAATTCGGGATTTGGGTGCTTACATCACTTGTGATGTCAGGAATAGTGGGTTTTAATTAAAATGTATTTATATGATAAATTAATGTATTCTACTATTCATAAAAAATTCAAGTATCTCAGAAAAATCCCAAAATTTTACCCCAAACATTTTTCGACATGTAGAATCCAAAAATGAAGTTCATTTTTTAAAAATAATTTTCTAAATATTATTCATTTAATATTTAATTAAAATCATAATTTACTTTAAAAAACACCTTTTAAAATTAAAACCGATTTTTCTATTCTTTCAAAAATTACTTAGGGTCTTATAAAATTATCTAAAAACTATTAGACATTGATTCAATAATTTATGAATATATTTCAGGAAAATAAGTATTCTTTTAAATTAATTAATTAATTATAATTAATTATTTATGACTTATAAAATACCAAAAATGTATACTAAGGTCAAATTGTCACTGTCTAAATTTTATTTTATTATTCATAGGTAATGTTACTCTTATTTACTATTTATAAGGGTCATATTACTATTCATAAGGGTAGGTTACTATTCATAAGGGTAGGTTACTATTCACCAAAAATTATTTTTGTTTCATTGGACTCCAAAAACTATCTTGAACACAACTGTGAATGTTGGATTTTTAAACTTCCAAACATAGGGGTGACAAACTTATGTTTAAAGGTCACTTATCACTTAGTAGTTCATTATTTTGTGTTTTTATTACATAGATATAAGAATGGAATTTTCTATTGAAAAACTTTAGGTCGCTACATTCTTCCCCCCTTAAGAAATTTCGCCCCAGAAATTTCACTTTACACAAACAGGTGAGGGTACTTCTCCTTCATTGCCTCTTCCGGTTCTCAAGTAGCTTCCTCAAAATTTTGGTTCCTCCACAACACTTTGACAAGGCGGGTTGTCTTGTTGGGTAGAACCTTATCACTTCGGTCCATAATTTTTACCGGCTGCTCCTCATAGAAGAGATCATCTTCCAACTATACCACCTCTGAGTTTAGTACATGTGAGGGGTCTGAAATGTACTTCCTTAGTAGTGATATGTGAAACACGTCATGAACTTGAGCCATATTCGGTGGAAGTGCCAGACGATAGGCCACAGATCCTATACGATCAAGGATCTCAAAGGGGCCAATGTACCTTGGGAATAGCTTCCCTTTCTTCCCGAATCGCATGGCTCTCTTCCGTGGAGATATTCGAAGGAAGACTTTATCTCCAACATCGAACTCCAAGTCCCTTCAACGATTGTCATCATAGCTCTTTTGCCGACTTTGAGCAGCTTTGATGTGTTTCTGGATGACTTGAACCTTCTCTGTCATCTCTTGAACAAGATCGGGACCAAGTAGCTTTCGTTCTCCAACTTCATCCCAACATGTTGGAGTTCTACATCGCTTCCCATAAAGAGCTTCATACGGAGGCATCTGAATACTCGAGTGGATGCTATTGTTGTATGAGAACTCAACCAATGGAAGGTGCTGATCCTAACCACCTTTGAATTCAAGAGAGCGGGATCTTAGCATATCTTCAAGTTTCTGAATAGTCCTTTCAGACTGGCCATCAGTTTTGGGGTGATAGGCCGTGCTGAAATTTAATTCAGTACTCAAAGCATGTTAAAGGCTCCTCCAGAATTTAGAAGTGAACCTTGGATCACGGTCAGAGATAATAGAGATCGGAACACCGTGCAATATCACTACTTCCTTCACATATATCCTTGCAAGCTGTTCAAGTGAGAGGTCTTCCCAAATAGTGATAAAATGGGCAGTCTTGGTGAGTTGGTCAACCAAAACCCATATCGCATTATTTCCTCTTGACATTTTCGGGAGACCCATGACAAAGTCCATAGTAACATTTTCCCATTTCCACATCGGTATAGGCAATGGCTGCATCATACCTTTAGACTTTTGCCGCTCAGCTTTAACTTGCTGACATACCAAGCACCTTGATATATATTCTGCAATCTCCTTCTTCATGTTATCCCACCAAAAGTGTTCTCGGAGATCACGATACATCTTGGTACTTCTAGGATGAATAGAGAAAGTTGAGCTATGTGTATTATCCAATAGCTCCTTCTTTATTCCGGGTGATGAAGGTACACAAAGCCGCATTCCAAACCGAATCACACCATCATCGTCGATATGGAACTCTTGCAGCTTCCCTTCCTTTACTGCATTTACCCTCTTTTGTATCTCCACATCATCCCTTTGTGCTTCCTTAATCTTCTGTTGGATGGATGGTTGCGCAATCATTTGGGAAAGTAAGGATGTATCCCCTGCCCTTACGATTTCCAAATCCATCCTTTTCATATCCAAGAAGATAGGGTCTTTCTCAATCCTCAACATGGATAGAGTAGCAGGTTCTTTCCTGCTTAGAGCATCAGCTACCTTGTTCGCCTTTCCACGATGATAGTGAATAGAGCAATCGTAATCCTTGATTAGCTCTAACTATCTCCTTTGACACATGTTGAGCTCCTTTTGTGTGAATATATACTTTAGGCTCTTGTGGTCGGTGTATATGTCAGACTTCTCACCATAAAGGTAGTGCCTCCAGATTTTCAAGTCAAAAATCACGTCTTCCAGCTCTAGATCATGCGTCGGGTAGTTCTGCTCATGGATCTTCAACTGTCGTGAGGCGTAGGCTATCACATTATCATTTTTCATGAGTACACAACCCAAGCCATTCTTTGAAGCATCACTGTATATCACAAAACTTTCTCCACTTTTCGGTAGTGTGAGTACAGGTGCAGTGATTAGCCTTCTCTTTAGCTCCTTGAAGCTTCCCTCACATTCTTCTGTCCATACATACTTTACCCCATTCCTTGTTAACTTAGTTAGCGAGCTTGACAATCGTGAGAATTTTCTCACAAAACGTCGGTAGTACCAAGCTAGTCCAAGAAAACTACGGATTTCTGTGACACTAGAGGGCCTGGGCCATTCTTCAATCACCTTTTTCTTTGAAGGGTCCACATAAATTCCCTCGCTTGTGATCACATGTCCCAAGAACGTGACTTGATTCATCCAAAAGTCACACTTTCTAAACTTGGCGTACAACTTCTCCTTTCTCAATGTCGCCAACACAAGTCTTAGATGTTCTTCATGTTCCTCCTTGCTCTTGGAGTAGATGAGAATATCATCGATAAACACTACCAAAAATTTGTCGAGGTAATGTCTAAAGACTCTATTCATCAAATCCATGAAGATTTCATGGGCATTAGTAAGTCCGAAGGGCATCACCAAAAACTCATAGTGACCATACCTTGTACGGAAGGCAGTCTTCTGAATATCTTCCTTCTTCACCTTTACTTGATGATATCCAGAACGAAGATCAACCTTTGAGAAGTATTGAGCTCCTCTTAACTGGTCGAACAAGTCATCAATCCTTGGGAGAGGATACTTGTTCTTTATGGTGATCTTGTTGAGTTCCTGATAATCGATACACAGCCGCATGGTACCATCCTTCTTCTTCACAAAGAGCACTGGCGCACCCCAAGGTGATGCACTAGGGCGTATGAACCCTTTGTCTAGATGCTCTTGCAGCTGCTTCTTTAACTCCTCCAGTTCGATAGGATCCATCCTGTAGGGGCACTTCGAGATAGGAGTAGCTCCGGGTATGAGTTCAATTGAGAACTCTACCTCACGATCCGGGGGAATTCCGGGTAACTATTCGGGAAATACATCGCCGTATTCCGTTACGATGGGAATTTCCTCAAGGTTGGAACTTTCCTTTGACACAAACATTTGGGCGAGGTATGCTTCTTCATAGGGAATCATCACCCACACCATTGAAGTATTTTTCAAAGGATATTCATGATCTTCCTTGCATTTGTAAAGGAGCATGGGATGGTTCAGAATATGAAAATATATTTCCTTTTCTAGACAGTTGATATGTTCACTATATAACGAGAGCCAATCCATTCCCATTATAGCGTCGAATTCCACCAAGGGAAGTATTACGAAATTTGCCGGAAGAATCATCCCACATACGTCAACAGGAGAAGAATCAAACACTTGGGCTGCAATGATTGCACCACTTGGTGTTTTTACAGATATCTCTACTTCAAGGTTTCGGGGCTTCGATTCTATAGTTCTAGAAAACTTACAAGATATAAAGGAATGCGTAGAACCAGAATCAAATAAGACTTTTTCCATTATTGAGTGAATAGGAAGTGTACCTTGTACGACTTCATTATCATGTTCCACCTCCGCAGTAGTGATGGAATAAGCCTTCCCTTGTTCCTTTGGCTTTGGTGGTTGTTGGCCCTGATTACCCTCGAGAGCTCGAGGTTTAGTGCACTGGTTTGAATAGTGCCCTAGCTCCTTACAGTTGTAGCATTGAACCACGAGTGGTTCTCTCCTTTAATCAGCTACATTATCCTTCCTTTTCATGTCTCTTCGACACTCGTGAACTAGGTGTCCTTCTTTCCCACACTTGAAGCATTTCTCTGTCCCTTTGAGGCAGTTCCCATTATGCAACTTCCCACATTTTTGGCATGTGGGTCGTTGTGTTTTCTTCCCATATTTATCACTAGATCCACCAGCTTGAAACTCCATCTTTCTTTTCTTATCACCATAGCCATGGGACCATTCTCCAAACTTCATCTCCACTTTGAGAGCACACTGAAAAACATCTTCAGAACTCCCAAAGTCTCGAATTGCAAGATCCTTTCGAAGATGTGGTTTTAATCCTCTAAAGAATCTATCAATTTTGCTATCATTGTTGATAACAAAACTCAAAGCATACCTTGCGAGCCTTGTGAAATTTTCTTCATAGGTAGTGACAGATTCTCCTTCTTTTTGCTTGAGCTCTATGAATTCTCTCTCCATCTTTGTCCGAAGAGTTCGTGGGAAGTACTTATTAAGAAACATTATCTTAAAGTCTCCCCATTCCATCTCTTCAATTTCTTCCCTTGGATTGGTGTTCTTAATCAAAGCCCACCATTGATCAGCTTCTCCATCTAGAAGATAAACGGCTAGAGTCACCTTCCCTGTCTTGGAACAGTGAAGAACAGAAAAAATTTTCTCCATGGAGTTTACCCACTATTCCGCAACTAGTGGATCGGAAGATCCACAAAACGTCGGTGGTCGTTGCCGCATAAAACTTTCGATAGCTAGTTGCTCCCTCTTTGGTGAAGAAGGACGTTCCCCATTATTATGGTTATTATTCATAACCCGAGATAATTGAGTAAGCATCGCCATGAAGTTTTGAACTCCACTTCCAAAATCATTGGGGATGTCGTTCGGGCAATCGTTGCATTGGCCCTCGCAAGAGTTGTTGGCCTGATTTCTCCTGGTTCCCACCATTTTCTAAAATACAAAATGTTAGAACAAAACATAAGTAAACAAGTCATGAATAACTTATTCTTTAAAACAATTATACCAAAAACATAACATATGGGATCCCTAGGTAAATATCCTTGTGTGCATATTTGTAATCAGTCTCATGCTAGAGGTTTTATTTAGGGTTCACTAATCCTAATTCCCAAATTAACTAAACCTTTCCTTTGATACCAACTATAGCGACCCGGCTTTTTCTTTCATTACTATTACATCATTTCAAAGATAAAAAACATAATAGTATTACACATGGAGTATCCAGAGGTTTAGTGTCTTGGGAAAACTAGGACCATACATAACAAATACAACTTTAAGCATAAACATTCATTTAATTTCTTCTTCTATTGCTTCTTATTGGCACTTGTCCTCTCCTTAGTACATGTAGCCACCTGAGGATATACATAAAAAGGGGTGAGCTAAAATCCCAGTAAGAGGATAGATAAGAACAATACATCATGAGGTGAGCATAATCATGACATAGGCAAAAGATCATGAACATGAGAGGAGCATAAATAATAAACTTGAAATGTGGAAATGCATAAAAATGAAACATCATGTCTTAGTTGTTAACTACCACGCATAATTGTGAACAAAGATAGAATCATGTTCACACATCATTTCATATTTACTCATGAGATTCATCACTTTACGCAATTCATTGGAGCGCTATATAATTCTGGGCGCACCCGTCACATTTAAACATTCATATTGCGCTATATTATTCTGGGCGCACCCGTCACATCATAACATTACCATTATCATGGTTTCCACATAAAACATATATCAAACATGTACATAAATAACCCATGTAAAGGAATGGGTTTCATCTCATAATAACACATTCATAAGCTTTGGGTTCCCAAAAGAAAGAGGGAACAACATACATGACACAAGAACCATCAACCGTGAATGAGGGGTAAAATGTGAGATCTTGAAAGAAGAGTTATTTTGGAAAACATTTTGATGGACATAAAAACCAGTGACAAACATGTATATCCCATAAAAGTAATGGAAATTATGAACAAATGATCTTTGAGGAGTAACCATTTCAAAAATAGAGTGAAGGAGGGAGAACCCGAAGGAAGAAAATTGGGTTCGAGATTTCCCCTTACCTTGTACTCGAATGCCTCCTTCTCTTTAATGTCCTGTATAATGACATTATATTCATTAATTAGAAATTCCAGAACCATTTATACATTAATAGGGTTCATTCTGGTTTCATTATTTCATATTATGTTCCTTTGGATGACTTATAGAGTTTAAAAACATTGATCGGGGATCTTCGTTTTCATGGTTTTCTTGAGCAGTCCACTTGTATTCTTAATTAGATGTTTGGGTAGATCATGGGTAAACATACAGAACTGATATTACATGTAATTAATGATATTACAGAAGCATGAATGATTTTATAATGATTTATATTATATCCATGTGGCAGAATCATTAGATAAGAATTAAATGATGATTATTTGGGCTAATTTGAGCGGTTTTTGGATCACAACCAACTCATTTTATCTTTTCACTTAGTATTATGGCCATAGGATATTTCCAGAACATAAAATAGAACATAATACATATAAAAAATTCTGGTTCAACCATAAAATGGTTTCATGACCAGATTGAAGGTAGAAATGGAAGAAGAGAGCATGTTGTTTTTGAAGGTGATAAATTATCACCACATGAACAAAGTTCTCTTTAATAAAATAAAAGGAAGAGGGAAAGGGTGTGGGGTGATATAATATAACATTAGAATCATAATATTACAGTATATATATAATACTAGATTTAAAAAACAATTTGGATGAAGATAGGTTGGAAGAGATCAAGAAAGGAAGGTGGGCTTGGCTTCCATTTTTATCGAGATTTAGTTTACTTTACAAAGGCAATGGCTACCATTTTTATCGAGATTTACACCTTTGGTGCTAGTCGCCAACCCCTGGCCTATGGAAGGCAGGCTTGCGGTATTCACGACACGGGCCCCGAGGATGGGTCGTGACAAATTGGTATCAGAGGAGTTCGGTTCTACCACAGAACTCAGGACTCTGATATTTCTTCTATGTGTAAGAATAGTGTTAAGAGTATTGAGTGTGGTTATCAGTCCAGCGAGTCCAGTGTTGGTGTGGCGGCCGACAAATCCATATACCAGGACCCTGACTCCTGATTTTCGACTCAGTGCATGGAAACATTGATTTTATGTGTGTTTCAAAAGTTTTCTTCGTGATTACTTTGTGTCAGCTCACCAGGTATACTGTATTGACCATGGTGCACCTGTCTCTTTTTAGGATGGCCCCACGATGGCAGCCAACTAGGGTTCCGAGCTTTGTGCGAGATGGAAGACCACCGGGCGACAAGGCCTCGGTGCAGGGCCCTATTACAGCGGAGGCACCGGCGGTACCTCTACCCACAGAGCCACTGATTCCACCAGCCCCAGCGGCTGAGAGTGCACATTGCCTTAGTGAACTACACGAGTTTCAGCGTCAGAGCCCGCTGAGTTTCTGTGCAGAGACGGACCCTTAGGCAGTCGAGGATTGGTTGGAGGATGTTGTTTGAGTTTTCAGCTTTGTAGGGACACCATCAGACCACCTGGTGATCCTTGTGGAAAGTCTCCTGCACGCTTTAGCAGGTAGATGGTGGATCCTGATGCTCCAGGTGCACGACAAGGCATCACTGCTTTGGACGAACTTCGAGATCCTCTTCTTCTTAGAGTTTTTTTCAGCCACCCTCCGTGTGGTGCTCATTCAGTAGCTACTACAGCTGCGGCAGGGCAGCATGACGGTATCCCAGTACAGGGTAAGGTTTACTGATCTCTCGCGCTACTCCACAAACATAGTGCGGGACCCATTCTTCCAGTCTTGGACCTTCGAGCAGGGACAGAGGAATGAGATCAGTGCTTCGATGATCTCCCTCAACATCCCGACGTAGGTGGGGGTGCTGGACAGAGCCCATCTAGTGGAGAGTTTTCTCGCCAAGAATTCAACAGTGGTGAGACCCTCCGTAGGATGACCCGTATCGGAGTCTTCCACAGCTTGTAGTAGATAGTTGACATAGAGGTCCAAGTAGGCCAGGGCATCAGATGAGCAATCTGAGGAAACAGGTTCGTTTGTGCGGGGCACACGAAACATAGCCAGCCACATGGGGAGTAGACAATGCTATGAATACAGCGGGTAGGGTCACATGGCTCGAGACTTCCTGATCCACCCTGCAGATGAGCAGAAGGCTATAGAGGGACCTCCCAAGCAGAGTTTCGACCATGGTGGTCTGCAAAGAGCAGACGGACGAGGCAGAGGAGCTGACCGAGTAGCGGGTGGTGGGAAATGCTTCGAGTACCTACCACCACCACCACCAGGAAGACCACCCCGACCACAGGGAATGGGTGGACAAGGGAGAGCTCAGCATCAGGCAGGTGAGGATTACGGCCATGAAGCTCTGGGAGCAAATGGATAGGATCGGGACTAGCTCCAGACATGGAGACTATTGTTCATGTTGCTTCTAGATTTGTTGATGTTTTGTGTCTTTGTACCTTGAGAAATAGTAATAAAATACACTTGTTCTTGTGACGTTTTTCCCTGTCCTTTTTACGTAGTTGATACTAAGAGGTTCTGGTTTAAACTGTTGACTTGACCCTCACTTTTGATATAGCTACAGGAGGAGACCTAGTGACCACACACTAATGCCGACAGTGTGACTCAACCCTCGGAGGAAAGAGTAACGGTTGGATCTCTTAGTAGTAGCGTCGTGGCCTTATGATGTCATCCATGGAATAGATTAGTATCATTCATGTCATGATTGACTGTATTAGGCAAGGAACATGGTTCATCCAGGGGATGAGCCCGGATTTCTCTTAGCAGCAAAGAAGAAATCTTAGCAGCTCTTGTAGGACCAGAGAAGGTTCGGGTCATCTAGGAGCGGATGAGGACAGCTCAGAGCCGAAAAAAGTCTGATGCTGATAGGAGGCAGAGACCAGTAGTGTTTTAGGATGGCGACCACATTTTCTTATGGGTCTCACCTCGACATGGTTTATAAAGATTTGGCCCAGGAAGTAAGTTATCTCCGAGGTTCATTGGACCCTTCTCGGTCCTCGACAGGGTATGCGAGGTGGTTGACCACTTGACCCATCCACCTCAGTTGAACCAGGTGCATGACATCTTCCACATATCTCAGCTGACGAGATACGTGCACAACCCGACCCATAAAATTGACCACGGGGAGCTGGACGTCGTAGACAGGGCTACATTTATGGAAGTTCCCATGGAGATCGAGGATCGACAGGAGTAGGTCCTATGTGGATAGTTGATTACCTTAGTGTGTGTTGAAGCTTTACAGGGACGTAAATCCCTAAGGTAGGAGTAATGTAAAGACTCGGAAATTTGAAGGAAAATTTTTTCTAAATTATTCGGATTTTTACAAGTCTGTGGATTTAGACGGTACCTGATTCTGAGGCCCGTTGTGCCCAGAATAAATTTCCGAAGTTTAGCTCAGGTAAGTTCAGTGAACTAACGAGCGGGTTTTTCTAACATTTGAACTAGTTCTCAAAATCGAAATCTGAGGGCACCGATGAAACCTCAACGCCGGTAATTTCTTAGGAAGACCTTTTCTGGAGTTGCGTTTGCTCGGGAAGAGTTGTTAAAATATTGTGGATTAAGTTTAAAGTGAAATAAAAATTGTGTTACAATTTTATTTCATATTCTTAGTTGTTACAACCTATGTGTGGAAGTTGGGTGAGACCCACTTGTTTCTAACTACCCTTGAGAGAATAAAGGTGGGGTGGGACCCACATGAGGCCAACCCCTCACATTCTCTAACTCCTCTAATCTCCCACTTAAGTGTGTAAACCTTGAAACTTCCCATTAATTTGTGACCTTCCCTCTGTCCACATTTATTCAATGCCAACCCTTTATGTTAATTAAGTGAGTTATGTATTTTTAAATTTTTAATTTTGAAAGGCATGACTTAAGATAATAAAAGGAGAGGGATCTTATTTTATAAGGTTGGGTTGTGGTGTAAGGGAATTGGGAGAAGAGAATTCTATGTCTAACGAACTTCATCTTCTTCGCGAAGAACGCCAAGACTTTGAAGAAGAACGTCATCACCACAAGGAGAGATCACCGTGTCATCTCTTCTCCTCTCTACAGCCGGTGTGTGATGACATTCCAAAAGAATGACGACGTTCCCTCATTCGATCTTATTTTTGGGTCATAGGAAGGGATAGGCCGCTCCTCCTCGGACGTTCTCCGTGAACATATACGGAGCTCTACCTCACGACGCCATTTCCCGCGACGATCATCGTTTGAAAACTTCTTCGAGGTAGGGGTTGATTTTATACATTGAAGACTAAATTGACGTACTTAGTTAATTTTTATCCACTTGATATCAATGTAACGGTAGGAGGTCAGACCACACAAACACGGTCGATCCTCCTCCCCTTTGTTGCTGAATTTCTTTGTGGATCCGAATGGGGATGGCGCGGTGCCAAAGCACCGCACAGAAACAGAAGAAACGCGGCCGGAGCGGGCCGCGGAGAAGGAGCATGGTACCGTCGCGCCGCTCCGAAACACCTTGGAGGGCCACGGATGGGGAAGGCTGCGGAGGAGGGGCGCGATTCCATCACGCTGCACTGGTCGGGAAAGAGCCGCGGCGGAGCAGCAGCAGGTGGCTAGTCTCACCGGCCGCCAGAAACCAAGGAGAAAGTCACGTCCTTTGGCTATATAGGTTCTGTATGGAGGGAGGCCGAATATCCGGCCGCCGGCGATCAAGGAAGGCAGGACCCGCGGGGGGTCCCGCGGTGGCTCACCGGCCGGCCGATTTCGGGAAAGCCGGGGGTTTATAACCCCTGGCGACCATCGAGGGAATACCCCACTGGGGTCTGCCGTTTCGGGAAAACAGGAGGGCCCCCCCCCACCTTCCTCGTCCGCTCAGCGCGCGGGCGCCCGCACCGGGCCGGACCGCCCACGCTGTGCCGGACTGCCCGTGCTAGGCCGGACCCCCGCGCCGGGCCAGGCCATGCCGGCAGTGTTGGGCTGCGCCAGTCGGGCCGGACCCTGACCCGGGTCAGGTCGACCCGATTCGAGCCGACCCAGGGGGTATCGGGCTGGGTCGGACCAGGCCCGAACCCCCTATTTTCATGATAGATCCGTTCAAATGCCCATAACATGGGTTACGAGCCCTTGATCGATGCACCATTAGTTGCGTAGCGATCCTTGTATCGAGACAATCGTTTTGGTATATTACACATAAGTTTTGGAAAAACTTTGGGTACGGCCGGGTTGGTTCGAACACGAAACCAACCGGGCCCTTGGAGTGGAAACGCTTATAACATGAGTTCCAGACGTCCGATTGATGTGTTGTCGACATTGTTGGATTCCTCTTAGTGAGAAGGTTTTTTTGGCTTAACCCACTCGAGGTTTGGACATAGTTGGAGTATGGTCATGTTGGTTTTGACTTAAAAACCAACCAAGACCCTGGGATGAAAAGCCAATAACTCTCAGACCGAGCGTCCGATTGACGAGTCGTCTGTCGCGTTATGTTCCTTTTGAAGAGACGGATATTTTGGATACATCAACTCCGGACTTCGTTCAGTTGATGTATCGACCCCCTTGGATCGTGGAGCGGACCCTCCCAGAATTGAGCATGTTATGTGTGGGAACCCTAGAGCTGGCTGCGACGAAGATGGATTTCGTACTAGGTTCCTCCATTGTTTCGACAAGGACGACTACCGTACTGGGATCCTCCGTGGGTGCGACGAGGATGAGTACCGTACTGGGATCCTCCATGGGTTCGACGAGGAAGACTACCGTATTGGGATCCTCTGTGGTTTTGACGAGGATTACTGTTGTATTAGGATCCTCGGGGGTTCAACTTTCGTGCTGGTATCCTCCGTGGGTTTGACTACCGTGTTGGGATCCTCCGTGGGTGTGGAGATGAAGACTACTATACATGGATCCTCACTGGGTTCGGTAGCAATGACTACTAAACTTGGATCCTACATGGGTTCGGTAGAGGATATGATTCAGAGACTACATCTAATCACCTCCACCCCTTTTCGTAAATGGATACCTATGTGAGCTGAGTCTTAACATACTATCATTATCATTGATATGATTGTTGTTCTTTCTTGTGTGGATTTGGTTCTTCTTTCCTGTGTGGATTTTGTTGTCAATTCTAATGTGGAATGGGTTATGTTCTCATATGTGGACTGGGTTGTACTCGGCCTCATGTGCTGGAGCTGAGCTGGAATTGGTGACTTAGGTATATGTATGGGCATATACCTAAGTAGAGTTGGTTGTCACTTCATGATTGTATCTTTCATTTGTGGTTTAGCCTTCGTGGATTCTGGGAGACCTTTGGGGGTCTCGGGGTCCCTACTGAGTAGTATACTCACCCCTGCACGGGTTATGCCCGCACTACGTTGTGTTGGATGCAGACGACAGACAACGCTGATCGAGGTAGGAGCTCATGGAGCTGGACGGTACCTGGAGGTGGATCGTTGGACGGGACGTCCACAGAGTGGACTGCTGGAGCGGAGGAGCGGAGGAGACTATCTGTACCCACCCTTCAGGTGGGATTTTCAGAGGATGGCTCGGTGTTGCTGCATTACTTTTCTGTTTTTGTACTCTATTTTCAGTTGTACTTTACTTTCAGTTGGGTTTGTATTCTGGCCCATTTAAATTCCAGCACTTACTTTTGTACACAGTTTAGATAGTGTTTACTCAGCTTGCATACTATGTGGTGTTAGTTTACATTACAAAAACAATGCCTTCCCTTTTTATCAATATTTATGCCTTTGGTGCTAGTCGCCAGCCCCTGGCATATGGAAGGCAGGCATGGGGTAGTCATGGCACAGGCCCCGAGGATGGGTCATCACACAACCTATTCCTCTTCATTGGGTTTTATAATGTCTATTTTCTTTCCCGGAGTCACTGTAAGTGATTCTTGTAAAAACCTATTCTGGTACCTAGATTTGTTCAGAGGCTTTCTTGGTGTCTTTGAGAAGAGCTTGAATTATTTCTTCCTCAAACATATTCTTCCTTTAGTTTATCTCTTGTTCATGTTTTTCATACTCTTCAACAGCCTTATGCTTCAATTATTTTTCCTCAGAAGGGTCTAGGCCAAAGCTAAGTGCTCCTTCCTTCTTATTCATTTTATCTTATCTCCACTTAGCAACAAAGTCATCTAGATATGTATTTTTCAATTTAGGTTATGGAGGTGTGGATTGGGTTTCTTAGACTGTAGAAGATTCTCCATTTAATTATGGTTCCTTTAGTTTTATCTTCTTTTCACCCTTCTTGGATGTCTCAGCAACTTCCAGATTCTTGGATAAATATTAGATCTCACATTCAAAAAAGTCATAAAAATCTCTGGATTTTCTGTTAAATCCAACAATCATCCTTCTCAGTGTATCATCACTCAGAATCATAACCTTCAAATTTCTTTCTTAGAAATTTATGAAATTTTGAAAGAATCTATACAAAGAACTATGATCTTGGAATGAATAACTGAATACATAATGATTTCTGAATTGAAGGTACCATTCTTGATATTCATAATTGTAATAAATACATACTTCACTAGATTAATCTTCCTGAGGATCACAAGAAAATCTAGAATGTAGATATCACTCTTTTTCAAGGTATCCTTATAACCATTTCTCATATTGAGAAATTCATGAGCCCAGAACTCTATAATCTGAAAATTTATAGAGAGATGATTAATATTTATTGTCTTCACACCTGAAAAACCAGGGCACTCTATTGGATTTATCCTTATCAAAACGTCCTGATATATCTGCTAGATTTTGGTTCACAAATTAGCCCCCCCCCCCAAAACATTTCTAAAATGCATGTATCCAAGCTAAAGGAAGGTGAAAAATTTTTACAATATCTCTTAATAGAAAACATATCATTTCCACCTTGACAAAAAAACATAAGGCGATATAAAATTCTACCATCATCTCAAGATAAACATGATTTTGTGACTTTGGTTTGGATACACACAGACTCCCTGAGCCATTTCACATGATATTCTTCAGAATAAAAGAATCGTATATAGAAAAAATATATATAATAAATTGTCTCTATAGATATACCATACATAAATTTTATTAACTGATGACATTTTTTCTTGAGGGAATGCTTCCCAAGACATTCATATTTGAAAAAACTAGAAAATTCAGAATGCCCCTTATGTAGTGTGGTAGAGCTTCAGTACGCCAGAGCTTGAAAACTGATTTGAGAAAAAAATTAGGGGGGCCTTATATAGGTGTTGAAGCGACATTTCATATTCCCAAATTGATCCAATAGTCAAAACAATATTGAAAAGATCTGACAGTTGAGATGAAGGATGAAGACAGATTTTGGTAGATTCCTATCTTTTGAGGTTTTTAAGATATAAATTCAGATTTAAGGAAAGTGAATCTGAAAATTTTTCTTTGAATAAGATGAAAATACCAAGAAGTAAAAATTTTATTATTAAAATTTACGTAAAGAATCATACATTCCGGATTTCTAGGAAAAATTTTAGTAATATGGAAAAATTTTCTTGAAGGATATTAGATTCTAGGAAATTTTAAAACTAGAAAATTTTGATTACAAAAAATATTGATAATTAAAAATGTATTATGAAAAAAGTTTATTATGAAAAATATTGAATACAGATAAATAATTGATTGCGAAAAATTTTAATGATGAAATTTTTTTATTATGAAAAATTTTCATTACTAAAAATTTTCATTACAAAAAAATTAATTAATTAAAAAAATGTATCAACCTATAAAAATGAGTTACTTAAGGTAATGAGATAGGTATCAACATAAAGTTGATATGGAATATTACCTTATGGTTATCATTCCAAATTTGTGTTTAATGTATTAAAATCTATCTAATGTTAATGATTTTGTAAAAATATCAGCATATTGGCCTTGAGTTTTGATAAATTGAAGAATGATCTCTCCTTTGATGGTATAATCCCTAAAAAATTGATGCCTAATATCTATGTGTTTTTCATGAGAGTGATGTGTAGGATTTTTTCTTAATGAAATGGCGTTGGTACTCTCACACATTATTTGTGTATTGGTAAAACTCATACCATAGTCTGTGAGTGTGTGTATCATCCACAAAACTTGAGCACAACAACTTCCAACTGCTATATATTCATCCTCAGTAGTGGAAAGTGATACTGATTATTTATTTCTTCATAAGAAATAAACTAATAAATCTCCTAAGAAATAACAATTTCCATATGTACTTTTCCTAACAATTTTACATCCAAAAAAATCAGCATCCAAAAACTTTATAGAAAAATCATTTCTAGATGTATAGAAGAGTCTTAAATCCATGGTTACTTTTTAATAGAGAAAAATTATTTTTACTTATTTTAAATGGGACTTTAATTGGATTAGATTGATATCTAGCACATAAGCATACTGAAAAAAATTAATTCTGGAAGACTAGCTGTCAAGTATAATAAACTTCATATCATAACTCTAAATGATGTTTGATCTACTAGTTTCCCAACTTCATCAGGATAAATACAATTTTATGTACTAATGGGAGTACACATAATTTTTGTTTTATCATATCTATAATTTTTAAGAATATTGTTAATATAATTATGTTGGGATATATACGTTCCATCTGGTTTTTGAGAATCATGAAAACTATTAAAAATATTAAATCACCCATCATACACATTTCAAAATCATATTTCATTATATTTGCAATCGAATCGGTTAAATATTGCCGAGTTGAACCAAATATAATGTCATAAACATAAAATTGGGCAATCAAAACATTTTAATTATCATTATTTATAAAAAGGGTTCGATCAGTATTTCCCTTTAACGTAATTGTTTTGTAAAAAAAATCATGTAAGTCTATCATAATAGGCTTTTGGATATTGTTTAAGCTCATATAATGATTTGGTATGTTTGAAAACTTGTTCAGGATTTTTTGTGTCTTCAAAACCAGAAGGTCATTCAACATTAAATTCTTCTTGAACATATCTGTTAAAAAATTACTTTTTACATCTATTTGAAAAATATTAAAACTAAATAATGCTACAATGGGAAGTAAAATGTGAATAGATTAATGTCTAGCTACTGGATCATAGGTTTCTTCATAGACTATTTATTTTTGTTGATTATAGCCTTCAGAAACTAATCTGGCTTTATATCTTACAATGATTCCATTTTCATCAAAAATAATCCTAAAACCCCATTTTACTCCAATAACATATGTTTCCTTAGGTCTTTCAACCAGGGTCCATAGTTTATTCCTTTCGAATTCATTTAGCTCATCCTACATTGCTTTAATCTAATCACCATCACCTAAATATTCCTTATTGTTTTTTGTTTCTAATTTGGAAATGAATTATAGATTTTCTACATCATTTCATAAAGAACTTCTAGTCCTAATCGGTTCATTTACATCACAAATGATACTGTCACTAAGACGATTCTTAAGAAACAGCTTATTTGGGTTTTGTAAAACCTGTTCATCAAAATATGGTAGGAAATATTCCAGGGTAAAGGCTTCAAAAATACATTCTTTAACATTTTCCTTGTCAAAACGATATTCTATCATGGGTTAAAAAACAGTTTTTGAAAATGCATTCGAAGATAATGTTTGGGGTTGTTTAAAAACAAAAGAATCAATTTCATAAAATATTACATGTACTGATTCATCAAATGTACAAATGTTTTTATTAAAAACCATATATGATTTAGAAGTTTTAGAGTAGGCTAGGAAAATTACTTCATTAGATTTGGGTGTGAATTTATGTAAATTAAATTTAGTATTTTGAATGAATACTTTGCAACTGAATACCTTGAAGTAGGAATGTCTAAGATTTCTACCATTCCATAATTCGTAAGGGGTTTTGTTATGAAAAATTTTATTCAAAACATGATTTATAGTATAACAAGTAGTTCTTATAGCTTGAGCCCAAAATTGTTTAGTTATAAAATATTCAATCAACATGGATCTAGTTATCTATTGAAGAATTCAATTTCTTTTTTCAATAACTCCATTCTGTTGATTAGTTTTAGAGATGAGAAGTTATGAGTAATTCATTTTATATGACAGAAAGTTTCAGAACATGAATTTTGAAATTCTCCTCCATGATCACTATAAATAGTTACCAATGAATGGTTTTTATCTTTTTTATAATGGGCTCTAAAATTTTTAAAATAATAAAAAGCATCATATTTCTTTTCTAAAAAATATACCCACTTAAATCTACTGTAATCAGAAACTAACACCAATATATAAAATTTTCTTCCAAAGCATTCTATTTTTGTTGGATAGAATAAATCCATATGCACTAACTATAATTCATCAGATTTTGAAAATTTATCAATCAATTTAAAACATGATTTATGTTTATTTCCATATTGACACTGATGAAAGACTTTTGAAGAATCAAATCTATGCTCTGGAAGATCCTTAGCAATTTTGTTCTTCAAGATTTTTCATAAGTTCCATTGATTAAACTGTCTGAACTATCTATTACATAACCAATATTGGCCTTCCATTTCATTGTGTCAAGAAAGATCTTGGCGCTTAAGTTATTCTAATATTTGTGTGTATACATTCTCTTTCCTATGAGAAGAAAGAATAAACTCTTCCTTGGAATTGTGTTCTAAGCATTTATTATTCCTAAAATTCACTAGGTAGACTTCAATGGATAATTTAATTATGCTAATGATGTTGTTCTTAAGACCCTTAACAGATAAAACATTTGAAATAAAAGTTTTTCCATGAATTTTTTTTACCTATATCAATAATTTCTCTAAGATCAGTATCTCATAAAGTTACTTTTCATACATTAGTCTTGATAAACTTTTCAGTGATGTTTTTTTACCAATCATATTTGGGAACATCCACTATCCATGTACCATGTATTTCTACTAGTACTATTTTTATTTTCCAAGAAATAAAAGAGTTAGACATTCAAAATCTAAACTTTCTTGGATCTGGAAATTTTAGAAATTAATATTTAAGAATCCACATATTCTTATAAAATAAGCTTTATGAAAACCTAAAGATTGTAATTTTTTATAGAAAATTTTTTCTCCCAATGTCCACCACATTGGCATTTAATACAAAACGGAGAACTTTGGGGAACAAAATAGTTATTACTAAAAACTGTTTTAGAATAGGTATAACTAATTCGAGAATGATTACATAAATGGTGAATTTTGGAATACATAATGTCAATTTTTTCTTTACCGGATGTAATGTTTGAAAGACATTTCATTAATGAAAGTAATTCTGACTTTAGTTTTATTAGCAAATTTTTATCCTAAAAAACATTAGTTTTAGAACTATTGTTATGTCCTAAATTATATTTCATAGAAATAAAAAATTCAAGATAAATAGAAAGTTTATCCTTTTTAGAATTTATGTTATTATGTTTTCTAGAAACACATTCAAAATAATTTTTTTGATCATGATCTTTAAAAGATCTGATACTTCTTTATGTAAAATAGATATTCTAGAATTTTCTTTTTCAAACATCTTCTTTATTTTTCAATTTTCATCCCCATGAGGTTCAGAAAAAGTGGATAATTATTCAAATAGTGGTAGGATATTTTCTTCTAATGAGGAAGATTAATCATCTAAAGACACATAATATTAATCATTAGTATAATTTTCAATAAAATAAACATTATTAATAGATTCAGCATTTTGTACCCTTTACATTTGAAAATGATTTTAAATAGGTAGTTCGGCTAGTAGACCAATATTCTTCTGACATGAAGATTCATACTCTGAGTATTCATCAAAATTGTCACCAAGAGTATCACTCCGGGTTTTATTAGTTTTCAAGTCATTATTAGCCTTAGTCATGTAATAATTTTCTTGTTTCCCTCAAAATTATTTTCATTCCTGTCATTTATTTTAAACATTGTAAAATCTTCCCTTGTATGCCTTTCTCGTTTGCATTCATAGGAATAGTCATCCTATTATTTCTTATATTTTATTTATTTATTATTAGATCTATAATGAAAATATTTTTTCCCAACTATCCTTTTCATCCTTCAAGCAAGACTGGCTAGCTCATTCTCCGAATGTTCAGTTAAATTAGATTCAGATAAAATAGTAACTTTTTCGACTTAGATCTTCTAACGCTTTCTGGAGTCTTGAATTTAGTAGTAGTAAAGGCTAAAATTACATTTACATTCTTCTATTTATTATTATTTTCATATCATTTCATTATTTTCACGTCTTTAAGAAGACTTCCAAAAATATCATCAAGAGTAATTTGATAAAATTTTCTATTCTCATCAATAGCTATTATTTTATATTCCCACTCATTATGTACAATATAAATAATCTTGCCTAGAAGAGCATCATCATCATGACCTTCCTCTCCCATAGATTGTAAGTTGTTGATGATAGTCATAAACCTTTGTTAAAACTTTCATTCTAGTTTTCCATAGGGAAATAGAATTCCATGTTATTTAGCTATTCACATAGCTCATCTAGTTTCCATCACTTTTGATGTTCCAAAATTAGTAACCTCGAGTTTCTTCCAGATGAAGTTATCAACTTCAGAATAAGAAAGTTAACTATATATATTCATGGTCATAGAAAATAAAAAAGTATCGTATACCTTGTAATTTTGTTGATATTATGACTTTTCTTATTTGGTGAAAATTTTTAATTCTTTTTTTGGAATTTTTGTTATCTCAAGTAATCCTTACAACATTTTCTACTCGGGTGTTAATGACATATGTCTTTATTCTATCTCTCTAGTACTCATAATACTTACCATCAAATATAGGTGGTCTGGTAGGATGTAGATTTTCAGTTGACCCAAACATCATTCATGTAATTCTATATGAAAATATCTTCCAAAAAAACTCATTAATAGAATTTTTTATAAACAGTGATTAAAATCCATAAGATAAACATAAGCATGAAAAGTGGAGCAATAAGAATTTAGAACAATGAAAACATGACCAAGAAAATTATATGTGAATATTAGTATTTTATAGACCTCCTCTCATACCAATTGTAGGATCAAAATAGTAATTTATATGGTCAATTAAAAGAGGGGGTGAATTGTCACATTAAAAACACTTGTTTTTAACCTTAAGGAAAAATTTGTTTAACAAAGTTAAACAATATAAATTGACAAACTCGAAAACATGTTCTATAAGAGAAACATTACAGGTTTTGAAAATATGGTTCCAAAAATAAAAAAAAGGGAATATTTACATAGTTAAAGATTATACCTTAAAGCATATAGAATATAATTTATCAAAGTACATAAAAGAATAAGAAAGTATAATAAGGTTATAATTTCTTCCTGTATGAAAATACAGCAGAAATAAAAATGAAACAAAATAAGTAACATGTATGAAATAGTTTAACCCAATGAGAAGGGTATCAAACCACCTTGGATAAACGTCCGTTGATTTATAATTTCAATAAATTATGTCTTATCCAAATCAGGGTAAGTCCTAGATAAGAATATTAGAATATATCTTGTTATCCGTACAATAATTGATCTTTAAGGTAGACGGCACCTCTGTCTTCCTATCCCCAGATGTTCTCGAACATTATGGTAGTCGGTACCTCTATCTTTCTATTCCTATAATCCCTCAATTTTACTCATTAATAATTAGAGTCGCACAAAGAAATCTGGAAAATATGTTCAGAACCAAAATAATCATGACAGTATCTCTCCCTCTAAATCCCTTCAGCGGAATGTAATCTCAAGATTTATGGAACAATTTTTATGCTTATTTTAATGAAATTCTATTTATATGCACTTCTCCAATGGTTAGCTCCATCCTGCAATGATAATATTTTTCCCTCAATTTTGGAGGGACATAAACATATGTCACTCAAACAACGATTAGTTTGAAAAAAATTAGACAACATTCTTTCATAACAATGGAAAAGAAAATGAAATTATATAACCTAATCTATTTTTCCATGTCCATAAAAAAATATAATTCTGAGTCTAATTAAATAAATATTGGGAGTGTATAAGACAATGATATTCGTAGCCTATTTTACATGAATTAGGAATATGATTTCTATAGATTCTGGAGTCTAAAGTCCAATGAATTTGGAAACTAAATTTTATGTAATTTGGAGTTTAAATTCTGAGAAATTCGGAGTTTGAATTATGAGGAATTCAGAGTTGGAATTTGTAGTAATTCAATGTCTAAATTCTATGGAATTTGGAGTCTAAATTCTATGAAGTTCAAGATCCAAATACTGATGAATTCAGACTCATAATTTTGATGAATTTGGAGTCTCAATTTTTGAAGAATTTGGAACATGAATTGATGAGAATTCAGAGTCTAAATTTCTTGTGAATTCTGAGAATAAATTTTAGAGAATTCAGATTCCGAAATTTAGAGAATTCAGAGTCTGAATTTTAGAGAATTCCGATTCTAAATTTCAATGAATTCGGAGTCTGAATTTCAGAAAATTTGGAGTCTGAAAATATAATACTCTATATCAAATGAGTTATTAGATTCCGAGGTTTTAGACATGAATCTTAATTTTAGACATAAACATAAAAAAAATTTATTTAATGATATTATAAAATGTGATATTGAAAATAAAGGTACGGATAAAAATTTCGTTAGAGAAGGGAAATTTTCCATATCAAAATAATCCTTAGGGAAAAATAGTTTTTCTTAAGATTACGTTTTTGTGATTTTTGAAGCACAAAGGAATGATAAAGTTATAAAGAAGCTTTATTGACTCAACAATACCATATTTTAATATTTAACCAAGAACATGATTATCTCATAAAATTACGAAAAATTCCCCATTGGTTAATTTCAACATAATAATATCAAAAATGGAATCCCTTATATCTACAAAATCATCTAAATATGAAAAAATTAAAATCTAAAATTAAATACTTATTCGTTTAAAAATAATATCTTTTATGAAATAATCAGCATTTTATCCTTTAAAATAATTATTTAGGACATTTATAATTATGTTATCATTTATATTAATATAAATAGTGATTTAAAAGACTATTTAATGAATAAAAAAATTTAAAAAGATAAATGTTTCATAAAATTCAATTTTAATTGAAATTATATATTTTTATAAATAAAAAATTATATTATATTTTTACTCAAAAAATATATTTATCATGCTCATAATATATTCACATATATATTAAATAGTGGAAATGGGATTAAATAAAAAAAATATTTCAATTCTAAAAAGATAATTACACCTTACCACTCTAATTAGTAGATACATAAACCATTATTACACTGGCATATAACTTAAGGGTAATGTGCATTGTGCTGGTACATTCATGTGGTCATTTTTTGACATTGATCCACTGGTATCCACTAACTAAAAATTATTCCACAATTGAGTCTACTTGAGCCTTATTTATTAATGATCTACATGAGCTTGGTCATGGGATAAACCTAGTAATGCAGCTGCCTCCCAGGTTCATATAGATGGTATTGAAAAATCATGATCCTACTTGTTGATGAAATTATATATTGATCAATGGTCAAATTGGCCAATGGTTTGGTAATAGCTAGATCTTAAGGGTGACATTTCCCAGAAAACTATATATATATATACTTGAACATTCTCATACATCATCATTCACTAATTTACATACAAACGATACATAATTATTTTCATATATCCATTATATTCATAATAATTTTATTTCATTATACATTTTTTATAGAAGGGATGATCCCCATTGGGAAATTAAATCCTATGGAATTTACATTATTGGGTTCATAGTTCTTTTTCATTTAACACTTGTATTATTTCGAGATGTTATATTTAATATTAATTTTTTATATGAAATTAAAATTAAATGTCATTTTTATGATGATTTACTATAAACCATAACAAATTGGTTATTCTAAAATTCGAGTTATTTTATTAAGTAATTTTATTTCATTACAAAAATATGGTTGACGTTTTCCATGTAATATTTGTAATATAAATTAAAAGAATAATGGAATTATTTAAAATAATATGTGGTTTATTTATTCACATAAAACACATTTCTAATTTTCAAATATAAGATATGTTCCAATATATAAATTTTACTTTTGGATTATGAATTATTTTTATAATCATTCACTACTTTAAAACGCAACATCATGTCATGTGTAAGATAACTATAATTGGTATAATTTCATCTAAAATCACAAATGATACTTGTGTTTAATCAATTATACACAATCAATCAAATAATTATTATATAATATTATAAATATAATTTAGTTTCCTCAGTTTTTACGTAGGTGGTACTGAAATTATTTTTGATTATACATGTCCGTGTTTTAAAAAATGAACAAAATAAAAAATCTAATGTATAAAATGATCATTGATAAGTTTATTGATCATTTTGTTTATATTATAATAAAATGTTCATTTTCAGATTTATTTTGTTGATTTTTAGAGTAAGTTTAGTTTATAAGAATATTTACTATCTATTTTAAAATAAGCATTCCCTTATGGCTAAAAGTTGTTATATATTCTTGAAGGAGTGCCATATGTGTTTTTTAAAACAACTATTGTATCTATGATGAATTGTTTTACCTAGGATAGGTACAATATATTTTTTTAGGTTTTGGTATTTGTGTCAGGTTGGTTTCTATTGTTTTTTATCCAAGTTATTGTAAACTAAATTTATAAATACTTTGTCATATATTCTATAAAGGGTTATCCAATTTATCTTTAGAATAATCAGTATAATTATATAATATATAGTTGAGATATAGAATTATTCAATTAGGAGTCATATAAATATATATTATTGGTGGTTGATTTGAAAGAAGACGTTGATAAACCCTTTTGGAATCCATGAAAAAATTAAAACAATGATGTTTTCAGAATGATATAGGACATTTCTCACATTTGATGAGCCCACGATGATATAGAAGATGTAGTTTTTATTTTTATATTTTGAAAAATAGAGAAAAATAATATTTATGATAATCTTGGGTTATGAAGGAATATTTAAATAAATATTATTGAAATTATTGACTAAAAAATGTAAAATGATTAACTCTGCCTTGGAGAAATGGGAAGCATAGATTTATGGAAGAATACCTTATAAATATTTCTTATAGAATTGTTTTGAAATGAAGTATTTTCTAGTTCTAAGGGAATATAAATCTACTAAAAACAACATTTTTTTAATTATTTTGTGAGAAGTTTTACACTGAAATATTTTGATATTTTTTACTAAATAGTCCAACAATTGATTGGATTATAGAAGAACCCATCTAATGATAATTAATTTTAAAAAATGTTTTGTTAGGTGAATAATATAATTTGTATTATATTTTGGTCTAAATAAAAATTATTTGAGTATATCATTGTGAGTTCAATAATCATTTGAATAAGTCAATAATTTTAGAGTTGGAAAAAATATGCAATGTACACTTCATGTAAGAGTCATTTTGAAGACTCGGAATGATTACTAAAAAACTAGTGAAGTTGTGTTGTATACATATGGGTGGTTTCTATAGAATTATCGTCTATATTTAAGGAATTCTTGTGTAATATAAGTGTCTTTCTTTACTTTATGTAATAGTAACCTTGGAAGAAACATATATTTTATAAGAGTCTTTCTTACACAAAAAACTAAAATCTAGGAAATTATTATATAATACTCTTTTACTAGAGACATAAGATCCACTCCAATCTTATATATTGATATTTCACATTAGAAAAATACAGTAATGGTATTATATTTTTAATATAATTTTTATTCATGATGTGTGTAGGCGTCATTTGAAATTTTCATAGTATTCATTTAGACTAAATATTTAGAAAATGAACATATCACTAACAATATATGTAAAAGTGACCCTAATGAGAATATGTTAAAATTAGTAAATTCAATAGATACATATGATTCATTTGAATCACAAGTAAAACTAAAGTTTGTGGATTGTATGATTCATCTAGATACTCTGTAAGATTCAATTGAAGACTCTTTTTTAATGTGCTAGAGTGAATATAGCTTATTTAAAAGTCAATAATTGGTGGAAATTGGATATTTAAAGAACACCTGGTTCCAAATAAGAGTAAACTACTCTTACATAATGGAAATAAAGAATTTTTTAGGTTCATATATTTAGAAAACAATTTGAAGATTATTTTTTCAATATGATAGAAGAAATTTAAATCAAGAGATATTGATTCTATTCATTCAGTGTAGTATATATTATAAGTATTCTTAAGGGTGGTTTCTTCAATTAGAGATGCATTAAAAATCAATCTATTAGCTGTTCTATTAAATAATATTAAGTAAATTCATGGGGAGTTTTTCATTCAAAGAAGATATTACATTATGGAAATAATTAATACAACTATATATTTTGTTGATTTTTTGAATAATAACATATAGTAAGTTTCAAATGATATCTCAATATCATTGAATAAGATTGAGAGAGAGAGAAACTAAACGATGATTTTATAGTTTCTACTCATATATTTTTCCTAGACACCTATAACATTGTGTTTTTGTAATATAATCTCATATATTGAATGTTCTAAATAGTCTATCTTTCCTGCATGGAGTGTTTCTATTGATATTTTTGTATTTGAAGAAAAATATTTGAGGAAGAAAATGTGGTTATTATAATGCAGTGAAATACAATGATGTTGGTAGATCATGTATAGTATTTCTTGAAGGTCTTGAG
Organism: Viscum album; assembly: GCA_963277665.1. NCBI lineage: Eukaryota > Viridiplantae > Streptophyta > Magnoliopsida > Santalales > Viscaceae > Viscum > Viscum album. The sequence continues at coordinate 438,608,387 of OY728142.1, read as the reverse complement.
AATATAGAGGATAAAAGGATAATTCATGCCCTTATAGTCATGGAGGCTAAATATGAGTGGATACAACACAAGAAATTCAACATTATTTAAATTAAAGGAAATCACTTGATATATTATTTATACTTACTCTTATCATTATAGGAAGGAGATGATAATTTATTATCCCCATATGAGAACTGAGAAGAGGATGATATACCTTTCAAACATTTTTATAATCACAGTGATATAATTATTACAATAAATGTCTGGGTGAGATTCAAACACAGTATAGAGTAGGTTTCCTAATCTGTGTCAAACCATGTAATATAAAAATCTTCTAGAGTTGTTATTTAATTATTATGTTACATGTTATGGGGAGGGTTTATTTTTAATTAACTAATCCACACATCTTTACCGATACAGTGGTTTAGGTTTCAGTAGTGTAAAATTAAAAGTGAAAATAAAATTTAGAACAATTAGGGAAAGCTAATATACACCCCCCCCCCCCATGTTTATACAAGTTACACTATGAATTTTAAGTTGTATCATAGTAAAAATATATGATCTGATTGGATCTACTTTACTATCCATGTTTTTTTGTTAGACATGCATAAATTAATGACATAAAGACAATTCAGAATTGAATCATATAGATAAATTATTTTCCATTCCTACAAAATTTGAAATGGATTATTCAATAAAAAAATTAATGAAAAAAATGAAAAATTAGTTAATGAATTTGAATGAATTTCCAAAAAACAATGAGGATTCAGATCTATATGATGGAAATCGGAAAGGTGAATTTTTGACTAAATCTATTAAGAATTATTCTTTTGATTAATAATTATTAATAAGAGATGATTTTGTGGTAATATAATCACATATATATTTTTAATCTGAAATTAAATATTATTTGATGATGATCTCATTTGAGGTTTTTTTCGACATATTTTAGTTTTTGAAGGGTTTATAGGATGAATTGTAATTTTTTTAGATGAAGGCTTAAATAATGGATAAATAAATGACTGATAAGATATATGCATGAAAATATGTCAGTAAATGTATAAAATACAAGGAACATGACATGTTTTTAATCAAATTAATGAGAAACATGGCTGATAAGAACATGAAAAGATGTTTTTTTGAGAATATTAGTTTTTACATAATTTGTGAGGAACAAATTTATGATTTAGAATGATAAAAAATGGTAACTATTAGTGTCAAGGATACATAGTTGTAGGTCAAATCAATAAGAATTATGATAATTTAGGATTTATAATAACTAAATAAAATGCAACCAGAAGAAAATGTTGGTTATTTGAACATATAATGGGAATAAATACCTAGAGAAGTTGAGAATGATATAAATATCCATAACCTATCATGTTATGAACTTGAAGTAAAAAATAAGAAATTTATATGAGACAAATAATGAGGCTTTTAAAGCTATTGATATGAAAAAGATGCCACCCAAAACATATGAAAAGATTATAATCTCCAAAAATACACATGTAAGTGAAATAATAATCTTGAAATAATCTCTTTATAAATCAAAATTATTCTCTTTGAAATAAGAAACTTATGTCCAAGGTAAATCAGTTTTTACTAATTTTAGTTCATAGGCTTATAATTGCTTCAATTGGAAATTTGGAAGAAATTGTTCCACAGACAATTAAGATAAATCTTTGAAGTCATTAATAATAGATTTATTGATATCCTAAAAGTGAATATCTTATATAATATCCCCAAATAATTTTATTTCTACTTAAAAATATCAGGGTAAAAAACTATAATTTTTATCCAGGCTATATCTATGTAATTGAATCGGAAATTTATAAGCAATTTTTTGGGATACTGGGGGTTTTATTATTTTTAAATTCAGTGTTGGAATTATATTTCAGCTCATAAATATTATATAACACTCAAATTAATGGGAATAAAATCTAAGGATAAAATAAAACTCATTATCTAGAAAAAGAATATATATAAGATATTGATTCAATTTACAAATAATGGATTTGGATACTTGGAAGACTTATTTGATTATTGGTAAAATAAGTGATAAATCCTATAAATATTTTTCCTATAAATTATACAAAAATTTATTATAGGTATAAGATGGAATAATATCATGTAATATATAGATCTAGTGATGAAATGGAAAAATTATTTCCATGGGGATTAAACAAATGGAAGAAATTTGAACAAACTCTACACAAGAACAATACTAATATAGATTTTATACTTAAGATAATATTATTATAATATGTTATTGAAGGCCACATAAGGATAATTTTAAAATTTCAATGGACATCAATATGGATGCAAGAAATATTATGTTAAAAGAAGTAAAAATCAAAACAAATAACATAGTTGGCTTAGTGGAAGACATCTTATATAAAGTTTATAGGTTTCCATAAATGGGTAACTGAAAATATGTGAAGTTTCCATGCATAAAATAAAATAATTCTATGTATGTTAAAAATAAATGCAAGAGTGTTTGGACTGTAGAAATTTAAATGGCCATAAAAAAGGGTAAGAGACCAGAGGATGTAAGTGCTTGAGGGAAACAAGTTGTTCAACATGGAGAGATTGAATTTCAAGAGTTATTTTAAAAAAAAGTCTGGACAAAAAAATAAATGGAATCTATATATATGTTAAAATAAGTTAATGTATTATAAATTACTATTTTATTATCCTACCAACACAAAAAAAATATTTTTTTTAAGCAAGAACATAAATATTCATTTTAGTGATTGGCTGTGGGAAGAGGAAAAATCAAAATAAAAAGGCTATCAATGAAAATAATAAATTCATAACACCCAAGGAACATTAGATTTATATGACAATTTAGACTATAATCATAAATATTTATCAAGAATGTGGACCTAAATTAAATGTGTTTCTAGGTTTATATCCAAGTCTCATAGCAACTAAAATTTATATGGAGGTAAAAGAAAAATCAGTTTATTACTCTATATATTTTTATGTGTCCTTTTCTGTATGGAATTAAAGGTTATACATGAAAATTAGGAGAAATAGAAGAAATTTATAATATGTATTAAACTAGAAAAATTCATTCTCCTTGTATTTCATTAATCATTCTTTAAATTAACAAATGCAAGGTGATTAACTTTAATGAGAAATAACCATAATTAATGCACATTATTTTATAGAAATAAGACTTCATGATGGGATACAAAAATGATAATTTGAGGAATTAAAATCACTTCCCATATTCAATAAAAATAAATATATTATTTTGGAGTACATGTTGAGTTGAAATGGGAATGTATTTACTAAGGGAAATATATATTGAGCTAAAAATGAGATAAATTTCATCCCTTAAATGTTTATAATGTGTTTTTATAATATGATTATTGGTTTTTATTTGTAAAACATAATAAACAAACAATATAAGATGAAATTATAAGTGGTATCACATTTCAGACCACTTTATGAACAACATTGACATCAAGGTTAATCACTTTGGTTTTCTACACTAAGAATTATTCATATATAGATTGAGTTGGTCAATTTATAGCTCATTAATAAGAGTAATTTAATGTTATCCTTTTCCAATGTGAGTCAGGACTTACACACAGCAAACGAAGATAACAAAATGGGAGAAGTTTATTTTTAAAATCATTAATGGTGCATAGGGGAGGATTACTTTTCTTAAATTTAAATGATTAAATTTATTTTCAACAAGGGGAAGAATAATATTAAAAATATAAATATAAGTTGTATTGAAAAAAACTTTAATGAAAGAGGATAAATGAATGAAATATATATACAAGATGAGGGTTATACCTATTTTCAATAAATATATAAAAGAAAAAGAAAATAGATACTAAATATGGGTGTTGAAGGAAGATCCCAATAAATATTAGTTAAGATACTCACCATAAAATGGTAAATGATCGTATCTTCCATAGAAAACATGCATAAAAATTTTCATGGATGTATCCTTAAAATGTTACTTTTGTATGAATTCTTTAAAATGGATTCATATATAATACTGATGGAAGATGAATGCACTAACAACTAGAGTTTTTATGTGATTTTAGAATAAACTGTCTACTTAAAAATCATGATAGTTATTATCAAATAGAAAATAATTTGTTTTATTTATGAAGGAAACAATACAAGTTTTATTTTGAAATAATAATTCTATATTAAAAATAATCATTTGGATTATGATATCCTGGGAATTAAAATTCCTTCATAATTTTGGAGTATGTTATGAGTTCAATTGAAAAAGTCCAGAATTCTAATGTTGGGGATAGTAAGTGAGGTGTTGTTTAAATATTACTCATTCTGAAAACTCAAAATGAATATTTTGAAAAGTCATAAAGTCATGTTGTAATTGTATTAGTTGTATTCAAACTGAGTTGAGCTATATTTGGTAAATGTTTGAGAAGTTTATGGTTCATTTTGATTTCACATAATAATAATATTGGATGCACCAAGTAGAGTATTATAGTCATTTTGAATCGATATATCAAAATTTTTAAATGTTACTTAATATGAATTGGTCATTAAAATAAAATATAATGTTCAGTTTGATCATGTGTACTAAACTATGACAAAGGTATGGGGGTATAACTTTAATATCCCTTAAAATTAAGAGTCGCTGATGATAGAAAAACAGTCAATCAAAATTTTCATAAGAGTTGTTTAGAATGGAAAATTAGAAAATACATAGACCAATTACTATATAAAATATATTTGGTAACCAGATTATATTTGAAAATAGGGAAAGTAACAAGATAAATAGGTTCCATTTAACTCATATATCAAACTAAATGGTATGAATGTAAGTGTAGAATGGATACTATGTCATATTCATTTCAACACTTGTCAATTATTTGTTTAAGTAATTAAATCAAGCATCAAAGTTCGAAGATGGTAAAAATTTTCTAAGGCATTAACACCCTATGTTGTGTAAGAGTAACATAATATTACTTTAAGGTAATGCATAACTAATAAGGGCCATATACTTATAAAAAATTAAAAATAATAAATAATAGAATATATTTATGTAAATTCAAATCAATTGATGTTGGTGTTCTTCATTTAATGAAGTATAGGTCACACTAATTATGAAGGGTTTTGATTTAGTAAGAGTATAGAGATCAAAAAATTTGTTGTTGGTGTTGTTGAATGTGTTAGAGTCACACTATGGGATGTTATCCATTCTATAAACATATTCCACTATAGAAGTAATTGAAATCCTCAGGTATCGTTTGTATATTTTCCATAAATAAATTTCATGAGTATATAATATCTTTGAATAAAGATATATATTTCATGGATTTTGTGGGAAATAAAGTGTATATATTTACTATTTTTAATGAGAATATTACATACCTAAAATTTGTGGGAGTTTCAATATTCAAATTAAGGAAACAATATTCATGATACTCAATAAATATTATTGAGTAGTAGAATAAGAATAAAAATATTTTCATGAATCTGATACTACTTCTAATATAATAAATATATGTATTGAATAAGTTGGTTGATATAATCCTTTAATTAGAACATGTGTGATGAAGAAAGAGTGGAAATAAATATTCCAATAATATTGCTAAGACATAGATGATGATTGAATTATAGGAAGAGGCGTTGTGGGAGAGAGATAGAGAGAGAGGAAGGTAGATGATTCTAGTACTTATACTCATATTCTAGGTTGAGACTCGTAAAATATAAAGTTTCGGGACTAAATATCATATAAATATGGGATAAAAAACAAATATGACATTAATAATGTGTTTACATTATATTATGGTTATTAATACTTTCACTTTGTGGAAAAATATCTAGTTATTGTCATTCAGTGACATCCAAGTGAGAAGAATTGTTTTGGGACTTTCATGAAAGAATGATGAAGCTAAAGTCTAATATTATAAAATAAGACCATACAATCCAGGGGGATAAAGACTAGTAGATCCTATATAAATAGTTTATCACTATTTTATAGGGATATATCACACAATTAGTGGATAATACCTACCCATATCACAATTGTAAGTGGAATATATTTTCTCAATCCCTCAAAACTGTTGAGACAAAGATAGTAAGCCTTTCTCACACATTCTTAAAAACTATAATCATATATTGATAATTGAAGGAACCCTAAGCACTAATAAGTTGTCATCCAATAGAATTTTAAAATTTTGGGTTATGTTAATTGATAAAAACCTTTAATAAAAAAAATAAACTAACAATGTTATTTAATGGACATCATGTTAAGCAATCTAAACATGAAAAAAAAATCAATGAAATCCAAAATGGAATAATGGTCATTTGAAGATTCTATTTTGATTCAATCACTATTGATGTGTCCTGGATCAATTGATATAATATAAGGATCATATAGATCATAGAAACATAGCTACAATATCATTAATAATAATTTCTAAAGTGATATAGCATGAAATCAAAGATCATTGAGATGTCCCTTTATTCGTTTGAACAATGTAGTCTTGGTCCTGAAAACATGATCGATCTGGCCTTGTTCATTAATTATAATCTATCTCCAAGAATATTAGAGGAGAGTAATGGAGTTATTATATCACTAAATTAATCCAATTATTTTTCTCTATATTATAGAGTTTAAAATTAGCTTTTATACATATGTTATACGTTTCAAAATTTCACTTTGGTCCCTGTTAATTAATAACCTTCATTTTGTTCCCTTTTCACACATATGAGTTAATAAACATCTCATAAAGGTGGAAAATATTTTTCACTTACTTTTAACACTATAAAATTTAATTTTATAAAATAATAGCAATTAACTCTACCTGTAAGCGCCTAAAATAATTTAAGGAACCTTGAACATCATATATTGGTTTGAAAAATAATATTTTCTAGTATTAACTATTATAATCAAACAACTTGTTAATACATTGAGAAATAAATTCAATAACAACTATCATAAAATTTAATAATATATATAAATTGGTTTTAATTCTGATCAATCTCACTCATATGTTAACTGGCCCCAACATGTGGGTCTCACTTCTTCCTACACTTCTATTCATTAAATTGGTAGAACTTGTGGGTACACTTATTATGTGACCATCTATGTCCTTATCTTGATAGAAATGATCCCAACCCATGGACCAAGAGCAAAGTCTTATAACCCATCATGTCCCTTAAGAATATAAGGAAGTTAATAGTCCTTCATACCTCATACTAACACATTCTATTTAATATAATCTCTTTGTTTCACATTATTTGTTAAAGGCGGGTGCACACTTCTGTCATCAGAATTTTATCGCTTCATATATTTCAAAGAATTGTCGGATAGATATACTATATAATACCGTATACATGGAGCTCAAAAATGGGTTTCCATCCTTCTCATCTTGGACCCATGAGATAACTCTTCCTTAACTATGGAACAAAAAATCTATCATAATCATTCATCCAATTCCATACCACCAATGACCCAACCATCACAAGATACCTCACCGTGACCTCAATGTCATGGTTTTTCCATTTCATCAATAAAAATAATCAAATGGTACACATTGATAATGACATCCTTTCTGGAGACGAATACACATGTTCTTAGGTAAAAACAACCAATGACACCTAAACCATGGGGTGTTCCAATTTGTGGGTTTGTCCTTATAATCTCATATACTAGTTATCCCCAAGTAAATCATTTATGATGATAAGTCTCAATGATTTTGATCCCCTAGTAACTGATAGTTAGAAATCATCTATATTCTCAAATTATTATGTATCATTATTTAACGGATATATGTTCATGATTATTTTCATAGTACATCATTGTTATCATTGTAGTTGGTAACTGCTATAACCTTTTGATAAGACACATAATCTAAGGATATTACCCTATAAACATTGGACGAAAAATAATCAACACTATTATGGTAGGAATAAACACATGTATATATCCAACTATATATGTGTACTGATAATCAATGTACATAATTAATTTGGTTATATGACACCCAGTCACAACACTCCCACTTAAACTAGATCCAATAGCTAACAATTCACATTTTGCTAGCTCTCACAGTTTTATCATGCTTCTCCGGAGAAATGGATTTACCAATAGGGTATACCATTTTATCGTTTCGTTTTACTCTACTAATTGTGACTTCTTCTCTCTGATTAAATTCCCTCAAGTGATGAAGCTTCTAAAGTATATGATTTGTTCTCTACTGCAACCTAGTCCCACTAACAAGCACCACTACCATTGTATTATCATAATATATGGTGACAGGGCCTTCAAATATTAGTAAAACACCATGTTTAAATATATATATATATATATATATATATATCAAAATTGTCAAGACCCGCCCTCGGGGTCCGTGCCGTGACTACCCCAAGCCCGCCTTCCATAGGCCAGGGGCTGGCGACTAGAACCAAGGCGTAAATCCCAGTAAAAAGGGAAGGCATTGCCTTTGAAAAGTAAAGAAACACCACAGAGTAAGCAAGCAGAAAAGTAAACACTAAGTAAAAACAGAGTACAACTGAAAGTGCGGAAAAGTAAATGTTCCAGTATACAAACCCAAACTGAAAGTAAAGTACAACTCGAAAGGGAAAACAACAACTGTAAAGTAAAAGATGCTACACCGAGCTGTCCACTGGAAATCCCACCTGAAGGGTGGGTATAGATAGCTCCACTACTCCTCGGGTCCCGTCGTCCGCTCCGAACACGTCCCGCCCAGTGGTCCACCTCCAGGCACCAACCTGCTCTGCAAGCCTCATCCAAGATCAACATTGTCCGTCGTCTGCAACCAACACAACGTAGTGCGGGCATAGCCCTTGCAGGGGTGAGTATAAGCTATTCAGTAGGGACCCTGAGACCCCTGAAGGTCTCCCAACATCCACAAAGGAAAAACCACAAAGGATAGATACAAACACGGAGTAACAACAGACATTGCTTAGATATATGCCCATACATATACCTAAGTCATCAATTCCAATACGTTCCAACCTCTGAGCCCAAGTGCAACTCAGTACACATAGGAAAGTATACGTATTCCACACAGGAAAGCAAAATGAAATCCACACAGGATAGCACAACGCAATCCACACAGGAAAGCAACAGGATTCATCTCACACAGGTATACTTTTTCGAAAGATGATAAAGATGATCTCTGATCCATCTAAGTCGTCGGACCCACGAAGGATCGATAGGTGACTAACCTCCGCAAAAGACCCACACAGGATCGGGCCCACACAGGACCTGTAGGCGCTGGTTCACACAAGACAGCTGAGCGCAGACCCACACTGGATCGGGCCCACACTGGACCTGTAGCACTGATCCACGTAGGATCACTGAGTTCTGTAGTCATCATCATCAAATCCACTAAGGATCTCTGTACTGTCGTCGTCGCAGTCACAGTAGTAGTAGCAGTAGCAGTAGCAGTCACAGTCGCAGCCAGCACTAGGGTTCCCGCACACAGCAAGCTCGTTCGGCAGGGTCCGCTCCACGATCCGAGAGGCTGATACATCAACTATCAAAAAGTCCAGAGTTGATGTATCCAAAAGTTCCGTATCGCCAACAGGAACTCAACGCAACAGACGACGCGTCCATCGGACGCCCGGTCTGAGAGTTATTGGCTTTTTCGTCCCAGGGGCCCGGTTGGTTTTTAAGGCAAAACCAACCCGACTGTACTCCACCTGCATACAAGCCTCGGGCGGAGTATGCCAAAATATCCGTCTCACTAAGAGGAACACAACAAAGCTGATGGCACGTCAATCAGACGTCCGTAGTTCAAGATATGAGTGTTTCCGCTCCGAAGGCCCGGTTGGTTTCGTGTACGAACCAACCCGGCCAAACTCAAAGTATTATGAAACTTTGTGTGCGATATAACAAGTCGACTGCCTCGATCCAAGGATCGCATCGCCGCTGACGGTTCGTCAAATGGAGGTCCGTAGCTCAAGTTATGGGCAAAAGACCGAAGTCGATTCGAAAACGGGGGGTCCGGATCCGGGTCGACCCGGCCCGGCCGGCGGCGCGGTCCGGCGCGGCGGCGCGGCCCGGGCGCCGCTCGGGTGCCACACGCGGGGGGCAAAGCTTCCGCCTTTCCCTGCTGGCGGCGCGGCTGGATGTCGCGCCATAGATCAAACGGCCCCCCTCACGTGGGGGCCTGTCTTTGAGAAAAACAGGGGGGGGCTGCCCCCCCTTGGTGTAACCGCGGCCCCCCCATTATGGGGGGCCGGTTTTGGCCAGCCGGGGGAATTAATTCCCCTGGTTCTTCTCCCTTTCGGTCGGCATGACCTGGACGGCCGGTCCTTCCTCAAGGGGACTGGGAAGGCCGGTCCCCTTTCCGGTTTCCGACACCGGCGGCCCGGCCAGCCGCCGGTCTTCTCGTTCAGCTGCGGCCCGAAACCGGCCGCGGCATTCGTCGTCCGGCGTGGTGCGACGGCACCGCGGCCCTCCCCCACGGCCCCGCTCCGGACGCGGTGCGACGACATCGCGTTCATGATAATATTTCCACGGCGCGGCGCGACAGCGCCTCGCAATATTTGTCGTGTGATTCCCGCGTGGTGCGACTGCACCACGCCATCTCATTCATCCACAATAAAATAATAATATTCAAGAACAAAGGAGGGGGGTTCGGCCGTGTTTTTGTGGTCCGGACCCCCTCTCGTTAGATGATAACACATAAACATTTATCCTCAAGTTTTTCATGGTAGAACCAAGAACGAGAATAAATAAATAATCAACAACAAACCCCTACCTCGGTTTCAAGAACGATGATCGTCAACGACCCGCGGAAGACGCGTCGCGGTGGTCAGCATCACGGAAGAAGGACGTCGATGTCGTGAAGTGAGGATTCGAATTTCTTTGATGACGATTTCGTCGCGGGAAATCGTCGCGGAAGAGATGATGTGGAAGAAGACGTCGTCGGTGTCGCGGGTATGGCGTCGTGGAAGACGATTCCCGAGAACGTGGCGTTCTTCGTCGATGTTCGAAGGTTCTTCGCGTTCTTCGTCAAAGTTTGAAGAAGAAGAAGAAAGCTCCAAATTCTCTCAAGGTGGCTAGAGAATTATAACCAAATAAAATAAGATAAAGTCTTATTTTATTTACTCAACCAAAACATTTTGAAATTCAAAGGTTTGAAATTTAACAACTCCACCCATTTAATAACCAAAGTTGTCACGTTCATTAAAAGAGGAGTTTAAGGGAGTTTAAAAAAAATAAGGTGAAGAGTTATGCTTCGTGTGGGCCCCACCACACTTAATCCTCTCAAGGGAGGTTAAGTGGATGTGGGACCCACCTCTAACTCCCTTTGGGAGAAAATAACCAACAAGTTAAAAATAAAAAGTGTTTCCACATTTTTATTTAACTTCTTTTAATTTTTTCAAAAACTAACTTTCATCCCGCATAAAACGCAACCTCGGACAAGGTCTCCTTAAGAGAATATCGGCACTGCGAGTTCATCAGTGCCCTAGGAATTTGATTCCAGGCACCGGTTCAAAATTTAGAAATTCCCGCTCGTTCGTTCACTGAACGTACCCGGGCCAAACTTCGGAAATTGATTCCGGGCACTCCGGGCCTCGGAATCAGGTGCCGTCAGAAACCGCATTCTTGTAAAATTCCAACGAAAATTAAGAAAAAATTTCCCTTGAATTTTACGGGCCTTTACATTACTCCCACCTCAGGGCTTTACGTCCCCATAAAGATACATCAAAAACTAGGGAAACAAATGAGGGTACTGAGCACGCATCTGAGCCTCCCGCTCCCATGTGCTCTCCTGGAGGTTCCCGTGCTGCCATCTGATGCGTACAAGAGGAATCGATCCCCCACATAGGACTCGATCCTGTTGATCCTCTATCTCCACCAGGACCTTCGTAAAAGTCGCCCCATCGTCAACGTCAAGCTCCCCATGGTCAATGATGTGCGTCGGGTCGTGCACGTATCTCCTCAGCTGAGATACGTGGAAGACGTCGTGCACCCGGTGCAACTGAGGTGGTAGAGCTAGGCGATAAGCCACCTCGCCAATCCTGCTGAGGACCTGGAAGGGTCCGATGAAGCGTGGAGATAACTTGCCGCCTCGGCCAAATCTTCGTATACCACGTCGAGGTGAGACCCGCAAGAAGACGTGGTCACCATCCTCGAACTCTAGTGGCCTCCGCCTCCTGTCAGCGTATGACTTCTACCAGCTCTGAGTTGTCCTCATCTTCTCCTAGATGACCTGGACCTTCTCTGTCGTGGCCTAGACCATCTCCGTTCCCACAAGTGCTGACTCCCCAGGGTCTGTCTAGCACAAAGTAGATCTACAAGGTCGGTCGTACAACCCCTCGTATGGTGCCATCCCGATGGTGGAGTGGTAGCTGTTGTTGTACGCAAACTCCACCAAGGGTAGGTGGTCCTCCCAGCTACGACCAAAGTCGAGTACACATGCGCGGAGCATGTCCTCGAAAGTCTGGATGGTCCTCTCCGTCTGACCATCCGTCTGAGGGTGAAAGGCTGTGCTCAGACGTAGCTGCGTCCCGAACGCCTCCTGTAACCCCTTCCAAATCCGGGAAGTAAAGAGAGCATCTCGATCGGAGACGATAGATGATGTCATGCCATGGAGCCGCACAATCTCCTGAACGTAGAGACGTCCCAAGCTCTCCACTGATCCCTGATCTCTGATGGGTAAGAAGTGTGCCGACTTGGTGAGTCGGTCAACAATCACCCAGATGGAGTCGTGACCTCTGGAAGTGCGTGGAAGTCCAGTCACGAAGTCCATAGATATCTCGTACCACTTCCACTCTGGGACCTCCAAGGGCTGTACAAAGCCTGCTGGTACCTGATTCTCTGCCTTCACCTGCTGGCAGGTGAGGCATCGAGAAACGAACTCTACTACAGCCTTCTTCATGCCCGGACACCAGTGCTGTTGTCTGAGATCCTGGTACATCTTCGCCACTCCAGTATGTACCGCCAAAGGAGAAGTTTGAAAATCTCTCATCACCTCCTCTCGCAAAGCGACTGTACCATGGTACTTCCTCTAAAAAGGATGTTGTGCTCTGCTCCAAGGGAGAAACCATCAGGTGCCTGTCCCGAGAATATCTGTGCACGCCGTGTCTCACAGTCAGCGTCCTCACGCTGTGCCTCTCTGACCCGCTGCAATAGTGGAGGGGTGACTGTGAGAGACTGGAGGAAGGCTGCTCCATCTCTATCCACGAAGGATATCTGCAAATAGGATAGCTGCTCTGTCGTCCCCTCAAGTAGCTTAACGCCCATCCTCCTGCTGAGGGCATCAGCTACTACGTTCCCCTTCCCAGGAGTATAGACTATCTCAAAGTCATAGTCCTGGAGGAACTCGAGCCATCACCATTGTCTTAGGTTTAGGTCCTTCTACGAGAAGATATACCTGAGACTCTGATGATCAGAAAAGACTGTAAAGCACTCGCCCATCAGATAGTGCCGCAATGTCTTCAGAGCGAAGACCACTGCTGCCAACTCCAGGTCATGGGTAGCGTAGTTCTGCTCATGCAGCCTCAACTGTCGTGATCCATAGGCGATCACTGCCCGCTCCTGCATCAGGACGCAACCGAGTCTGGTCCCTGATGCATCGCAGTAAACTACGTACCCTACTCCCTCCTCAGGCAACCTCAAGATAGGTGCGCTAGTCAATCTCTGTCTCAGCTCCTGGAAGCTCTGCTGACATCTGTCTGACCACACGAAGGGTTTCCCCTTCTTCTTCAAAGCTGTGAGTGGTGCCGCAACTCTAGAGAAGTCTGGCACGAATCTCCGATAGTATCCAGCTAGTCCCAAGAAACTCCGAACCTCCATCACGCTCCTCGGTGGCTCCCATGATAACACAGCCTCGATCTTCGTAGGATCCACTGCAAATCCCACCTGAGAGATAATGTGTCCCAAGAAGTGGACCTCACGTATCCAGAACTGGCACTTCGAGAGCTTACCATAAAGCTGGTGCTCTCGGAGTGTGTCTAGTACAACTCGCAAGTGATAGGCGTGCTCCTCCTCAGTCGTAGAGTAAACCAGAATGTCGTCAATGAAGACCAAGACAAACCGATCAAGGTATGGCTGAAAAATCCTGTTCATGAGGGCCATGAACACTACTGGAGCATTGGTTATGCCGAAAGGCATAACGAAGAACTCATAGTCGCCATACCGACATCTGAAGGCCGTCTTCTGCACGTCCTCATCTCTGACTCCGAGCTGATGATAGCCTGACCTGAGGTCTATCTTTGAGAACCACCGTGCCCCCTTGAGCTGATCAAAGAGTTCATCAATCCTCGGTAGCGGATACTTTTTCCTCACATTCATCTGGTTCAGGCGATGATAGTCAACATAATGTTGTAAGCTTCCATCCGCCTTCTTGGTGAACAATATCGGGGAAGCCCAGGGTGAAACACTAGGTCGGATGAACCCCTTGCCTTGCAAGTCCTCCAACTGTACCCGTAGCTCTCGAAGCTCGGAGGGGGACATCCAATATGATGGAGTGGATATCGGGGCTGTCTCAGGGTATATGTCAATATAAAATTCTACCTCTCTGCGAGGAGGTATGCCTGGAACGTCGCCGGGAAAAACGTCCGCAAACTGATCCACCACTACAGGAAAACTAGGACTCCACACGTCAACTGCTCCAAGGATGAGGCAAGCCAACTGATGAGTGATGGGTTGTCCTCTCCTCCGCGGAAGTCCATCCTGTGGTGCAAAGGCTCCCTTCTCGCCGGTGAAGGTGAACCTGCTCCCATCGGTGTGTACACATCGCACCTTGCGCCTAAAACAGTCAATCTGCGCATGGACCGTAGATAGCCAATCCATGCCCATGATGACGTCGTAAGGCCACGACGCTGCTACAAGAAGATCCCAGCAGAAGCTCTCGCATCCTAGAGTAAGCTCACACTGCTGGCACCAGTGCGTAATCGTCGAGTCTTCTCCCATAGGAGTCTCTAGCCGTAATGTTCGAGCCAACGGATCTGTCGGAATCTCCGAGCTCCGAATAAGGGCAGCGGCTATGAAAGAGTGACTCGCCCTTGTGTCTATAAGTACTTCAGCAAGTGTGGAATAGACACAGATAGTACCTCGAATCATCTCGGGTGCGCCGTGGTCATAGGCCTCTACTGCCTGGAGATGTGCCTGTCTCTACCCGCCTGCTCCCTGTGGTCGGGGTGGACCTCCTGGCAGTGGTGGTGGCAGAGCCTCAAAGTATCGCCCATCACTTGCTACTCGGCCAGCTCCTATGCCTTGTCTGCCTCCTCCCTACGGACCGCCACGGTCGACCCTCTGCCTCTGCCTCGGTGGTCCCTCAACCGTCTGCTGCTCCTCGGCACGACAGGTCGGGTAGTCACGAGCCATGTGGCCCTGCCCACCGCACGAGTAGCACTGTCTGCCTCTCGAAAGACTGGCTCCACGTTGTGTGCCCCGCACTACTGAGCCACTGTCATGAGGTCATCTGCCTGATGGTCTGGTCTGCCTGGACCCCTGAGTCATCCGTCGACTGCCTGCTGCATAAGACTCTGCCACGTGCCGCCCTGCGGTGGGTCGCGGCGCTGGTGTAGACTCAGCAAGGAAGCTCTCGATCAAAAGAGCCCGCTCTAGTACTCCCGTCTGAGTCGGTATGCTGAGGGAGATCAACGATGCCCTGATCTCGTGTCTCAATCCCTGCTCGAAGGTCCGGGCCCGGAAGAATGGGTCTCGTACCATGTCGGTCGAGTAGCACGAGAGATCAGTAAATCTCGCCGAGTACTGAGCGACTATCATGCTGCCTTTCCACGGCTGATGTAGCTCCTGGATACGCACCACATGAAGGGTAGCTGGGACGAACTCCGAGCGGAAGAGGCTCTCAAAGTCCGTCCAAAGTAGAGATGCATCATCGTGCACCTGGAGAATCAAGCTCCACCATCGGCCCGCTGCTGCGTGCAGTAGGCTCGCAGCGAGGATCACCATGAGGTCTGCAGGTGTCCTCACTAGCCTAAAAACTCGTACCACTGCCTCCAGTCAGTCCTCTGCTTCCTGGGGGTCCGTCTCTCCACGAAACCTAGGCAGTCGCTGGCGCTGAAAGTCATGCAGTGCGCTGAGGCGACGTGCATCGTCAGCGGCTGGTGCTGGAAGCATCGGTGGCTCGGCGGGTAGTGCTACCGCCGATGCCACTACTGAAAAAGGGCCCTGCACCGTGGCCTCATCGCTCGGTGGGCTGTCATCATGCTTGACTCTCGGAACCCTAGTTGGCTGCCATCGTGGGGCCATCCTGAAAAGGAACAGGTGCGCCACGGTCAAACAGTATACCTGGTGAGCTGATATATATAAAGTAATCACAAAGAAAACTTTGAAACACACACGCAATCAATGTTTTCGTGCATTAATTCAGAAATCAGTTTTCAGGGTCCTGGTGTACGGATACGTCGGCTCCGCACCAACACTGGACTCCCTGGACTGATAACCACACTCAATAAACTAAACATTATTGCTTCACATAGAAAAGATCAGAGTTCGCGGTAGAACCGAACTCCTCTGATACCAATTTGTCACGACCCGCCCTCGGGGTCCGTGCCGTGACTACCCCATGCCCGCCTTCCATAGGCTTGGGGCTGGCGACTAGCGCCAAGGCGTAAATCCCAGTAAAAAGGGAAGGCATTGCCTTTGAAAAGTAAAAAAACACCACAGAGTAAGCAAGCGGAAAAGTAAACACTAAGTAAAAATAGAGTACAACTGAAAGTTCAGAAAAGTAAATGGGCCAGTATACAAACCCAAACTTAAAGTAAAGTACAACTCGAAAGGGAAAATAGAAACTGTAAAGTAAAAGTCGCTACACTGAGCTGTCCACTGGAAATCCCACCTGAAGGGTGGGTACAGATAGCTCCACTGCTCCTTGGGTCCCGCCGTCCGCTCCGAACACGTCTCGCCCAGTGGTCCACCTCCAGGCACCATCCTGCTCTGTAAGCCTCAGCCAAGATCAACGCTGTCTGTCGTCTGCAACCAACACAATGTAGTGCGGGCATAGCCCGTACAGGGGTGAGTATAAGCTACTCAGTAGGGACCCCGAGACCCCCGAAGGTCTCCCAAAGTCCAAAAAGGATAAACCACAAAGGATAGGTACAAACACGGAGTAACAACTGACACTACATAGGTATATGCCCATACATATACCTAAGTCATCAATTCCAATACCTTCCAACCTCCGAGCCCAAGTACAACTCGGTCCACACAGGAAAGTATACGTATTCCACACAGGAAAACAAAACGAAATCCACACAGGATAGCACAACACAATCCACATAGGAAAGCAATAGGATTCAGCTCACACATGTATACTTCTTCGAAAGACGATAAATATGATCTTTGATCCATCTAATTCATTGGACCCACGAAGGATCGATAGGTAACTAACCCCCGCAAAAGACCCACACAGGATCGGGCCCACACAGGACCTGTAGGCGCTGGTTCACACAGGACCGCTGAGCGCAGACCCACACAGGATTGGAACCACACAGGATCGGGCCCACACAGGACCTGTAGCACTGATCCATGTAGGATCGCTGAGTGCTGTAGTCGTCGTCGTCGAATCCACTAAGGATCTCTGTACTGTCGTCGTCGCAGTCACAGTAGTAGTAGCAGTAGCAGTCACAGTTGCAGCCAGCACTAGGGTTCCCGCACACAACAAGCTCGTTCGGGAGGGTCCGCTCCACGAGCCGAGAGGCTGATATATCAACTGTCACAAAGTCCAGAGTTGATGTATCCAAAAGTTCCGTATCGCCAACAGGAACTCAACGCAACAGACGGCGCGTCGATTGGACGCCCGGTCTGAGAGTTATTGGCTTTTTCGTCCCAGGGGCCCAGTTGGTTTTTAAGACAAAACCAACCCGACCATACTCCACCTGCATCCAAGACTCGGGCGGAGTATGCCAAAAGATCCGTCTCACAAAGAGGAACACAACAAAGCTGACGGCACATCAATCGGACGTCCGTAGTTCAAGATACGAGCATTTCCGCTCCGAAGGCCCAGTTGGTTTCGTGTACGAACCAACCCGGCCGAACTCAAAGTATTCCGAAACTTTGAGTGAGATATACCGAATCGACCGTCTAGATCCAAGGATCGCATCACCGCTGACGGTTCGTCAAACGGAGGTTCGTAGCTTAGTTTATGGGCAAAAGACCGAAGTCGATTCGAAACGGGGGGTCCGGGTCCGGGTCGACCCGGCCCGGCCGGCGGCGCGGCCGGGGCGCCGCTCGGGTGCCATGCGCGGGAGGCAAAGCCCCCGCCATTCCCTATTGGCGGAGCGGCTGGATGCCACGCCTCGGATCAAACGGCCCCCCTCACGTGGGAGCCTGTCTTTGAGAAAAATGCGGGGGGGGGGGGGGGGGGTGCTGCCCCCCCTTGGTGTAACCGCGACCCCCCCATTATGGGGGGCCGGTTTTGGACAGCCGGGGGAATTAATTCCCCCAGTTCTTCTCCCTTCCGGCCGTCCCGACCTGGCCGGCCGGACCTTCCTCAACGGGACCGGCAAGGCCGGTCCCCTTTCCGGCTTCCGACACCAGCGGCCCGGCCAGCCGCCGGTCTTCTCGTTCCGCCGCGGACCGGAACTGGCCGCAGCCTTCGTCGTCCGGCGCGGTGCGACGACACCGCGCCCCTCCCCCGCAGCCCCGCTCCGGCTGCGGCGCCTTTGGTTTCCTTCGATGCGGCGCGACGGCGTCGCGTTCATGATAATCTTTCCATGGCGCTACGCGACGGCGCCCCGCAATATTTTCGGTGTGATTCCCGCGTGGTGCGATGGCACCACGCCATCTCGTTCATCCACAAGAAAATAATAATATTCAAGAACAAAGGAGGGGCGGTTTGGCCATGTTTGTGCGGTCCGGCCCCCCTCTCGTTAGACGATAACACATAAACATTTATCCTCAAGTTTGTCATGCTAGAACCAAGAACGAAAATAAATAAATAATCAACAACAAACCCCTACCTCGGTTTCAAGAACGATGATCGTCAACGACCCGCGGAAGACGCGTCGCGGTGGTCGGCGTCACAGAAGAAGGACGTCGATGTCATGAAGCGAGGATTCGAAATTCTTTGACGACAATTTCGTCGCAGGAAATCGTCGCGGAGGAGATGACGTGGAAGAAGACGTTGTCGGTGTCGCGGGTATGGCATCGCGGAAGACGATTCCTAAGAACGTGGCGTTCTTCGTCGATGTTCGATGGTTCTTCACGTTCTTCGTCAATGTTTGAAGAAGAAGAAGAAAGCTCCAAATTCTCTCAAGGTGGCTAGAGAATTCTAACCAAATAAAATAAGCTAAAGTCTTATTTTATTTACTCAGCCAAACCATTTTGAAATTCAAAGGTTTGAAATTAAACAACTCCACCCATTTAATAACCAAAGTTGTCATGTTCATTAAAAGAGGAGTTTAAGGGAGTTTAAAAAAAAGAAGGTGAAGAGTTATGGTTCATGTAGGCCCCACCACACTTAATCCTCCCAAGGGAGGTTAAGTGGATGTGGGTCCCACCTCTAACTCCCTTTGGGAGAAAATAACCAACAAGTTAAAAATAAAAAGTGTTTTCACATTTTTATTTAACTTCATTTAATTTTTCCCAAAACTAACTTTCATCCCGCATAAAACGCAACCTCGGAAAAGGTCTCCATAAGAGAATATCGGCGATGCGAGTTCATCGGTGCCCTCAGAATTTGATTCCGGGCACCGGTTCAAAAGTTAGAAATTCCCGCTCGTTCGTTCACTGAATGTACCCGAGCCAAACTTTGGAAATTGATTCCGGGTACTCCGGGCCTCAGAATCAGATGTGTTAGAAACCGCGTTCTAGTAAAATTCCAAAGAAAATTAAGAAAAAATTTCCCTTGAATTTTATGGGTCTTTACAAAAATAGATTCCATATAAGCATTGAAAGACTCAATGTACTCAGAATATTCTATATAATCGGAAACTATGGATTGGTTTGAGCTCCTCTATTTCACTAGACTACCATTTCAGAAAAATACATAGCATGATTTTGATTTCAGATCATTTTGATATGTCTATAATCTAACATCAATGTATCCCCTTATGATTATCTCCTAATTTCCTCCATACACTAGGAATATATCCTTTATATGTCACAAGTAAATTTAGGTAGTTGTTACTACTTCCCAATGCATCTCTCCTAGACAGTATTGATATTTTTCCTCCATTATTAAAAAATAGGGAAATTTGTACATAGTAAATACGATGAAATACACGATAGATCCTAGTTCTAAAGCATAAGGTATTATACAAATTCATTCAATATACTCCCGTGTTTGTGGTCACATATTCTTTGATATATTAATGGAATGAGACACTAGAAATAATACTCCCTTGGATTGTTTCATATTTTACATTTTGAGTATATTTTCAATATGTGTACTCAGATATATCCCAGGAAGCCTATGAGATCTATAATGATTGATCATGACCCCTATAATATAGGATTATGCATCAAATTCATTCATGGATAATAAATAATTTTACCAAGTCTTCACTGACTGTAATAGTTTCACTTCATTTACAATTAATAGTTTATCATAAAAAAATTTTACTATGAAAAATATTGCAATTGCACTAACCTTTTTATGGTCAAATGGATAACATCCATTGTTAATGAAAGAAAACTCTCTTATGGAATCATAAAAATGAACATTCCATGATCATTATTCCTATTAAAATCCGTAAAAATATCTCTTTGTATTTCTTACTTTATTAGTAATTTGTGACAAAATGAAACCTTGAGGTAGTATTGTGTAGACATCTTAATCAAATTCCCATTTAGAAATTCATTTCTGAT
Organism: Viscum album; assembly: GCA_963277665.1. Taxonomy (NCBI): domain Eukaryota; kingdom Viridiplantae; phylum Streptophyta; class Magnoliopsida; order Santalales; family Viscaceae; genus Viscum; species Viscum album. The sequence continues at coordinate 438,587,638 of OY728142.1, read as the reverse complement.
TTTTTTTCAATTTGATTAATTATGGAAGGTTTATGTTGTGTGTAATATTCTAATGGATTTTTGACTATAAAAATGTGAGAATGTTTCATTGTAGTTTATGGCTTTATTATTTCTAAAATCCTTCACAACTAGTTTTTCCTTATAGGTTCTCACAAGATAGTCAATCTCTATATTTTTCTTAAATACCGATTTACCCTAAATACGATTTATATATACGGGTGGGTATACCAAAATCCAAATATCATTTTGATACATTGAATACATCTCAACAGTGATCAATTATTTCCATTTAGAAACATCATTTCTATATATTTATTCCTTGTAACTCATAAGGTAATCATTATCTAATATTAATGTGTCAAATGAATCAATGAAAAGAAACACATATCTCTATGTTTCTCAAACATCTCTAGTAAACTAATGTAGTACTTTTTTGGGGGGAACATATTTCTATCCCACTATTTCTTGAGGAGATTGTTCTCATAACATATCTTAGGAGTCTTGAGAATTAACATCATGAAAATAAATAATGCTTACATTATTTACATTAGAAAGGTGTTCCCTTTCCATAAATATAGTTTATCTTGATATAAGAACTATTATATGTGAAGGATTATATATGTAATATAGATTAATATATTTAGGATAACTATTAATGATGCACTTTGTGATAAATGATTCTAATTTTCACTAAGAATAGCCCTTAAAAACATTGTATCCTCATACATGTATTTGTGATAGAGTAGATTTATTTCTACAACACAACTCTTATAGAATCTTGACTTATACCTTAGTTGGTACTTGGTTTTTGTGAATATAATGAATTCTATAGTGAATATCCCCAAAATGATAATGGTAGAGTTATAAGAATCATCATCAATCTTACCATGTCAAACAGGGTATAATTCCTCCATTCACTAACAACATTCCCCTAAGGTAAATAAGGATAATTGAGATGAAAATTATCCCATGCTACTTTAAATTATCAATGAATTCTCAATTAAGATATTATCCACCATGGTCTGAGTGGAGATTCTTAATCTTCTTACCAAGTTGATCATATACTTCTTTCTGATATTACTTAAACATGATCAAGGAATAACACATATACCTCATTATGTATATATATATATATACAAACCTACTATATTCATAAATGAAATTACTGAAGTAAGATAATCTACCCCTTTACCCAATTAGAAAGGGACAACATACATCATTATGTACCAATTTTAAGGGTTCTGTAGCTCTTTCACCTTTCCCATTTAATTTTTTCGGTCATTTTACCATATAATTAATCGTGGTCTGCATCCAATGGTTTTTACACTAGGGATTAAAAATTATATACTTGATGTAGTTTGATTAAACACTTCTAATTAACATTAAAATGACTGATGTTCTATAATGTGTTATGATATGATCTAGTAATGTTGGATTTTTCATTCATTTAAAATCCTTGATTTCTCTATTTCATGTATATTCAACCCACTATTAAGATGTGTCATACCATAAAATATGTTTTACATATCCATAATAGAATTTTTATTTGAAAATTTTAAATAAAATAAAATAAATTCTAAAAACATTACTAAGATTATATTTCTAGTAACATTTGATATATAATAACAGTTATATAGTAAATGAACTATCATGCTATGCAAATTAATATGATAAAATCCGTCGACAAATGGTACTAGTATCACACTATTTTTTTCATGAAGTTCAACATCAAATTTTAAAACATTATTGACTCTAATTGGTTCTTGAGTAGGAATATAAATGAGTGAGTTACATGAAATATCAATTAACCAACTTATAGAAATAGAAAGATTTAATTTCATGACAAATATACCTAAAGAATATGTTTTAATGTACATTTTATTATCAATTTTATATTTCTTATTCTAGTGTCCTTTCATTACACTTCAGATGAATGAAATTTCCAACTCATTTGTATGCCCCTATATATTAGGCTTATCGAAAGAGAGAACCATCAGTTTCTTTGACATATACATATCCCTTAACACTTTATCCTTTCCATCCCTCCACTTTTTCACCATGAGGACATATGATTTGGAATTATTCATATACTTATATTCTTTGAGAAATCAATAGAATAATTAATTAGGGACTCATTCATGTTATTCATATAAAAATTAACACTGTAATTTGAGAATTTGTGAGGTAAATATTCAAGAATAATTCCACTATCTAGATCTATGTTTAGTTTAAACCTAGGGGATCCATGTCTCTCAATATAAAATATTACCTTGAGTATATGAGATCCTTAAATATTTACTTTCTCTTTCCTAAATCTATCTATTTCACTTGATATCTTATATATTTCTTTCCAATCCCTTTCTTGGTATAAAAAATCGAGATATAACACCATTTAGAAATAAAAAATTTCCTAATTCATAATCTATGGCTCAATAGACAAAGATGACAACATGTTACACTAAAGATCTTGTGTATCATCCATATGATTTATGTATTTATATTTATATTCCATGGTTACTCTCTGATTGGGCTAATTAAGTAGAGGGTATTCTAGCATAGAAATCTTCCTCCCTTATCGTAGTATTATACACATGTTCCTATACCACTAAAGAAGTTATAGCTAATAAAGATATTCTATTTATCAAATATTGGACATAGTGAAATTGAATTGTTGGGTGTTTCCTTTTTTATCTATAATAAATAAACATAGTACATTAGAATATTATCTTGATTCCTAGTATAAATTTGGAAATTATTAATTTAAATTGTCTCCCACTATTTTATTAAATTAAATTTTCCCTCGAGTACTAGATTCAAAATACTCTATCTCATGATTATTATTTTATAATGGTTCTTTAAAACCTATCCTCGTAGTCTAAAATATATTTCTATATCACTACTCGGAGAATTTTGTCGTTTTCATTTCACTTTCTATTCAAATAAACTCAAAACTTCTTAACCTATTGAGTAGAGTACCATCTCTTAGAAATAATTAAATTTCATTGCTCAACACTTTTCCTGTAATGTTGGAACAAATATATGTGGAAATCCATTGATAATTACTTTTTTAAGATGACACACCACTCTCACAAGAACTCCCTTTTAGTAATAGTTAACCTCAACTACTACTGATGTGAACTACAAATAATCGGTTGTGTACAAATGAAAGAGATGAAAGGAATTTAATGAATTAATCATTCCTCTGAGGGGTTTTGAAAATTTAATCGCAACGAAAGAAATAATTTTAATTTTAACATTATTATTCTATGGGAACACACTCATAATATAACCATTATTTTTAATAGAATTCATTCACCACACATGTACATTTTATAAAATATTTCTTGATTATTATTATACTATGTGATTGCATGTAAAATATGCACTTTCACAAAATAATAAATCACAAATATGATAAATTAAATAAATAATGATATGATCATGATATGTTAACTATTTTTCAATATGTCTTTTAATAAGGGATTCATTGTGACCCTAGAAGATTTCCGTATATCAATACCTAACTTGAATTCCAGTGCACAAAACTCCTATGCATTTCACATTTTTGTCTATGTCGGCTCATGACACGAACCACTTTCCCCCAAACTCATCCAATATTTAAAATGTATACTCACATGCAACTGAGGGTAATTAGAGGTGTGAAAGTATATTTTATCAATTAAATGTGGACACTGAGGCCTATATAACAATTAATGTTGGAGGGATGATGTGTATATCATAAAAATAAAAAAAAACATTTCAAAAACACAAATGAAATAATTATGTAAATTAAATATTAAAACGAGAAAGAACATGACAGTCTCAGCTCATTATCAAATAGCAAGAAATTATATTAAATAATAAAAATAAAATTTTCTAAAATTAAATTCGAGAGTATTTTTATTTCTTAATGTTATACTAAAATTATTCAATTAAATATTGGTACATCCCAAATCACTCTAAATAATTTTCTCAAATACCATAAAGTTAAAAATTATTTATTAAGTTATTTTCATAAATTTTTGGTTTATTCGGTCCAAAATCAGATCCATGGAAATTGAATTAGGGCTCAGATTGGGTCAAATGAGTCATGCCAATCTAACCTGAATCGAATTGGTTTTTCCCGAGAAGGCGAATCCTTTTATGCAAATATATAAACACACAATATATATATATATATATATATAATTATATAATAGAACTATCATATAATATAATATATATAGCATTATGTTATTAAAAAATATATATAATCAAAAGACTAGGAAATTCATGTTAAAAAAATTGTTTTTTTATATAATATTCCCATTGAATATTTGTTTTCTGATTCTAATGGAATAATTGTGAAATATACCAATTGATGATTTGTGTAATCTTTCCTTGAAATCTTTGGGTATTTCTCCCTTTTTATCTTTGGTTTATCTTCCCATAAGAAGCATTGTGTCCATTTTCAATTTACAAAAACTAAATCATGCATACATAACATTTTTGTATTTTCAATTGACTTCCATAACCATATTAATAAATATATGATCAATAAGTAATGTACTCACATCACACACAAAATAAAAAACTGGTACACCAGTAGCAATTTATGTAATGAGAAAAATATAACTTCAATTTTTATTTTAGTTTTTATGAAAAACCAACCAATATTGAACCATTGATTCCTTAACAATACTAACTCGGATCAATAAATAAATAGTTCAGTTCAGACTGTATCAAATTCATCTTTTGGAATCATATAAAATTTAATTTAAATTTTTTATTATTTGAATTAAATAATTATATCATCTCCCTAATACCAATTAAAGAGACTCGGGGCATAGTGGAACCGTGAAACACATGAAATGTAAATTTTTGGGTTCATATTAATGTTAAAAATAGTGAATCCAGTAAATAAACTTTTTATTATATCTTAAAATATTGTTTTTCATTCAATTTTAGAATAAAAAACAAAATCTAATAAATTATTTAAATGATACCTTGTTCATTTGAATTCAACGGTTTGATTCTCTCATCGTCAGTGTTTCATGGGTCAGAGGCACCCCACTAAGAGCCATATAGATCATCCACATGTTCACCACACATTTGGGATCATTGATCTCTACTTTTTGGGTTCTGGAGTAGTAAATCTAAGAGGATTAAGATCTCCCTTTGATATTCTAAAGTATGAGAACTTGATCGAGAGGATCAGATCGATCCAATAGTGTTATTTCTTATAAATATCTCTATATGACCTTCATATAATATTAGAGGAAATATTATCAAAATAAAATCACAATATTAGTGGGAAAATCTATTAAAGAGGCTAAAATGAACATTTATACCTAGTTTATACATTCTAAAATTTGAATTTAGTTTCTAAAAAGTAATAATATATATTTTAGAACTATTTAAAAATGAAAGACATAATAAACTTCTCACAAATATAAAAAATATTATATCACACACTTGTAATAGTATAATTATTTTTAGATTAAATACGAACAATTTTTCTAGTATGCTCCCCAAATAATTTAATAATCATTGAACAACCTAGGTTCCTTCAAAAAATATAATTTTTTCTTTTCAATTTTATAAACAAACAACTAGTGAATAACATGAGAAATTAAATAAATAATAATTTTTTTAAACATAAAAGATTCATTAAAATTTTATTTACTTGTGATTGATCAAACTCGGGTGTTCATAGGCCTCCACATGTGGCTCCCACTTCGTTTTGAACTAATATTCATTAAAAACATGGAAATTGAGGATGCACTTGGTGCATAACCCTCTATGAAATTATCATGATATAAGTGATTCCAAACAATATACAAAAAGAGTGGTCTAGAAACCCATCAAGGACCCTAAAGAGATTTGGAAACTCATATCTGTAACTGCCTCCTCTGAGCACGTTCTGTGTAATATAATCTCTTTGTATCATGATATATCATAATGAAGGATGCACACATGTGTCATCATCCAATTTATCTTAATTAATTTCATTATTTTAATAAAAACTCACACCATATTGTACTATTGATATAAATTTAATAATGTTACTACCATCCTCATCAACCTATAACCACGAGACATATCCCTCTCAACTCAGAAGTAATATATTATATCTTGATCATTCAACCAATTCTATACCACCATGGGAGCACACAACACAATATACCACTCTATAGCTTCATTATCACATGAATCATTTTGTTTTCTTATTGTTGGTTCTATCCTCATAATCTCATCTACTTGAGGAAATTGAGTTTGATCTTTATAAGAAGAAGTCTCATTGATTATGAGCCCCATAACCTTATATTTAATCCTCATATATGTTCTATAGTATGATGTATATAGACTATATGAGATATATTAAAAATTAATTTAATGTTATCTAATGTTTCTTAATATAGTTGGTAACTTTTATAACCTTTTTATTTGACATATAATCTAAGAACTTTACTATGTAAAATGTGAATAAAAATATATAAACAATGTTATCGTGACAATAAAAACATATATATATATATACATGTAATACTAATAAAAGTACATATATATGATACCCACAAAGAATAAAAAAAAAATCTTGATGGGAGTAGTGAATATCAAGGAGTAGATCCCCTCAATGGATTTCTACTTTGTAAAAACATCACATAATGTCATTGTTGTTATTTCCTTATTTTAAAGTCATGGTGAGGGTTGAAATTACATTAATACATTCTTACCAATAAATTTTTAAAGTGGATTGGGTATTAATAAGGGATAATTAGTTGTTAAATTAAAACTTTTTCAAATAGGGGAACACCGATTCAGTCCCCCCCCCCACCTCAAATTCTCTCCGTGATCTACTACGAACATTAATATTCCCAAACCTGGTTATCAAATCTATAACATTAAAAATTGTTAAATTTATTTTAATCCATCCATGATGAATATTTTTAGATTATTTTATGATTTTATTTTTTAATTTTTCCATGTGAATCATTTAGTGATATACCATGTATTTTCATTATTTTTATTATTTAAATTCTTTTTAATTTTATAGTAAATTCATTATTTAATGATAAAATTTAATTATTTTTCAATATAATTTCTACAATTTAATATTCCAGATTATATTCATGGTTGTATTTAATATTTCATTTCAAAGTATGTTAGTTTTCATAATGTAGTGAAAATAATATTCCTTTTTTTAATTTTTTATTTCAAATCTATGATATTATATGATTGAATATGAATATATCCCCAAAAAACAAATTGGGAAGTAGAGGTTTCATCGGTGATCATTTTTCATTCCCCATCATCCCATATTTATATTTTCTCAATGAATCTTCACCACTAGCATTTCCAATGGTCAATGGTTGAAAATAGATTGCTTGGAGAGATGGTGAAAGAAACAGAAATGAAATTTGGGCCAATGTTTGAGCTAGGTAGTGGCGTAGGGCATGACAATAGGTCATCACATTGTTTGTAAGTATAATAGGGCCCTTTATGGTGGATGGAGTTATGTTTTGATGGGAGATAATGGAAATAATTTATATGGGTCATATAGGGGATATTATGATTAATAATGGCTACAACCACACTATGATAAGGTATAATGGTGAACCCTAGGGCCACTGGGCTTGGTTAATGATAGCAGTGTAGTTGGAGGATTAATAATCGGGGAAGTTATTTCCATGAATCTAATGAATATATAACCTAAACCTATATATAATTAACATGTAATGATATGGTTATATTATATGTTTTGATATATTATTAATTTAATATGTTGTTTGGGTATATCATTCAATACTGTATAGATATGTCATATTTCCTCAATATGTAATATCATAGTGTAATGAATTTATTAATAGAAATCCCATAAACACGATATAATCAATAAAGATATAAAATTTAAAATTATTACATTAAAGTAATTCTCCACATATGTTATCACTATTTAAAAAAATTATTATTAAACATATGGTGGTTGAATCATAAATTTGTTATAATTTGTGTAACCACATTTACATATACATTATGAACATATGGTTAAATGAAAAAAAAGGTATTGGGAGTGTCCAAATAACTATATATGGATTTAGAATCTAAGAGAATGGGTGTATGATCCTCAAGAAATTCATTTTCGATTTTCACCCTCTCTAGAATCTCTCTTTCTCGATCACCCTTTTCCACTGATAGGTAAAAGAACATCATAGGAGGGTTTGGAGAGTTCCATCAAAGTTTTCGGTGATACTGATCACCCTGTTAATCAACTATAGTTGGGTTATCCTATTGGTCTCTCCTAAGAGATATGTATCTAACCATTGGGATTAAATATTATTATTGTAGAAAACATTTCCAAAATGTACTTTTACTTCTTTAGTTATAGATGGTTTCTATTTTCATTGAATAATGATGTTTTTAAGGATGTTTCTAATGTCTTACATAACATTGAACATGTATTGTTTTATCCTTAAACCCCTTTATATGGTATTAGATATTTTATATTCTTCTTGATTAATGGAATTACATTTCAAATGGAATAAATTTTTATTTTATTTTGTCATCATACTAGATATCGTAAAGGGATGTTATTGTTGTGATTTAGTATGTCATTTGTACTAATATAATTTTTTTTCTACCATTACTATTAATATCTAATATCATAGTCTATGATGGGGATAGCCTTGTATGATAGAAGAAAACTTAACAAGGAGTATGGCGTAATCCATCAGGTTATGGTACATTATAACATATGATATGGACCTATCACAACAAATGATAGTACTAATCTTTATTAAAAATAGAATAATTTATCACTAATATGATAATACATATAATTATAAAAAGTGATTAACATTCCAAAATTATGAATCATAAAATATGATAAATATTCCAAAATTGTAATCATAAGACATAGTAAACCAATTATAAGGCATAATATTTTTTTTACTAAATAATGTCTTATAATATGGGTTATATCATGATATACGATATGCATTAAAAAATATTTTTATAAATTTAAATTATGAATTGAATTGTATAATTCATAAATTATTTATAAATTATAGATGAAAATAATTTATAAATATTTATTTAGTTTATAAAATGTTCATAATTTAATTTGTTATAAAATTATTATAATTAAATATTGAATGTTTTGAAACGTTTATTAAATAAATATCCACAATATTAAATGTTAAAATTAAATATATTTTTTATTATATGGAATAAATAATAATTTTTTATGAATAATGTTTTCATTGAAAATATTATTTTTTATTTATAAACACATTATAAATTACAAAAAAAGGTAAAATATAAATGGTTTATATTTAATATTATAATTTTTTCATATACACTATGTCTGAATTTTTAATATTAAAATTTATTTATTTTAAATATTTATTAAATAATTCCAAAAATAGTTTTGATCGTTGAAATGGTCAAGGTTTAAATGTAAAATGTGTTATATTTAGATTATTTAAAATGTTTCCATAGTAAAATATGAATAAAAAGAGTTTAAATTTATTTTAAAATTATATATTTAAAGAAAATTAATTATACAAGGAAAATATTATTCATTTTATGTTGGAAATAAATATAACGTGTTTATATTTTTATTATTATTGAATATCCAAAATCGTTTCCTAAACTGTATACTATTTATAATTTCTTTATTGGTGAATATTTCCTAAATATTTTGTATGAAATTTAAATATATGACTTATTAATTTTTTTTATTTTATTCTATTATCTATTCATTAATATAATTATTTATATTATCAGTGAATATAAAATTTATTTTATAGAGTAGAAATGTTTTTATCGATTTACATAAATGCATCTATGAAGTTACAATCTAGGTATGATAATTAAATTAGTGTTCTTCAACATTGACTATGGATTGTATTGGGTTTTGAGATTAAATTTAAATATTAATTATTTTTTATACATTTTATGTGTTATAATTTTCAACTCTATTGATTAATATAATATATGGGTGATATAACATGGGTCAAACTACTCATTAACATGGAGGATTATGCCATAACTAGAAAAGATGATTTTGATAAAATTCACTTTAAGCTGACTCCGGTGTGGATATTTGATTTAATATGTTTATAATATTTTCCAATAAATTAATTCAGGTAAATTATTTGTAATATTCATTGGGATATGTTTGAAAATAGTTGTTTTAGTTTTGAGTTAGTAAAACAATCTATATGTTTCATAAAAAGTTAGACTACAATATAGTTTGACCGTGTTGATTTATTAAAAGAGATATAATTCCAAACTAAGTCATTCGAAAAATGAATACATGTAAAGGAAAAACAGAAGATGTGATGGTGAAATTACATCCCATTCAATATGCCAAAGGTTTGATTCCTCGCAAATCTATCATCTATCAATACCGTTATCAACCTACCAACACAGTCAAGAAGAAGAATGGTACCACTTGATTATCCTTTATAAGGAACAATAATAATGGATTTTACTAAAAGTATTATGTTCCTATTTGCTGTATTTTAATTTTATTTGTAAATATATTTTAGAGACTAATAGTATTAAGTTACCAAAGGAATAATATTAACAAAATCTATGTTTTGAATTATGATAAAGAGTTATGCACTTAACTATCTAGGATTCATATCTAATATGATTTAAATTATTCTCTAAATATATAGATATATAATGGGAGAAATTTTAATGAGACCCAAATCATTGTGAAATATAGATATTTTATGAATATATAGTTGGATATAATTAAAAATGGTTCATCATTTTAGTGGGGCACATTTAATAAAAGTGCATAATAAAAAAATGTTAAACATGAAACTCCTTTGATAAAATCCTCAATTATAGAAAAATTGAATCATCATAAGTGAAAATTAATTTAAGATAAATCCTACATAAATATGTACCATAATTTATCAAACTTCATGAATTGGTAGAAAACTTATAAATTTTTATAAATCATGAAGAAAATGTATTGTGTCAGAGCAATATCTTTGTAAGTAAAAAATTATCGAAGTAGTTCAAGTAGAAATTATAGATTATTATTAGTATAATAGATTAATTTACATAATTATTTCATAGTGTTAGATGAAATATGACCATACTAACTTTATATTCCACTCATATACTCAATTGTATCTCATATATTAATTATATTGAGAGGCTAGGGTTTTTCTTATTTTTTGATTTATCAATTGAATTCATTTTAGAATCATTCCGGGATTTTTATTTAAATTTAAATGTATTCAACAAAAAATTTCCAAATGTTCTAAAGGTGTTTACGATAGAGGATTATTAAATGGGATTTTAGGCCCTTTTATAGAGATAATAGTGCTAATATAAACATGTTTAATCTAGAAAAAGAAGATTGTATTTCTCTAATAGTTAGCAGTTGTCATTGAATCTTGGATTTAACCTGAAACTAAAGAAACATTCCCTATGTTATGAGATTGTTTAGAATTTATAAAGGGATTTAGGAAAATCAATTGAAATTCCACGTCATGTAATAGTGTCATATAATCAATTCCCTGACATTAAAGGATATATGATACCAAATACATATTTTACAAAGGATATAATTATATTATTGTTCCAAATCTTGGAAACAATTGATCAACATTTTAGTTTTCTATAACGTAATTATGAAATGGTTTGTGGAATTATAATAAAGAAAAGGATTGATAAATAATCAATTCAAATATAAAATAATAATATCAAATTTAAATGTATTATTATAAACAATGTTTATTCTCATCGTATTTCTCTTACTTAATAAGATAAGTATATTGTCAAAATTGTTTTGTTAAAAAAATAATGATCTTTATTTAATACACATTGTTTATAATTTAATATATTCTTGTGAAAATATTGACAACAATATTTGTATATAAATATTTTTACCAATGTTAAATATTATTATCCATATGTTTATTAAATTATAAGTGATGTGATCCCACCACTCATTTTTTACAATTTAAAAAAATATATATATTTTCCAAAAAAAAGTTATTACAAACACAAGGAATATGATATAAGATATGGATAGAATGTTTTATTTTTTAAATATTGAAAAAAAAAATACAAAACAAAATAATTGAAAAAAAGAGTTTCTGTACCTTCCCATGATATTGGGAAGATATTATAGTATCTAAGAGAATAATGAGAGTATATATTGTACGTAAAGATGTAAAAATGTTTCAAATAAAATATTATACAAATAAAAATATAATTTTAAGGTCACTTAATATCCTAAAAGTGTTATAGAATATATATATAACAGTGAAGAGTTATTTTTGATGTTAAATTATGTTATCATAACAAAGTGAAAATAACATTATATCCTAAATAAGATTACAATTTACATGTAAAAGTTAATTTAAAAATTTTTATATTTTCAAAAATTGTCAAAATGAAATTTTATAATTTAAATGTTCCATGAATTATAGTTATGATCTTAGAAAGAGGTTTTAGTGTAAAAAATAATTTATTAACAATATAACATTGTTGTTATGAATTAAAGTAGCTTTAATGTTTTTCATATTAGTTGAACCTTATGAATATGATTCATAATTCTCACTATTAATCAATTTTCATTAATCCATATATTATACTCACTAAATGATTTTAGTTGAATATATTTTTTATATGGTCACATATAGATATGTCATGAGTTATATAGAAATGAAATGATGAATTCAAAACCCTAAAATGGGGAAAAAATAATGAATATTTAATGTTTTAACATATTTTATATGTTAATATAGGCACATATTTATTATTTTTTAATATTACTAGTCAATTTTAATATTATTAAGTGTATCCTATAATATAAAATTCAGTTTCAACATTATTATTCCTTCATGTTTGTTTCATATAGGAATGAAATTAAATTATAATTAACCTATTAAATTATTCCTTTGAGTTATACCTAATCGAAGATATTCAAGGATCATTATAGATTTTGGTTAAATTTTAGAGTTATTATGGGTATAATTTTGTATGGAGATACAGATTATGAATATTAGACAATAAATGAATTTTTTCACAATATGGATTTCCAAGAATACCACATAGAGTTTTATACACTATGTATTGGGTGTACTAGGGGTGTATGCTTTTAATTGGGATAACCCCCAAGAAATTGGTTGGAACGATACCAAGCAAGATGTCCTTTATACCATAATACCTTTCATGTCATAATTCATTCATACATACAATAAAACAAGTGAAATTATTTATAGAGGTATATATGTTTGATAGAGATCGGTCAATATCCCTTTATATCACCAGTAGTACTGATTCCTTAAAAGAGGGTGATATATTTTACATATATGGATTAAATTATTTGTATTTTTTATGGATATAAAATCGAATGGGGTCTGACATTATAGACTAATTAATGGGTATTGATCTTCGTGAGACATAGGGAGCCAACCATTTTTTTAACTCTATACCCAAAAGGTGTTTTGAATGTAAATTAAAAACTCATTACATATTTTGTGGCATAAAGTGGAGTTGATAATAGATTTAAAAAGTTGTTTTTGGAAAAATCCAAAATTAAATTTTTGATATAGATTAAAATATTATTATATATGATATAATATAAGGGTAAATAGAACAAATTATAAGAGTTTTTAGTGTAATTGGGTGATTGAAGGTGATATGAACACTAGAATTTATATATAATTTATATTGGATATAATATATGTGATTATATGGGGATATCATATGGAATAATATCTATGAAGATAATATTTCTCATTTATATACCATTAAATATGGTATTGATATATCATATTGTCTTTGATCTGAATATCTTATTATAATCACTCATATAAAATGAATCACATAAACAACCTATCACTGGAAAATATACTGAGTGAAAACTGACATAATAAAATAATATTTTATATATGTTTTCATCGATTGAATGTTATATGAAATATATGTGGTCTAAATTAGTCAGAATATGTAATCATTGTAAACACATAAAATTATAAATAATGAATATATGATTAAATTATTGAGAAATATTGGGAGTGTCCTGAAGCATATATAAGAAATTTGTATGCATAATAATGTGAGTGTTATACTTGAGAAAGGCCTTATTAGTTATCTATCACTCTAGGATATCCACTAATTCTTCTCTCACTTCAATCAATAGTTACTTGAATACCATGGGAGGGGTCATATAAATCCATCATCTCTTTGATGCAATATGGAAGGAGTAACAAGTTGGTTTCTCCATTTTCAAACCATCATTCTTTGAAATTAGAATTCAGGACAATATGGAGATGATAATTGGAAATTTTTTCAATATGGATGTGGATTGGCGGTGAACAAATATTTAATGATTTAATTGTGTTTTTAATTTTATTTTTTGATATTTTTTTGATGTATTTTATATGAATATTTATAAAAGGAATGGTTTACTACTGTTTGGTGATAATATTTAGAAAAGGAATGATTTTCTTGTGTTTATCATTATTAGTGTAGTTCAGAATATGTTTTCTTGAATGTTGAGGAATTTGTTTAGATTACTCTATAATGTCTTGGTTAAATATTGTTTTTCCAATAATTTTAAAAATAAAGGATACAAATATGTTGTAATTTGGGAAACCAACTAAAAGGAAATGTAAAAGAAATTACAGTTAGTTCAGGACTTTGAATGTTTGTACTCATGATAGGTTGGGATTTAATATGGGTTTGGTTAGTGTTCACCATGTAGTTAGTCATTGAATTTTCAAAATTTAAACGCAACATAAGATACATTTAAACATGTGGTTGGTTAGTATTTATTATAAGTACAATTGAAACAAGAATGATTTTTTGGAACTAAACATGTTGTCATTTAAATTTTATCATGTGTTCATTTGAGAGGGCATGATTTATTGGAACTCAATGTGATGTTTGTTTTAAAATTTGTGAAATTCTAATTCATGGTTTATTTTTTCAGATTGTGTTCAATTGGATTAATTCATAGTGATTTGGATCCCTTCATGTGGTTAGTTGTTTCAACGTGTGGTCAAATTGGTAGGAACAATCAGTTGTGGAGATGTTTTGAAAATTGATAATTGAATGGGTGTGTGACATATCCATGTGGAATGAGAATATGAATTCAATAGGGCTCAAAATTAACAACTTGATGTTCATAACAATTTATGGAAAATCTAGGAATAATTGTAAGTCATTAGATTACTATGAATTATACTTCTAAGAAAAATAAGGAATGATCATAATACTAGGATTATTGGTTGAAAAATATCTATGAAGGACTTAAGACTTTCTGTTAAGGTTAACTCTTCTTATCATATGTCATAAAAATGTAATGATTCAATGTAATATGTTTTATATCCTATGAATTTGAGATATTTTCAATAATAAAGAAAGTGCTTATATGTTTTTCATGTTACAAGATAGTAGTCCCCATGAAAAAATCATGTGATTATATTCATGATATGATCTTGATAGAGAATCGAATTTTAGATGTAAAAGAATACTGAGAAATGAGAATTTAATGAACCATGAATCCTAAAATAAATGAATTATATTTGGAGTATTCATGAAATAAAATTCCTTTTATAGTTGAAGAATCATTTTGAAATTAAGATATCATGTTATAATATTTATATATTGAAATGGAAGTAAACTTTTATGATATATTTATATTTCAAGTCCTCATTTAAATAGGATATTTCAAAGGATTATTCGGATCTACAATTGGACTATGATTTATATTTGGAAAATATTGATCCACATGAGCATGAAGATGTACAAGAATTTGTAGAGTAATAAGATCATAGATCGATATTCAGGGAGTTTTAATGATGTTTTCCCTAAGAATATGTGGAGTTATTTTGAAATTAAATTATGTTTTTTTACATGGGATCACATGTGTAAATTATGGAACCAAAATTGTATTATCTTTATTCGAATATGAACAAGTGTTATCGTATGGGATAGATGGATCTGATCAAGACAAGTTTTTACAGGTTATTTATAAGAAAATATTTATCTACCAAAATTTTGTCTTATCGTAACTCAAATATAATATCTTGATACA
The DNA here is from genome assembly GCA_963277665.1 of Viscum album. Lineage (NCBI taxonomy): Eukaryota > Viridiplantae > Streptophyta > Magnoliopsida > Santalales > Viscaceae > Viscum > Viscum album. Next base: position 438,571,578 of record OY728142.1, on the reverse strand, counting down.
AATAATTATTCAATAATTCCATATTTAAATTAAGGAAATATTAATTCATGTTCCTAATATATAAATAAGTTTATCACTTGACATGTGGAAGGATTGTAAAAAAACAGTATCATGGTTTGATTTGTACCATGGATTTTGATGCATTTAAACTAATCATGTGTATATTAAAAATTCATGAAGTAGTTTGCAGGATATAAGAGAGTGTATATGTGGTATTATTAAAGTTCTGAAAAGAGATGAGTGGATGGATACTACCATATCTTGTATATGAAGAGACAAAGAATGAGATCCTCTATAGATCATCATTACTACATCTAGTTTTATATTAATGATTGAAGGCCTACAAAAATAATATAGTAACACTGTAATATATACAATGATGATGATGAAATATAAATTAAAATTATTGTTTGGGATTACTCTCATCTGGATCAAAGAAGTGTTTATATAGAGAAGACATAGAGTCACCCTCATACAGATTATTCTCTCATCATGAGTATAATGAGGATGGTACCAAACAATAATACCTATCAAGAGTTTTTCATATATACACATGAATAAATATATAATGATAAAATTATTTGAGAAATGATGCGTTTATATAGTGATAAAGATGAAAGAGGAGTCTCACACTATATGGAGATAGATTAAAAATACCATAAACTATTTAAGATATACCAATGTGTATAAACTGACAACATCCACCACATGAACAGTACCAGGGAGTATAGAAGATTCATTTCAACAATAATTGGTATTGGTCCCTTACCAAATAAAATTTAATATCCCTACAAAAATCATCACAGACCCTATCAAATCAACAAATTGTCTATGTGTTCTCCTTGGTAGAACTTATTTGAAAACTATATTAAATATAGTTATCCTTGTGCACTTTAAATTCTTTATATATGTGTGATTTTATTTGTTATATCCAAGACAAGGAACATGTTGAGTTATGTTCATGAAAAAATCAGGGAAAATATCCTTGAAGTTAATGGTCACAAATTTATGTCATAGTGATTCAACCCTCCCCTCTTATGGTGTCTTTTTTCCATCATGTTGTATCAAAATATACAACCTCTGAATTTTCATCAAACCTATAAATGTTTTTTGATATTTTTTAATGATATAGATATTGGGTTTAAGACACCATTTTCAGGTTACTTATTTTTTCCAGAAAGATTCAGTTATATTTCTATAGGATTGAGACATAAATTTTATGGAGTTTACTCCAATATATACATATCTAAAAAAGAATAATAAAAAAGTTTCAAATTCAACGAAAATAATATTTTGGGAAGATCTCACTTTGATTTCATATATAATAAAATTATTCATTATTCTATAACTTTTTAAATCAGAAAGAATCTTGAAAACATTTATGTAAAATTAATAACAGAATAAATAACTAGAAAATAGATTTATGTGGTTAAAATAATAACTATTCAAAATGGTTATCCAAAAATAATGATTGGAAAAGATTTATTTATGAATAGGGGTAATAAGAATGAATCCAAGAAGAATAATCCATAGAAGATTGAATTTCCAAATGAGGTAAATAGTACAGACACATCTAATTATGATACTGATATAAAGTTTTGTTTCATATCTAAAAATTCAGATTCACCTCTAGAGAATACTATAATAATTGGTTTGGGTGGAAACATAGAAATATCATTAATTTTAAAATCTCTAAAGCGATCATAGAGTAATCAAGATGTAATGAAATCCGTATATGATAATGACGAAGATATGGAAATTATTCATGGAGTGAACTAATCTTTCGTGGGATTTTTTAAATGCATAATTAAATTTTGAGAGGCGTTGAAGTGGCCTTATAATTTACATCAAGAATATGGGTGATATAATGAAGCAACAAATTATTTTGCTGGAAGAATATTCCCAAAAGATATATATAGTTGTTTCTATAGAAATTTAAATAAAATATAGCATTATCCCTTCTAATAAAAAAACATTTATAAATGGAAAAAAATATAGAGTAGATATCATTTCAAGGATGATGGAGATGGATATTAAATTAAAATAAAATGATGATAAGTTCAAAGTGCTTCAAACTAATCTCAACTAATCAAAAAAATGATAAGACAATGATACCATTTAAAAATCATATACAAGTATTTCTCAAGGATTTAAAATGTACTAATTTTTTGAAATAATTTATATAAATATGTTGAATTGGTGATCAAATACAATATTCATACTATATCTAAAAGAAAAATCCATCAAGATATTATAACAATAATATGCTACTGGTGCAAATAAATGTTTCAAACAATGAGTGTGTGTTAAGAATCTGAAGGCCTCAATAGTGAAATAATAATCCCTACATCAACATCTCAACCAAGGCATATTTATGATAGGTATGAATTCATTGAGAGATTTTATATTTGTTTTAATTTTGAAAAAATGTAATAAATGGAATGGAATATCATTTGAATACATTTTTTAATATGTAATACAGATTCACAACATTGGAGGAAAAATGGGAATCTAAAATAATGATTCCCCACACACCAATTAGGTTTAACTTATAGCACCACTCTTTGATATAAAACAATAAAATATAGAAACTAAATAAGTAAGAGGTGGTTGTCCTAGCTGTGGGTGAAAGAATAATGAAATTTATGAAGTATTTATGGGTTTGAAATGAATCGCATGCCTATTTAATAAGTGTAAAGTAAATAAGTATTCTATAATGGTCTTTCATATCACACCACCAAAAAAATTCATTGTTTTTGGAAGGACCCCCATTTGATGAGGGAGAATTTTGATGGATGCATGAATAATTCATGAAGATAATAGAAAATAATAAGTGGTATTTGTCTCACAATAGATAAGTCACCCAAACTAAGGTGGAAAAATAATGTTGTAGACAACATCCAAATTGAAATAAATATAAGTGGTGGTGTAAAAGTTACCACTAACTTGGCTTGGAGGAAAGTTAAAAGTAATGGTCTTGGTGTCCATGACAAACGAAAATCTATATACTGAAGATTTAAAAAGGTGTACCTCTTCCCTTTAATATCATTCTTATATATAATGTTAGTTATATTCTAGGATTAAGGTGGACATATGATCCTTTGTAGTGGTTGTTCCAAAAAATAAAATGGATGATTAAGAAGAAATTTTATTAAATAAATATGCATGGTTGAATGAGGAATCAATAAAAATAAAATTAAAATACATGTGATACACTATGGTGGTTGAAGGATTGATAAAATGTAGAAATAAAAGTGTAGGTATTGTGTTTTTGGAACTATTTTCATTATTCTATAAACATGAAGAAGATGACCTTGAACATGTGCATTGTTTCCAAATCTATCCATGCATATTGGAATCTATCTACATGTAATGAATATTTTTTGGAATATTTTGTGTCAAATAAGATTAAAAGTGACACCTGAATAAAATATAAGTGTCATGACTTATCAATTGTTTTAACATATTTTAAATAGTCTCCCAATATAATTTCAAGAACAATTAGTTGATATAAGACCCTAAGCAATTGATAAATAGAAGATGGAGAAGTGGTGAAACTTAATATTTCATGTTTACTTGTTATGTTCATTCATTATGGTGTTAATATGTGATTTTATTATATACCTAAAATCACCATTACATATAAAACACAAATAAAAAATTTCTACAAAAAGTGACTCCCAGGTTAAGATCATTTGTACAAGTGCATTCGGGTAGATGAAAACATCCAGGGGAGATGAAGATGTGAGTTCAAGGATTATTTAGCATCATTTGAATGATATAATGTACATTGTGATGAATTAGAAATTAAAATTTGTATAAATTTTTTAGTATACACTAGTGATTTCGATTTATATTATAAGTTTTATGATATTCATCCTTGTTTTTTCAATATTATGCACTAACATTAGATATTTATTAAGTTATCTGGTGGTGAAAGTAATAATGATGCATATGGATTGGAATATTTTGTGAGGTAATATTGTACTACATTGAAAATGATAAATTTGAATATAAATTTCTATAGATATATCTAGATCAGTGGTATTAGAGGATTTGTTTACATGTATTTATTGATATTTGATTTACCCATTCAAGTCTAAAAAATGGAGTGCTACTGTAATTTAGAAATAAATAATATTTTAAAGGTATGATTCATAAATAACTAATTCTCAAGGGTTATTTATAAAATACGGGTATGATGGGAAATATTATATGGGTAGAATATCACCAAATATGAAGTCCTTCGAAGTGGCATAACTTTATTAGATTTTAGAAATGTTAAAATAGATAGAGTGATAATGAATATAATTTTTTCAAATATGATATTTATATTCCCAAAAAAAGATGAAAAGAATACATTTATTATATTATTAAAACTTGGAAATAAATAACTAGGTTGTTATTGGATATCATCAATAGAAATGCAATAGGTGGGAATGTTAGAACCATGGTTCTCGATAATTAGATTTTATTGACAATATGGTTATAATGATTTCATATCCTAATAACATGGATGAATAAATATGGTAAATAAATGATTATATTATATTTTGATGTTTTTAAAATATTTTTTATATATGTTTGATTGACTTTCTAATAATATTTTTAAAAGTAATGGTTTATTGGTATTTTTTTTATTTTAAAACTGCACAATAATTCAACATATGTTTTTTTGAATCTTGAAAGAGCTTCAATGAAATTATAGAAACGTTTTCATAAATATGATACTCATAAAAATTGATAATATGAAGGATTATTCAAGTTTAGATGCTATACAAACTAGATATGGGTATGTTTTATGTAATTGTGGCGATTTCTGGTCTTTCTAAAATTTGAACTCATGGAAGGTTGTATATCAAAACGTGGTTGATTATTTTTAGTCATGTGGTCAGTCTACATGTTTTTGAAATTGCCACTAATGGATGGATGAAATTCAATATGTGGTGATTATTTTCATTATTCATTTAGTTGAAATAAGAATTTATATTTCTAACATTATTTTTAGCCATTTTAATTTCATTATGTGATCAATTAAGTAGGAAAGATAGGTTTAAATTCAATGTCAATTCAATTTCTGACATTGTGATATTTTGACAAATGGTAGTTTTTTTTAATATGTGATATATTTTTTAAATTTTTTTCAGTTATATCTATTCATGTGATTTTTTTGTTCAAGGTATCATCAATTGAGTAGGCCCGGTCAGTAGGAAAGATATTCAAAAAATAATAAATTAATTCTCTTATAAATTAAAAATGTATCTTCAGAGTATGAATTCACATGTGATAAAAAATGATAAGTTCATGATTTTAAGAATGTAGAGTATGAAAAAGCATGATTGTATTTCATTAGAGTGTTCAGTGTAAGACATCTAATAAAAATAATGTATGAGAAAAAGACATTGAACACTAAGAATAAAACTTATGAAGAGTACATAATAATTTTTATTAGACTTATATATTTTCAGAAAAAGTATTATAATCATTATAGTAAAAATTAAATAATTATGACAATGTGAATTTGAGTTATCATAAATAATGAATAAAGTGATAAAACGAGTTCTACATTGTATGTGAGAGGTCCATGTGGAAAAATCATATGATGATATGCATGTGAATATCTACACTTAGTATTGAATTTCAAGGTTGTAAAAATAGGGAGTTCTGAAGAGTATTTAAAAAATAATGATTAATAATAATAAATGCATTAAAAAGGGAATATTCATACTAGAAAATATCTTTACTGTTATAAAATATATTTTTAAATAATTATCTTATGTCATGATATTTAGGTATTTAAATGAAAATATCTTTTCATGGTATTTTGATATTTTAACTAGGGGTTTTAAAAGAAATATTTCCATGAATTATATGGATTTTTATTTTGACTAAAATTAATGATTGGGAATGATTAACCTACCTAAGCATGAATAAGAATAAGAAAATATAAATTCTTAAGATCATATAACATTATTTGGCGATTTTTATTGATGGATTGACCTAGAATATGTGGAGCTATTCTCAAATTAAACTAAGAAGGTTTTATAGTGAAAATACTAGTGGAATTAAGAAAACATATTTGGAGTATCTTTATTTTAATTTAAATAGGTGTAATAACATGGGATGGATATATTTTATAGAAAAAAGCAGACATATATTATTTCTATGAACATATTAACCTATATGATTTGAGTTTTATGTAATCTAAATAATGAGTATGGGGAGACTAATAATTATAGAAGATTTATATAAAACAAATATGAATATATGATGACACATTCCTACTATACAAAGATATTTAATAGTTTTCATGTTTCATGGTCATTAAAAACTTAAAGGATCATAGTTTTATCTTAACTATGGATTGTAATGAATAGACGACAAATATTAATTTATAAATTCTAGGTAAATCGATTGTGAAAAACATGATACAAGATATAAGATAATATTGAAGATCTAAAATGATAATAATTTTTGTATAATTCTATATTGAGTTAATAAATAGATAAATAATGAGATCCTCTATATAATATTTATTTCTATATAATGTTTTATATTAAACATTTAAGGCTCTATAGAAGAATAGAATTACATTAATATATGTGGAATGAATAAGAATAAAGCTATAATATTATTTTAGTCTGTAATTATTCACTTTTAGAGAAGAAAAGTGTTTCTTAAAAAATGACATAGAGTTATCCTTGTAGATAGGATTCTATAATTTTAAATTTGAATAGGAATTCATAATACTAGAATCCCTATAAAGAGTTAGTCACAAATGGACCTTAATAAAAGTATGCCAAAACATTTGTGCATAAAAGTGTATCAAACTAGTGATACATATTCAAGTAGAGTCTCACCCTAAAAAGAGAATGAATAAAAGGTCTATAAACTGGTAAAGAAACCTTCATATCTATAAACTATTGACATCCCTTGTTTGAGTGGTGTGTGAGAGTAATGAAGGGTCATTATTCCTAAGAATGTAATTAAGCACTTCCATGTGTCCTTTTATGGGTTATATACTTTATTTGTTCATGATGTCTGGTTCTATTACATTAGAAACAAATAACTTATTGAATGAATGTTACTGATAACTCAAGGAAATGATCCTATAAGTAAATGGAAAATGATTATGGTAACCCTGATTCACCCCTCCCTTATCACGGGGACTATGGTTCGAAAACTCTTGAGGGAAATTTATCACACCACTTTGATTCATGATTTTGGTTTCAGTAATAATATTTGGAATAACCTTTTTCATAATTATATTATACAATGTTTTAGTTTTTATATCATGGTAATCTTGGGAATTAGGATTATAATGGCATCCAATACATTGATCATGTATTATTTGGTCTATAGAAACCCTTCTTAATCCTATGAGATGATGATAATAGACCTCATAATGTTTTCAAACAACATAAAATTTAATCACTAAAGCCCATGTCATGTACTTCATTCAAAAATGTAATATTGAATACAGAAAATGTTAAATGTCACACAATTTATGAGTTGAGGTCACAAACTATGGATAGTGAATAAAATTCATCAACATTTTCACATGTACATATCTAGATAATCTTTAGAACAACATGTCATGTGGGATAGAATACATTTCACTTACTTTAGTGACACAAAATAGAATACAATGGTAGAACAATACATGATATTTCATAGGTCCAGCATGCCATATACACAACTGGGACACACCATGAAAGATATCACCACGTAAACTAAAAAATGGTGATACATTACTAGAAATTACCAGCAACTAAACATCTGGTATATAAAAGTACATGTCATGTACATATTGTCATTTGTTCCTTTTACATATCTTCTCACCGAAGAGTCGCAATTGGAAAAATCAATACTCTATTATAATTTTTTCTATATATAATTCATTTTATAACATTTTATAATTTTTAGTGGTATTTTTATTGTCATCTATAGGTTGAAGTTGTCCAGTTAACCTTGTAGATTCAACATCAGATGTTTTAATAGTGATTAGGGTTTATATGGAAGAAGTCCCCTAAGAGACACTAGATATTGGGTGTGCATCCACTTTATTTTATTGTGGAGTTGGGTATTCTCCTACATACCTGGGCGTTGGAATTCAAATAAAAAGGTGCATATCCTCTATTCAAAAATGGTTTTTGTACTCCCTTGACCATGATATAGTGTGGGCTCCCATACAATAGTCTATGTTAGTACATCACCACACGGAAATGGGTGGTTCCATCTTGTCTGAGTTTTTGATACTCCCATCATATGTGTAATAAAAAAAACCAAAATGAAAGACTTATATTGTTTCTTATTGAGGTAGTATAGATGCAATAAAGGTTGATTATTTTTTGTGTGGTGGATCTTGAAAAACATTGGCAACACTATTTCCTTCTAAATTTCACATTAAAATGGGTTATTGACTTCGGTCATTATAGGTATTTATGTATTTTTTTAACCCCTGGTAGCTTATTATATAGGATCATTCTTGTTGTTGAGTGAAACTTACTGTGATTATTTCCTTATATTAGTTTTTAATTACCTTAATTCATATTTTGATCTTCCCTCTATTGTGATTTTACTATCTTATTTCTCTGTTTATTTTTCCCCATAAATCCTATATAGAAATTTATACAATTGCTATTAATTTTTTCTATATAGAGTTTATAAAATCTATTGATGGTCTTAGTATACATGGAGTTGGAGTAACATATACTGAGTTAATGCCTGAAGTATCTTGATAATTCATAATGGTGGAGGTTACTATTGGTGGGCTCTTCAAATGAGTTATTATAAAAAGGAAGTGTTTTCCATTTTATGTATATATCAGGATTAGTGATTTTTATTTGGTATTAGTTATCTATCATGGTATTACCATACGCTATTGTATTACATAGATGATTTATTATGCAAGATTTTTTTATAAAAATATGTTATTTATTTAAATATTAAATGACATAACAGGATCTTGAAATCACATTGAGAGAGGTGTAAATTGGTGAGAACTTGTTTCTAAATATTTTTTCCCACTTAGTTATCCATATTAGTATTCAAACATCTATTCTTATTTAATATATCTATAGATCTACTTATGTTTACCCAGAAAAAAGTTGAAATATACAAAGAAGTAAATAATGTAAGATAACAACATGTGGTATTAATACAAGATTCAACTACAATTTTGGAATCTATCCCATTCTATGATTTAGTCCTCTCAAATACACATATGTCCACAAGATTACTCAAGTGAATAAAAATAGGAAACCTCAAAAAAATACACTTTTTTGTCCCTATATTTTTGTTGTCTCTCAACTGCTTTACAATATATTGATTGTGATCATGATACTAGATTCCATTTGTGTAAAATAATTCCTTACAAACTAATAAACAAGATCATAAATTTATAGTGTTATTTCCTTGTATTAAATGATCTTATCTTCTTCCTCAATCAGAGACTTTAATATCCAAATGATATTCATCTACAGTTTCAAGCACACAGATCTCTTCAATGCATTAGGATATTTTATCTTGATGTCCATCATAGTATCATAACAATTATATCTATAGTTATTTTCTATTCTATAATCTTTTAAACCCTTATAAAATAATCTCATTATTCTTACATACCATTGTGTGTATTTAAAAATTTGTTAATATTTTAGAGTTTAATCTTTACATAAGGAATTGTTGATCTTATGTATTATAGTGCAGTTCTTCGCTTAGAAAATTTCTAGTTTGAAATAATTTAAATATACATTATGTATCATCCAATTAACTCTTACATATCACAGTGAGGATTTGGGACATTACCAAATATTCAAATCAAGTGACTCATTACCTTCCACATTCTCTATTATGAATTTTATATATTAAGAATCTTTAATTTACTTTCCATATTAAGTCATAGGACATATCCCTTGTATATTCATTAAGTTAATCATAATTATTAACTATAATTTTTCCACTCTAAATATTTTAATTATCAAAGATTGATGAACCTTATATATTAAGGAAGAGACCAGTACATACCACAAGGAGGTTCTTTCCTTTGATTATTTTTATCTCAAACATAGAGGGCGAATATTAATTATTAAGTAACATAGTTTAATTTATCAATATCAATTCTAGAACTTTACTCGATTCTATAAAATCTATTTAAAAGTTACATTTACAAATTTATTATGAATAATATTATATAAAATTTCCTTTATCAGTTTTACAATTACAATTTATGGACTACTAATAAATGTTTGTCATATTTTAATATTTACTCTTATTTATTTCATACGATTCCCCTTATTTATTAATTTTTAAAAATCCTATAAAATATTCAGCTTCAAAAATATAACTCCATGTTTCGGAAATCAACTTCAAATTAACTTAGGGATTCTCTAGAAACTCCAAAACATCTTAAAGCAACTTAAATGACTTTAAAAATTATCAAATAGTTCCCAAATCTCATCAAATCCATATTCAAAGTCTTTTACAATATATAATTTTCCTTTTTTTAATTATTTAATATATCTTCACAACCTCATAAGATTTACCTTAAAACTAATCCAACTTCGGTCTATCGTCAATATGATATTCATTACTTATTATTTCATCTAATATTCTTGATAATCCAACGATGGCTTCTCAATATTCAATCCAACCTTCATAAATCATTAACCATATCTTTTAATGCATTTTAAAAACTATCTTTTCAACGTTTATATATCTATTGTAGTTATTTTTTTCTTCTTCCACTAGGCCTTTTATTTTTTTAATTATAAATTACTTCAACTAAAATCTTCAGATGTTAGGTTTTCTTTAAAGAATTAACTCAAAATTCTTTTCACATCTATTTAAGGTAGGTTTTCTAATTTATAGTTTCAAAATCCATTTCCAAAATATGAATAACTATTTCTGGAATTATCCAATGGTATGAGGGTTTACATATCACCTTTTTCATTTAGATCTTCCTCTATCATCCAAATTGAGGATATATCAGTTATTCACCTTTATGTCACATCGAATACTATTGAAACTCTCTTCACAAAAATATAATTAGGTTTTTAATTATACCCCTTTGTACTCCTTCCTTGTGGAACAATTGATCTTGGGTTTTTGAGTTGGAATATGTGTTTCCTCATCATTGTGATGGGCATACTTGATAACTTAGGTATATGTTTGGTCATATACCTAAGTAGGGTTGTCAACTGATTTCATGATTTGTGGTCTATCCTTTGTGGAATATGTGAGACCTTTACGGTCTCGAGGTCCCTACTGAGTATCATTATACACTCCCCTACACGGGCTATGCCCACACCTTGTTGTGTTTGGTGCAGGCGATGGACATCAATGATCGATGTTGAGGGTACCAGAACAAGATGAGGCCCAGAGGTGCACCATAAGGTGTGTTGGTACGCAGAGGATATGAGTAGTCGTGGAGTGCTGAGAAGGCGGTATGCTCTTAAACATCAGGTAGGAACCTCGAAGGATGGCCCAGTAGTTGCTTTCCTTTTTCATCAGTTGTACTTGTATCTTTACTGTTGGGCTTGTATTTTGGCCCATTTTTACTTTCATCACTCTTTTGTCTATACAGTTGAATTGTGTTTGTATCTTGTTGTGTGCTTGGTTGCGTGTGTTAAGAGGTTATAAATGCAATTCCTTCCCAGTTTTATTAAATACACATTTTTGTGCTAGTCCCCAGCCCCTGGCCTATAGAAGGTGGTCTTGGGGTAGTCACGACACGGGCCCCAGGGGACGGGTCATGATAAATTGGTATCAGAGGAGTCAGTTCTTCCGTATAACATAGGACTCAAATCTTTCATTTAATGACAATAGTGTTAAGTGTAGTGAGTTTGGTTATTAGTTTAGGGAACCCAGTTTTGGTGCGGTGGCTGAAGAATCCATACACTAGGACTCTGACTTCTGATTTCTAACTCACTGCATGAAAACACTGATTGTGTTTGTGATTTCAAGAGTCTTATTTATGAACCCTTTTAGTCATCTCGCTAGGTATAACATATTGACCGTGGGCGACCTGTTTCTTTTCAGGATGCCTCCACACAGATTTCCAGCTAGGGTTCTGGATGTAGTACGCACTGATAGCCCACCGAGCTATGAGGCCTCGGTGCCGGGCCTTCTACTAGTAGAGGAACCAGTGGAGGCACCAGAAGTACCATTAACCAATGGGCCACCGATAGCACCTTCCCCAGTAGTAGAGGGTGCATGCCGCTTGAGCATGTTTCATGAGTTGTGGCTGTAGAGGCCACCCATGTTTATGGGAGAGACGGACCCACAGGTGGCTAAGGATTGGCTTAAGGCTATGGTGAGAGTTTTCCAATTGGTAGGGACACCATCTGATCTCATGGTGATCCTTTCTTCCAGCCTTCTAGAGGAATAAGAAGGCAGAAGGTGGGGATTGATGCTTCAAGTCTGCGACTAGGTGACACTTCTCTGGAAAGACTTCCAAAGCCTGTTTTGGGTAGAGTTTATTACAGCGACTCTTCGTGCAGTGTGCATTCAGGAGCTACTTCATTTTTAGTAGGGAAGCATGACTATGTCTCAGTACTCAGTGAGGTTCACTAACCTTTCATGCTACTCCACAAATATCATGCAAAACCCATTCTTCAGGACCCATACCTTTGAGCAGGGACTCAGGCAGGAGATTAGGTCTTCGATGATTTTACTCAACATCCCAACGAAGGTGGGGGTTTTAGATAGAGCCCTCTTAGTAGAAAGTTTCCTTGCTGAGTAGTCACATGCAGCGAGACCCACCACTAGATGTCACGTAGCAGAGTCTTCTACAGCTGATAGCAGACATATCTCAAAGAGGTCCAAGAGGACCTGACCTACAGGTGGATGACCACCTGATTCAGGGTCGGTTGTGTAGGGAACCCAAAACAGTGCAAGTCATGCTAGGAGGGGGCAGTGTTAAGCATGTGGAATGCAGGGTCACAGGGATCGTGACTATCTGACCCGTCGTACAGATGATCAGCGGATGGTTGATTGACTACCCAGATAGAGACAGAGGTTTGACCGAGTAGGTCTGTAGGGAGAAGGCGGTCATGGAAGAGTAGTTGGACGTGCTTCTAGCAGTGAGCGACAATTCAATATGTACAACCAAGAGGTCCACCCCGACTACAGGGAGCCGTAGGACAGGGGAAAGCTTGGCTCTAGGCTATTGAGGCCTATGATCATAGCGCACCCAAGATGATACGAGGTATGATCTATTTCTACATCACCTTAGCTACAGAACTTATAGTCATAGGTGCCAGTCATTCTTTTATTGACACTTCCCTCCTTCAGAGCTCAGAGATTCCGACAGAGCAATTGGATCGATCCTTATGGCTAGAGACTTTTACGGGATTTGATTCGACGATTATGCACTGGTGCCGATAGTTTGAGCTTACTCTAGGAGGTGAGATCTTCGGTAGTGATCTCTTAGTAGCGGCATCAAGGACTTACGATGTCATCTTGGACATGGATTGGTTATCTACATTTCATGTTGATATTGACTATATTAGGCGCAAAGTGCGGTGTGACTGCACAAATGGGACTAGGTTTACCTTCACCGATGAGAAGGGAGCCTTTGCAGCACAACATGGACTTACCCATAAGAGAGTGCATCCGATGACTCATCTGTTGGCTAGCCTTACCCTCAGAGAAGTTGATATGAAGAGTCTGTGTTATCTTGTAGTGGTGGACCAGTATGCAGATGTCTTACCTGATGATGTTCGGGTCTACCTCCTCACATAGAGGTGGACTTTTACATTGAATTGTACCGCAGTATGGAACTGATATCTACACTAGTATATCTGATGGCCCCCGTGGAGCATCATGAGTTCCGGGTACTGCTAGAGGACTTGTAGGGGAAGGGATTCATTCATCCCAGTGTATCCCCTTGGGTAGCCCTGATTTTGTTTGCTAAGATGTCGGATGGGAGCTTGAGGCTTTTTTTTGACTATCAGTGCCTAAACCAGTTGATTGTGAAGAATAATCACCCACTTATGAGGATTCAAGACCTCTTTGATCAGTTAAAAGGAGAACGGTGGTTCTCAAAGATAGACCTCAAATCAACTTATCACCAGCTCAGAGTACAAGATGAGTATGTGCATAAGATGGATTTAAAATGTCGGTATGACCCTTACGAGTTCTTGGTTTTTCCATTAGGTGTGACCAACACTCCAGTAGTGTAAATGGGACCCATGAACATGATCTTTCAGCCATACCTTGATCGATTTGTAGTAGTCTTCATTGATGACATTCTGATCTTCTCAAATACTGAGGAGGATCATGCTTATCATTTGCATATAGTTATGGACACACTCCGAGAGCACTAGGTTTATGGTATGCTCTCAAAGTTCTAGTTTTGGATCTGAGATGATCACTTTCTAGAACTCGTCATCTCAGAGGATGGAGTTACAGTGGATCCAGTGAAGATTGAGGTGGTACTTGTTTGGGATCCACTTAAGAGTGTGACAGAGGTATGATGTTTATTGGGATTGGCAGGATACTACTGGATAGTTTTACCCAAATTCCCTAGGGTAGCGGAACCCTTGTCAGTGTTGATCAAGAAGGGGAAACCCTTCACATGGTTGGAGAGATGCCCGCAGAGTTTTCAAGAGCTGAGGTAGAGGCTGACTAGTGCCCCAGTCTTGAGGATTTAGGAAGAGGGTGTATGGTACGTAGTCTACTATGACGAATCAGGGACCAGACTCGGATGTGTCCGGATGTAGGAGCGAGCAGTGATAACATATGGTTCTCAACAGCTGAGACATCATGAGCAGAACTATGCTTCCAATGACCTGGAGCTAGCAGTAGTCGTCATCTCCTAGAAGATGTCATGACACTAACTGATGTGAGAACTCTTTTCAATCTACACAGATAATAGGAGTCTCAGGTATATCTTCTCTCATAATGACATGAACTTAAGATAGGGACGTTGGATTCAGTTCCTCCAGGACTATGACATTGAGATATTCTGTACTCCTAGGAAGGGGAACGTTGTTGCATATTCACCCAATAGGAGGTCTGGTATATAGCTGCTAGGTGAGGAAACAGAGCAGTTGGACACTTTATAGATGTCCTTTGTGGATAGAGATGCAGCAGTTTTTCTTGAGTCTCTTACAGTCACTCCCCCACTTCTTCAGCAATTCAGGGAGGCTCAGCATGGGGATACTGACTGCATGACACGACCTGCTCAGATATCCACAGGACAGGCACCTGATAGATTTTTTGAAGGTGGGGAGCACGTCATCCTCTTCATAAAATGTACCATGGTACCAATGTCACTTCAGGAGGATGTGTTGAGGGATTTCCACACGCCACCTCTAGTGGTACATCCAGGAGGGCTGAAGATGTACTAGGATCTCCGACGATATCACTGGCGGCTGGGTATGAAGAAAGCAGTAGCAGAGTTTGTCTATTTGTGCCTCACTTTTCATCAAGTGAATGCATGGCATCAGGTACCAGTAGTCTTGGTTCAGCCTTTAGAGGTCCCATAGTGGATGTGGTATGGGATATCCATGGACTTCGTGATAGTACTTCTACGTATATCCAGAGGTGATGACTCTATCTGGGTGATCTTCGACCGACTCACCCATTCGGCCCACTTCATACCGATTAGAGAGCAGAGTTCAGTAGAGAGCATGAGACACCACTATGTGTTGGATATTGTGTAGGTACATAGAGTGCCCTTGAAGATTATCTCTAATCATGATCCACATTTTACTTCTCGGTAATGGGAGGGGTTGCAGGAGACTTTCGGGATGCAGCTTCATTTGAGAACTACCTTTCATCCTTAGACGGATGGCTAGACTGAGCGGACCATTCAGACACTCAAGGTCATGTTGCGTGCTTGCGTCCTTGACTTCAGTCATAGCTGGGAGGATCACTTGACCTTGGTGGAGTTTTCATAAAATAACAGTTATCACTCCACCAATGGGATGACTCCTTTTTATGGAATTTTATGTGTGACATTGCAGATCTCCTTTTTGCTGGACTGACCTAGGTGAGTCAGCACTCGTAGGACCAGAGATGGATCAGGCTACCACAAAAAAGGTGCAGATCATTCGGGATAGAATGAAGACTGGACAGAGTAGGCAGAAGTCATATGCTGACCGGAGAAGAAGACCTCTAGAGTTTGAGGATGGCGACCACGTCTTTCGATTGGCCTCACCCTGACGAGGATTAGAGAGATGTGGATGAGGTGGAGAGTTATCTCTGAGATTCAGTATACCCTTTGAGGTCCTCAATAGAGTTAGCGAGGTGTCATACTTCTTAGCTCTTCCACCTCAATTGCACTGGGTGCACGACGTCTTCGACGTATCCCAGCTAAGGAGATATGTGCACGACCCTTCTCACATCATCGACCACAGCGAGCTGGACATCAATGATGGGGAAATGTTTTCAGAGGTTCTAGTAGATATTGGGGATTAATAGGATTAGGTCCTTCATGAATGGTCGATACCTCTGATGCGCGTTCACTGGCAGCGTGGGAACCTCCAGGAGAGCACATGGGAGCGGGATTCTCAGATGTGTGCTCAATACCCCCACTTGTTCCTTTAGTTGGAGTTGTGGATTACAGGGACGTAAATCCGTGAGGTGGGGAGAATGTGATGACCTGAAATTTCCATGTATTTTTTTTAATTAAATGGGAATTTTAAGAGTCTGCGAAAATTGATGGCATGTGATTCTGAGACCTGGTGGGCCTGGAATGAATTTCTGAACTTTTTTTCATGTTCGTTCACTAAATGTACGAGTGGGTTTTTGTAACTTTTGAACCAGTGCTCAGATTTAAAATATGAGGGCACCATTGAACTCGCAGCACCATTATTCGCTTAAGGTGACCATCACCTCGACTGTAGTGGTTCGAGAGTGAAAGATTGTTTTTTTCTTTTTTGTTAAAGAATAAAATAAAATAAAAATGTGTAACAATTTTATTTTTTTGTTGAATCCTTCCATGTAGATGTTTTAACGGTGTGGACCACCTATACTAAAACCTCTCAACATAGGATATGGTTGTGGGGACCACCCGAGCCTAACATCCAATGTGGGTAATGGTGGTGGGGACCACTCGAGACTTAAAACCCCTTGAACCCCTTTGAACTCCCTCTTAATGGGGAGAAACCCCTTGAGCTCCCCTACTTAATTAGGCCAACTCTACCCCTTAATTAATTAATCCAACCCATCAATTAATTAATTAAGATATTTTGAAATAATTCCAATAAACAAAATAGATAACTTTTTCTACTATGTGGGCTACCATTCATTTAGGTAGAATTAGGGAGAGAAGAACTATTTTGAGAAATCTCTCCAGCGAAGAACGCCAATGAGGAACATCTCTAATGATGAACGAACTGACAATCGAGGAAACATCGACGTCGCTGACATTCGTCTATCCCCAACGACATCATCTCCTTCTTCACGGCCTCTGTCAATGAAACTTCTAGGTAGGGGTTTATTTATGAGTGATTATCACTTCCCATTGTTCTTCCCTTCTAAACTAAGAATGCGGTTCAACTCTAATAAACTAGTTGATCCTCATATGTTTTATTTGCGGGAATGGGAATAGTGACTGATAAATGATGTGGGGATTGATGTTTTTTAACAACTTCCATTCATGTTCTTGATTCAAATTTGTTAACCACTTGCTACCGCTCTAACGCAGAGGGTGCGGGCCAAACAAACACTGCCCGACCCCTCCGATGTTCTTTTTTTTTGCATTCATCGTGATGGCAATTGAGACTGGTGTTGGAGTTCGGAACTGGTGGAACACGAGAATGGTGGTCGGCACCACCGCCAGCCATGATGAAGACAAAGGCGCCGGCTGCGGCCACCATCGTCCGTGGCCACCACTGTCTGCGGCCCCGCTGCACCACTCGTAGCCCCGCCACGTCATCCATGGCCCCGCCGCATTGCTTGCGGCCCTGTCACACCATCTGTGGACACGAAGCGATGCCTCGCAGCTTCTCCGTCCTCGTGGCCATAGTGCTTCTAGGTCGGGCCGCCCAGCACGAGTCAAGTCGGATCGGACCCAGACCAACTACGACCCATTTATTCTCTTTTGTTCATAACTTTGGCACCCAACGTCCATTTGACGAACCGTCAGCGGTGCTAGAAACCTTTGAGTGAGACGGTCCCTTGAGTATACCCCACTAGAGTTATGGGTATATATAGAGTATAGTCGGGTTGGATCAAGCACGATTCCAACCGGGCCCTCAGGACAAAAATGCTAATAACTTACAGACCGAGCGTCCAATTTACGTTTTGTCTGTTACGTTGAGACCCATATGACATGGAGGTCCTTTTAGATACATCTTCGTGAGACTTCATGGATGTTTGAGTATGAAATACTGGCTTGTAGTGTGGACCCCCCACCCCCCCCCCGGAGACAAGAGAGCGTAGTGTGGGAACACTGTAGCTGGGTGTGATGTGAAGAATGAATAGTGGTCCTGTGTGGGTCAGTCCTTAGCGATCCTATGTGGGTCAGAACCAAGCGATCTTGTGTGGGTAAGCACCTAGCGATCCTATGTGGGTCAGTACTGAGGGATCCTGTGGGGGTCAGCATCAAGCAATTCCTATGTGGGTTAGCACCAAGGGATCCTGTGTGGGTAATCACTGAGAGATCATGTGTGGGTCAGCACCTAGAGATCTTGTGTGGGTTTGATTAAATAATGGACTTATACTAGGATCCTATGTGGGTCTGACGATGTACTGGAGATGTACTTGGATCATGTGTGTGTCTAAAAATTTACTGACAATGTACAAGGACCCTCTGAGGTTGTGATGATGTAATATGATCCTCTGTGTGTTTGATTATGATTTAGGATCATTTTTGGGTCTGCCTCTTAACAGAGTAAGATGAATTAGTAGTTACATCTAATCATCTCTACTAATGTACCTATTTTATACTGGGTGTGATCTGATTTTGTTCCTTGTGGTATTTTTCTTTGTGGGATTACCTTTGAGGTATTCTTCTATGTGGCATACCTGTGTGGTACATACCTTCATGGTACTCCTTCATTGTGGAACAGTTGAGCTTGGTCTTTTGAGTTGGACTCTATGTTTCCTCATGATTAAGATGGGCATACTTGATAACATATGTATATGTATGGGCATATACCTAAGTAGAGTTGTCAGTTGATTTCATACTTTTTGGTTTGTCCTTTGTGGAATTTGTGAGACCTTGAGGGTCTTGGGGTCTCTACTTAGTATTGTTATACTCACCACTGCACGGGATATGCCTGCACCTTGTTGTGCTTGGTGTAGGCGATAAACATTACTGATCGAGGCTGACGGTACTGTGACAAGACAGGGCCCAGAGGTGGACCATACAGTGTTTCAGTACGCAGAGGAGACGGGCAGACGTGGAGTGCTGAGGAGATAGTCAGCTCCTACCCTTCAGGTATGAACCTTGGAGGATGACCCAGTAGCTGCTTTCCTTTTTCTTCAGTTGTATTGTTTTTTAGTGGTACTTGTACCTTTACTGTTGGGCTTGTATTCCAGCCCCTTTTTACATTCAGCACACTTTTTGTTATACTATTGACTTGGGTTCATATATTGATATGTGGTTGGTTACGTGTGTTTACAGGTTATAAAGGCAATGCCTTCCCAGTTTTAGTGAATACGCCTTTCGGTGCTAGTCGTTACCACCTGACCTATGGAAGGTGGGTTTGGGGTAGTCACAACACAGGCCCCGGGGGACGGGTCGTGACATAAGTAATCTTATTTAATTGTAATTATAGTAACCATCCACTCATTCCCATTAATGCATCCTCTTTAATACACTATAATGAAATAAAAACACATTATATTAAAGGAATAATGTATACCTACTTTTGAACTTAGTCAAATAAATAGGGTTGATAATTTATTTACAAACAATATACTCATTTTTTGTTCCCGTATTTTTTCGGGATCATATTATAATTAATTTTTTATTTTTCATTGTGTAATGTTTCTGGGTAAGCATGTTTATCTTTGATTTTTTTTCAGAAACTTCGTTGTGTGTAATATTCTTCATCACAATAGTAATTAAAAAAAGAACATCTTAGTTCTAGAATTATATTATTCAACAACTAATATTAGGTTGGATATATGAGAAAAAAATTCTTCGAATTGTGACTACAATAATTTCATGTTCCATCCAACTTCATATGAGTTATTGTCTTATCACATTTTAAAAAACTCTCATGAAATTCAAATTAATAAAGTCAAATAACTCATTTCTCTTTAGAATGTTTTTTCAATTTTTCATCATACATTTTTTTAAAGTATAAAATTAGGTTTTAAAAATTATAATACACATTATAGAAGGATTGTCAGCTTTCTTGGAAATTCTATATAGTTTCTCATAAATATTATTGTTACCAACATTGGGTAAAATTCATGATACTTAAATTTTTTTCAAGGATATATTCAAACCAACCAATAATTTTATTTATTTCATGAATTCATTTTATTTTATATTTAATCATCAAACCTATATCAACATCAATTTTCATGCTCAACTTTCAATGGTCTTGGTGTGTCATATTTTATCATACAAAAATTAGTTTCTTATTTATATTAGTGAATCGCCTTTATTAGTTATTTTTTCAATAAATTTATCAACAAATATAGTTTTAACAAGGCCCAGGTCAAAAAACACATTTCTTTAATATGAAAATTTTTCTCTTATTTCTTCAAGTACTTTTGGTACATTAATGATAGTTTTGGAAAATCTTTCACCTTTAATATGAATTCATTGATTTAAAATGTACTGTTGATTCACTAAGCTTTCAAATTTGTTACTGACAAATATTTTTTACCTTTCTCTTTTAATCCTTTCATCAATTTAGTTTTTCTTCAAATTGATATAGGTCATGTTCCATTTTTTAAGAATGAAATATTATCAAAATATTCAATCTCCCTATCCTCAAATCTTTCATTGTACATGTAGTGGCCACTAAAAATTCACCATCATTATTTAATTACTATTTTTTCAATATTTAACTTCTTATTCATACCTAAATTGGATGTATTTTGAGAACCATTTGGGGATCCACATTTCCTACTCTTATTTACACCATATATTGATGATGTGGTGTGTTTCTAAATATTTATTTCAACCATTATTTATCTATAATTACATTTGAAAAATGCACTAGATAAATGAAAAAATTTAGTACCTGAAACATCTTCCTAGAAAAATGTTTCATTTTTTGAACATGAAGTACATTTATCACAAACTTTTATCTAGATTTATTGTTAAAAAGATCAATATATTAAAAAAACTTATTATAAGTATATGAGTTTAAATATTGATTCATAGACTGATGTGTAGTCTCATCTTATGTCATTTTTATAATCATGATTTTGAACTCCAATTCAATAAATATAATATTGATCACAATTGTATCATCATATTTTAACATCATAATACTTGTATATTTTTTCAATATGATAATCATGAATTTGAATATTCTCCTATAATGAATTATCATGTTCTTTTATTATTTATTTCATGATTAATCGTTGAGTATACTTGATAATAATGATATCATTGTTACCATCTTTGAGATCAGTTATATATTCATAATGCATATTCTATAATATTTATTTCCTATAAACTATCATTTTCAATTATTCTTCATCGTGAAAATTCTTTCCCTCTAAATCAATTTAGTCTACTTTTTTCTTCAATAACCTGAGAGATATTTTTCCCTTTTTCATTATTTAAGCATGTTCCATCCCAATTTCAAAATATTCAAATTATAGTCACGCATTTTCATCATGTATTACCTCAACCAAAAAATATATTATATGAAACCACTTCAATATGAGGTGTTTTTTACATATATATTATTTCATATTAAAATTATGCAAGTTACTCAATATACATAGACTCTTTACAATATGAACATCCTTCCTTAAGAGGATGATTCTCAAAAGATTTGGACGAAAAAACCCCACTATGATTATCATCAACATGTATTGAATCATCCATATAATTCCTCAAAAATAATAACTTTCTTGTATTATTATATTTTGTATTCTTCTAATTAATTACAGTTTTGGTAGACACCCCTATGTTTGTAATGATAGTAGTTGAAAATAACACCCCTTAATGAGGAAACTTGCAATATTATTTATTTATTCAATTATTTATTTACATATGAAAAAACCTGTAAATAATTATAAATATTATCAGAGTGAACATAGATTATCTTTGATATGACTATAAATTCCCTAAAAAGATCATCAATTCACTATAAGAAGGGGTGAGGGTTAATCGGTGCGAAATTTTTACTAAATTATTTTACCTTATAATTATTACCCTCAATATCCAAACCTCTGTTATTTGATAATTATCTATATGGATCTTTTATGTATACCCATCACCCCATTTCCTGAATAAAATCTATGATTAACGCATGAGAATGACATATGGATTTTTTACAAGGTTCAAACGCTATTTGGGAATCCATTCATCACTGTATTTAGGTCAAGTTTGAGACACTAATATCTACTATATAACTCATGTGAATAATAATAGGTAATATCTACAAAATAATCTTTTTTTCTCGCTATATGGTCACTGAATCCTGACATATTTACTATCACCATTTTTTTCATTATAATAGATCCCACTAGTGTACAACAATTTTTTCAAAAAACATAAACATGATTAACAATCTAAATAAATATTTCATTATATCAAATGATTCAATGTATATCCTCAATCAAAATATTTAATACTGAAAGGATAATATTCTATAATTTTATACACATCATTCTACCCATCTCCACTCAAACTGATTCTTATTGCATTATCAATTAGTTTCCATGATACCCTGATATCATAGGTTAATTTATTCCTTTCTTATTATTTTCAATGAACAAGATATTATTAGTAGAATATCATCACCTTCTCTCACATTTATACACTTAATATTCATAGGCATGTAACATCAATTTGTCTCAACATGCATAACTTCTTTTTCTCCATGCTTTTTTTTATATTCACTACATCTATACTATATATTTATTTCACTTCAATTATCCATCAATCTCATTCCTCAATTCTTATCTAAAAACATATATAAAATATACATAATACATTGGTTCTTAATCATCAAAATATATTCAAAATTATCACAATTATACTTCCATAATATCCTTTATAACATAATCTTTGTGTTTGTATATAATAGTTTAAAGAAATAAATCTATCTATTGAAACTATATTTTTCAGGAACCATAAAATGAAAGTATCCATGGGGAATTACTTCATGCCTACATGAACATGTACTGAAACCCCCATGCTATTATACTACACCTTATAGAAATGTGAACCTTCATCACATCATAACTATTACTTAAATTATCATTATAATTATTGTTGGTTAGAATCATGAATCTTAAAATAATCATAATATTTTATCTTCAATTTCATATAGCATCATCCCATTTTTTTATTTAGATATCTCATATTTTATAATCTATTGAACCTTTACCTAGTAATCTATTAATCATATACATACCTCAATGAGGATTAGGGGATTCTATAAATTGTCAATGAGTAAGTATTACATAAGAAATTGTTACTATTTCAAATCATAGTCTGGTTATTCCCTATTATAATTTAGAGATTTAATGTATTCCCAAACAATGACATTTTATCATGTTGACCATTAAATAACATAGTGAGGAACCAATACTTTTTAAAATATTCATCCCTACTCAGTGACTACATTTAAACATTCTCTATAATGACTTATGTATAAAGGAATTTAATATTACATATCACAGTGTTGCGTTAGACTTTTCTAATTTCCAGTCATTACGTTACTCTTCAGTTTTCACTAGAATTTTTCAGTTTATAATATTTTACTTTTCAATTAGTAGAGAACTCTTTCTAATTATGGAACTGAACCATTATAGAAAATAGAGTTTTTTTTCAAAATTAGTTAATCCCCCTTATTGAACGACTATTATATTTGACGTAACAAACTTGTACATATCACATGGTGTTGTAATCTATTTTAAATTATACCAAATTGTTTTTATAGATAATTTTATATATTCCCAATGATGAATATTACATATCCATGATGTTCATAGTTTTTCACTTTCATGTTTTAGACTATCCTTACTTATTAGTTATATTTCCATAGTTTCTCTTACTTATTCAATGTTATGACCTTTATGTATTTAATTTTCCAATTTTTATAAAATCTTTATCCTCCAGATGTAATTCAACGATTCTCAATTAAACTTCAAATAATCTATGGCATTCTCCGTCCACTCAAAAATATATCAAAATAAATTAATTAACTTTATAAATTTTACTTTTCTTCTAAAAACCATTCAATATAATTTCCATTATCTATTGTGGTATATTAGAATTATTCTTTAATTTTTGAATATAACATTACTAGATCATCTATTCCATATTCAGCCATTGCCCTATTAAATCCATCATCAAAATTATGTTCTTTATTTATCACTGAATCCAATATGCTTGATAATATTTTAATTGAATATCAATATTCAAAATATAATATACACTTAATTAATAAAAATTCATTGAAATTTTCAATTTAATAATTCTAAACGTCAATAAAATAGTTGTATATAGTAAATTATCTAGGCGTCAATACATTTCTCTGACTCATTAGAAATAATCATCACTACCCTTATCAAATTAAAATAATTCTTTTATGAGGTATTTTAGTCTTTTATACCCATTTATTTATTTGTTGCAATATAATTTCCTAATTCAATAAACTTTTCCAGAATCTGAATATTTATTTTTTAATATATACAATTGCATTCATCTTTACATATCTTCAAATTTTGTTGGATCTTCCACTATCACCCAACATTATCATATAAAAGTGTTAATCATTATTGGAATTTTGAAAAAAAATGAAACTCTCATAATCAAAATCCAATTAGAACTATAATGTGGATATTGGTGGTCTGTAATATCCAGTTTATATGAATTTCATATCAATTATTTTTTGATATAATATAAGGCCTCCTATATATGTTTTTTCTTCTTGGTGATAATTTTTTTTGGTTGTTCGCATAGAGATAGACTTGGGGTGAGACCTTCAGTTTACTATCACCCCTTGTAAGTTTTCAATAGGTCAGGTAATTTCATATTGGTATATAAGTGGTTGTGACAATAAAATATTGTTCAAATTTAGTATTCATATAAGGATATAGTTGGGAATATCAGGAAATAGTGACAAGGATTTTTGATATCATTATTCAAATCATATAACGTAATGTTTGTGTAGCATCTGAAAAATGAATCAACATAGACATTGATAATATAGTTGTTGAAAATAAACTTAAAGGAACCAATTTTAGATTTATTCAGCATAATATATGGATCATAATTTGGTTAGATAGTACATTTATTATTATTTCTATGTCATCTTCCCCATATATGATCAGATAATTATGTGTTTATCATATTAAACAATGGATTCCACCCATGGATATTGAATCGTGTTTCATATATAAATTCATAGTGAACCTGTGTTAGTATTTGATCCTCTCATTGGAGATCAGTCAAGTGATGTGGTTCCAAATTCATATATTTAGGAGCCACTCTCACTAGAACCCCTTCTTGGACAACATTAATGGTGAGAATGGCCCCTAAATACCTATTCCTATAGTCCATATCTTGGAAACTATCCCTAAGGACATAAAATGGAAAATCTTACGTAATAAAAAGAATAAAAATATCCAACCATGCATCAACTATTATGATTTTCATCAAATATGGAGTTCCTTTGACACAAATTATTCCCCAAAACACTACTTGATCTACTAAAGTGACAACACCAAACAGTCAAGGACTATCTTTCAAAACTACGTAACAAACAAAAGAGGGATGATAACTTGATATTACTCTATATGATCATCCTTCTAAAAAATCATCATCCCTGTGATATGGTTATGAATAAGTGGAAACATGTGTAACAAACCATGAAAAAAAATTTATAAGTGAAAAAAGAATAAGGATAATAATTATAAATCATCCAAAAATGCATTCCACTAAAAGATACCATAAATTTCTTCCTATAATAATTCACCTTCTACCAATATCTCCTAATTAAGAATAAAATCCAACTCCTACTCTAAAAAAGTATTAAAATTACCATAACCAATAACCAATAAATAATAGAAAACATATTCCTGATAAATAATGATAAATGAAATAAAAGAAAATGGATATATAAATTGACCACAACTATTACATGTTGTTTTATAGGCCTTCAAAGCTTGTAATTAGGTTGTAACCAATAGTTATACAAAACCTCACTAATTGATTAGGAGGAGATAATGAAAAAACAATAAAAAAATTTCCTTAACTGTATCCTTACACAAAAATCCAACAACCACACTATGTATTTACCAACTACATCACTAAAAATAATCATATCACAACCACATATTCCCAGGGTAACATAAAAATTAAGTAAATTAACACATTTACTTCCTATTTTTGTGTTTGTCTCCCACAAATATCCCCATATTCATATCCAAATAGTCATAGTAGGGTAATGAAAACATGAAATACATCACCCTCCAATACGGTTACTTCCCTAAAAATAACCCATTATGGATCCACATGGAAACCACACCACCAGTTCAGAATACAAATATATACACCAAAACCTAAATCCATTATATCCTTGATATATATACATAGGATGATCCATCTTAAACTATGAATCATAACCTACATATTTTGTATCCCATTTAATCATTCATACTATTTCACCACATCATCATTTCAAACCTCTTCTTTGATAACATGATTAATAAATAACATACTAAAAATCCTAGAAATTGATACATAATTAAAATTTCACCTCCAAAAACAAATCAATATCAAGAACATAATATGAATAATAGGAAATAAAATCCACAACACTGTTTACATTATAAAAAATTTACCATATTTATTTTCACTTATTTATCACATGATAATACCCATATTTCACACATTTCATCAAAGTTATCAGGTGTCATTAATAAACTATCTATGTAATAGGTTTATTTAGTTTATATATTTATTTTAAAAAAAATTCATCTGATTTGTATATTTAACTTACCCAAAAAATTATACACTTAGAACATTTACCCGCAATCACACTAGAAACCATATTACATCCCAAAACACCCATCTTATATATAATAAAAATATAAATAAGAATGAATTATCCATACAACCCTTTAAAAATTACCTTTTTAACACTAATTTTACCTCTTGTATCCACACACATAAACCCCAATGAATTCTAGAAGATAAAACATATTGAAAAATAATGACATGAGAAAACCCCATATGTTTAGCACCAAAATCAACCAACTAATGGAACCATATCAATAAGACACAAAAACATAAAACCTTCCCAATATCACGGTTTTCCCTGACTAACTAATATTAATGATTTTTTATAGGGAATATAGATTTGTGAAATTGAATTATCATAACTACATCCCAGCCATGACAACTAGCACACTTTCAAAAACATAACATCACTACAAAAATAACTAAGTAACCCCATATCCTCAATCCCTGGTACAATAATCTATATTTCAATCCACAAATTTTTTAATACTAACCTATATTTTCACATTACATTCATAAAATAATCATTAAATCATGAATTAGGTCTTCAATGTCTAGACAAATCAAAGAATAAATAAAATCACAACAAATTAATCTCATAAAGGTACCTTAACAATAACAAGAATTAATCATAAAAAACACAACATTGACATAAAAAATTATAATCACCAAAATTAATTTTCATATTCAAATATTCGGAATCGCCCTTTTATATACATATTTAATTTATTATCTGATTATAAAGGTGGATAGGTTCATTAGAAGGTTTTATAAGTAAAAAATCACATCATTGAGTATTAGTTAAATAAAATCAACAAAAAGTAAATAATATGAAAACTCATAACACATATACATTTGTCTTTCTAATTCTAATTACTCGTACACAGATTATTATAATCAATAAGTTCATTATTAATAATTTTTAATACATTCATGTTTCCCCTTATTAAAAATTTCTAAAACACAAGAAGATATAACAAAATAAATTATTATATATAACATAATACTATTAAAATGAATCATAGAAACCGATTCAATAATATAATTATTGTCGATGGAATGAGTGTTTAAAAATCTTAATCCTCAATGGATCTCGATTATAATTTAAGAGTACGAATAAAGGGAAGAAAACCCAATGTAAAACACTAAGGAGTATATAATTACCTTACACCATCATATAAGAAATCATCTCCCATGAAATCAATCCACCTATGCTCATAAAAAAGAAAACAATATACCATATCCTATTAAGAGGATGAATTGTGAAGTAATATATATATATATACAGACACAAACACACACACACATTAGAAAGTCATGTATCATGTATAGAAGACTACCTAATGGAATTAATATGTGCCATCGTGGACAACCATTGTTATAAAAAACTCCATAAATAGCTCCAAAGAATGCATAGGGTTTATGGGGGTTGAAATAATATAAAAGAATATAAGAGGACATTTGAATTTGTAATATGAACAAAAAAAGAATCATCACAACATAATAATAAGATCCATGGTGTAATGGTGTTGAGTTAAAATAATCTCTGGAAAATCACACCATAGTATGCCACTTATATCTCATGAGAATATCATGTCCAAACTACATTAAAAATTGCATAATAATGAAGCTCATGTTTCAACCTAAGTGGTCAAAATTAAATCCATGTACTCTTGGTGTTCATGGTGTGAGCCATATTATCCTCCCCCAAACCTGATCAACCCCAAACACACACCATGGAATGAATATTTCCACTATACGAAAAATAGTCCTAAGATAAAATAACCACAAGTTCTCTAACCTATGTCTTCATGACACAGAGGTAAGTGTTCCACTACAAGAACACTCATATTAGATTAACTTATGGATTTGACATCATATTAAACCTACAGAACCATATGCATAAGAGTAACCCATCAATATACAAGCCTTATTTGAAGCCCATATTGCCTCTAGTGGACTTGCAATGTATAAAAACAATAACTCCACAAATCCACAAATTCCAAAAGATATTCAATGTGCAGCCACCATCCCACAACTCCTAAAGAGTGAGATACACACACCCCATGTTAAACACTCAATTCTATAATTAAATCTTTACAATGAATGAATAACCCCCATAGTGAATCCTATCATACTAAAAACTCACTTTTTATAGGAATTAATGCATTTCCCAACATAGATAATCACAACAAGATAATTTCTGCAAACTAATGATCTATACAGAACTCTACCTATCATATACCACTCACCACCAAACATATTAATGACACTCTAAGAATTCATAATTCAAGGTTAAAGAATATAAAATTTATATACTCACATTAAATACATTTAATTAACTTTCATCCTTATGATTTCTAGCCAAACCCAAATAATGAAAATCAAAATGTATCCACTTAGTGGATATATCTATCAAACTTTATAAAAAACCCCTAACACCCTAAAGAAAAGGTTTAGTCCCTAAAAATGTATTCAAATTCTCAAAAACAAATCACATAAATAATATCCACTATATGATATTCATCAAAAAAAAGATAACATCACCATTGAGAGAAAGAAAACATGACATCGAATATATTGGATCACAAATAATTATAAACTAACTACTCATTCAAACTCAACCACGGTTTGAAATATATACACTGCTGAAAAACCCCATCTTCCAATTCAAAAACATTCAGAAGAAAACCTCAAATGGATTCTGAAGGAAAACACATTCTCTTTAACATTAAAATCATAATCAAAACGTTCTTTTAAAATTGGACCAAAATTCACCTCATATGTTTTAGTGAAGCGATCTGGATTACCATCCCAAGAAATGACGTAATACATTATTCAAATTTAAAAATAAACTAAACTGTAGGAATCTCTCTAAACCTTGAGGGAGTCATACTCAGATTCCAAAAGTATTTCAACAAAAATAGGTCAAACCAATATAAACTAGAAACCATGATCTACTCAAACCCATGTATTGAATTCATGGTCTAAATCTTGGAGATCATCTCACTCTCCTCTTTTATAGACCTTGAGACCCATAACTCAAAGTATTTATCTCAACCATCTAAAATACCCAAGACGTTCCTCTATCAAAATTTACGCTATGGGATAATCAATTATTATGATAAAATATTATGATGTTAACTCCATCCAGGACATCAAAAAAAAGCGAAATTTCGATTACTAAATCATGAGGCACAAACTAGGCTTAAAATAATTCAATTTTGCTTATTAAATAGCCATAAAGTAACAGAACTGATTAGATAAATCCCTAAAAATTTCCCAAATCTATGAAAACTCTCATCCCATGGTAAATATCCATATGCTCCATTATATGATTTCTAATGTTCATTTTAGAAATTAAATACTTATTGAATAATTCATGAAACAACTCTTATAAAACACTATTTTGGTCACCGTGCATCATAATCCACCATATTCAATTCACTATCCAAACAAACCAACCCCCAAAATCGTTCCAAATTTTATTTTAACTCTTTACAAAACTGAAAATTATTTTCAATTTCTTTAACCATACCTATACCTTGTTGTTATATTCTCTAAAAAATAAATTGGGTAATTTATTCCACTAAAACTACAACTATACTATATCCCATTGCTCAACTATTTAATCATCCTTACCAACTTCATGAAACAATTTTAATGATATTTCAATAATTCAAGATCATATAAAAATAATGTTATAACAAACCGCAAAATGTACATCATGATCATAGAGGAAAATAATATTGTACAGGAAAAAAATAACTAATATTCTATGCTATGCCAAAATCTCATCAATATGAAACTTCTATCTATCCTACTACCACATTTAACTTCCAAAATCATCAATCCACTATCCAAATATCCCATTTAAATTTCTATTATAATTAAAATTCCTATCTACCGACCACATCCATTAGACAAAAAATATATACACATTTCCATGGAATTTCACTGTCAATACCTTGTAATCATTAATACATCATAAAAAATTTCACATAAGAAAAAAAATATATTATATTTAAATAAAATTTATAGAAACACATCACATAAAAAGCATTCATGCTAAAAAAAATTATCTCATGGAAAGTTGTTATCAAATAATATATCATCTATCTAAGGTAATCATTATTAGAAAACACAACCTCAATAAAATGCATAATTTATTAAATTAAATATTAGAGAATTTATTATACAATTTACTTTAATAATATTACTTAATCATGTTTATATAAAATGATAAACCATTCATTATTAATCCTTACACTTTTTTTTGACAATATCAAACTAAAATTTCCATAATTTTTTTTGAAATCAATGAATGTCGTATTTTACATTTTATAATTGCTTAAATACTTTTACATTCACATTTTTGATAGAAAATTCCAAACACAAATCCCTCTTATGTAAATATGAATTAGTTGCAAAAATTAAAATAGAACTAAAATAACATGAAATGTAAATTTTATAATTCTTCCAAAAACAATTTTTGGAAGAAAAAAATCTTTCTACTTTAGATATCCTCCAGCAATAATATTTTTAAATTTACCCATCATGTCAAAAATTTAATAACTACAACTAATAATTTACCCTTAATCATGCATAAGAATGTTTCAGTGGGATATACATGGAATGGAATTTATAATTCAATGTGCCACACGTAAATATTATAGTATCAGAAAACATTAATATTTCTTCCAAAAAAAATTAAAAAATGAATTTTCATATAAAATTACTTTATTGTTTGTAGTTTTTTACCATAAATGCATGGAATATTTTTAAAAAATGTAGAAATAAATAAAGAAAATATATTATTTCTATTTGTTCTTATTTTATGTATATAATATATCATTGTTTTAGGTCACCATATGGTATAATACTAATTTAAAAATTCAAAAACACTTAATGATTTGTTCTAAAAAAATTATTATTACATAATATCATGGAATTTAGCAATGGAAAACTTAACTTAATAAGGCTTCTAAAAAATTTCCATTACAATTAAATATATTTTATTAAAAATTGTATACTAATAATTATAAACATTTTTGGATTGTATTAACATGTTATATATTTTAACCTAGTAATAAAATCAAGTGGGAAAATTTAATAGGGATCTAGGTGATTATATTTTCTAGAATCATCGAGAACATGGCTTGAGAAAATTAATGATTAATTTGAATGGTCAATTCAAGTTAACACAATTTTTAGTTACCTCAAGATAAAATAGTCATTTCAACAAGCACACTATGTTGCATACAGAACCAAAATATATATATATAAATTCCAAAATGTAATTGATAATAAAAATAATGACTAATATTCATATACCTTTCTTTAAAATCTCCAATTAAATGGTTATACTTTCACCTAAACATTTTTAGTAGGTTTTTGAAGTCTCTTCATCAAATCTATTTAAGGTTAAAATTTTATTTCAATATCAATATCATTATCCTATATATCATGATGGGATAAAATGTCTATATTTCCATACCAAATCCTTGAAACATCACATGTTCCTAACCTAAACCACATTCCTTACTCTCAAATAATCTTTTTATATAACTCTGTCAAAATCCACCCTAACCAGAACCCCTCCTATGCTAGTAGTAAAGGTAATAACAATCCTTAAATCCCACCTCCAATATGCAATTTGTTTGACAATAGTGCAGAGGTAATTAAACACATAAATGGGAAGAATTACCCTTATAAACAAAAAATTAATAAAATAAATCCATCAATAATCTATAAAGGATTTTATTTCATAAATAGTCTCACATAACCCAAATTCTACCAATATACCAATGTATAATGTTGTCATTAAGGATCATGCATGATTAATCTCTTTTGACACTATATCATTGATTGAAATATAAAATAGATACCTACACAATATCTCTAGTATCCATCGAAATATCCATTAAAACAACATAACAAACTATAGAGTGGTGAGAACATTGGTATACTCAATAGTATCATCCATTTAAATATATCAACATATATATAAAGAAAACCAACAGTCGATAGGTCTGAAATCCACATAGTAATATTTAATCCATAAGTGAAAATAAAATTAGTAAAATAAATATAAATCATTAATCTCTATTGCCACATAAAACTACCACAAATCCCACTATTTCATGCTTCCCCATTAATCAATTTCCTCTAATTAAGTATCTAGAAAAATTCCTAGTCTAACCGATGATTATAAAAATCACAAAAAATATCCAGTAAATAAGAAATAACATTTACCCCATAAAATCATTTAAGGCATCGATGAAATATCCAATAAATTTACTTCCACTCTTAATTATTATTTCAGGGGTTAACCCAACATATAAATAAAAGGAGAAACACATAATGAAAACCACTCACTATATTAATAGGAAGTGAAAATTAAAACACAACAACAACACAATTTTAGTAGCCATCTCATCACACTACAATCCAAACATTGCACCTAGTATACACAAACCACATAAATATAAATCCACAAATCAAAAAAATATATTAGTAGGGTAACATGAGAAAAAAGGACATAAATCTCATTCCCAATTCCAACAATCTACATCCCTCACATATATCCAAATCTTTATATACTTCTCATCAATGTATATTAACATTATCAAGAAGGAAACCTACTTCATAACATCTTCCTCTCATGTATATCCCCCACTAATAATCCACATTTTATTCACATTAATTATTCATCTAATATATATATACACAAAAACCTAAAGCCATTATAGAATATATATGTGTATATAAAAATGTATATATATTATCTATGTTGAGAAACCATCAATTATGAATCATAACCTTGATCTGTTACATCTCATCCAACCATTCATCCTCTATCACCACATCATCACCCAAAACCAATTCCATAAAAGTAGGTTCAATAAATAGATTAGTAAACAAAAAATAAATCAATTCATTGTCAAACTACATTATCTAGGAAAAAATAAGTGATGGGAATATAAAATAAATAGTAGTAAATCAAATATGAATCATTTTTTAATCATTCAAACATTTAGATTATACTATTTGAATTTTTTGTTCCACATAAACCCCTTTCCTTCCAATATTTCATTCCAATTACAATGATTCATTAACTGCAATTTATTTATCAATTTCATTAGGTTTTAAGATAGATTTAATGTATTTAATTCCCATATATCATGGTTGCATACCCAAATAAAAACAAATGCTTGGATCATTTACCTCTATCATGATATAACCCACAATAGTCCCCCAACTAATGATCTACACCATAATATTAAAATAAAAAATAATGAAATCCTCAAACCCCCTTACTATAAAAATCTACTTTTTAATTCTCCTTTCATTTAAAGCAATATAACACATAAAAACTCATAAAAACTCATTTTCAACACATAGAAAAAATATACAACAACAGAACAATACACAAGTTCACCACCCAACTCAACCTCATAATAAAACCATATTAGAAAAACATTAACTATTACAACATTTACATTTTCTTTTTTCCCTCCAATTAACTCATCCTATAGAAATATATGAAAGAAAATATAATCCCAACACTAAATTATAACAAATATATCCCAACCAATACCACTACTAGACATTCATCAACATAGTATCCCCATCCAAAAACAAGAAATACCACATCATCCTCCAACCTCATTATTTACTCGATAATCAATTTCACAAATTTATTTATACAAACCCATATTTCTACATTGAATTCTAAATCCCATAAATAAATAATTACTCGAGTAGTCAATATAATTGGAATGAACAAAGAAAATAAATCATAGAATATCAGTTCCACAAATGGAACATAACCGCAATAAGAATAACTAAAAAATACATAGTAAAAACATTTTATTGTTAATAAAATCAATAATGTTTCATATTTCAAACTTCATCAACCCCCATTCACCACCGTATTTATATTCATACTTGATTATGATGGTGAAAAAGTATATCAATAGTATTGGGTAGCAAGAAATCAAAACATTAAGTAATAATCAGCTAAAATCTGTATATAGTAAATAACACAAAATATCATTAATCAAATACGACCATATGTACCATTATAATTCCCCATTAGATGTAAATAGTTTTAATTAGAATTAATTAATTTTAATTATAAATAATTACTTTTAATTGGAAGTAATAAGTTTTAATAAACATTTATTAGTTTTAATTAATAATAAGTAGTCAAAATTTTTAGTAACTACTAAGAATTGATTAATAAATAATAATAATTATCATAATATGGTACTAAGTAAAAATTATTAATAATACTTAATAACATGATAAAATAATAAATAACTGTAATTAGTAGTAATTAAAAGTATATTTTCCAAATTAAAGGTAAATATTAATAATTTAAGAAAAATAGTCATAAATAGGGGTAATTATAAAAATATAAGCTGTAATCAGAAATAGTTAACAGTAATCAGGAAAAAATAGTGGTAATTATAACAAAATAATAGTAATTATTTGAAATTAATGGTAATTATCTGTAATTTGTAGAATGTGTGGTAAATTATTAAAAATAAGATATAAATAGAAAAAATTGGATGTAATTAGTATAAAATAGTAGTAATTAGTAGAAGTTAGTAGTAATTAGTTGTGATTATAACAGATTGTCATAATTTGTAAAAAAATAATGATAATTAGCGATGGTTAGAAAATAATACTGATCATTTGAAAAAAAAACAATAGTTCCAATTATAAAAAATAGTGATACTTAGAAAAATAATACCTACAAAAATCAAGAAGATTTATTTAGTAAAAAATAGTAGTAATTTGTAAAAAATAATGGTAATATGTAAAAAATTACTGTAAATAGTAAAATATAATGGTAATTAGTAAAAAATTAGAGCTAATTGGTAAATCATTAATGATAATGAGATGTAGTGAAGAAAACATTGAGTTAATTAACAGTAGTAAATAAAAATTAGAAATAAATGGTTGTAATTAGAAAAAAATATAGTTAATTAAAAAAAATTAACAGAAATGAGTAAAATTTTTTGGTAATTAGAGGTAATGAGTAGAAAAATGATAATTTGGTTTAATGGTTAAAGAAATAGATATAATTAGTGGTAGTGGGTAGAAATTAATGGTAAGGTTAATTAGTAGTAATTTAGAAAAATTAGCATTAATTAACAAAAAATATTCCAACATAGTAGTAATATGTAAAAATGAGTAGTAATGAGTAAAAATAGCTATAATTAGTGATAATAACTAAAAAGTAGCTCAAATTAGCGATAATTGGTAAAAAATAGTGATAATTCATTGAAATTAAAGGCAATTCGCAATAATTACTAATCAATATTGGTAATTAGAATACACAAAGAATTAATTGGCAATAATTAGAAAAATATATCAATAATTAGCTGTAATTAGCAAACAATTTCCTAAATTAGAATTCATTTAAAAAAATTCATTTTAATTAGTGGTAATTAGAAAAAAATAGTGATAAATAGTAATAATTAGTTATTTTTACAAAAAATAAGGTTAATTAGTAGTAACAAGAAAACAATAGTGGTTATTTTTGGTAAATAACAAAAAATAGCATTAAATAATGAAAAGTATCCTAAAATAGAAGAAATTTTAAAAAAATTGGTAATTAGAAATAATTTTCTAAAATTAGTTAAAAATACTGGCTATTAGCGATAATAAGGAAAAATATGCATCAATTAGATGTAATTAGTGAAAATTTGCACTAATTAGTCGTAATAAGTAAAAATTAGTGTCAATTGGTGATAATAAGTAAAAGACTATTAAAATTAGTGGTAATTAGTAATAGTTAGTGATAATAAGTGGTTATTAGGAAATATAAGTTGCAATTTTTTGTAATTAAAAAAAAATTAGTGTTAATTATAAGTAATTAAAAAATTAGTAGTAATTTTTTGTTAGTAGTAAAAATTAGTGATAATTTGTATTAATAATTAAAAATGTTTAAAACTAATCAAAAATAACAGAATTAACCATAATTAAGTAGAATTAATAATAAAAGGATGAACAAGTGGTGTGATCGAAGCACTGGGAAGAGGGGATGAATGGGATTACTGAGAAAAAAATTATGGTTCCCCAAAGATCAAACCATTTGAAGGATATATATTCAGGGATATACCTGTGAGTGATGGAGTAAAAAACATATAAAAGGGAATACAATAAAAACCTTAGTTAATTTTTTCACTTTTTTTTCAATCCCACTTCCTGAAAAAATAATGTTCAAGTGATAGCTGTAATGTAAATGCTTGATTATTGGTAAAACATTATTGTCACATTATAAAGGATTTAACTGAAAAAGGTAAATAATCCATTAAGCTTTTCATTTTCATCTCTCTCATATGATTCCTCTGCTATCACTCCTAGATTAACCCATGAATGTATCTTATCTAATTGGTTTAATCCCAGGGGTACTAAAATTGTTTCCCTTTTTTGTCACTTTCATCTCCTTCACTCCCCAATTCCATCATTCCCCTTGGCTGAAATTACATTTCCCTAAATGTTAATTATTATTAAGTGGAATATTTTAGAAGTAATTTGAAAAATTAAACAAAATTCATGTTCTTTACAAAAAAATATAAAAAATTATATATAATTTATAATATTTACATGTGATTTATAATTTTAGGATTTTTTTGGATTGTCTCTATATTGATAAAATTGATCATAATAAATATTTTTATTTTAGAATTTTAAAGAAAATATTGATCAATTAGACATAAGAATTTATTATAAAATTGTGATTGGATAAATCAGTGCTAGAATAAAAATGGTTCTAATATAAATAGTATATATAACGAGGTTGTTGATGATATTTTATCATTTTCGTGATCAAATTAATTATTTTTTTAGAAGTGATAGTTAAGTTTGTTTGTAAGAAATGTGATTTGGGGATATTTGAAACATTTGACAATGTTGGGGGTCATCTATTTAATTTTCATTTTCCAAAAGATTGTGTTTTTTTGTATCAACAAGGTCAGTGGATTTCCATAGAGCATACTAATAATATGGCTCTAGTTCCATCAAGGTTTCAAACATTGGTAAATGAGGTTACTTGATCATCTTTTCAATAAAAATAATCTTGGAATGATATTGATTTAACTCCATAGTTAGAACAATATTGATATTATGAGTTGTTGAATTCTACTGAAGTTTCCTCATATACTAGATGCAAGATAAAAAAAATTATGTGGTTACAAAATTTAGTGATATTAAATTAGATAATTGAATTTTAAATAGTTTTTTTATCGGATATTCTCTTTGGATAAATCACATTTATCAAAAGAAAATGTGATGACTATAAAGTTTTATTAGTGTATGTGGTGGGTCCACAATTTTAGTCTTAGTAATCATAATTTTCATTCATGTTACACTGATTTAATCTTATATAATGGTGAAAATGAGACATTAGTTATTTCTCTTACATGTGAAAACAATAGGTACATTGTTGATTGATAAGGGATTTGTAAATTGGTACCCATTAAATAGATGATGTATTTCTCATTTAAGACATATTACAACGTTTATTTATATCTCAAAGCATATCATCATTGATGTCTTGGAAAAAATATCATATTTTAAACAGTAAAATATTTAACCATCCATTGTGATGGTGATTCATAGAAACATTTTTAACTGTTATATCTTTTATTTTCATCAAAATATTGTAACAAGTGATTTGTTCTTTCTACTCATGATTTATTTTCATTTTTTCTTATGGTATATAATATTCTTGTTTTCCATCATTATAACCACATAAAAGGTACCTCGTTGAAAGTTTACAAATATTTTATATATCATTTTGATATTATTTATTTTAGGAAATCGAAAAAAGAATATTAATGTTACTTTAAATCCATTTATTGATGAGTTAAATTTGTGGTGGAGTAATTATGTAATTACATATGTTGTTGCTGTGAAATAGAATATCTTAATTAATGATTTAATAGTGTGGACAATTAGTTACTTACCATCCTATAGAATGTTATCTAGATTGTGTACACATGGTCTAAAATCATGTTCGAACAGTATGAGTGATATCAAATTATTTATTCACTTTAATGGATGAAATTATAGTTTTTTAACTGCTATCATTAATTTATTTTTATAGATCATACTTTCCTAAGGAACAGAAATAATTTCATAAAAGGTACACTTAATTGAAATGGAACTCCGGTAATGACCGTAGTTATAGATTTAAAATATATTATATCTTTATTAATTCTAATTAACTTTAAACTAACTATAAACCAAAAATAAATAAATGAATTAGAAAATATCACAATTAGATAAAATGGAGTATTTTTTGGGATCTTCCATAATGGTAAAATTTGTTTGTTCTTCACAAGCTGGACATCATGCTTAATGATAAAATATATTTTGATAATATATTTTATATATTTTTAGACATGCCTAATAATTACAATGAGAATATAAAGGCACGATAGTGTCCTTAAAAATTTTACATTTGACCAAAACATGTTTTTTAATATGGTAGATTAGTGAATTTAATGATCCCAAAAGCTAGTTATACAGTGTCCAAAGAAATTAATTTATTATTTTTTTCGTGGATTGAAGATTCGAGGATACAATATGGTTATGTTTCTAATTTGGATATATGTGTCCAAAATGATTATAAACCATTAGAATATATTGAATAAATGTTTTTTAAACTAGAAAAAAATTCTAGTGGATTTCTATGATTCAACAGACACTTGTTATTACATTTTCTGGATGAAGAAAAATGTGAAGGGTAGGAACATTTCCGTTGGATATAAATATATGAGAGATGCATGTATAAATAGAAAATAAAGGTATATAACTTATAATTTTTTGAAAGGTATATTGTATAATCTTATATACATGATAAAATTTCTTTTTTTTCTTCTCCCTTTTTTTTCCAAACTGATATCCTTGAAAACATAATCGAATGGTTCATAGTGATAGATATCTTGAAGATGCAATGAACACTAAATTATTATTTTTCAATAAATTTCAACATGTATTTTTTAGCTTTTATTAATGATGGATTTAATATTATGAACATCACAAAGATCATATATATTATATTCTCAAATGTGAAGAAACGAAGTGATTTTTATTGTGAGGGCTACTATAACTTATTCTTTAATATTTCTTTTAAAATATAAATTAATATTATTTTATATATAGATTATATGATGATAATTTCAATCAAATGTTTTCAAACATTAAACTAGCTTCTATTGAAAAAGGTTAGCAACATAATTTTCCCAATTATATCAAATACTGGTAAAGTAAATTGTTTATGGTTTAAAATATACAATAAATTTATTATTTATTATGTTTTGAGTTTTTTTTCTATTTTTTAGGTATCACAACATGTTGATAAAATTGATAATAGATTAAGTGTATTTAATAAAACAACATAAAAATGTTTAAACATTATAATGAATATGTCATTAATGGTTTTAAAATTCATACCAATGTACATAGTGAATCGAAAAAATAATGAATAATGATTTTTTCCTGAGAAGACCTCATCATAGAGAAGGTAATGTTTACTTTTATGTTATGCTAGATGAAATAATTAAACTATGATATATGAGATAATATTATGTGATGATGATTAAATGCAATTAGTTTGATACTAATAGAGGCTAACATGATCAATAACACCATGAAATCACCAACATTAAATATTAAATCCTTCATGCAAAAAATGAACCATTTTATGAAAATTATTTTCCTACTTCAGGAGAGTTAATTGATCGATAGATAATTATAAAAATAAAATCCCATGAATATTAGTTTATAAAAAGTGAATTATGTTCGTATGAAGTGATATGAATTAAAAATATTTATTAGATCTGTCCAAAAACATTATTTCCATGATGAAACATAGATATCCATGATGAAACCCAATAGTTTCAGGTTGATGGTGATGATGATGTTGATGATGTAAAAAAGGAATCTGTAATAATAAGAGATGATGAATCTGAAAATACTTTTGAAATTTATGATACTATGGATAAAGATGAATATATTGAAACCATACTATATAATGATGAGGATAAAGATGAATAATAAAAAACTACGTGATGGTTATAGTTATAATAATTATATATATAACAATAATTTTCAATTATTTCTCAAATATTATTCTCATGATTCAGATGGATCACAAGACATTTGATGAGATACTCCATAGTCTTGAAGAGGCTTCTATTCCTTGTGATGATCCTTCTGCTTTGTTATCCATCCTCTAGGATGCAATCAGTTCATCATCAACTCGAATGCGTCATAGTCTTGCGATATTGATGAATCTCGACTCAATTCAGGAGTGACGTACACATGATGATTATTCTCCAAATATGTGGAGGTATATTGAGTTGTTTATTTTATTTAATATATAATAATTAACATTAATTTTCGATAATTTATTTGTATACTAATTGTTTGATTGTTTGTATTATTTTACCAAATGTTTTTTCATATAGCTATTGGATATTGGAGTCATACATTGTGGAATTATTTTATGGGGGCATGGGTGATATGGAATAGTTTTCCTATTTATTTTTGGTACTGAATGTTTTATCATTGGATGGGGTGTATATAAATAATTGTTATTTTTTAATTTATTAATTTATTAAATATCTATTATTAATTATTTTTATAGTTTATGGTATCCCAAACAAGATAGCATGACCACCTTTCTTAGTGAGTCCTCAGAGACCTTTATACGTCGTTCTTTGGTGAATATGAAGAAGTGATCCATAAAAAAATGGGGTCACATTTTTTTATCAGTATTGTTGTATCTATCATACCGATTACATATCCTCTCATGTTTGGGATGGGTTGTGATCATACATGATGTTAGATACTTTTCAAAGGATATCATCACTAGGTTGGAATTACTGGGGGTGGAATGATTAAATTAATAGATCTAGTATTTATACACTCAATAATCATTGATGTAAAATAGTAGGTATTTTAATTTAAGAATTTATATAATTATAAATGTAAAGATTATATTTTATTATTTATATAGGAAACTTATGTTCTCAATATTATTTTGTTAGATTATTATAAGATGATGTATATTGATCCTTTCATTGGATATATTAATGGTTGTTGACAATATCATATTTTGGTCAGTATAATTTCTTTTAGTTATAAAATTAACTAAAAATAATATAACAAATCGCATTTAATAGACTCATATGAGGAAATTACTTCTCACAAACTAAATAATAAAACATATACAGCACATTGTAATTATCCTCCTACTTCTAAATATCATGGAAGATAAATCCCATAGACCACACCACATACCACAACACTCCCCTCACACTGGAAGAATAATTTATATGGTGGAGTTTAACACCCAACTATATTAATATGTATTTCCATTTAAATATATACAGTTTCAAAAATATTTCACCAAAAAAACACAACAATAGAATAATCCATGTTATATTTTATTATAATTAATGTCGAACATTTCTATATTAAGAGATTACAATGTGAAACATCATTAAAAATTTCAAGACTAAAACCTCAAGAAAATTGAAATATAATAATTAATTAAAATGATTTGTTATTAATAAGGGTATTTTAACTCTAAAAATTTATAATTTTTTTCAAGAATGATTATAATGTGTTATAATGACAATGAATTTATAAATACCAAATTTTAATGATATGTTATTGAATTTATTTAATTGTCAAAAGGAATAATTTTCAATGAACTATTTTCAGTATTTTTTATTTTTTATCTTAAATTATATTGCTAAAGTTTAATGGATTACTCAAATAAAATGTTTTGATGTTAAATA
Organism: Viscum album; assembly: GCA_963277665.1. Taxonomy (NCBI): domain Eukaryota; kingdom Viridiplantae; phylum Streptophyta; class Magnoliopsida; order Santalales; family Viscaceae; genus Viscum; species Viscum album. The sequence goes on along the minus strand of OY728142.1, from coordinate 438,528,618 downwards.
AAAATGATTAGAACTAATTTTATTGGTGATTGAGATTAAATTATATTAAGAATATTTAATGATTAAAAATTCATTTTTTAGAAAAAAATAGATTTTCATTACAATATATGAGTTTGTTTTTTCGAAGTCCAATTCCAAAGATTTTGTATGATCCTTGGATTTTCCATGAGGTTAAATCATTTGAATTTATGATTAATTAAATTTTTTTCATCCTAATGTGAGTTCCTAATAAGGTCACTAGAGTTTTTTTTTGGGGGGGGGGGTTGGGGCTTGTTTAAATCCCAAAGCCAATTTTTTGAGGAACATGCAGCAAGGCCACATGGTTAGTAGAAACATTGTGACTCATGCCATATAGTTTGAGTAAAAAAAGTGGGGAGATCTATACCTCTACCCAATTTCGAACACATTCAGAAAACCATGAATCCAGTTCAACACATCCATACAATGGATCTTTAGTTTTAAGAATATAAGAAATTAATGGGTTTCGCATGGTTTCTAGAACTGTGTGAATTAAAAATGTAATGGGGAAATGAGGCATTATGGTGTGTGCAGTTTGGGAATGGTTCACCCAACTGTGTGTCCCAAATATGCTACCTAGTATTTTAAAAGTATATAACCATTTTCACCCTTAATTATTAGATTAATTAACCCTCATCCCTTATACTCCGGTTCGTCCAACACCATCCCCCATTCTCACATTAGATAGAAGGCCCCAGCCTTAAACCTTTCTTAATTTTGAATTAAATGAATAATTAACATTGATATAATAAAAAAATTGTCAAAACCATTTTCAATACCAAAAAAAAAAGAAATGTAAAACATGGTATTTATTTTTCATTAAAAAATGTTATTGCTTGTAGAGGAAGCCAAAACTCAAATAATGGTCACAACGGCGGAGAAGTCGTTGTCCCCGCATATGTACGACCAAAAAAACATTCCATTTTGACATTTAGTAAATTGCTTCGTATAAAAAAGATTTATTTTGGATAAACATAAAAGTCAAAGGGGTTTATACACTGTATAAAAGAAGGTTGTGTATAAAACAAAATATGCCTCAATGAAAGGATATTGAGACGAAGTCCCATACAAAGATCATTTTTAAATAAAATAAACCTATTATTTGTATTCACTATAAGTAAACATAAAGAAAGTAAATATATAATATAGGACATAATAATATCATGAGATAATTTGAAAGTAGGAGATTAACCCAAATAACGGAAATCGGGTTAAGAAGTTCTCTTACCTCGTATCCGACTTGACTTAATTGTTCTTTAATCTCCTGAATAACAAACTTGAGTTAATTTCTACTTGATTAAGAACCATCTTCAAGTTCATTATTCCTTTTATATCATTTATTACCATGTCATTAACATTATGTTATTATTTAAGTTTATAACAGTCATTTTAACGATCATTGGTACTTGAGTCAAAAATGAACTTCTTATATTTACAAGTTTTTCATGTGGTAAAATATCCATTATATCAAGAATTATATTCATGATTTAGATAACATATATGTCATATATATCCAGTATATACATGCATTTATAATATTATATAATCATTTATAGGTAAGAAATGAAATGCACTGTTCATGGAGACGGTAAGCCGTACGTACGCATAAACGCTACTTGGATTTCTATGTCATATTAATGGAATTAAAACTAAATGGGAGGTATGTATATTTTAATTACAAAATTATATTCATCACTTATATGTAACATAAATCATATATATCCATTATATATATGTACTTATAATAGTACATTACATTTGGAGATAAGAAATGAAATGCACCGTTCATGGAGACGGTAAGCCGTACGTATGCATGAACGCTACTTTCATTTCTATCTCATCATTTAATGGAGTGAAATCATAATGATATAAGGGTATATTTAAATTCCAGTATAATATAATATATAATATCATTAAATCCATCCTTTATACATCCCACGTATGGCATTAACGAATCAAATTAATTTGAGGGGACGGTAGTCCGCACTTCCTAAAATGAAATTATCGTGTTTACCCACAATGGAAACCATAAAGGTATGACACAAATTAAAAATAAAGATCCTTAATTAAAACATAAACATATTATATATAATATATAAATATATTTTCATCTTAATGGCCACCTTTGAAGGTGTTATATGAGTGTTGAACAATCATCGTTTCGTGAGGCATAAATTCGCCATACCACAGAAACAGTATGTTATTTAACCATTAGACGGAGGTGTGGGTAGGTTTAGCTCTAATACATCTTATAACAACATCCTAGTATATTTAAGATACTGTTGTTGTTACAAAATAAATGAATAAAAAGAGTTTAGAGGGTTGGAGAAGCAAAATGAAACAAAGGAACACAAGAGAAGACACTACCTTTAAAACGGGTAACTCTTTTTGATTTGAGCTCAAAGGCTTCCTTGGGAAGACTTCTGCCCAAAGTGAGGATTCTAGGAGTAATAGAGGGATTTGGAGAGACAAAAAGAGCAGAGATTTTCCGAACCAAAGGCTTAGGGGTGTGGGTAAGGAGGTAGAAGTGGGGGCTTTTATAAGAGGAGAGGAGGGGCACTCTAGGAAAGTTATAAAAGTTTACTTATTATAAAATGATTTTAGGATTTTAACGGTCCAAAATTGATATAATTAGAGGATAAAGTGATAAGGGTCCTAAATATACTCATCCAATAGGTCTTTGATAAGTGTAAGTCTTATATTTTACATTATCATTTCATTTTATTTAAATCGTTCATTAATGAGGTAATCGCTGCATCATCATGATGTCATAAATAATTTAATTTATTTAATGACTAAAAATTATAAAAAAAATTATCATGATTTACGAAATATTTTTATCTTCCTAATTAATATTTATAGTAAAAAATATGACTTTTATAACCCCGTTTAAAAATTGTTTTAGTAAAACAACTCATGTTTGTGACATTTTAATTTTAACATTAAATAAAAAGTTATTAATGTCATTTTCCTACCAAAGTGGCTCCATGGGGGCCCCAAGTTGACCCATGGATTGTCTTGGTCGGCCATGAAAAATCCAATAAGGGTAGGACATGTGTCAAGTTAATTTCATATTATTAAAAAATTATTTTTACCTTAAACTACACTAATTACCTCTAATTGCGATTAATAAACATAAAAGTTACTATTCAACAAAAAATTATTTTAATCCCATTGAACCACATTCTACTTCCTACTTACAACCATTTATGTTGGATTTTTGAAATTCAAATCACAAAGGTGGTAAAATTTCATTTAAACGAAAAATCAGTTTTTTAAGTACCACTTAGTGGTTTCACTATTCATCAAAAATTGAAGTTTTTCAGAAAAATACCAAAAATTCACCCTAAGCTATATTTGATATTACGAATTCAAAAATGATGTCTATTTTACAAAATTCAAAACATATAAGTTTCATTAATTAATTTAATAATTAATTCCCGCTGTCAAAACAAATAGGGTGTTTTTATGAAACAAAAAGTATCAAAAGATTGACACCACTTTAAGTCTGATTTCAAAGTGAAATAAATTCCAGCGACCACTATTGGATTAAATGGTAAAAATATATTCTAATTTCACTTTAAAACCAATTCAAAATATAATCTAATAATATAAATAAATTAGATTAAAAAGAGGTTTTGAATGAAAATACCACATTTTTCACTATTCATTGAAAAAATGAACTTTATCGGAAAAATACTTAAAATTTACACAAAGTAAATTTTGATGTCCCGATTCTAAAGAATAGTTTTACTTGGTCCAATAGAAAGTATAAGAGTGACCAAAAATATATTTAATGAAGGTTCGCCATGAAAAGGCGATAAGTCGACCTTTAGTGAATATTGGAGTATCTATGCCTAAAATTGAATTCTTTTCTTATTTTAAGTCTTTATCTTTTCTTGGACAAATGTAAAATCATTTAACAAACCTATATAATAATATTTTAGTTGTTTCCATTCATTCCCTCCAACACAACGGTTACGTGTTAACTACCATTTAAAATAATATTATTTTATTACTAGTGTGCAACGTATGATTTCAAAGATACTCTTTGTTTCTTATCGGGTACGCTATCAAACATAGACACCCCTTTAAAGTAAAATTAATATATAATTCGTAAATATTAATAAATATGAAATTGTATTATTCTTTATTTACTTGGGATGTTACATTAGAGATCATCTCTAGACTACATCTGGGTAATTGAATGAATTCCTTCATATAATGACATATTCAATATATTCTCACCTCATTGGATCTACGTTGGTGAGTTCTCTATTATATAGTCTTCATTATTATTATATCTTATCATCAAAAAGTTACTTTTTTATGAGAAAATATTTTTTATATCATGAGTGTTCATCTACTTATCAACTTTATTCTGATCCACATTGACTTTAGAGTTGATACTATATGATTTTTATACCATCATTATAGAGTATTAGGTATATAACTTTTCCCAAAAAATCAATTTTTAAAATCTTGTGGTTATTGTGCCACACACTAGAATTTATGGTCATTTCTCCTAAATTAATTTAATGTTTTTGAATAAATTGTTGGAACCTCGGTAGGATGCCCACGTAGTTCCATGATATTGTTGGAAGCTTTTAACCTCATCATGGACCACCCATGAGGTGTGTTTATGTAACACCCCATGCTTTCATGATACACTTCTCTTTGAATAATATAAAAGCTTGCGTTGTACGCAACCCCGAGCTCTAACACACCATGATCGGTCAAACTGGCCATTTAAAAAGTAGTTATGAATAGAGATACCAATTTTTTGAAATTTATGAATTTATATTTCAAAATAGACTTCAATTTTTGATTTTAAATATCAAAATTAGCATAGGGTGATTTTTTAGAATTTTTCTGAAAACGGTAAATTTTTGATAAATTGTGAAAAACCCTCTATTTTTGTTTAAAACAGGCTTTTTATTTAAATAATTATTTTTAATATTATTTTATTTTTTAGTCAAAATATATAAATAATACATATATTAGAGCAATGTTTTAGTCGGGGTTTGGCTTAGTGGTAAGCACCTCGTAATCCTACTTGAAAAATGGTGGTTCAAAACCCATTGGGCGCAGGTACTATAGTAGTACTGTAGCGGTACTGTGGCAGCGACAGTACTGTAGATCGGTTGGTACTATAGTGGTGGCAGGGCACTGTAGCAGTGGCGGTACTGTGTGGGTACTGTAGGAGCTAGGTTACTATTCACCGAATGGTGATTGGGCCAAAAAATTGTGCCTACGGGCTATGAAATGGGCTACAAGCCCACTGGGCCTTCAGACTATGTAATGGGTCTCCCTCTACCAAGTTAAATGAGGTATTTTATTTTCTTTATTATAAAATGAGGCTTCGGCTCCAAACTTTTAAAAAAAGTACAATGTAATTCATTGGAGTCATTTTATAATGAAAGAGGATATAAATAATTTTATTTAACTTTTTAACGACTTTTAACCACCTTCTAGGCACTAATACAAATTTTAATAAAAAATAATTTTACAATTTTTTTGAATTGAATTTCAAAAATCTGAAAAATACCGTTGTCATCATTAATTAAAATGTGGTTAAATAGGATGAAAATTTTTTTGGGGAATAATAACTTTTGAATTTTATTTACCACGGTTAAAAGTAAATAGGGTAATTAAAGGTAAATAATATTATTATAGTTACCCCAAAAAATATTCTAATTATATTTGATAAATTTATTTCGATCAAATTCAACATTATTACAAAAATATGATCCTTTTTATCTACCTGGATTAGATTATGACAATTAATATATTTTATTTAAAGAAGAGTTAAAAGTATTAAATGCAAATTTTAATAACTAAACATTTTTTAATATAGTGTTATACATAAGATAAATTCAATTATAATAATTCATTAGAAAGCTAAGAATATTTCCTATATCATATAATTTTATTTATAATTTTTTAACTTTAAATTATTAAATTTATTAATGATGCAGTGATGATTCAGTAATTCCCTTATTAATGAATGATTAAAATAATTGATATATTAAATATAAAAATAAATTTAAATTGAAACTTTTTATTCCATCCAAAAATTATCTAGGTTAATATGACATTTTATTATTGATTTATTTTATTTTTCTGAATTAATCAACATTTTGTGACATTAACGAAAAATAAATACTAAATATTGTCATAATTGACATAAATGAGTTTTTAAAACAAATAATTTTTTATTAAATTATATAATATTCCTAAAAAATATGATTTGGTAAAAGGACATATATAATGTTAGATATGTCATTAATAAACCTATGGAGGTTATTTTGGAATTTTATAGTATGTTTATTTACCATATAGTGTATGAATACCAGAAGACAAGGTAAGCATTAACTTATTTAACTAGTTGTTAAATATTAAAGATAATGTTAATATAGTGACCTAAAATTGTCTAAAACCTATTGGTTGAAAGTATTATGACCAATCCCTACCTTATCCTCAAAATAAATCCATTTTTATATATTAGAAACAAAAAATTATTTTATAATAAATTAATATGGCAGGCTCTTCTTAAAGTACCCCTCACCACTCTTATAAAATGGTACTTCCCTTCTCTCAAATTCATACCTCCAAAGCCATTTATCTAATCCAAACCCTACTCAAATATCTTCCCAATTACCCTCAATTAATACTAGAGTCCTTACAGTGATTAAAAAGCCATCCTAAGGAGACCTTTTGTTCAAATCAAAATTAATCACCCGAAAAATAGATCATTATTTAATCACCTCTTTCAAAGTTCTTTTCTTCTTCTACTTCCTATTAGTTTGTTTTTTACGTAACAAAATTGTAACTCATGTAAATTATACATAATATATTGTTATTATAAATATGTTACAACCATATTCATTATTTTATCCATCATATGAAGGAAAAAGTCACTATATGTCTGTACATATGGCTTACCATCTCCACGTCGTGGTGTAGTTTGTTATTCAACAATTAATTATTTGGATGGGTATAATAATGGTATAATTGATGTAAAAAATAAATTTAACATGTTAATGATTATGTATTTATAATTAATCATCCAATTACATATGATATCACCATCACTAAAATGATATTGTTGCTCGTGTGTACGTACATCTTACCCTCTCCATGAAGCGATGATATTTCATTCACCGTCGTAACCATAACAAACAAGACATACGTAAAAAACATATAAAAGAAAATGAATTGATTAACAATATAAATAATTAATCTACTGAAATACTATTAACAAAGAAATATTATAGGATCATATATGATGTCATATATTTGTATGTTGTTCTCATATAATTTAATAACAATGATTTAACAATTATACCGGAGTTTAACCTACCCTCAACTAAGGAAAAGTACAAGGTAAGAGTTAGTTTTACAATCTATTTATTATCTGAGGTTATTTATACCTATGTATCTACTGGGACTTCTTTATTACACACAATTGTGTTTTATAAAAATGTATTTCAAAAAAAATTATATTCCTTAGACTATGGGTTAAAGTCATTTATACCCGTTTTTGACATTTTATAAAATGTTTTAAAAGGAATGTTTTAGTCATTTTCCAAAAAAGTTACTTTATGAAATTTTCAACAAATTTAGGAAAGAATGTTTTTTCAAATTACACATTGAGGGTGGCTATTTTCCATTGTCATAATACCATTAAATATTCTATTACCAGCTTATAGTAATCTATTCAAAATAAATGTTTTCTTTTATAATTATGTAACTTTTAAATGATTTCAATGTAGAAATAGATATTTCTCTCAAATAGTTTTTGGATTTATTTCATCTATATCAAAATATATTAATGGATTTTATGATTAATTGAATTTGATTTATTATGGTACAATATTCCATTTTTTATTGCTAGTTGTATGATATGTTTGACTATAGATGATCTATGATTATGTCTTTCATGGTTTACAGCTAAAGTATTAATATTTTTTATGTTAGTTTTATACGAATGTTTATGGTATGTTTCACCCTTTCCATTTGATTAATGTATTGGATATAGTATGTTATGGGAGGGGCCCATTATAGCCCCACGATGCATCATTAGGTCTAATTAGACAAACTAGTGTTTTGGCACAAGGCCTCAGCAAAAATTATATTTTGGGTCTTTGCCTGAGGCCTTGACTTTTTGGTTACGATTTTTGTAATTATGAATTCCATCATTATGAGATTTAGCTATTGGTATTACATGTAATTATTCATCAAGTATAAAATACATTTGAATAAGTTTATGGAATTATTTGATCTATCTTTTACATATTATGCTAAAGTTTATGTTAAAAAACTTGTGTTTTAGTCTTATACAATCCATTAAATGTTTATGCTTATTTATGATAGTTTCCATTATATTGATATCCTTATTGAGCATATGAGAGCACCCCTTTCATAGGTTTAATTTTTACAAGGATGAGAAAAATTATATTATCACTGACCTACGGGGAAATTCTAAGGGATTTGAGGGTGTTCAAAGCAGACACAATGTTTCTTTTTTTCATTTTATAATGTTATGTAAAACTTATGTATATATCTATTATTTCTACGGCTAAAACTTATCAGTATTTCGGTACATGATCTATTTTAATCATTCCATTGTAATGTAATAATGCAATGACTTTGGGTAACTAGGTTCAAGGTGTTACATTTCGAATCAGTGGAAGTTTAGTAAAAACCATAGAAACTAGTTTTAGAAAAACATTGATTAGAGAGAATTAACCTAAGATAGACTTTTAGGATTAGTATAGAAGAAAATCCAAAAATATATAATATATATATCATGTCAGTTTTCCAAGAAATAAATCAATGTCTAGATACTACATGCGGACGTGGTTCATGCACAGATGTACCTAGAAGTGAAAACACCAAAAAGGAGTTTCGGGATTGACCTGGGGTATCCCGATACACAACAACAGGACTTACTGTGCACATGTTTTAACACTCTCGGGGGGATATGATTAGGATAGATCGCATTTCATTTGAAAACAATTATGAATGATTTATGAGAAAATATATCCCCAAGGAAAACATTTTTTTGATTATGGATTATATACATAAACTCATCAAGTTATGTTAGGTATTTTACAAGTTTGGAATTGTGTGTTGTTATTCATAAACTAATATTGTGCATGATAATGTATTGAAATTGTTCCTATTTGAAGGAATATAAATCATATCAATGAACATAATTCATGTAGGAATTTCCTTCCTACTCAAGATATTTATAGTGAATATGGTGATGCAACTGTTGCTCAATAGCTTATCTCCATAATGAGACAACTCACTCAGGTTATGAATAATATCCTTACCTTTATAGAGCACCATGATCCTCAAAATGGAGGATCAATTTTTGACCACTTCATGAGGCAATGAATACCAACATTCAGGGGGACTAAAAATCCATTTTTAGCTGAGAAATGGATTAATTTCCTTATATAAAATATTTCAAGCTTTGGGAAGTAACAAAAGGGAAAAAATTTCATGACAGTTTATCTCCTCATAGGATATGCAGATCGATGGTTTTCATTAATTCAAAACACAAAAAAGCATGAAGTAAAATCAAATATGGAATGGAAGGAGTTTGAAGATATTTTCTTAGAAAAAATATCCCTTGTGAACATCGAGCAGATATGGAAAGGAAATTTCTAAGTCTGAGGAAAAAACCGGATGAGAATGACGCAATGTATGAGGAGAACACTACATGGTTAGCAAGGCATACTGAATATTATATATGTCACCCAAGAGGTAATATGATCTATTATTTGATGTTTTATATCCATTTCACTATCAATCATTAGTCTCACAATACTTCTCATCGTACAAAGATATAGTCTCATGTTCTATCAAGATAGAAATGGAATTTTTTATGTATAATAACGTTAAAGTGAAGCAAGAGAAGAAGATATATGATGAACACTCTGGAAAAGGAATTAAAGGGAAGAAGTGAAATGTTTAATAATTTTCCTGTAGTAATTATGGGAAGAAACACCCTAGTATATGCCTAAAGGGGATTTCTGTTTGTTACATGTGTTTGGAAAAAGGACATGAAGCTCATGATTGTAAGGGCATGAAAGAGGATTTTTATGTTCAATGCTATAATTGTAATGAAATGGGGAATTATGCAAATGAATTTTCTAAGCATTAAGGAAACATACTATAGAAAATACCAATAGAGAAAGGGAAAGATTATGCGATCATAACTACTGAGGATGAAGCATCGAATGACATGGTGGAAGGTACTTTAATCATTTCCTAAAAATTATCCAATTCTTTATTTGATTCTAGATCAAAACATTCTTTCAGAACATCCAATTTTTCTAAGAAAATTAGATAATTCTAATTTTACTTAACAAGGGAGTTGTCAGTCAAAACTCTTAAGGAAAGTATCCTAACAATAATGTTTTGTCAATTAGTTTCCATTATGTTATATAAACATGCTTTGTCTGCAAATATTATTGTCATACCCCTGATTTAATTTGATATAATACATAGTATGGATTAGCTTTCAGACCATGATTTTAAAATATATTGTAAGATTAAGAAGGTTACATTTTTTTTATGATGATAAGGAATCCCTTATCTTTATAGCAAAAACCACACCATTCAATTCTCATTTAGATCCACCCCCACCCCCCTTATAGCTCTACTAAATTCAATTGTTGGCGAGGAAGGGAGTAAAGTAACTATGGGTGTAGAAAGGAACTTTCAAATATAGGATGTACCTATTGGGAGGGAATTTTTTGATGTGTTTCTATAGGATTTACCAGGATATTCTCTAGAATGAGAAATTGTGTTTTCCATTGACTTAATTCCTAATTCAAGGCCCATATCGAAGACCTCGTATAGAATGGATACTGTGTAATTATTATAACAAATGTAACAACTAGAGGAATTGAGTAATAATGGATTTTTTCGACATATTGTTTCTCTATGGGGAGACCATTTTCTTTTTGTTAAGAAGAAAAATGGATATATGAGGTGGTGCATTGAATATAGATAGATAAATGCTAAAAAAATAAAGAATAAGTATCCCATTCCTGTCTCTGATGATTTATTTTATCAACTTCATGGAGCTCAATATTTTTCAACAGTTGACCTTCGATCTAGATATCATTAGCTGTGTGTGAAGAAGGATGACATTCTAAAGACAACATTTCGAACTAGGTATGGGCATTATGAGTATACGGTAATGAATTTTGGACTGAATAATGCACCCTCTATTTTCTAGGATATAATGAATAGAGATTTCATGGAATAACTTGATAAATTTTTTGTGTAATTTATTGATGATATCTTGGCATACACCAAAATCTACGAAGATCGTGAAAATCTCTAGTGCACTATTCTAAATAATCTTTTATGAAATAAATTATATGGGAAGTTCAGCAATTTTTTATTCTGGATTCAGGAGATTTATTTTCTTTTCCATATTGTCTCTAAGGTGGAATCTCAGTTGATACATTAATTTAAATGGTCAATCCATGAATGGCCAACATTGACAAGTATAATTTAAGTTTGCATTTTTATTGGTTTAGTCATTTATTATCGGCATTTCGTCCATAATTTTTCCTGATTGGATAACCCATTAACCAAGCTTACACATAATGGGTTTAAATTATATTGAAAAAATAGTTTGAAGAATATTTTAAAGAATTGAAGATAATATTATTATATAATGTTTCCATGACTCTACCATTGGGGAATGAAAGGTTTGTTATTTATAGTGATGCTTCAAAAAAAGAATAATATGTGTCCTTATGTAGAATGATAGAGTTATTTCCTATGCATTATATAAGCTAAAAATTCATGAACAAAACTATCCTACCCAACATTTTTAATTAGAAACTATAATATTTTCTCTGAGGATATAAAGACACTATCTCTATGGTGAAAATGTGAGATATATATTGATCAAAAGAGTTTGAAGTATATTTTCTCATAGAAAAAACTCTACATGTAGAAAATGTGATGGCTTGAACTACTCCCAGATTATTGTTTCACAATACACTTTCACCTAGGGAAGGAAAATAATCTTGCAGATGCATTGAGAAAAAACGATCATGGAGTTCTGAAGAATGTGAGTTTTTAAAGGTATCTTATGTTCAGGGATTTAGTAAAGATCGATATGGGAATAATTATGGAAGGGGAAACGTCAATACTTTTTCATATGGATTCAAACCCATCATTGCTAGAAATGATAAAATGTTCTCAGACTGATGATGAAGAGTGTCAAAAGAAAATTAAAGCTATAAATGATGGGATATTGACCGACTTCGTATATGAAGATAGAATTTTTAAATTTGGGAAGAGGCTTGGTGTTTGCTATATAACTGATCTAAAAAGAGAAATTTTGGATGATGATCATTGCTCAAATTTCTCTATAAACCAAGGTAACACAAAGATTAATAGTGATTTTAAGTAATATTTTTTATGGGAAAACATTAAGTGGGATATTTCTGATTAGGTGTCAAGATGTATGGTTTGTCAACAGGTGAATGCTGGAAGACAACATCCTAGTGGAGTCATGTAACCTCTTTCCATACCTAAGTGGAAATGGGATGATATTATGATGGACATTTTCATGGGTAACCAAATACTCCAAGAAGGACTGAGGCAATATGGGTCATTTTTTATCGTATTACCAATTCAGCACATTTTCTTGCTAAAAGAGAAGATTTTCCACAAGAATGTTTAGAACCATTATATAATAATGATGTTGTAAGACTTCATGGTGTTCCACTATCGATTGTTTCTGATTGTGACCCTCATTTTTAATCAAGATTCTTGAAATTCTTCAGAAATCCCAAGATAATGAACTGTATTTGGGAACATCCTAACATCCTCAAACTGATGGAAATTCAGAATGGACTATCCAAACCTTATAATACATTTTGAGATCTTTCTCACATGACTTTCAGGGTATGTGGGATCATTATCTACCACTAGTATATCATGCCTATAACAATAGCTTCCATTCAAGTATTCAGATGGAACCATATGAAGTGTTATAAGGAAGGATTTGTTGCACGCCAACCTATTGGGATGGTATTGGTGAAAGAAAACTCATAGTCCCAATACTTATTGAGAAAACAATGGACAACATGAAGATTACCCAAACCCACGTCAAAGTGGGTCAAAATAGGCAAAAAAGCTATGCCAATAATTGAAGGATTTGGAATTTCACATAGGAGATCATGTTTTCATGTAGTTATCTCTATATAAGGGTGTTATACAACTCAGTATGAAGGGAAAGTTATGTCCCACGTATATCAGACCTTTCAAAATTCTAAAACGAATTTGAGTTTTAACTTACTGTATGGAAATACCTCCAAGTTTTTCCAAAGTTCAGGATTTACTTCACGTATCACTATTGAGAAAATATATTTCTGACCCAATGTATATACTCAGGTTTGAAAATTTAGAAGTGGAACTAGATCTATGTTATTATAAAGAGCCTATCAGGATTCTTGATACTAGAGAATATGTGTTGAGAAACCGGACGACTTGTTTGTTAAAAGTTCATTCAAGAAACCATAAAATGGAAGAGGAAATGTAGGAACCTGAAGAAGTTGTGATGAAGAACCACTCGTACCATTTTATGTAGTAATATTCTAGAAATTTGGAGGACTAAATTATTTGAATGTGGGAATAATGTATCATTCCAAACTTCCACAGTACACTTCTCTTTCATTAATATAATAGATTGAGTTTTACGCAACCCCAAGTTCTAGCACACCATGACCAATCAAACTATCCATTTATAAAGAAGTTACGAATAGTAATAACCACTTTTTGATCAATATAAAATTATTTTTCCAAATGGACATCATTTTTTATTAGGAATATTAAAATTATTTTACTGTTATTTTTTGGTTTTTTTCCGGAAAACATTCAATTTTTTATGAAAAGTGAAAAACAGTACGTTATTGTTTAAATATTGATTTATTATTTAAATAATTACTTTAAATTTAAACCAATTTTAAAGTAAAAAATATATACATATTTTTTATATTAGTCTAATGTAATTCAACGAAGATTTTTTATAATAATATTAGATATATAAAACATTATTGAACTTTTTAACGTCTTTTACCCACCTTTAAGAACACTTGAATATTTACATAAAATATAACTTTACTACTTATTTTAATTGAATTCTAAAATCCAACATACATGGTTTTCATCAATATGTAAAATGTGATTTAATAGGATGAGATTTTTTTGGAAAATAGTAACTTTTGTGTTTTATTTACCATGGTTAAAAGTAAATAGTGTAATTAATGTTATAAATAATATTATAATTACTCAACACATGTCATAATTCTTTTGGATAAGTGTATTTCAACCAAAGTCAAATTTAGGACCAAAAGATGATCCTTTTTTATCCACATTGATTAGATTAGGAGATTTATTATATTTTATTTAAGGAAAAGTTAAAAGGATTAAATTTAAATTTTAATAACTAATCTATTTTTAATATAGCTTTACTCATAAGAAAAATTAAGCCATAAATATTCATTATAAATATAAAATTATTTAATAAATCATAGTATTTTATTTATAATTTTTAGACATTAAATAAATTAAATTTATTATTGATGCAATGATGATGCACTAATTACCTTATTAATGAAAGATTAAAAAAATTGATATTATAAATATTAAAATAAATGTAAATTGAAACTTTTTATGCCGTCCAAGAATTTTCTAATTGAATATGACATGTCTTCATTAATTCAATGCATTTTTTTTCTATATAATCGTGTTTTGATGTCTTTAAGAAAAAAATACTAAACAGTGTCAAAATTGATATAAATGAGTTTTTAAAACAACTACTATTTTATTAAATGATATAATATTATTAAAAATATATAATTCATCCAAAGAACATTAATAATGTTATATATGTCATTAATGAACCCCTTGAGGTTCTCTTGACATTTTATTATATGTTTATTAACCATATAGTGTAAGAATACATGAAGACATGGTAAGAGGAAAACTATTTAACAAAGGGTTAAATCTAAAAGATAAGGTTAATATGGTGACCTAAACATTTCTAAAAACTATTATTTGAGAGTATTTTGACCCATAACAGCATTATTCTCGAAATAAATCCAGTTTGAGCTATTAGAAACCTAAAATTGTTTAATTATAAATTAATATTTCATGCTCTTCCTAAAGTTCCCCTCACCTCTCTTATAAAATGGTACTTCCCTTCTCTCAGATTCACACCTCCAAATCCATTTAGATCGGACAAAACATGCACATATCTCCTCCCAACTACCCTCACTTCAACCAATCGGCCTTAAATTGATCATAAATCCAACCAAAGATACCTTTTTGTTCAAATCAAAAGGAAGCATCGGAATAAAAGTTAATATTTTAATCACCTCTTTCAAAGTTCTTTTCTTCTTCCACATCCTTTTTCTTTGTTGTATCCATGCCAAAAAAATAACTCCAGTAAATTCTAATTATTATGACATTATTATAAACATGGTACAACTATATTCAATATTCTATCAATCCAAAGAATGGAAAAGTCACCATATGTGTCTATGTACGGCTTACCGTCTCCACGTCATGGTGTAGTTTGTTATTCAACATCATTATTTGTATGGGTGTAATAGTGAGTATAATTGATATAAATAATAAATATAATAGGTTAATTATTATTTATATATAATATACCATCCAATTACATACAATTTCACCATCAATAGAATTATATTTTCCCTCGTGCGTATGTACGACCTACCCTCTCCAAGACGCGATGAGATTTCATTCCCCATCATAACCATTCAAGAAAAATTTTCATTTGATGATTAAAAAATAGTAATGTTTATGAACTTAATATCATTTTGGATATGAATAAAATACATCCTTTCGATAACTAGCATAAATCACATAACAAAATATATAAAGTAGAACGAATCAGTTAATAATCGAAACAATGATACTACTGAAATATTAATAACAAAGAAATATTTGAGGATCATATATGTTATAATATTAATGTATGGGGGTATATTATAATTTTATATCAATGATTGAAATTTTATACAAGGGTTTAATATACCTCCAACTAAGGAAAACTACAAGGTAAGGGTTAATTTTACAATCTCTTTATTATCTAAAGTTGTTTGTACATGAGTATCTACTAGGACTTATTTATCAGCCACATCTGTCTTCATCAAAAATGTATTTCATAAAAAATTACTATTTTATAGAAGATGGGTAAAATTCATTTATTCCCTTGTTGGAATTTTTATGAATAATTTTTCAAGTAATCTTTCTGTCGTTTTCTATAAAAGGTACATTATGAAATTTTCTAAAAATAAAGGATTGAATGTTTTTTAACTTATACGATGGTTGAAACTATTTTCCATCATTATAACACCTTCAAAGAATCCCTTAATAGCTATATGAATATTGTCAAAATAAAATTTTTCTTTTATAATTATGAAAATTTTAAATGATTTCAAACTAGAACAAGATATTTCTCTCAAATAGGTTTTTGATTGATTTAATCTATATGAACATCTATGGTGGGATTTTATGTTAAATTGAATTTGATAAATTATGGTAAAATATTCAATATTTTATTGATAGTTGTATGATATGTTTGACTATTGATGTGTTATTCTTATGTCATTCATGTTTTGTGGTTAATGTATTAACATTTTGTATGTTAGTTTAATAAGAATGGTTATATTATGTTTCACCTTTTTCATATGAGAAAGGAATTAGTCCTAATAAGTTATGGGTGGGGCCCACAATAGCCCCTTGATGCATCGGTTGGTCTCATGAGAAAAACTAGTGTCTGGGCACATGGCCTTTAAAAAATGTATATTTAGGGTCCTTGAATAAGTCCTTGAGTTTGTGGTTAAGATTTATTGTATTAGGGATTCCATCATTATGAGATTTAGATATAGGTATTACATGTGATTGTTATTTTAGTAGAATATCCATGTGAATAAGTAAATGGAATTATTTGATTTATCTTTTCCATATTATGCTGAAGTTAAAAGTCTTATGTTTTAGTCTTATACATTGGATTAAATTTTTATTATTATTTATAATAGTTTCCACTATATTGTTATCCTTACTAAAAATCTGCTCTCACACATTTCTTATGTTTAACATTTTCTAAGATGCGAAGAAGTATATTTTTACTCACCAGTAGGGATAGGCTAAGGGTTTTGATTGTGTGCAAAGGAGACACTATTTTTCCTTTTTATTTCCTAATGTTTTGTAAAACTTATGTATGTATCTAGTACTTACAAGGTTACTAAATCAATTTGTATTTTGAGAAATGATATCTTATGATCATTCCAATGTAATTTAATAATTCACCGACACTAGGAAACTAGGGTCGGGGCATTATATTTTATGTATCTTCCCCCTAAGTTACCACCATGTCGGGTGTGTGCATGTGTGATATCTAAATCATAAAGGGAGCCTCAAAGAATTATAATTATTTTCAAGAGAGTGTTTATGACTCTTTTCCATTTTATTTCATGCAACTAAATTTAATGAATTATTGAATGGAAATGTGGAATGAGTTTGATAAACTTGTGAATTTTGTATCATTATGAACTTGTTTATAAATTGGGATAAATAATAAATGGAATAGTCAGTGAATAACCCTTGTTTTCTTTATTTGATCAGGTTGATAATATATGGATTGGTGTAGAATATGAGATTATATTTAATTCTTGAACATCTATACTTTATGGATTTTTTACTTCATAAAATGTCTTGTACTTTTATACTCCATGGATTCTAGATTATATTAGATGGATTTGGCATTTATACTCTATAAATTCAGATTATATTGTATTCTAGATAAATTACAACTCTGTGGATCTGACCATTGGGTCAAACACTTGTTTTTTGGGTATATACCATTGAGGATGCCTTGGACTTTTCTCCACCTCTGATCTGGCCCTTGTGGGTTTGACACGGGATGACTCATCATATTTCATAGTGGATATTTTTTCGCAATTTAATGTTGTTATACTAGATAATATCATACATTTATTCTCATGATTTTAGTTCGCACATGTTTATGGTTACTGGTATACAATGTTCCTTATTGTCTAGATAATATGATTGTGATGACCCGACCGCCACAAGACTGGAGTCAGTGCCTAAAATATGGTCTATAATTTAAAAACAAGATGCTAAAAAATTACATATCACATGTCATCCCATAGGATATTTCCATTCTAGGTTCCAGAAAAACAAATCCAATTATTACATTTCTTCAAAACCAAATTAGATAAGCTTTATAATGAAGATACCACATTGTAGAACTCAAAGATGAAATATCTACAAATATTGTCAAATTTAATTGAAACAAACTATGAGAACAAGAATTTCTATTAAGGGGTTTTAAAACTAATTAATGAAATTCATTTTCAAGACATCCTTTTAAAATAATTATAAAAAAAATTCTTTAAAAGGAAACCACATTTCTTGTAAGATGTATTTAACATTTTTGAAGGGTTACATGAAATCATTTTTAGGGAAATATCATACCCAAGAATTTATATATTTATTTAAATTATAAAACATATATCATAGTAAAAATACATTTAGAAATATGAAGGAATGATGTGCTTAAGAAAAGAGTTAATAAAACAAATTTAAGGGTAAAATGCAAGGATGTTGGTACAAATTCGTACATGAAATAAAATTTTCTTATAATTTCATAAGTAACAATATCATGATTCAATAAACACATAAAATAAAATTCATGAAATGTTATATGTAATATTAACTTCTATATTAATGTTCTGAAAATAGATTCTAAACTTTCTTATTAAAAAACATACTAGGTACATTCATCACTATTCCATGTTCATTTATTACCATAATCATAAGAAAAATATTCATTACCAAGGATATTCTATTAGTTGAATAGTCACATGGTTAATTAAATACTAGTCACATATTTAGGGAATTCATATTGCTGGACAATCATAACATTCTATTGAGGCCTCGTTCCAAGAACATACATAGTAATTCTGTCAAGGCCTCGTTCCATGAACTAGTTTGTCTCATGAGACTTGTTGATGGATTGAGAGGCTATAGCGGGTCTCACCCATCACATAACCAGTCCAATGCATTCCTCATACGTATAAATTTCATTAAATAAATGTGTCATGCACCACTTTGATTTAGGAAATTATGTCCCTTTTTTAAAGTGTCATATACCACTTTGAATAATTAAATTATGTCTCTTATTAAAATTATCCCATACAACTTTGAATAATTGAATTATTAATTCTTATATTATCATAGGTGATAAATTCATTATAAATTGTTTGGGTTTTTCACAAAAAATAATAACTCTTCGAACCCTTGTTCCATGAATGTAAACATACATGTTTTTGAATTCGAGATAGATTTCATTCATATTTTCCATACACTAATAAGTAGTAGAGCCAAACAGATTAAATCATGAACTTTAATAATTAATAGCATTTAATGTGTAAAATTCATCATGAATTGAAATAAAATAATTATAAATGAAAGAAATCATTCCATTTGAGGTATTAAGTAATTAAAAAAACTTCACTATATATTCTTATCCATGTCTATATATTTATGTGTATTGAACAAAATATTATTCCAACATTTTATCCTAACATTATAAATTCTAGATGCATGCATGTAGTATTAATTGTAACATCAAGGTGAAGACTTCTTAAATTTTTTAGGCACACAATAACAAAACAATTTTTTCTTATTGTTTGAAAATATAAAATTGTATTTGAGATCATTTATTCAAGTATGACATGAAAATATTTAAGTACGGTACATGTATATTTATATGTGGGTTTTGAAATTACAAGAATAAGTATATGATTGGGATCACCTTTAGAGATAATTTTTTATCTTAAGAAGAAAAAAATAACATTATACAAATAAATATATACTTATAAATATATGTATTAGTTGGGAATCTCAAACCACTCTTAGTAAATCCTTTGAAAAAATATACATGCATAAAAACATCAGTTAATTGATGATAATTATCACTTGAAACCCCTAAAATAAAGTAGTTTTTTGAATATTATATAAAAAATTATATACATAAAGTGTATACATAGGATTTACATAACCAATACATGGTTTATTAAATACGCATAAGTTTCATACACTTAAAAAACATTATATAATCACTAAAATCATTTTTATGAAAACTCAAATCAGTTTAGAATTAATTTAAATATATATACATATACATATTCATATAATTGTATATACACAAAGTGTATATATAGGTTTTACATGTCAAATACAATTCTAAAATAACACTTAAAGGTATTACATGAGTAAAGATCATCGTACCAATATTCATCATTCAAAAAATAAGAACCAGAATAGGTTTGTTATATATATAAATGTCTATACATATATATGTGTATATATATATGGTTTAATCGAACACAAAACAAAATAAAAAAATTTACATGGTTTACATGCACAAGGAAAATTATTTTAATACAAATGTTAATCATTCAAAATCCTAAAAATAGAGTAGGTTTAAATGTATATATAAATGTATATACACATATATGTATTTATGGGTTAATCGAATCAAACATAAAACTAAATAAGAACCCTTACAGCTCTTCAAGTGAGATCATGTAGAGCCTTAGTTTGAGGAAGATTAAGGAGAGAAAAACTTGTATGGTAAGGGTGAAAACGTGTGTTTATATAAACGGTGTATATAAATTATATATATATAATTTTATTTACTATGGTTAAGCATAATAAAATAAACAAAGATACATAAATCAAATAGAATCAAACTATTTACACAAAACAAAAACCAAAACCAAAAGGGACCTTGAATAAACCAGCCACTGAAGAAGTATATGTGTATATATATATATTATAGAAAACATACATGATACACCAAGGGAGAGGAAGAAAAATTAGACAGGATGGAGATGGCTACTAGCCTTGTGTGAGGAAGAGGAAGAAGAAATTGAAATGTTTGAATGGATGGACACGGTCGTCAAAGCCTGATCGGATGGCTGAGATGATTTCTACAATTTTAAAAAATAGATGAATGGTTGAGATTATATGTGGCTATATTGAATGGTTTTGTGGAAACCACAAGTTTTAAAAAGGATGAGAGGCTAAGATCAACCGCGCCTTGTTTCAATAGATCAAATTAGATTTTACTTTAAAAAATGTATCCCACATCTAAATAAGGAGCTATTTGAGACTGCCTTATATATCTCGGTGTATTTTCCATATTCCAGTAACACTAAAAACTCACATCAAGGTCCTTAAACATGTGACCCCCACCTCGTGGGCCTTATCCAACCCACACTCATGTCAGTGCGTGACCTACTTTACCCCCTTATATGCTCCTATCCAGGTATTATACATGGGTATGTGTGCTTACTAGGCCTCACCATGCATGGCCTATACGTGACTTGGAATACACTATGAATGCACTAAATGAGGTTCCTCAAACTTGGGGTTCTAAATGTGTAACACCCCGAGATTTTATGAAAAATATTCTTTTAATTTCATTAATGTCTTTTGTTGTATGCTACACCAATATTACCTTGCGCTATACACAACACCGTATTAGCTTGCAGTATACGCAACACTATTCTTGGATCGTGTTATACACAATTTTGATAATAGTTATTCTATGCAACATTGAGTATATATATATATATATATATATTCAAGGTATAAATGAAATATTGTTGGATTCTATTATACAAAACAACGAAGGATTCTTTCACAACACGCAACCCTGACTTGGCTTGCATTACATGCAATCGCGACCTTCCTCGATAGCGTGTGTTGTACGCAATTCCGGGTTTTACTAAACAGCAATATATTATTATAATATTATTATGAACTAGCCGTTATGAATAGTATTAACTAAATTTTGAATTTTATAAAATTATTATTCATCTTACACATTTTCTAGAACATGGTATAAGAACAAAATAAAATTTTTGGGTAAAATAAGTATTTTTCAAAAAATGCAGTTTTGCCGCCTTTTGATGGCGCACCCACATTAAATCTAGTTTTTGACATGTTTATATGTTAAATTTGACAAAATAAAATTCTTCTTTGTAATCAGAAAATAAAAATTTACTTTGGATAAAATTTTCACATTATTCTGGTAACTTTCCTATTTTGATGAATAGTAAAAACACGCTATATTTTAATTAAAAACAACATTTTTCATCGCAATATTTTAGATGGATAAATTATAATATTGAATGGTTTTAAAGTATAAATAGAATATATTTTTACAATTTAATATAATATATTTCATTAGCATTGATTTTACATTAAATTCGTAGATTAAATCAATTCAATCTTTTGCAATGTTTTAAAGAAAAACCCGTTTTCTTTCGACAACGGGATTAATTTTAATTTAATTTCTGAAAATTTTGTGTATTGAATTTGGAAAAATGGATTCCATATTTGGAATCAGTGGGTCCAAATTATGTTAATAATCTACTTTTTATTTTTGGGAATTATGAATAGTAACTACGGTAAATTTTATTTACCACAGTTAAAGGTAAATCGGGTAATTAAGGGTAAATATAATATTATAAAATTACCCTAACACATGCCAAAATTCTATTGGATTGATCAAATTAGACCCATATAACCTAAGTGTCAGATTAGATTCATTTTATGGACTTTTGACAATGAAAATAATTTAATTATTATTAAAACCAAAGAAAGTGACAACATGTAACTCTCTTAAAGCTTATAAGTATAATAATTTTAATTTAGGGATATACATCATAAAACTTCGAACATGAATAGTCTCAAGAAAGAAAATTAAATTATCTACATCATGTTAATTTCTTTTAAATTTTTAGGGATTAAATAATTGTCATTAATGGTGATACATTAATGATACAGAAATTATTTATTAATCGAAAAATAAGTAATATAGTTTTTATTGAAATAATAATACCCATTAAAAGTCCCACAAACCTGAACAAAACTTATTGGTAGTGTATATATACACCTTAAGCATACAATAACCTAATATATAACCATTTTTAGCCTTATAAAAGTGATTATGACAGTTATATTATTTTATTTTAAATGATGCCAAATTTGTCACCTTTTTAATTTAATAAATATAACAATTTAAATATTGTTATTTTCAGATGATAAATTCGTGTAAAAGTTTTATTGTGAAAGTTAATAGATTTATATTCATCATAGGATTTTATTTTTAATTTTTATGCAAAAATAAGAATATTAAATAATTTTACAAAAATGTTGTAGTAATTATTTTATTAGGAGATAAACCAAATGAATGGTTTTAAAAATAATAATAATAAATATTATATGAACTATTTAATGTGATACACTAATTTTATAGATACATATGACCTTTTATAAATATATTAAAGCTTTTCATTCGAACATATCTTCTGTATATATTTTATTTAAATTCAAATAAATGAATAGTGTCAAAATTGACACTATCGCTATTTTATAAAAATAACATATTATAAAATTGTTTAAAAATCACAAAAATATTTAAAAATTAGAAATTTAAATTTATAAGGTCCATAATGTTATAGAGTAACCAATTTTGGAAAATTCACAACAAATATGTAATTATTTGTTATAATATAAAATTTAGAATTTTATTACCACAAATCAACTTAAATAGATTAAATATGGATAAATCAAAATGATAAGGTAAACATGTCTATATTTGATTGGTTGATGAGATTACAACCCTATCTCATCTAATCATTGAATATGAGTCATTTTTGGAGCTTTTTAAGTGGGGTTATATTTATAATAAATTAATATTTTTAAGAATTCCAAAGGTGCCCCTCTCCTCCCATATAAAAGGGCACCTCCTCCCTCTCTTCCACACACCACTTTGAGCCTTCAATCTTGGGAAACCGCTGCCCAATTCTTTTCTCCACTTCCCTAGAAACATCCCAGAGGTTCTGGTCTTCTTCAAACGCAAATTTTAGTGCCCTAAGAGGAGGTCTCAAAGAGGCGCTTCAAAGAAGAGGTAATTTCCGTTACCGATTCTTTCACCTTTATTTCTTCTTCCACTTATTCTTCTTAGGTTGTTTAATGATGAAGTAATAACATCAGTATCACTCATATACTGATATGTTATTATAAGTATGAAACAACCCTACTTCACTATCTATCCATCCTATGGAAAACGAACTCACCGCGCGTGCGTACGTACGGAATACCGTCTCCACGCCGTGGTGTAATCTATTTTCCACCACCACCTTACTTGGATGGGTATAATGGTGTAAATAATAACTATATATGATTATTTTAAAGTTATATTGATTCTGTAATAGTATACATACACTATAATTAAATTCCACGATCATGGGAACGATATCATCGCTCGTGCGTACGTACGGAATACCGTCTCCACGATGCGATGAGATTCATTCTCAATGATTAACCATTCAAGAATGATTATAAAGTAAATATAATGAATAATAATGTAATATATGGAATAATAATGCTACCGGATTTATGTATATATATATGTATGTCATCTATTTAATTTCATTCAACTCAATAAGGAAATGAAAACAGCGTTCATGCGTACGTACGGCCTACCGTCTCCATGAACGATGTATTTCTTTCCATTTATCGATCTATTATATATATGTATATTCTGAATATATATTATATATAAATCATGTTTTATATTCTGGAATTAAGTAATCATGATCTAATTAATCATATGAATAATTACAAGTCAAAATACGGATGACAAATGAAACGATTTTAACCAAAACGCTCTTTAACATGGAATTTACAAAAGAACGGGTAATATAAAGTCATAAGTGAACCATATATGATATCATAACAATAAATATGATTATTTAATAAGTCAATAAAATTATTTAAATCATTATACAGGAGGTTCAGACAGTTACGAAGCGAATCGGGCCTAAGGTAAGGGATAATTTCGCAAATCTCATTTTTATCCGAGATTGCTTATACGTAAGTATTTACTGGGGTTATTGCTATCATCCATGTACAAGTTTTATAAAAGTGTTTTCATGTATTTTTAAAGTCCTTTTTACCCATTTTTTAATTTTACCACATGTTATGAACGGAATCTTTTTTTTACCATACAAGGTACTTTTTGACTTTTCCGAGATAAGTACGAGAAGAATGTTTTTTTAACGTATACGGAATGAAAGGATTTTTACGGTTTTATAAAGAATTATTTTCATGAAGCTTCCTCCAAAATATTTCATGAATATTTTCAACAAAAACCCTTTTCTTTTAAAATAGAATGAAATTTTGTGAAAAGAAAATGATTTTGAAGAAAAAAAAGGATATTTTCCTCAAAAATTGATTTCAAGTGTTTTATCAAAACCATTTTCATTTAAGATGACATTATTTCACATGTGTATGTTTCAAGTATCATGTCTCTATGATTTACATGGTTTCACTTTTCTTATTATGAAATGATATCCATTTCTTTTATATGGATTATGTGATGATGGGATGATGTTTATGAAACCCATTTTATTTGTTGGGTTATTATTAATGACGTATGTTTATTTTTTGGCACAAGTAAGAATGATTTCATTATGAAATGGGTGGGACCTATATCTACCTCCAATGCATTGGGTAAAGATTTTATATCTCATGAGATAGACATGGCTGGAACGGTAAGTTAATCTGGTTCAGTGTTACAGGACTGAAACGAGGAGTGAACTCGATTCAGAATGGGACTTTGTCCACTATGATGGTCTTGGCAGCAATGCCTTGGCTACTATGGAAATCATATCATGTGATTAATGGTTACCACAATTAAATGTTTTATTCCCATAGTATTTTTTCATGGTTTATGTTCTATTATGATCTATGACTTATTTACTTCCATGTTTTATGTCGTTGCTCAAGATTTTGATGTTTAAACATTATGTTCATGTTTTTTAGTTCAAATGTATATGGTATGTTTTATTTTATCCATGCTTACCCTTACTAAGCATTTGAGCTCACCCTTTTTATGTTTTATTTTCCCCTTGGATCAAAAGAAAGGTTTTAGGTAAAGAAATAGAAAGTGGAAGATCTTTTTGGGAGATGTTGAAGGTCTTTCACCATGATTAGAAGATTACGTTCCAAGTTTCCAAAGACACTAAACTATTACGGTCCTTGTGTGTGTATTTTTGTTATGCATTAAGTATTCCGCAAAAGTAATGTAATGTCCAGGTACGTCAAGCTTAGGGTCTCTATAGTTGGTATCAGAGGAAAGGTTTAGTCAACCTTTGGAAACTAGGATACAAAAACGTTAGTGAGATCCCTAGAGATATTTCCTAAGGTATGTCTAGAGATATCCCTAAGGATAAGTATACGTATAGGATATAGTCCTAGAACTATGGTAATGATCATAGAATTTAACCTAAGATGTCATATATTGAGTTTACTCCCCCTTTACTATGTTGTTTTCCCTAGCATGATTTTTGCCTCTCACACTATTCTTTTTGGGTTTTAGAAAATGGCTGGAAACAGGAAGATTCATGATAATGGGGGATATGACGGACAATGGAATGATATTCTTCATGAGAAACCAAATGAAACAGGATTTGGAAGTCCAAAAATTGTTATTATGCCTAATCACCAATCTCATAATATGATCAATAATCTCAACCTTGGTATGTTTCCCGACTCAGATAATAAGAGAAAGATGGAGTTTCATGATGATCATAGAGGAAAGAAAGTTCATTTTCCCTCATGTAAATCATGTGGGAAGAGGCATCAGGGAGATTGTTTCAAAGGAACTGGAAGATGCTTTGGGTGTGGAAAAGAAGGACACAAATCCAGCAAGTGAAAAGGAAAATGTTCAGTTAACACCATGGATGAGGATAATGGTATTGCTACGACATCAACAATGGTTAAATGTTTTAAATGTGGAATGTACGGGAATAATGAAAACAAATTCCCTAAGGGAAAGTCTCATGAAGAGAATCAGAATAGTCGTATGGGTAGTATTTTTGTTGATGATGATGAGGAGACTACAAATGATATATGAGCTGAAAGAAGTGTTGAAGCTCAGTCGGTTGTTTTAGAAGGTAGTAGAATGATTTTATGTTTATCAATAGTTATGTTCTATAGTTAATGGTACTATGGAATAAAGAATCATACAAGGATTGTTACACTATTGTTTTTCCTAAAAGTATTTGATTGTATATGTTGAATGGTACCAGTAACCATGGAAGGTTAATCAGATATTTTTTTAAAGTAGATGATATGCGCATAATGAAGGAATAAGAAGATAATGAGATGTTTGATTATATTCATGAGCTCATGATTGATATAAGAACTAAGTGATATCATGGTTTGAGTATATTGAATTTTGAGGATTTTGGTATGTGGAAGGTGTTAACTTTTAACTGCATTCATGTTTTCACTAAGGTTCAATGGGTATTCATTTTTCAAGAGAATACATGATTAAGGCCTTCGAATGTTTGGAATGTGACCAAAAAGACATATCTTATGATATATGGGGATCAACGATGGTATTAAATCTCTGGTAATCATTTTCACTATATTATGGGAGTGGAATACATTATTATGGATAAGCATAAAGATTGGAATGGATTATGTTGGACATAAGTTAGTATTGTTTAAGGATAGAAGTTTTTTCGATATTATTGATGGGATGTTATAGTAATATAGTTTTAGAAAAAGAACAACCTGCAGGACGGGCGACAGCCCATCGCGTCGGACAAGGCTGTGGTAATCGAACCCACAACCGAAGTACGACTGGCCTTTATTGCCTACCACTGGGCTATAGGAAGTCCCTGGTTAGTAGAAACTAGTTTTATTTTATTAAGTGGTATGATATATGAATTATAAGTTCATTTTTGGAACCATATACGATTAATCTAACCATAAGATGGACTTATAACTTTTGCTAACCTTTTGTTTGAAAGAGATGGAATGACCCATCATTCTATCACATGATCTGCTAACACTTCACGAATAACAAATTCAACTTCATTTCTTTAAGAGATGAAGTGGAAATTGTTCAAGGCATGAACAACAGTGAGATTGTACCAAAATAAAGTAAGTATTTTTTCTAATTCAAATTCTTTAACATTAAGGAAATGATCTTGAAAACCAAAAATGTTGTCCTAGTGCCCTTATATCCTATGAATCGGATGGTACCTTAGATCATCACAAATCTATAGCTTTGTGATTTTTGGCTTTTTCATAGCCATGTTCTCTACCACTCTCCATCAAAACTTGATGGTTAGATTTTTCTTCCATATCCATATTTTCACCTATGTTCTCTTATGTGGACACCCAGTGATGAGTTAATTTGGGTAACCGTTAAATTTCATACATTAGTTTTTAAATCCATGTTTTGTTATTCCTTTTTACGATGTGGGTTTCTATTAAACAAACTTTCGAGTAGTAAACCATTTATAACCCTGACGAATTTCGAGGGTGAAATTCGTTTTAAGGGGGGTAGAATGTAACACCCTAAGATTTTATGAAAATTATTCTTTTAATTTCTTTAATGTCATGTGTTGTATGCTACACCAATATTACCTTTCGCTATATGCAACACCGTATTAGCTTGCAGTATACGCAACACTATTCTTGGATCATGTTACACACAATTTTGATAATAGTTATTCTACGCAACATTGAGTATATATATATATATATATATATTCAAGGTATAAATGAAATATGGTTGGATTCTATTATACAAAACAACGAAGTATTCTTTCACAACACTCAACCCTGACTTGTCTTGCATTACACACAATCACGATCTTCCTAGATAGCGTGTGTTGTACGCAATACTGGGTTTTACTAAACAATGATATATTATTTTAATATTATTATGAACTAGCCGTTATGAATAGTATTAACTAAATTTTAAATTTTATATCATTATTATTCATCTTACACATTTTCTAGAACATGGTATAAGAACAAATTAAATTTTTCGGGTAAAATAAGTATTTTTCAAAAAATGCAGTTTTGCCGCCTTTTGATGGCGCACCCACTTTAAATCTAGTTTTTGACATGTTTATAAGTTCAATTTGACAAAATAAAATTCTTCTTTGTAATAAATAAATAAAAATTTACTTTGGATAAATTTTTCATATTATCTGGTAACTCTAATATTTTGATGAATAATAAAAACACGCTATATTTTAATTAAAAACAACTTTTTTCATCGCAATAATTTATAAGGATAAATTATAATATTGAATGGTTTTAAAGTATAAATAGAATATATTTTTACCATTTAATATAATTTATGTCATTAGCATTGATTTTACATTAAATTCGTAGGTTAAATCAATTCAATCTTTTGCAATGTTTTAAAGAAAACCCCATTTTCTTTCAACAACGGGATTAATTTTAATTTAATTTCTGCAACTTTTGTGTATTGAATTTGGAAAATTTGATTCCATATTTGGAATAAGTGGGTCCAAATTATGTTAATAAGCTACTTTTTATTTCTGGGAATTATGAATAGTAACTACGGTAAATTTTATTTACCATAGTTAAAGGTAAGTCGGGTAATTAAGGGTAAATATAATATTATAAAATTACCCTAACACATGCCAAAATTCTATTGGATGGCTAAAATTAGATCCATATAACCTAAGTGTCGGATTAGATTCATTTTATGGACTTTTGACCATGAAATAAATTTAATTATTATTAAAACCAAAGAAAGTGACAACATGTCACTCTCTTAAATATTATAAGTATAATAATTTTACATTAGTGATAAACATCATAAAACTTCGAACATGAATAGTCTCCAGTAAACTAATAACATTATCTACATCATGTTAATTTATTTAGAATTTTTAGATATTAAATAATTGTCATTAATGGTGATACATTAATGATACATAAATTATTTATTAAGTGAAAAATAAGTAATATAGTTTTTATTGAAATAATAATACCCATTAAAAGGCCGAAAAACCTGACAAAAACTTATTGGTAGTGTAAATCTACACCTTAATCATACAATAACCTAATATATAACCGTTTGGAGCCTCATAAAAGTGATTATGACACTTATATTATTTTATTTTAAATGATGCCAAAGTTGTCACCTTCATAATTTAATAAATATAACAATTTAAATATTGTTATTTTAAGCTGATAAATTTTAGTAAAAGTATAATTGTGAAAGGTAGTAGATTTATCTTCATCATAGGATTTTATTTTTAATTTGTATGCAACAAATAAGTATATTAAATAATTATACAAAAATGTTGTGGTAATTATTTTATTAGGAGATAAACCAAATGAATGGTTTTAAAAATAATAAAATAAATATTATATGAACTATTTAATGTGATCCATTAATTTTATAGAGACATATGACATTTTATTAATCTATTAAATCTTTTAGTTAAAAAATATCTTATGTATATATTTTATTTAAATTCAAATAAATGAATAGTGTCAAAATTGACACTATCGTCATTTTATATAAATAACATATTATAAAATTCTTTAAAATTCACAAAAAAATTTAAAAATTATAAATTTATATTTATATGGTATATAATGTTATAAAGTAACCAATTATGGAAAATTCACAACAAATAAGTAATTATTTGTTATAATTTAAAATTTTGAATTTTATTACCACAAATAAACTTAAATAGATTAAATAAGGATAAATAAAAATGATAAGGTAAACATGCCTAAATTTGATTGTTTTATGAGATTACAACCCTATCTCATCTAATATTCGAATATTAGTAATTGTTGGAGGTTTTTAAGTGGGTTTAGATTTATTATAATTTAATATTTTTAAGAATTCCCAAGGTGCCCCTCTCCTCCCTTATAAAAGGGCACCTCCTCCCTCTCTTCCACACACCACTTTGAGCCTTCAAGATCTGCAAAACCCTGACCAATTATCTTCTCCACTTCCCTATAAACATCCTAGAGGTCCTGGTATTCTTCAAAGACCAATTTTAGTGCCTTAAGAGGAGGTCTCAAAGAGGCGCTTCAAAGAAGAGGTAATTTCTGTTACCGATTCTTTCACCTTTATTTCTTCTTCAACTTATTCTTATTAGGTTGTTTAATTATGAATTAATAACATCAGTATAACTCATATACTGATATGTTATTATAAGTTTGAAACAACCCTACCTCACCATCTATCCATCCTACGGAAAATGAAAGCATTGCGCGTGCGTACGTACGGAATACCGTCTCCACGCCGTGGTGTAATCTATTTTCCACCACCACCTTACTTGGATGGGTATAATGGTGTAAATAATAACTATATATGATTATTGTAAAGTGATATTGATTCTATAATAGTATACATACACTCCAATAAAATTCCATGATCATGGGAACGATATCATCGCTCGTGCGTACGTACGGAATACCGTCTCCACGACGCGATGAGATTCATTCTCAATGATTAACCATTCAAGTATGATTATATAGTATATATAATGAATAATAAATGGAATAATAATTCTACTGTATTTAATTATATATATATGTATGTCGTCTATTTAATTTCATTCAACTCAATAAGGAAATGAAAATAGCGTTCATTCGTACGTACGGCCTACCATCTCCATGAACAGTGTATTTCTTTCCATTTATCGATCTATTATATATATGTATATTCTGAATATATATTATATATAAATCATGTTTTATATTCTTCAATTAACTAATCATGATATAAGTAATCATATGAATAATTACAAGTCAAAACACGGACGACAAATGAAATGATTTTAACCAAAACGCTCTTTAACATGGAATTTACAAAAGAATGGGTAATATAAAGTCATAAGTGAACCATATATGATATAATAACAATGAATATGATTATTTAATAAGTCAATAACATTATTTAAATCATTATACAGGAGGTTCAGACACTTACGAAGCAAATTGGACCTAAGGTAAGGGATAATTTCGCAAATCTCATTTTTATCCGAGATTGCTTATACGTAAGTATTTACTGGGGATATTGCTATCATACATGTAAAAGTTTTATAAAAGTGGTTTCATGTATGATTAAAGTCGTTTTTACCCATTTTTTAATTTTACCACATGTTATGAAAGGAATCTTTTTTTTACCATACAAGGTACTTTTTGACTTTTCTGACAAAAGTACGAGAAGAATGTTTTTTTTAACGTATATGGCATGAAAGGATTTCTATGGTTTTATAAAGCTTTATTTTCATGAAGCTTCCTCCAAAATATTTCATGACTATTTTCAACAAAACCCTTTTATTATAAAATTTAATGACATTTTATGAAAAGAAAATGATTTTGAAGAAAAAAACGAAATTTTCCTCAAGAATTCATTTCAAGTGTTTTATCAAAACCATTTTCATCTAAGATGACATTATTTCACATGTGTATGTTTCAAGTATCATGTCTCTATTATTTACATGGTTTCACTTTTCTTATTATGAAATGATATCCATTTCTTTTATTTGGATTATTTGATGATGGGATGGTGTTAATGAAACCCATTTTATTTGTTGGGTTATTATGAATGATGTATGTTTATTTTGTGGCACAAGTAAGAATGATCTCATAATGAGATGGGTGGGACCTATATCTCCCTCCAATGCATTGGGTAAATATTTTATATCTCATGAGATAGACATGGCTGGAACGGTATGTTAATCCGTCTCAGTGTTACAGGACTGAGACGAGGAGTGAACTCGATTCAGAATGGGACTTTGTCCACTAAGATGGTCGTGGAAACAATGCCTTGGCTACTATGGAAATCATATCATGTGCTTAATGGTTGCCACAATTACATGTTTTATTCCCATGCTATTTTATCATGGTTTATGTTCCATTATGATCTATGCCTTATTTACTCCCATGTTTTATGTCGTTGCTCATGATTTTGATGTTTAAACATTATGTTCATGTTTTTAAGTTCAAATGTATATGGTATGTTTTATTTTATCCATGCCTACCCTTACTGAGCAATTGAGCTCACCCTTTTTATGTTTTATTTTTCCTCAGGATCAATAGAAAGGTTTTAGGTAAAGAAACAAAAAGTGGAAGATCTTTTTGGGAGATGTTGAAGATCGTTCACCACGATTAGAAGATTACGTTCCACGTTTCCAAAGACACTAAACTATTACGGTCCTTGTGTGTCTTTTTTCTGTATTAATTATTCCGCAAAAGTAAGGTAATGTACTTGTACGTCAAGCTTAGGGTCTCTACAAAATGAGTCTCCAAATAGACCATGAGGGCTTGGCCTTCAAGGCTTCCCTCGATTGGGTGGGTACTCACCCAAATTTTTTTCAAAACAAAACATCATTTAGTTTCATTAAACATAAGAGAATTTATATAATATATATATATATATATGACAATGTTTTAAATATAGACCACATATATATGAATATTCTTTCTTATGGTTAAACAATACTCTAAATACCATTATTTCCATAAGTTCATATACATTTTTTGGAGTTTTTAAAGCCCTATAAGGTCAAAACCAATATACAACCACTATTAAAAACCATTTAACTAGTTTTATAAGTTTATGTTCATTTTAAAAGAAACCTATGGGTTTTATAATCCAATTTTATCATTAATTATAACATTGTCATTATTTAACCACTAACATAACATTAAATCATTTTTAAAATATTTGTAATACTTAAAATACGTATATCACAATACATAAGAATACCTAATAGTTATTAAATTTTATGACCATTAAAAAACCAATGGTAATATTAAATACAAAAACCACCTGAAATCCTTATTACTAATTAACATTTTAGTGTTTTAATAAATGAATAAAAGTATCTATTTTCATTCCTTTGGTCTTTAATTATTTTGATTTGGGTTTCATTATTTTTACCAAAAATTATAATTCACATTAAAACATAAAAATTTATTCATTCTGAAATACATTATGGTTTTCAGACGTTACATTATTCACCCCTAAAAATAATTTTGTGCTCACAATCTGATCGTACTATTATGCTTCCTAGAACCATCCCATCGACATCACTCTTGATGTCCCTAAAAAATTTTAATTATTATTAACATAACAAAATTTGAATGGAAAAGACTGTTTTATTTATACCTTCACCAGATCCACTGGTGTCGGCAATTTTCCCAGTTCTTTCTGGTTTAAAGAATCTCAAGAACATTTTTAAACTACTCAATTTCTCTTTTCCAGATACAGCATGAGAAACTCAGTTAAAAATCATATACATGGATATAATATCTTTAGAGAGTGGCATCAGGGGTGTAATGTTAGGATACATCAGTATGGAATTTTTGTCTGTAAAACGAATGAAAATGCTAGACCTTAATATTTTCAAAGCCACTAACTCGACCATACATACCATATGAAATAATTTGATAAAGATATTCTGCATGAAGGTCGCCCTCTTTTAAATATTATTTTAAATACCTCTGGGACAGAAAACTATTGGCTATGGTAAAACATTTATAGATTCCCAAAAATTATATTCCTTGATGTGCATAGAATGGGAGTTGAGGATTCACCCTGAGGAAATAATAAAGGAATCATCCTCGATAGAGGTGAAGTATACTATGAGTGTTGGATGTGTGGTAAAGTTGTTTTTCGGTCAAATGAAGTTTTCCAAAGGGCTCAAGGTCATCTATCCATGACATGAAAAATATGGTTTCACGTGACTCAATAGGGAGATAAAAGTGGTTTGTTGGTGAACCCTCTCCATCCATATGAATATTTTAATAAATTCTTACTCAGTAAGGCATAGATAATTTTTTTAGTTTTGTTCTATTTTTCTAGAATATTAAAAACAATTCCTCTGATACAAACTATGACAACCTGTAACCACAAGCCTGATGTCGGTGCCTAAAACATGGTGTGTAATTTTTTTTATAAAAGGATGACAAAAAAATTACACATCACATATCATCAAATAGGATCTTTCTGGTATAGGTTTTAGAAAACCAGACACAGGTGGTAAATTTCTTCAAAATTGAATGCCAAGATGTTCATAATAAATCCACCCTAGAGAATAACTCAAACTAGAGAATCTACTAATCCTATTAAAAGGAATTAAAACTATATAGTGACCATAGGAATGCCCAGTAAAGGGTTTTAAAACTAATAAATGATGTTACTTTTCAAATTATTCCTTTAAAATATTTATAAAACATTTTCTTAAATAGGAAACCACATTTTTTGTAACACATAATTAACATTTTTAAAAGGATACATGAAATAATGTTTTAGGTATATCTCATACTCCGTAATTTATATATTTATCTAAAATCTAAAACATATATCAGAGTATGCATACTTGACAATAAATGTATGGAATGCTACATATAAGTCAAGAGTTAATCAAACTAATTTAAGGGTGACATGGAAGGATGTTGGTTAAAATTAGTACATGAAATAATAAATTCATAGAATTGTATAACTAACAATTTCATGTTTCAATAAACATTTAAAATGAAATTCATGAAATTACAGATGTAATATTAACTTTTGTATCAATGTTTTGAAAATAGAAGCTACACTTTCTTATTAAATGACATGCTATGTACATTCATAATTTTTTCATGTTCATTTATTACCAAAATCATAAGAAAAATATTATTAACCAAGGATATTAATTTAGTCACATAGTTAAATGGTGGGTTAAATATTAGTCACATATTGAGTGAATGTATAATGTCGGACAATCATAAAATTTTGTCGAGGGATCATGCCAATACCAAACACAATAATTCTATCAAGGCCTTGTTACATGACCTTGTTTATCTCATGAGACCTATTGATGCATTGAGATACTATAGGTGGCCTCACCCATCACATAATCAGTCCAATTAATTCCACGTATATCTAAATTTCTTTAAATAAAAGTGTCTCATACCAGTTTGATTTTTTAAATTATGTCTCTTATTTAAAGTGTACCATACCACATTGAGTAATTAATTTATTTAACTTATTCAAAGTATCCCATAAAACTTTGAATAATTAAATTATTAATTCATAAGTTATCATAGGTGATGAATTCATAATAGATTGTTTGCCTTTTACACATAAAATAAAAACACTTCCAACCGTTGTTCCATGAAAATAAACATAAATGTTTTTTTAATTTGAGATAGATATCATTCATATTTTCCAAACACTGAAATGCAGTAGAGCCAAAAATATTAAATCATAAACTATAATAATTAATATCATTCATTTTGGAAGATTCATCAAGAATTGTTATACAATAAGTATAAATTTAAAACAATCATTTCATGTGAGGCATTTAGTAATTAAACACATTTCACTACATGTGATTAGGCTTGTATTTATATTTATGTGAATTGAACAAAATATTATTCCAATCTTTTATCCTAACAATATAAATTAGGGATTCATGCTTGTAGTGTTAATTATAACATCAAGGTGATGATTTCATAAAATTTAGAGGTACACAATAACAAAACAATGTTTTGTTATTGTTTTACAATATCAAATTTTATTTGATATCATTTAATCAAGTAAAAGACGCATATAAGTAATTGTGGTACTTATATATTTATATGTGGGTTTTGAAATTAAGATAATAATTATGAGGATAGAGATCACCATAAAATATAATTGTTTATCTTAAGAAGAAATAAGGTCAAAATTATACAAATATATATATACTTATACGTATATGTATTAGTTTGGCATCTCAAACCACTCTTAGTGAATCCTTTGAAAATAAATACATTCACGAAAATATCTGTTAATTATTGATAATTATCACTTGAAAAATCAAAAATAGATTTTTATTTTGAATATTACATAAAATCATGAATACACAAAGTGTATACATGTTATTTGCATATCCAAAACAAGGTTTGATAAATCCTCATTAGTTTCATACCATTCAAAAAAATTATTTAATCACTAAAATCTGTTTTATGAAATCTTAAATCAATTTAGAATAAATATATATATATATATATATGTAACTGTATATAAACAAAGTGTACATATGGGTTTTACATATCAAATCGGAAGCTAAAATAACCATTAGATGTATTACATGAGTAGAGAACATAATTCCAATACTAATCATTTGAAAAAAATGTAATATAATAGGTTTTATATATATATATAAACAAATAAACATATATATATATATATATATTTATAGATTAATAAAACACAAAACAAAATACAACCCTTATATGTTTTCCATGAATAAAAGAAATCAATTAAATACAAATTTTAATCATTCGAATATCATAAAAATAGAATGGGATGGTATTTATATATATACATATATACAAATATATGTATATATGGGTTCTTTGAATCACAAAAAAATCAAAGTAATAACCCTTAAATTTCATTATGTATGATCGAGTTGAATAGTGGTTGGAGGATGTTTGAGGAGAGAAAACCCTGAAGGGTTATATTGAAAAGAGAGGTTTATATAAACATTTTATATAAAATGTATATATATATATATATAATTTTATATACTACAGTTAAACATCAAAAATAAAAAAGAGACCTAAATCCATTAGATTCCTACTATTTAAAAAAAACAAAAACACAATCTCAGAGAACTTTGATAAGACGGTCGCTGAATTCATAAATATATATATATACATATATATATATATATAATATAAAACATTAATGATACACCAAGGGGTTCACATTAAACTAATGCACCCAAAGTGAAATTGTGGGAAAAAAGGTCGGTTCCAAGGAGAGCAATAGAAGAACTCACGGGATGATGAAAAAAAGTGGAGAGGATGGTGATGGATAATGGTGCAGAGGGAGGAAGAATAAAAAGAAAGGTAGAAGTGGAAAAATAAAATATGACCATGATTGACCAAGCAAGATCGGGCAACTAAGATGATTTCTGCATTTTTAAAAACAGATGAACGGTCAAGATTAGACTCATCTTGATCGGACAGTCATGGGAAAATCCGGAGTTTTGAAAAGGATGAGCAGCCAAGATCAGTTGTGTCTTGATGCAATGGCTCAGATTAGATTTCCCATAAAAAACATGTCCCACCTCGAAACAATGAGAGATTTTGGACCACCTTATATATCTCGGCGTATTGTCCATATTCTAATAACAAGAACACACACACTTTGAGGTCCTTAAACAGGGGACCCATACTACACGGGCCTTGGTCCACCCACACTAGCGTTAGTAAGTGACCTACCACACCCCATGTGTGTCCCTGTCTAGGCCCTATACATTGGTTTGTGTGTATGCTAGGCCAAACCATGTATGGCCTGTGCATGACTGAGGATGGACCATGCATTCATTTCCTGAGAGTTCTCTAACCTCAGGGTTCTAAGGGATATGCTCACTAGACCCAAAGGCCTTGGCCTCCAAGGCTTGCTTTGGTCAGGTGGGTACTCACCCAAATTTTTTTCCAAACAAACCATGATTTGTTTTCATTAAACATTAGAACATATAGAATATATAAAATAATGTTTTAAAAAGATAACACAAAAACAGATATATATATATATATATTAATTTTTATGGTTATAAAACTCTAATTACCATTTTTCCAATAATGTTGTATATATTTTTTTTGAGTTTTTAAAGAACTATAAGTTTAAAATCTAAATACAGCCCCAATTAAAAACCATGTCATTACTTTTATAATATTATGTTAATTTAAAAAGAAACCTCATGGTTTTAATATCCAAATTTGTCTTTAATTAAAACTATGTCATTATTTAACAATCGACCTAACTTTAAATCATTTTTAGAACATTTGGAATTTGTAAAATATTTATATAAAAATACAAAAAATACCTAAAATTTTATTAAATTTTCATACCATTACAAAAACCATTGGTTATATTAAATAAAACGGTCACCTAAAAACATTATTACAATGTAATGTTTTATTGTTATAATAAATAAATAAAATTTCATCTTTTCATTCCTTTTTCCTTTAATTCGTTTGATTTGAGTTTCCATATTTTCACCGAAAATTATAATTCACATTAAATCAGAAAAATTCATTCATTCCAAAATTCATTATTGGTTTTGGAAAAACAATCACACCTACTTATTCATTTATATATTCATCATATATTGGACGTTTTTTTTCCTTATATATATAGACCGAATTAGTAATAGACACTTTTAGTGGTTGGATGATGAGTGTTATCTCTCACACTATTCAAGCCATCATTTGGTAATCTAACTGACTTTATTGATTCAGGTAGGAACCAGGGTAAGTTCTCACTTTACAATGCTTAATTAGTCATGCATATGAGGTAGGGAGCATAGGAATGAGATTTTCATATGATTTTATCTAGAGAATGCTCCATTTTTTGTTATTTTAATAAATTTAAGAAATCAGATTTTCATTCCCTTGTACTACCTACCTTTATATATTGAGACATGAAAAGTAAATCATATTTTATTTGACAATACATCATGTTTTGATAATTATAAATTCCATCTAGATGCTAGTTGTCACCCTCTTCTATATGGGGGGCATGCTTCAGTCTATGTAACCAAGCAACTCGGGGCACCATTCAGTGGCTCTCGGGTTAGGAAATTGTAATTATTAATTTTAAATTTGACAAAATTAACTCCATTTTTTATTTATAATATCCATTATTTATAAGGGTGACTTTTATGAATTTTTCTAAAAATGGGGTTTTTAAGTGGAATAGTAAAAATACCATTTTTTACAAATATTGTAACCTTTTTTATGAAATCAAGGTATAATAATGAATTAAAATTTTAAAATATTATTATCAACAACAAAAGAAATTTAAGGAGTAACCTAACTCATTTAAATATAAAATAAAAAATATTTTTTGGCATTTTGAGACAAAAGTTATATTGAATTATAATAAAAAACAATTTTCATCCTTTTCTATTTGTTAAGTATTTATAAAATTTCATTCAAAAATGGATATTGTTTTAAATTAAAATAACCCTCATTTTTTAATCATAAATGAATAAATTTTTTAATAATCACTAATATTTGATTATAATTGTTTTGTATGCCGAAAATTTTTATTTTTCTAAAAATTTCTTTTATTAGTTTATGCTTAATTATAATGAAGATTATTTTTAAAACTATCATAATTTGAATCAAATAAAATAGATTTCAGGGTTTGAATTAAAATTATAAATAATATTTAATTTAATTAATTTAATTTAAGTTCATAAGAATAAGTTATCGTGGTAAAATTCAGTCACCACAATAAAGGCTAAAATGATTAAAAATTGTTAAGTCAAGGGATCTAGTCCTAAAATATAAAAATTAACTCAAATATAAATAGATACAAAAATATCTTCCAAACCCCATTCCCAAAACTATTATCCCTATGCTATTGGTTCAAATATCATCAAAATACCACCCTTTATAGGAATATTCAAATTATAAAATTTGTTACCCAAAGGGTAAGGTAAGAACTCCTAATCGGTTTCTCATTTACATTCCTCTAAATTTTATTCTTCCAAATCAATGAATTATATTATATCGATCCTAATATAATAAAATAAATTTAATTAATATAATTTGATTTTTTTTATGGAATAACCGTTATCGAAATTCCACTCGTCTATTCAAACAATGAAAATGGCCCACTTATTATAGTTGGTTCACTACTTCCATAGATAAAATATTTTCTTTTTCATTATTTCATTACATTGATGGTTCTAAAAATAAATTTGGAAACTAAATATTATAAATATAAAATTATTATGATTTAGAAAGATAAATTGGACATTTTATTAATGATATTAACAATACATGATTATATTGATTTTAACCATCCAAAACGATCATACTCGGATATTATCATAATTAAAATATATTTTTAGAAAATATTTTGAGACGTAAAAATTTTTCCAAATAGTTATAAATAATATAAAATTATATAATTATATATAAGATGGTCTCATAAAGTTGATGTGATTACAAAAACCACTACACCAAAATTGGAAAAGAATGATTGAAATTATTAATGACTTATGATCAATATTAACTAAAAATTTGTAATACATATGTAATAGATGTATATAATAGATTAATATATAAGGTAATAAGAATGAATGAGTTTATTAAAAAATAATTATTGAGAAATTTTTATTTTATAGAAACTTAATGTTTGTTTTAGCTAGAAGGAATCTGTGTTATGGGTTCGTTGACTCAATTTCCAATTTTTTGAGGCAAATTTAAAATTATGCACTTATTCTTACATAAGATGATGTAATTATTATCCATTGATTTATATTACCAAAAGTCTCTTTTTATTCATGTGATTTAATATTTTATTTCATCATCGCTTTCTATATGATACTGACTCATTACCCAACTTGGAAGGTGATTCTTAACTCTGTTTCCTTTCATTGAGTAATATAAATCCTTAATTTATTATGTTATTATAATATTATGTTCATTACATATGATGATTTATTTATATAATATATTCACTTCTTTTAGGTGTATTTAAATTAATATCACAAAATCACTTCATAGATATATTCTTACTTCATATGTAACATTCATATTATGGGAACATCTGAACCCCCACCATTCCCTTCTTGTTTTACATTCTCTCTATATGTCACTTTCTCACCCAAATATTTTCATA
Organism: Viscum album; assembly: GCA_963277665.1. Classification (NCBI taxonomy): domain Eukaryota; kingdom Viridiplantae; phylum Streptophyta; class Magnoliopsida; order Santalales; family Viscaceae; genus Viscum; species Viscum album. The sequence goes on along the minus strand of OY728142.1, from coordinate 438,486,923 downwards.
TACTTCATTTATTTTATCTATATACGTTTCTTAAAAATATAAAAAGTAAATTTTTATTTTCTTTATTTGGTTTATACAGGCTTTTTATGTTCCCCTATAAGTTATTCAATAAAAAGAAATTGTTTAAATGGAACATCATTATTCATTAATATTTTCATGAGTCAATATTTTCATCCCAATTCTCTTACATGATTTCCAAAATTAATAACAATTTTTTTTATAGAAAACCTTTTTTTATTATTTGTTTAAAAAAAATTGTTTTCTATTTCTTAAAAGGTTCTATACTCATTCCCTAAAACATCAATTAATAGGTTTAATCTTATATCTACTTATCCACTAATCTCTTATAGTTTTTTGTTATTGTAAATGTATATTTATAACCTAGGCCACTTTTTTAAATTATAAAATCTAAAAAAAAATATTTTATTCCTTTTTTCATTATTAACAATAATGATATATCTTTGGGTTTTTGTAATTTCTTGACCTAAACCACCAATTCCAATGCAGGTTCTATATTATTTCGCGTTCCCCTCCTCTGGCGTAAGAGGCTGATGACTAGTAGCGAGAGTCTAATTCTATTAGTGGGGATACTATAATCTCTATATCATGTTATCAATATGAATAAAAAAAGTAAATAAATAAATATTAAATAAATAATCATAGTGAATGTGGAAACAAAAAAATGACAAAGACATAAAAATTTATCCTTGTGTGGTAAACCACTATAGTGTTTAGGAAGTAGATAAAAAGGGATAAAAGTAAATAAAAAAATTATATGCGGTACTCTAGTGTTTATCCTAGTCTGTTCCAGCTCTAGACCTACTACTTAGCTATCTACCATAGGGACCTTTCCCTAAATCAAATCTATGGTCATGAAATCTACATGCACACTTAAATTCCCATGGGGGGTATGAGTACAAGACAAAGTTTGGTACCATCAATGTGTCTTTACCATAAGATAAAAATTTATATACCTATGTATATCCTGACATATATAAAATATCAACCAATATATAACATATGTCGAGTCATCATGTGTTGAACAAGCCACTATGGACCCCAGTCGCACCTACATTAGCTCATTATTGGTAAGAATATCAAGAAGTCACATACCTCCATTAAGTGTAAAAATCCCACCCCACCTTATCTATTATTGTCTCATGAATGTTTCATGTTTTATAATGTTGATCCTCTCCATACTTAACCTTTTAATCACCCATGACCCATGTACGTAATAATCCAAAACTGGTATCTAACAGCATGTCGCTATGCTTTCCACAATATAGGTGTGTCTACACTCATCTTTATGGAAGTTAAGATTGTGTCAAGTTTGGTAACTTGCCACGGAACCTCTAAACTCACAACCTCAAGGCTAAACTTGTGTATATTAGTATCTTCTAGATGGACACTATGTTTTCTCCTCTATAGGGGGTAGCCACACTTGATTTTATGGGAATTAGGGTAGCACCATGTCAGACAATTGTCTATTGATGCTTTAACCTATATATGGGAAACCACACCTTACTTTAAGGATAATATAACCACATAACACCATACCTCAATGATTTTCTTGGGTGTCTTAGTACCAATATAATAATTAAAAAGGATAGGCAATACAAAAAAAAACATGTTGTACAAATAATGATAATGCAGAATAATATCAGTATTAGGAGCCATACATAATCAAAATCCATGAACACAAAAGCCCAGAAATATACAAACACGCACCTGAAGTTTATATCAAGCATGGATTACTCTAACATAAAACTCACAACATTAAATCATATTATATTAATGGTCTAAAATTGAAATGAACCTTCTACCTCAAATTCATCATCATCAATGATAAGAATAAACAACTTTTTATTGTTCAAAAGAGGGAGTAAAAACTATAACAAAAAAGAACACCTCCTCATGGTACTTATTATCATAGTTTCCAACATGTTAAAAGTATTGGTTCACCAATAAATCCTTGATACAAAACCAACTATTTTATTTAAGAAATAAAAAACATATCACATGTGATGATAATTTCTCTTTCTTAAATTATTTTAGATTTTTTATTTTAGGTTTACACATGAACCAGAATATTCTCATAAAGAATAATTTGAAAACCATATTCAAAAATATATATCTCAAAAATAATTTTAGAAAACATGTGGTATAACATAAAATTATCCTTTTATGAAATCATATAATTATCCTTCACAATTTCATAATTATCCTTGGATAATTTGATATCTTTATCATAACATAATTTCTATATAATTTTCCTTGTAAAATAATATAATTATATTATAAATATTTTTTCCTTAAAAATAATCATTTCAATATAATCTTATGATATTTTTTTTCAAAAAATTAGCTGTTCATAATTTAATGTAATTTTCCTTTAATAATTATTTCTAATTATTTTTTATAAATAGACTAATATTCTATTGATAGCTTCTGACGATATTTTTTTCATAAATTATTCCATTATAATTTGATATTTTTTATTTTTTAAACACGTACAATAACATTTGATAATTTCCTTTAAATTATAATTTTATAATTAGCTACAATTATCTTTTGATAATTTAATATCATTAAGTTTTTATAAATATATTCGAATAATAATGTGAAATTATAATTTTATAAATATTTATAATTATCGTTGAATGTTTTGTACAATTACCTTTTGAATATTTTTAAAAGAATAAAATTTGATAAATTAAAAATTAACATTGATTTTTTTTGGAACAAACATTAAAAAATTCATTCTTAATATATTTTAAATATACCCAACTATTTTCCAAAACATTAAAGGAAATGAATACTTTAATAATAAATAATTAAATTAAATAAAAGATAAAATGAACTTAATTTACTTCATACCAAGGGGTCCAAAAGAATAATAAGAAAGAGGAATTTCATGGAACCAGAACAAGAACACAAAATCAAATATTTGTAGTCCTTCCAATAATGGAGAGGAAGTGTTTGTATTGCATTGGTTCTATGGGGATTATTAACTATGAAGGAAAATAATTTCAGCTATATTAAGACACCAAAAAGTGAATTTCACTACCTCAAAACTAAAACCCAACATAAATCTGTTTTTTTAGAGAAAAATTAAAGTGGGGTCATAAATTTCACCATTTTAATTCATTGTTGAAATTTTTTGGTCAAGAATGGTTCAAATATGATCTTTTGAATCACCCATGAAAAAAATGGATTCTTATAGGGTTGAAGAAGAAAATTAAATTAAACGAAAAATCAATTTTTAAATCTATTTAAATAATCGGTAATAAGGGTAAATAAATTACCAACCTAGTGATGTTTCAAAATGCCCAATTTGCACAATTGTTATGTCATTCCTATTGTAAATCCAGGATTTAAAAACCAATGAATGTATTATATTTCACATACGAGACACCATTTGAGAGATATTAATTTTTTCCAAAAAAAAATTAATAAAAAAATTAAATAAATTAAAGTAACATGAAATGTTAACAAACACCCTATGTGTAGAAATGTTATATCTCACTTTGGGTTGACCTTTCATCTTGAACCTAATGTTGGTATTATATTTCTCATATGAGACACTGTATGAGAGAAATTTAAATTTTTATAGATTTCAAACATATAATATGTAATATTTAATATTTTGATTTTGTCTGTGGTGAACCTCTACAAGCCATAGAATCTCACACTAATGCATCTTCTGATAGTAAAAATAGTCTGTAAAATATTATAAAGTGTTAACATATATTTTATCCTTATGTAAATCCTTCAAATAATTTATTAAAAAATTAATCTTTCCACATAATATAAATCATAAATTTTTAACAAATATCATTTATATCATTAAAAAATAAGATATTACAATTACCTCTTATATTGAATTATCATACATGATATGTAACTATGGTGGTATTTCCACCACAAACCAGGCCACTAATCTTGATCGCTAATATCCTGCTTCAATGCCTTATCTTGGATATGTCCTTGCATCCATTGAATTTAATTGGGGGGGCACCGTCTTACCTAAGGGGAATTTCTTACTCTGGTCTAATATCATCATAGTACGATCCTTATATAATTAATATGGATCAAACTCAATGTCCTCATTTTCAATAACATATTTGGTATCAGTTGTATGCCTCAATAGTAGAGAAATGTTGAAAACATCATGCATTCCTTAATAACACAAAAAAAATTAGATGGTATGTCATTGTCCTCTTCACTTTAGTGATCACAAAGTGTCTCCCAAAAAAAATTTGTTGTCTTTCCATTATTACTCAGACATTAGTACCCCAACCAAGGAGTCACCCATAATAAAAACAAGATTGGCCAAAGAAAACTCTAAATATATCCTCTTATAGTTGGCATAAAGTCTTTTTCTTATCGGAGTGGTGATCAGGATCTACTATATCAGCTATACTCTCTCAGGTGTATCAATAAACCCATAAGGACTCATTATTGTTGTCTCTCCGATCACATTTGAGAACGGTAATAAATGAAATTGCCTCCTGCAAACATTATCTTATGGTGAAAAAGATAAGTGATCATGGTACGCTCCACCAATCTCTAGGTATTTAGATCAATGCATATACATCAGTATATGTATAGTCTATTAAAATAGTTCATCTTTCCCTAGATAGTACATTTTTCTAAACCATATCTAAGAATCTAGGGCCATTTCCAATTTATTCGATTTTTTTAAAATCCGGACTGGAACCACCGGGTCTGATCTAGCTGGTACATTACATCATTCGCTCCACCTAGTGTGCAAGAGGCTATCGACTAGTGGTGATGGTCAATATCCAATCATAGTGAGACTAGACCATTTTTGTAATGTGTCCTTACCATAAGTGAATAATGCATATATTTTAATTTTTATATCATGACATAAGTAAATTATCAAAAAACACGCAATATATATTAATTCATCTTGCATGGACCAAGCCTCCATGAACCCTGACCTTAGCTACATCAGCACATCTCTCTAAAGAATTTCAAAAATTCGCGTACCTATATAATGTCCACAAATCTCATTGCACCCCATAAACGATTTTTATAGTAATGCCAAATTTTTCCAATCTGATCCCAAGTCCACTAAAACTATTAATAACTAATAAACCAATTTCAGTGGAACCCATGACTAGTATCGTCTAACTAGCTTTTATTCTTTTCCTTCTATAATGGTAACCACATCAACCTTTAAGGATGTTTGGACTGCATAATATTAAGGAACCAGCCCTGAGCTACATAAATATCAACTTTATGGATTTATTTATGTATCTCAGTACCTGACATCTATCCATTATGATAACCCCATTATAGTGGTATTGAAGCCTTCCTTTAAGTCTGTTTTACTCTGTTAGGGTGGGTAAATGGATGCTGATGTTCTCCCCACTATAGGGGTAGTCACAACATTCATTGAGGGTGTTAGAACTATATAAATCATAGACTCAAATCTTAACCTGATCATTGTGGTACCAATATTGTAGTTCCATAGCATATGAAAAAGACAAACAATACATGCCATACTGAGGAATGATAAGTCACACCAGGATAAATATCATAATCCACACCTAATCACATGTCATCAACAAATATGCCCACATCTATAAATGCACTCACATGAAACTAATCTCAAGAATGTGTTAGTCCATTATAAAACCCAAATTTTAATAACATCACATATACATTTCCCAAAATGGAAAATAACCACCAAACTCAAATTCATCTACGTTAATAGAATGAATAAACCACGCTGTGTGGTTTGAAAGCGACAGTGACATCCTCAAAGGTCATGAACACCTCCTCTTAGGCCTTATTATTATAATTATTCATATGAAAACCCTCAGATTTAGCAACAGAACCTCAATCAAAACCATGGAATTTTATTTCAAAAATAAAAAAAATATCACATGTGATTATACATTATCTCTCTTGGATGGTTTTAAAATTATCATTTTTTATCAGTGCATGTACTCTAAATATTCTCTTAGAGAATTATTATAAAACCCTGTTATATAATGTATATCACTAAATTAATTCAAGAATCCATTTGGTATGCCCTATAATTTTTATTTAATAATACTATATAATAATCTATCACAATTTCATAATTATCATCTGATAATTTCATATCTTTATCACATGATAATTACCATATAATTAAACTTGGATAATCTGTTTAATTGTACTATAATAATTTTCCTTGAAAAATTACCTTTTACAATTACCTTATGAAAAAATTATAAAAATTATCCATTGTTAGTTTGATTCTATTATCCTTTCATAATTTTATTCTATTATCCTTTAATAATTCTTTATAATTATTTTTGATAATTTCAACAATTTTCTTCTGATTGTATAGGATGATAATTTTATCATAAATTACCCTATTTTATTTAATATCTTTTATTTTTTAATGACATATAAATATATTTTAATTATATTTTATAAATTATCCTTTCATAATTTTCAACAATTATCTTTTGATATTTCAATATGATCAAACTTATATATATAAATTTATATAGTTTGGTGAAATTATCATTTTATAATTTTTTATATTTATCCTTGATAACTGTACATTGTAAATATTTCATAATTTTTATACTATATCCTTCGATAAATTTAAAAATATCTTTCAATTTATTTTAGTAAATAACCCTTAATGTCTTTGTATTTTATCATTTATTTAATAAAGTAGTAAAATTTAAATATTTTTTAAATAATTTTATAATGGAAGAAAAGGTAAATAAGAAAAAATGAAAAAACAAAATCAATAAGAAACCTTATTGTTATCATACCAATGGCACCACATAAATAATTAAATTTTGGGAATCATGTAGAACGAGAATAAGAACAACTAATATAATTTTTTCCGGTATTCCAACCACACACAAGGTGTCTCTGGATCACAAAAGTTCAATGGGATTGATCAACTATGAAGGAAAAGTGGTTTTGATATATTAAGACCCCAACCCGCATATTCCCCAACTCAAAAATTAAAAACCCACTTTAGTTCTCTATTTCAACCAAAAAATAACCAGAGACATTAGTTACATCCATTTAATGTTTTTTGGATTTTTTTGGGTTAAAAGGGCTCAAATCCTAGCTTTTTAATCACCATCGCATGTAAAAAATGGATTTCTATAATGTTATTGAATATGATGTAATTAAAAAAACAATTTTAATTTTTAAATTCATTTTAATAATAGGATATAAGGGTGAGTAAATAACTCTCATGTGTAATGTTACAAAACACTTGATGCACATAAATGTGATATCACATCTAGGTTAAACATAACATTATAGACATTTTGGAGTTCTCATATTTTTCATACCAGATACCAATTGAGAAATTTTAAATTTATTTAGGAGAAAATATGATAGACATATTAAATAAATAACCATCACGTGCAATGTTACCAAATACCCAACATGTAATTTTGTTATGTCACACTTAAGATAAACCCCACATCCTAGACCCAATGGTTGTCACATAATTGTTATATGAGAAACTATTTGGGAGAAATTTTATTTTTTTTGGAAAAATCACTTTGTGGGCCCTGGAACCTCACAATAACTCAATTCCTCACTCCAAAAAAATTTAAATAATATTATAATGTTTTAAAAAAGATTTTACCCTTGCCAACAATTGTTAACTAATTTATTAAATTATTATTTTTTATTTGAAAATTAGATTTTTTGCATAAAAGATATCATAAATTATTAAAAAATAGATTTTTCTAACCATTAAAACATTAGGATATTATAGTTATGTTTTGAGATAAGATTATGTAACTCATTCCCATTTTATGGGATTTTCTTATGGCCTATTAAGTATTTACTATTTATCAAACACATTTACAAGTATATATTATTAATTAATGGGTGCAAACGGAGTTATAAAATCTCCAAATGAATTTGGTAATGTTTTAATCTAATGATAGTCCATGTATAGAGCACAAGAAATAATCCAGCCACATTAAGTCATGTTATGTTGTCCGTGAGTCATGACATATGTTTATAGTGTCACATTTGTTTCCACATTCTTATGATGTCAAGATCCTATGTAATCTACATTATTATTATAATAGACATATGTTATATTTCATAACTTATTCTTTATTATTTATTAGGTATGATTTCCTAATGATCTATTCATGCATGTTGACTATATTCTCATAACCACATGTATATCTTAAGATCACATGATATCTCTAATTTTTATCACCTACATTTACCTTCAATGTGACTTCTAGCTCCGCTTTTATTATACTTCTATTCCTCATGTATATTCAAAATAATATTAAATATGATATATTTATAAGGGTATAATGAGTGGAGAATTTTGTGGGAGATACTGTATTATTATTATTAAATAATAAAACCTTGTATTTATGGGAAAATTTTCATTTGATGGAAAATATATGGGTTTTATTAGTAAAGGTTCTTTAATTCACTACAACTATAAATGTACAAATATTGGGTGTATAAGTGACTCAATATTTGATATTGATAAAATAATGTTTATGTTTAAGATATTGTCAAATTAGTTAGTATTAAAATTAGTTTGAAGATATTATGTTTCTTACACTACATCTTGGAGTACATGTCTTAGGAATTTCATACAGCCTATCAGACTATAGTAACTACGTTTATCTAGGAAACCAATCACACTGAAACATATATGGTTGTAACATGATACTTACTCTAAGATGAAAATATATATATATATATAACTCCTTATCTCCTCTTTCACTCACCTCTAAACATCCTCCTGACACTCCCAACACCCAAAAAAATCAAATAAAATGTTTGCAAAAAATCACCATTACACATACACCAAATTGAAAGATACCTTTTTTCAATGAGTAGATATATTATTCTATACACATGAATTCATGAAATAAACCATTTTTTATGGATAATATCTGTTACCACTATGAGGTATTTTGCTTCCCATAGTTTTAGTACACATCATGAGTTATAAAAGAAAATGGTTCTTAGGTTATGATGTAACCAAAATCATTATATGAATGATGATTTATTGGAATTATTTACTCATATATTATTTCTAGTATAGACACCCATTGACCATATAATTCTTTTCATCGTGAATTGTACATAGTTCATTAATATATTCATGGAAATTGTTTTCCTCAAATCCATGATGACTATACTTTACCAAGATGGGAGTTTGAGTCCCTATTAGGAAGAAAATCTATCCATATATTTTTATTACGGCTCAAGTTCAAATGAATATTGACTAATAATTAAAAACATGAATATATTAGAGAACACATGGATGGTTTGTCCATTTAGGCCTCACGAGTTTCTATTTTGACATGATTCAAAATAGATTTATTCAAACATTTTATTTAAATTAAAGGCTTTAAATATAATATTTTGGATAGGGTTTTTCTCTTAAAAATTTCCCTTTTTTATTTCTATATACTGATTATTGGAGGTAAAGAGATTCTATAATGAGATTCCAAGTGGTTTTGGTAACAATTTAATAGTATTTTCAATGAAGTATTATTAGAGAACAACTTTGGAAATAATTACATGTTAAATATATCTTTGTTATATGGTACCTTTATGTTGTTTGAATTGTGGCACATCATGAGGTTTTTTTGTTAAGGATGTTATGGTAAAAGATAAGCTAATTGATAATTATGCTATGACTTTCTTTCCCCATAACCACCCATAGTTAGTTATTTTCGTGGTTGTGGGAAGATAACACTATGGATTGATGGACATTATGGGTGGATATGGTAAGAAAATTACTTGTAATGTTCTAAGTAAGAATCATGTCCTCTTTTAAAAATGTCGTATACTTTTCAAAACCTATGTATGTTATTATTTTATTCCTATACTATTTATTTGATTGTTGCAGATTCCATTATATCCACAAGGTATTCCTTTTTCATCTATAAATTTTCACTACTGAGATTACCTTTTCACTCACACCTACCAATTAAGTGATATTATCCATGGTAGGGAATGAAATTCCTATCATATTCCACTTTGGTGTTGATGTAACCCAGTGATCTCAACCCAACATCATATTGAAAATATATTAATTAATGTGGGTAAAATGATAGAATTTCAATGTGATATTTATTTTAGTATAAAATTTACATCAATCATAAATGGTGTGTATGATCCTATGTATGAAAACCATTACCGTCCAATAAGTAGTTGTATCTAATTTACCATTTGGTAGTATGTTTGTTTTTATACACAATAGGTATATCAGAGTATATTTCTCCTATGGTAGTAAAGGGAAGCATTAAAATTGTATAGAGGAAATAACTAAACCATTAGTCAATAAAATAATAAACCATGTATCATATTAAATTTCATATATATATATTTAAATATTTTTATGGATAGTGGATGTTCATGGTGATGTTTTATAAATTGATAAAAAAATTCTATATTCATAGGATGCATGAAAAAAATATTATATATAAATAGTTCATAGTAATTATTAGTAATAAAATATCTTACTTTATGGGATTAATGATAATATGATGAGAATTTGGGTATCATCATACCACATGAGAATATGTTGTGTGGAAAACACTCGAAGGGCCAGTTTAAAATTTTTAGACTCATTTCTCTAAGTCATGCCGACACAAAAACTAAAGAAAAATTTTCACTTCATAACACTTGGGGATGTAATGGTCAACATTATCATATTACTTTACCAGTGGTGTAGTGGTTGGAACCCATGATAAGATATTCTAAATTCCAAAAATAAAATAGGAATTTGAGAATAAATACTTGTTGGTTATGGATAGAAGATAAATATATTCCTTAGCTTTGATTTATGGTGAATCAGAAAAATTATAAATTTGAGTAAATTATGAATAGTTCAGTTATACTAATCATGAAACCATGGGTAAACAGCTTAATATCAAGCTATTAACATTAATTATTTTACTAAAGGCGTGGACCATGTCATCCTATTAGCAGTTAAGATAATAATTTTCTTTAAAAGTTTGAATTTAATATCAAAAAAATATATGTTTTAGAAAATATATCTTTATATATGGGGGGAGTCGTTAGTGGTATATGTATAGATGAAACTTTAGTAATCCTCACCATGTGGAAATGTTAACTATATATTGGTGAATGTTATTCTATTTTTTTGTAAATAGTCACTTGACTACTTGAAGTTATTATCCTCGGGTATTGAGTAGATAGAGAATGGTCATATGTGTAGTCATGACATTCCACATTAGATTGTTGTAAATTGGGAAACTGATGATAAATGGTTATTTATCAAGTAGTATGAGGATATTACATCCAATTATTGGTGTGAACATCTATAACTTTCATAAAGGAGTAAAAACAACCCAACCTTGAAGTTTTCAGTGATGGATGTGGTCTGATATGGGGATAGAGGTGGGGATTTGTGTTTTTTTATGGTAGATAAAGATTATGATAGAATATATATGTTTTTTATTCCTTTGGATCGATTTTGTATTGTGTTTCCATTTTTTCTGGATATAATAAAAAAATAATTCCATTATTGAGCATATTTTTTCATTTATTCTCTTATGAAGATGGTGAAAAAAGATATATTGTTTCACTAAGTATAAGAGTTTTAAATATAATATTTTTTCCCATGTTATAGTTAACTATATTTTCATTTAATGGTAGGGATTTTATTTATCCAATAAAAAGTAAACATAGTAAAAGTCTATTTCAGTTTAGTATAGTTGGTTAGGGGATTCACTTAATTCCATAATGGGGGATGGACTTTGGATAAGAAATTTATTGTATGAATAAAACTAAAAAGATCAATGTAATGGAAAATTTAGCATTATCAATGTAACTATAAAATATTAAATCAGTTTATCATCCCTATTAAAATGTAGAATTATCAGAATATATATTTTGAATAATAGTGATGCGATGGGATATTATTTCAATGAGTTTCATGTTCTATGTTTATATATAAATTTGAATATTTATAGGTGAAAGGAAGACATATAAAGTAATACCACCTTTCACAAGAGGTTTTTTTTGTGATGTTATTTGTTGTACAACCCTTTTTATTTTTATTTTTAAGGATAAAAGGTATATATTGTATGAAAATTTCGTGCTCGTATTTTTACCTGAGTGGGACTTATCTTTTCCTAACTATAAAATTCCCATGTCCCTAATAAGGGTAAAAAAATAACTTTTCCTTATATAACAATCATTGAAAAAAAATTGTTTATTTTGATAATCTCTATATCTGGTTTTCACCCTTGGGATGAATTTTGGTGAATTTTTGATCTCATCAACTTTTAATAAATATTTAATATTTATTTCATACAAAATTATATATTTTGAATATTCCAGTAATGGTACCCCTTAGATAGAGCCACAAATGGTAATTATAATATTTTCATTGTGTCTGTAATGGGGAATTTTATATTACAAAGTTAAAACATAGTTTCTTGAGGGTTTTTCATAGGGTCATATCAGTTTTCCATTTAAAAAAAATACTTGGTTAATCTAGATTCACATTATAAAAACTAATGAAATCTTATATCTAGGGTTATTGTATTTATCATTAGCATATAACATATAATAACATAATATTGAGGTGAGAGACATCATCCTCCATTGAAGAGGAAACAGTAGATCATGGAACAGTAGACGATTTTCATCATAAAAATTATCTAACTCTATTGTTTTTATGAACATACCCAATAAACTATACTTTTACATGTTATATTTCTTTTGATTTTGTTTATTTTCCACACAATTTGTTATTGTAATTCATTAAATTATTAATTTAATCTACTCCACCAAAGGAAAAATATTATAAGATTCTTCATGAATTATATTCATTTAATTATATTCCCACTATTATCGAGTGATATAGAATGGATTTCAATAATTATGATAATTTAGCATATTTTTTGCTTTATTGAAAATGAATTATTGCATTTTATTTTTAATTAATTTCATTAATATTGATAATTAATACTATGGGAATTTCTAAATGGTGATATTCATTGATTAGTTATCATGGAATATATATTCTATAATTAATGAAAATTATAATTCTCTATTTTCATTTATCATTTTAAATCATTAATCCTAAATGTTTGTATATGAAAATATAACTTGTTAAAAAAAAATTGTATGAATTATCACTAATTAACCTTTTTGTTTTTCCATTCTCATGGATTTGTTTTCTAATAATGTGTGTGCTCCAGTGGCCTTCACATTGTTCAGTGGCCCAAAATGAGTAGCCTAAAGAGATGGGAAGAGAAATGATAAAATGGGTAAATTTGTTTTTGTATGAAGGTAGTGGAATGGGGAAATTCACTAGGGTGTCACATAAGTAGTCAACATTATTGGGGTCCTAAATATGGATCGGGATGAGGTTTTGTGGAAGAATATAATCAGATAGTAATTAATTGGAATGAGGAAAATGGTGAAAAATGACAATCAAAGTGATACTCTAGAGAGTTTTTGTTGTGACTGTCCAGGATTTCAAGATTGATCAGAAGTTGTGTCATGGAAAAATTAAAATTAATTAGAGATAGAATACGTATAAATCATGGGGTATAATGATTCTAGTACATGTAAATTTTCTAGAATAAATTATGTTTAGTCCATAAAAGTCTTGTTTTGTTTATCACTCTTTGGGGGGATAGGATTTGTAAGGAATTATAAATATCACAAGTCTTGTGGATTTGTTTCACAATTCGTTAATTGTAACCATTCCTCGGTGTATTACCAAGTAAAATACTAGTTAATCCCTAGACCCACATTTCATTTATCCAAATTACATGTCCTATAGATTGGGAACATAGCATAGAATCTATGTTAGTAAACCCTTTTGTACTCTATAGGTCCCATACATTATATATTATACTAGGACACATAGTACAAGTTGAATATTTGTGAATCTAACACTATTAGAATATTCCGACCTGCTATAGATGTATATTAATTCCATATATAATAGTTACTATCAATTACATTGTTTTAATTGGTGTTTTATATTATATTATTTCCCATGTTACAAAATTGGGAAAATGAATATTTCATTCTATGAATTTTATCCATGTATAATGTTTTGGATTCTGTTTAATCAACATTAGATGTTTTTATTTATAGTTGTTTTGTTATAAGATGTTTTTATATAATTTTAGATTTTTATTCAGTCTCCGTAATAGGTTTAAAAAACATGAGTTGGTCACCCCATGGAGACACTATAGACAGAATGAGAGTCATCTATATGTGTATTGGATTTGGGTACCCCCCCTATAGACCCAAGTCATATGGAGTCCATTCAAATTTTATGGGACTTCCATTTGACAATGGGGTCTTTACTTAATTAATATCAACTACTCATGGGTTTCCAAGGATAAAATAAAAGCTGGTTTATCCACAAAATGAAAGATGTATGTTCATCTTCTATAGGTCTTTACAACTCCCCCAATTGATGTGAACACAACAAAAAGGTTGGTGTCCCCTGATATGGACTCTAAAATGTATCCATTATGTTATGGAAGGTGAGCAGTCTGACATTTTTGGATGATGTGATGCATCATCTGTCATAGATAACTTCATTATATGACTGACAACATGTTTTTTGACTTTATGATAGATTTTTATTTTGATTATCTATACACTTATAGTTTCTTTTGGGATATTAACTCCCATTGAGTTGAGCTGAGAATAATATGATTAATTTAGTATCCACGGTCTTCCTTATCAATGATTATATCAGGATCTTCACTGATCATAGAGAATACATTTTTTTGTTTACTTTTGTTAATGTTTTTTGGGAAATCCCACTTGGTATGTTTATAATCACCCCTATATGGTATTTATACCAACATATTTTGTGTCTATGCAGATGTTGTATAGTTCGGTGATGTGATTAGTAGACATAGATTTAGATTAGGTTATATGGATCTAGTTATTAGTGGAATATGGTTATTCTTGATCATGCTAGTTTCTATTATTCAGATATTCTATTGAGTTCTTGTAGAGATTAGTGGGGGTGAGCATGGATTGTTTTAATTAAATATTGAAAAAGCCCAAAAAAATTTATTTCTATATATAAAAATTAAACCATTTAATAGTGGCTTGGTTGATATTAAAAAATTTAAAAACAATAAATTTTTTAGATAGTTCAGTTCATATAATTGATTTTACTATTTTTTTATTAACATCAATGATTTGGATACGTGATATCTTATAATAATTGGATCTTTATATTAATGATATTTATACCAAATCATCGACAAAATGATGGGATATCATCATTAAAATACAATTAATATAATTATTTTTCACATTCTGATATCCATCCAATGATTAGATACATGGGATATGATGATATAAAACTATAAAATTAGGTTATTTATAAAAAATAGACATGATTTGGTTTCAGAATTTTGGTTCATCGGGAAAATGAATCCAACTAAAAACAACAAGGGTTTATTTACTCCACTCCAAAAACAAAATCATATAAAAATTATTAAAGTATGATTTGGTTTAATTTTTATATCACTTTAGGTTGTTTTGTTTTTCTCACCCCTAGTGAGGTGGTCTTTTTCCTTTTTAGACACTTACTGAGATTTTATATTATTATTTCATATTAGTTATCTATTGAGGTTTCCCTATGAAGTGATTTATCATATAAATGATGTCTTGTGCATAGACATTTTAGGAAATAAAAATTAATTTTTATTAATACTTGTTTCTGGTTATATACAATGTATTTGAGTTGAATATCTATTTCAAGTTGATATAGGTTATGTCCTTTCATGTATGACTATTTCTTATAAGTGATGAGCATCAAACTCTATCTAAGTTGAGGGGGTATTTGGGTGGAACACATGGGTTACCACTTGACTAGGTGGGGTCTCAGTGGGTCATGACATGTTAGTTAAGGTATAATTATACCAATCATAATGAATTATTTATGTCATTAATACATAAACAAAAATCATGTCTATAAGGCCCAATACAATATATAATTAAAATTGTTGATTATATTAATCCATTAAAACATCATATTTTTTAGATTATTAAACTTTAGAGACACATTAATGTCTCTCTAAATGACTTTTAAAATAGTTTCCATGTTTTTAGGTTATTAAATACCCTATGTGTATTTTATAGGCCCATAAATGATCAATCAAAGGTGACTTATGATCATAAAATCATTTGAAGCCAATTAAATTTTGAAATATTTTCCACTAATGTTATAAATATTAAATAAAAGTAATGGACTAATTTATTATTCTATGAGAATGATAATAAAGTATTTTTTTATTCCATAGTTCTAAATAACCTCAAATTCATTCTTTATAAAAAGAGTGTCAAGATTTCCATGGTTTTAATTTGGTTCTCTGAAATTCAATGATGATATGAAATTATCTATGGAAACCATAGGTGGATGAAACTCAATGGATCATGTTTAATTTGATATTCCAAAACTTTTCATGAAAAAACTATAAGTATGATTAGTTTTTCATTATCACATTTTTTATTTTCATTGAATCATTGTTATCTATTGTGGGTTTTATTTTTTTCTATTGTATGTGTAGGGTCAATATCACTTTCGAAACCCATAATAATGGTTTCCCAAACCAATGAACATGAGGAATTTATTGGGTTTATTTTTTTAATGAAATATTATCAAATTTTTACACTTTATTATACACCAATCATTCCCACTCTCATTATTATATTATATAATTATTATTTTTAGTGAAATAATTAGACTACAGTTTTCAAAAATAAACTAAAACCGGAATTATAAAATTCATTGATGAGTAAATTTATTTAATTCTCTAATCCATCCCACATCATTATAAAATCCTTTTAAATATTGATCATGGGTGTTCTACTACTAGAATAATACAATTTTTATTTGTATCTAGAAACAATAATGACCTTATAGATTTATTATTCCTACATTAGATAAATTAATTAATGTTATGGAAAATAAATTGAATCCATAAATATTATTAAAATATTATCATATTAATACCAACCAATTAATTCTGTAATATTTAATGAATCAAGTCCTATAA
Source organism: Viscum album (assembly GCA_963277665.1). Taxonomy (NCBI): domain Eukaryota; kingdom Viridiplantae; phylum Streptophyta; class Magnoliopsida; order Santalales; family Viscaceae; genus Viscum; species Viscum album. The sequence goes on along the minus strand of OY728142.1, from coordinate 438,469,848 downwards.
AACATATAAAAAATTCTACTAAATTAAAATACTAGTTTAATATTTTAAAAAAAATTATAAATTGAGAATTATAAAAATTTATATTGATTTAATTTCAAAAATAAAATACATAATATTATCATTTTTTCTTTTTAAATTTAATTTCATTATTTTCATCTTATATATAAAATAATAGCATGAAATTTAATTTTATTGCAAAAAAATGTAGATGAAAAATAAATTCTCATAATGGTAATGCTTAAAAGTTATTGAAGGAAAGCCTGTTATGAGTACTAAATTTAACCAAAAAATTGATGTTTTAGAAATATGGTTTATAAATATACATTGGAGGGAATATAATCCATTAAAAGGAAATAATAATTCCAAATTCTTTTTACTATTGTAAAGAATGTTGATTTTATATATATGAAAACTTGAACTTCTGAAATGTATACCAATAGACTAATTTTCAGACCCTGAAAACAATAATTTTGTTATAACCTTTTTTCCCTATACATATAGAAAGAAATAATTATGGAAACTTGTAGATAAATGAATAATAATTAAGAAAATATATAATTTTAGTTTTGATTGATTGAGTTACTAAAGGTGATTATTTTTTATACCTTAAAAATTAAATTTAATGTTTTTAAGCTTTTCAAGGATTCAATGGATAAAATATTGAGTTTTAAAGTGTTCTGAATAAAGTATTTTTTATAAAAGAGGACCATATGATTGAAAAAATTCTAAAAATAATATTCTAAAATTAAAAAGTTTAATGTTATGTTATCGACCAACAAAAGGAATAGTAAAATAATATCCTTGGTTTAAATGGTTAGATAACTATACCCATTAGTCTAGTACTAGGATTGCACAAATTTACTTTAACTATAGATACTCCCTTATGTAATATCCTAACCTTGTACATATAATCTAATCTAGACCCTAAGAAGAATTTAATTTCTAAAAATATTATATGTTCACTAAAATGATATGAATATGATGTATTTGAATTAATTAAACATTCTATGACAATGTATCATTGATATGGAGCTAGAGAATTCATTACCAACATATCCTTAAGCTCAATCTGGAGCATACATCATTTCCAACATATACTAGTGTTCATACAATATAACATGAGAATATGTTTCCCCCAAAATTATTTGTGCTTACATATGTCACATCCACATTATTCCAACATGGTTTCATAAGTTAAAAATAAAATATATTATCCATTTATGGATTATGTGTTCATTAGGGGAGTTTAATGAACAAGGCTATTGAGCTAAATTATATGTGATATGCAACAAAACCCTTTATTTAGTGAATACCATCCAACGTGGATTATATAAATATAAAGAGTTCTCTCTGTTCGTGAATGAGAGTCTTGTGAAATCCTTCCAAATAAATATTTATACATAGCATTATTCATCAATGAAATTGATGGTTCTACCACCCCTTTAGTGTAAAAATATCTTTATGATACGATTGTGGGTCTTTAAGATAGTGTAATCCTCCCAAAAGCATGATGGGTTTTTTAACTAATAAACGGGTATTTGGAGACAAGACAGTAATCAGGAATTGTTTTATTTTATATGAAATTATGTAAGATTTGTATTATATTTTGTATATTCCATCTACATGTTATTTTATTGATGAATAATCCAGAATCATATATGGGTTTTCTTCTACTTCCAATATTATTTAATGAACAACCAAAAACCCATGGGTGGTATCAGAACCACCTCATTTGATGAAATAATAGGTTTATTTTGATATTTAGTAAATTAAATGGTTATCGCATCATATATTAGAAGTCCTCACATGATATTATGTTAATGGAAAATTTTATGTTAAGTTCTTAACATGATATTATATTGTGTAAAAACATAATTGTAGGTGATCCACCTTGAAATTATGGTATTTATTAATGTAATATCAAGGATTCTATAAATATACACTTATAAAAGAATATATTTTTAACCACGGCATGACATTACTTTTTTTAACATAGTGTGGAGTTTAAGGCGCAATATACACTATAGTATAATGTTTTATGAGTCATTGCTAAAAAACTGAGAAACATAAATCACCAAATTGAAATTTCATTTTGTAACAACATAATGTGAGGTTATTTTCTTGATGTTACACTATAGAACAACATAATTTCAAGTGATTTAAAATAAATTCCATGAAAACATTGTTTAATGTACGATACTCACATTGACACAACATTTTGTAACAATTTAGAGTGGTGCCTCATAAAGAAAATATGTAAAGTAATAAGAAATTTTAAAGTGGTAGTAGAAAATTTTAAGAAAATTTAATATTGTGTTTTTTAATTGATTATAATTGTTTTATAAATGATAAGCGATTAAATTTTTAAAATTATAATATTCTTGTCTAAATTAAGTATAAAATATTCATATTTTTATCTCTAATTTTGATAAATAAATTATTTTTATTTTTATTTTTTAATTCCATTAGTATTCATGTTTAATAATTTCATTATGAAATTTGAATACAGTATATGAAAAAATAATGTTATAATTATATTCTAGGAGATAGAGTCCTTCATTACATTTTATTGTGACTCCATAATATATATTTTTTATCTGCAATAAACACGTTTTTAATTGTTATTGTTATATTGAATCTAGTTTTCAAACAATTTTAGTGTATATTAGTTTTTCAAATTATTATGAATTCTAATTTCCATTGAGTAAAGTATCCATGGGTAGAGGTAATTTTGGTTAGACTTCCCACTATCATGGAGTTTTTTCTTTATTTAGAAATATGGGGTTAGTTTTATGTTCTTTCGAGTTTACTCGTGCAGATATTTTCAATGTTATATAGCCCTAAACCATTACATGAAGAGTTTTTGTTTCTAATTAATATGATATTTTTGGATATGTATGAATATATGAGGATTCAATATTTGGGAGGGAAAACTAATCTGTTAATTTATTATGGCCTCATTACTATGGTGTATTGGCTAGGGATAAGTAAAATTGATAAAAGCATTCATAAAAAAATGAATAAAATATTAGAATATAAATATTATGTGAGATAAAGTAGTTACAAATTTAATATGCATATGGTTTCTATTAAATTTTTCAAACTTTTAAAAAATCACAAAAAATACTATGTTTTATAATCCTTTCGAATAATTACATGTCAAGGCCTTGATCATCCAAATAGGCAGGTTCTTCCAGAGATGGGTTCTCATGGATTATCATCTGTAAGGCATGGTGTAAATGAATATCCTTAAGTATGGGTAACCAAATCTGGTTGAATTATTTTGTTGAAACAATTCTAATAAACCCTGAAAATTATCATACTAGGGTAATATAAATGATTTTTCCATATTATGGATCCATGAAAGGAGTTCCTTACTCAAATATGAGGGACCCAAAATTTTATTTAATGGAATCATTCTAAATCTATATAAGTAGTTATAGGAATGTCGTATTGAACTAGTTACTTAATGAAATATAAGAGTTGTCTCACTAAATAGATATAATGTATGGGGTCATAATTTGTTAGTGGTAGTAATTTCATTAAAATTACATAATTAATAGATATAAAACATGATAATCAACCTCATATGACTTTATTATAGATTAATGAATCATTAATGATAATAATTTCAACTTACCTTATAGGTAATACTTGGAATATATTTACAGTTTTGTATTTGAGTTTGAGAAATATTCTAAGAATCCTAATGTAAATGTCAAAAAATTAAATTCCACAAATTGTTAATCCAGGGTATTAGATATTGAGTGTCCATAACACATTTGGGACAATAAAAATAGACTCATATATATAAGGGATGTAATGAAAAGAGGAGTTTATATTTATGCTAATAATGGATAATAATTTTCTCTATTAGAATCCCTCACATATTATCTAAATCTAACTAGATAAATGGTCCAGTAATTAGAGAAATATATTTACATTCCAGAAATAAATATAAATTAAATTTCTATATCATGTTTGGAAATGATTTTATATTCATTAATTATTGAGAGCAAGACTTTTTCTATTTATAAAACTAAAATTTTTAAGTTAATAGTAGTGAAGTTAACTTTTTATATATTATATATATGTGTAATATATTTTGTACCATTGAAAATAAGAATGTCAATGTTGATTCAAGTTCAATGTAAAATTATAATTGTCACCATAGATATAAAATTTTGAATCAAAATCAAAGAATCCATAGAGATGGATTGTTGGACTCATTTTATTATGAATTCATTAAGAATTGTGAATCATGTTCCTTAATAAATAGATCCATTAAAAAATTTAGTATAAATTTTCAAATGGTTAGTGGATTGTTAGATCTCATTTGTGGTGATAAATGTGGATTAATGATAACTTAATAAATTGGTGGTTTTATGTAAATGATTAATTTTACTAATTACTTTAGTTTCTATGCTTATGTGAATCTAATCATCTCAAGAATGAATCCTTTGAAAATATGAATACTTTTCGGAATAATGTAAAAAATCATTTAGGAAAAAATATTAATATTATCCAATGAGATAATGGTTGTAAATACTTGATTTAAGAATTATATGAGAATCTAAGGAGATATTTAATTTTTTCATATCCCACTCCTCTTAAAACACCACTACGAAATAGAATTAATGAAAGTAAAAATCTTACAGAGTTAGACATGGTTCAATCAATAATGATTCGGTATGACCTTCATATTTGATTGTGAAGTTATTACATAGAGACTACTACATTTCTATTAAATACCATTTCTCCTATATCAGTTATAAAGACCCCATATAAGATATACACTTATAAATGTCTAGTTATATATTTTTATGAATATTTAGGGACTCTAAGAACTAATATGATGATCAGATTCCACTAATCATGACACTATATATGAAAAATGATTATTTATTTGTTATTTCAAGGAATAGATGAGTTTTTATTTCTATAATCCTAATAAGTATAATGTTTTTGTGTTAATATTATATATTGTCCATGATAATGAATTTGTTGACTGAGGTGTCTGTGGGAGGAAAGTTAAAATTATTGAAATTTGAGATCAGAAAATTGAAAATGTTCTTTAGATTGAGTTTAATCTAGTTACACAAAGAGTTAGGGACGGAAAATTGAATCATGTTGAAAAAGAACCTTGATGGTATGGTAAGATTCATTAGTATATATATATATATATATATCATAGAAAATATTGGTGAATTAGAATTCATTGAGGATAAATCTACTAGCTTTATAGATTCTATTTAGGGTATTGATTCATAGAAATGTTTTAGAGCCATGTATAGAAAAATGGACTCCATGTACACTAACCATGTTTTGAACATGGTGGATGTAGATGAAGGGGTAATACTTATTGGTTTCAAGTAATATTTCCATAATAAAACTATAATTTATTATAGATTTACTACCTATAAATAATTCTAAGTGATAAAGGGTTATAGAAAACTATAAGATTTTAACCATGAAGAAACATTTTCACCTATATAAATAATAAACTTAATTCATTTGTTTTATTCCATTAAAACATATATTGATTAATAGATATGTCCAATAGTTTTGAAAAATGTATTCATAAATTATAATTACATTGAGTATTTTTATATCATATAGCTCTTAGGTTTTGAAGCATTGAATGAGTGTTCTTAAGTATTTTTGTTGCAAAGACCCATTTTTGGAATAAAAAAAGATTCTTAGAGTATGAATATATGGTTTTATGAAGAAATAAAAGAGTTTAGATTCATTAAGAACAAATATAATTTCTTTTTATATTCATGGATTAGTGAGTGTGTTGTGGTATGTTAGATATTGTATGTGTGCAAAATACAAATTTTTGGAAAGGACATCTTGACACATCATTGTGCGGGATGTAGTTGCATAAATGATACTTGATGAAGTACATCGATGAAGATACAAAAACATTGGGCGTTAATATCTATAGAGATAGATCTAAATGTTTTCTGGGACTTAGTCATGACCCATACGTTACTAAAGTGAAAAAGTTATTTATCCTAGAGAACTAACTGAAGGTGTCATTACTAATATTTCATGTAAAAATATTAATATGGTTTGGAATTATTATAAGGAGTTACAAGGGATTGATATAGTTACCTATACATTTATCAAGGGATATATCATGTATTCTATATTGTGTACTCAAAATAATATTTCATATAATCTATGGATTGCATATAGATACAAATATAATCTCAGCCAGATTCATTAGATTGTAGATAAAAACATCCTAAATTATTTAATAAATACAAAGGATTTTTTCTTCATATTTGGAGGAGAGGATGAGATCTTTGTAAATGGATATAGATATATATTTCCTATCCAACACATACAACACAATATCTCAGTGTAGTTTTTTACTTTTCCTAAATAGAAGATTTACCACTTAGAATAGTTCCAAACTGGACACCCTAACAGGCTCAAAAATTAAGTCTGAGTATATCACTATACTAGATGATGTCAATGAATAAATATTGTTGAAGAATTCTATTTCTAAACATGTAGTGGTTCTTAGCATCAGTGGATTATTCATGATTTTTTGTAATGACAATAGATTTTTTTTCATAGGATAATGAAACACTCTCTCACCAAAGGACAAAACTTATCCTTTAAAATTCCATCTCATAATGGAGATCATGTTGTGTAGTGATAGAAATATATATGAGGTGGATACATAAGACACTATTGTATATCAAATAATGAATCTATTACTACAACAAAAAAATTAGGGTCATGACAGATACATTTTTTTTACAATTCAGAAGAGATTAATTGTAATGGTTTCATTGTATATCAGGATTTTATAATAAAATAAATATTAATTGAACATTCAAAAATGTTTACTATAATTTAATTTACATGAAAATATAATTTATATTATCCAATCAATGTATGTATTTGAGTTATCCCTAATTGATTAGAATCATAGAGTATAATAGGTTTTTATTATAAGTAAATATTACCATAAAAAGAATCTTATACACATTAAGAAGAGTTTAATGTGAGTTATGAAGAATATACTCATGATGTAATAAGTATAAAATCATTACCTAGACCCACTCACCAATGTACATGTCATGGAATTACATATAGTCATTAATATTATTATGGATGTATTCCTTTAATAATTTTTTTTACCTGGGGTTAAAGAGACACCTAGCATTAGAAACAACAATATTTGATACCACTCCTTTGTAATCCTTGAGGCTTAGATAATGAACGTGTGTATGTGTATGTTTTTAATCATTTTATATTTTGAATAAAAATCATTATGTTTTTTACACTTTCTTGTTGAGTTAATAAAATTTGTGAAATTGAATTATTTAAACCAAATAATTTCATATCCGAAATTAAATAATCAATATACAATTTTTTAAGATAATTTTATGAGGGAAATGTGATGTAATGACTAGTTATATGAATGAAATATGATGCTTTAATTGACCTAGGAAGTCTATTTCTAAAAATGGACAAAGGTTTAAATGAAAAATACTAGATTGACATGTTGCATGTTTAATTTTCACTCATTGTCATAGAAAAAAGAATTAAATAAGTATATATATAGTTTATATTATATATCCAAGGGTGGAAATAATCATATGAGTGTATGAGTATGTTTTATTGAGATCTCACCATAACCCATATTAGGTGAATTGTCCATGAATATGTTATTGAGACCACTCATTTTTACATCTATTAAATATGGATTTTATTTTTCTCTTTTCTCCTAAGTTCTCTAGGGTCACAAGGTTATAAATTAGGATAAAAATTCAGTTTTCGATATAGTTTTGTTTTCTATAATTAAGATAGTTTGATTAAATTATATGTAAAAAAGAGTTATTTATGTTTAAAAATGAATTTTAATGTATGGTAAAAATTACATATGGGATTATTGAGAAATTGGGAAATTATTGGGTGTGCATTAAAATGATATGTATATGATTTTTATGAATTATTGATATATTGTTTTCCAATATATCCTTATTAAGGACCTTGATTATACATTTCTAATATATCCTTATGCACAATATTTATAATACATAGGTTCCAACATTTTTTAGTGTTCATGTGATGTAACATAAGACTACATTTCTTCCATTGAGTGTTTGTTTTAGGCTAGAACTGCCACTTTACTACCACATGGTTCCTTCAGTTATAAAAAATATTTTTTTTTTATTCTTTTCAATTCATTGAGGTAATTTAATGAATAAATCCAAAGGGAAATAACATATGATATTTGGGATAAATATATTCATTTAATTAAGGGCTTCAGGAATGACATGTATAAAGGTAATGAGTGGAAATGTTTTGTGAATCCTAGTTGCATTAATGATTTTCAATTCATTCTCTACTCATATCAACATTATATAAAAATTTAGAAGGAATATTTCTTCCATTTTTTTATGGAAATCCTTATGAGGAGATCATGGATCATATTTCAGTACAATCCTATAATAGGTCGGAGGATGTTGTTAGACTGAGGTGGTCATTATTAAGGAAAAAATAAAGATAAAAATATGTATTATGCATAAATTTTGGTAAAAATAGTTTTATTATCATTATATTTCATGTACATGTTGATTCTATAAATGATAAATCGATCATTATATATATGTTTTCTTGTGCCCACAATATCAACTAATAAACACACATAAAAACCTAAATTCTGAAAATTATAGCTTCCCCCACCATCTAAAGTCATGATAAATAAATAAAACCAAAAAATATTTTCCATGGAAAATAGTTAAATAACCCTACATATTATTCAACCAAAAACCAAAATATATGATTCATTGTAAAACAAATGAATGTATATACATACCAAAAATACATGAAAAAAAATAAAAAGAAACACCTAAACACAAATACATCATCATAACAATAATCCAAAACAAAACATATGATACCACCATAACTTGGCTCTAACATCAAACCATATTTATTTCATTCAATCTAAAAAATAATTCTTCAATAAAACAAAAAACCATTCCAAAAAATATATACATGGATGCCACGTAACATATGAACAAGAGAGTATACACACTCAACAAGATTTCATCAATGACATCATATTCACCCAATACTTATGAAAACTAAGTAGAACATAAGCATTGTATAGAAACATACACCATCTTTGATAGTTGATATAGTCAAATAACATATATCAATCATAATTAACCTAAAATGTTATTTTTTTAAAAACAAACAAACATTTCAAGACATCGTTCATTTGATATTAACCAACTCACTCAACTATTTTCACCTAAAACCTAAAGTAATTATAATACCATATCAAGGTAACCCATATTTAGGTCCATACATGTCATATTGATAATCCTAATAATAAATTGGGATCCCCCAAACCATCCCCATAAGTTCTGACTAGGCAACCGTACTCAAGCATAATTCCCAAACCATACATATCACATAACCAATCCCAATGTCAATTATAAAAACTTCATCAACAACCAATCATATAAATATTTCAAAAAAATCAAAACCCATATTATACTTGTAAAAAATATTTCTTATAAAAACTCCGACACACCCATAAAAATCCATATTTTATTTCTTCTAAATCCACACACACCAAAACATCACAATACATATACCACGATTATAAATCCAAAAACCCACTATTTAAATGATTTATTTTAAAATATAACATATAATCCAAAACAATTATAACATAATTTCTCGTGGTATTGGATTCACACTTTTATATATTCATACACATGTATCCCAAGCATTGAAAATCCATTACAATACTGGTTTGGGAAAAATATCCAAATTCTATATGAGAAATTTCAAGAAAATCCATCCCGGAAGGAAAATACAAAATAAATAATCACAAATATTTCAACCATCATTATTATTCCTTCCAATGGAACACATAATGTATATCTAGGTATTTAGTAGTCATTGTAAACAAAATCCATTTCACTCGAGAGGGTTTTACAATGCCTAGGTGAATCGCCTACACATAATTTCCCCCATCCAACCCCTAAAATGAGATTAAATTGGGGGAAAGAAGAAGGGATGAGGATATAAAATAACAACCTTGGATTCATGTGGTTTTAAGTGGAATAAATACCTACAAAACCCATGAAACGTCATCAAAGAAGACCATATCCCACATTGGGGTTGAAATGAGGGAATTATGTATGTGGTTCAACAAATATTTACTATTATTTTTTATTTATACATGGACTGCAAGAAAAGTGGTCTTTAACAGTACTAGAATAGGCCTTTATCAACACTCAAAAATCAATGATAATTGATGTGTGGCTAAAATACTAAATCTTTCATCGGTTCTAAAAAAGAACTATTGAAGGATCCCATAAGCTGTTCTTTTTAGAACTGTTAACGTTCCCTTTTAATAAATATTTTCAGCATTGTTAAAGGGGGCCTTTAACATCTCTTTTTTATCACTGATAAAGGAAACTTTGTTAAAGGGGGTAAAATTATGTTTTTTAAGACATCCATGAAGGCAACCCCATTATCAGTGCTTCCACAACACCTTTAATAATTCCCCCCTTCCACCGTTATTAGTTATTTTCACCCTTCCACCACTTTTATCATTGCTTTGTGAATTTACATCCTCAACAGTTCCTTCCTAGATTCGAACCCTACACCTCTCCTTCATTGATGGTATAAGGACCCTTTTTCTCTTACATAAATTTTACATCATTTTAATGATAATCAATATATAAACATTTCACCATGAGGATATAATTTTTCAGTTTATTGGTCAAACTAGAACTATAAAATGATTTTACAATACAATAAAATTATTTAATTCCTTCTTCTCTTGCTTCTTACTGGGTCTTGACTTCTCTTTAGTACATGTTTTCACCTGAGTATATACATCAGTGAGATAAAATCCTAGTAAGAGGATTTATATGAACATGAAACAATATAACACGGGGTGAGTACATTCATAATATCGTCGTAATAATAATGAGTATATTTATTAGATAATAGCATGACATTTAGCATTGAAAAAAAATGAAACATCATGTCATTGTGGTCATCAACCACACATAGTTGTGAAAAAATATAGCATCATGTTCATGAATAATTCACATTACTCATGAGGTTGTTCATGTTACTCAATGCATTGGATAACTATATATTTCTGGGTGTACTAGTCATATCATACCATTTGCATTGCATTATATAATTTCAAGCACACCCATGGCATCATGACATTTACATTATCATACATGAACAAATATAAGTATTTAATATAAAAAAACTCATGTAAAGGAATTTATTTCACTTAATAAATCATAAATTCATAATATTTGGGTTCCCAAAGGGAAAAGGGAATAACATATGTGATACAAGAACCATCAACATTGAGTGAGAAGCAAAAGGTGTGTTTTTGGAAGAAATAATATTTTTGGAAAACACTATGTTCTACATAAAATCTTGTGGAAAACAATTATATCCTAGAAAAGGTAAAATAATAATGAAAAAAATTATTTTTAATTAATAAACATACAATAAATAAATTGAAAAAGGGGAAACCTGAATAAGGAAAGTCTAGTTCGAGAATTCCCCTTATATTTTATCCAAACGCATTCTTCCCTTTAATTAGTTGTATAATCATGTTAGATTCATTAATTAACAACTCTATAACCATTTAAACAAAATTTTTATTCATTATTGTTTTATTATATTCTTTTATAGACATTTTGATGAGTAATATAGTTGGAAATCATTTTTCGGGAGTGTTGTTTTTCATTGTTTTCAAAAACAGGTCACCAGTATACATGAATTGAAGTTCATGTAGAACGTGGACAGAAATCAAGAATTTTTGTTACATTATATTAATGATATTCTACTAGTTTAGATGATATAAAAATGACCTTGGTTATATTTCATGGGGATGAATCATTAGAAAAAATTTAATGATGATCATGTAAGGTTGTTTAGGTAGTTTTTGTTTCACAAGGAAAATGATTTATTTTATCATTTATCAATTTTTAAAAAAGTTGATTCCATAACAGAAAAGGGGTTAAACATACATTTCATAATATTTTTTCAACAATTTAATGGTTTTATTGAAATCCTTGAAGGCGTTGAAGGAAAATGGAAGTGAATCACCCATGATGTAGGTAAATTAACACATTATAGGCGATGATTTATTTTTTCTTATAAACAAAGAGAGAGAGGGAAGATTATAATGAATAATATTCCAATAACATCATGTCAAAAAGTATAAAAATAATAAATGAGTTTTATTGCCTTTTTTCTTTGATAATCTAAGGTGAAGAGAAGAAAAGAATATAAATTTGAAAGAAATTTGAAAGAAGAAGAGAGCGAGAGATAAATTACCTCTTGAATTATCCTCTTGAAATCCTCCTCAAGGAACCCAGGATTAGTCTTTGGATGAGACAAAGATATCCTTCAGGTGGGGGAGAGGATAAAGTATAGGTCTAGGTATACTTTATAAAAGTATTGAAGCTTGAGATTTGAGAGTAAATGAGGTTGTAAGGTATGGTATTTATAGTGTAATGGAGGGGTGTTTTCTCAATATTTAATTTAGTTGTTTATTAATTCCCTCAAGATAAAAAATATTGATGATTATATGATTAAATAAATTAAAAAGGGCAGTTTGGTTCTAAAAAATAGACATTTACATCATCCATGACTCAAGTAGGATGCATAAATTCATTTATTTATCATATTTTCTAAATTATCTAATTTCACTATTCACAAACAATTAGAGTATTTCAGAAAAATAACATAAATTTTTCCTAAATTTTTTTTGATGTTTATAATAATGAAATGAACACCATCATATAAAAATAATTTTCCATATATGAGAAATTAAAATTTTAATTAAAATCATAGTTTACTTGAAAAATACACATTTTAAAATTGAAACATCTTTTCTAACACTTTGAAAAATTAATTAAGGTCTCATAAATTTATCATATAATTATAGGATTTAAAAATAAATTTTTATAAATAAATATAATAAAAATAAATTTTTCATTAAATTATTAAATTAATCATTCAATGTTCATGACTTACAAAAATACCAACACAATAATATAATTATGTCATATTGTCTCTTATGGGATGGATACATTTTATTTATACTATCATTGGTAAGGATTCTATTAACATGGAATATTTACTATTAATAAGGGTCATATTTCTATTTATAAGTCTAACATTAATATTCATAAGGGTATGATACTATTCACACAAAATTTTGTTTGTCCTATCAGACTCCAAACATCTTATTGATCGTAACCATGTATGTCGGATTTTTGAAATTCAAATCACATAAGTGGAAAAATTATGTTTAAAGGTCATATCGAATTTAGTACCATAATGTTGAATTGTGATTTTATGTGATTATACTATATGATATTACAATGAGATGAGAGAAACTACCTGGATAAAATTTTGGGTCATTATAGATGGAATACAATTACCACTACACCATGATGTTTTGATGTATGTTTAATGATATTTATGTTTATTTATATACATATACATATATGTTTTTTATTAATTTACATATATAATTATGTTTAATTAATTTAATACAATATATTTGTGTGTCTAATATATATATACATATATTTACTTAAATATATTATATACTATATTCATTCATATATTCTAGAATAAAATATAAATATATATCTGATTATTAAGAGACACAAATATGTATATACAAACATTAGAAATATATTTTTATAATTTAAAACAATTTAGACATTATTTTAAATATATTTTTTAAATATTTATTGATTTATATATATTAGAATATATATTTTTACATAAATATGTTGATATATGTATTTATATGGGTGATTTATTATAAGGAAATATAAGAGAACTTGCATATATTTAATTATAAATAAAATTACATTGTGAAAAATGATAAAATTTTAAAACATTTATATCAATATGAAGGTAATACCTATGAATAAATTAAGTATTTACAAAAAATGTAGTAATACCCTCTTAAACGATGCAGAAAATCCATCGAATGTTAAAAAAAGGGTACACTAATTAAAGAATCTATTTCAGAGGCCTTCTAGTCATTTTTAGACTCTTAAAATGTTATAGAGGCTTACCACAATCACTGAGGAAGTAGATCTTGTCACGTGATTAGAACTGATATGTGGTAGGGATCAAATCTACACCCGAATCAAAAGTTATGGTCATTTGAAGTTTGAGTTAAATTTTCAACATATTTGAGAACATTTATTAATGTTTTGAATTTTTTTATCTTCTAATTGATATTAAATTACAATTACTTTGTATTAGTAAAAAAATATAAATTAATAATATTTTTTTAATTATTTTATAATTCATTTTGACAAAATATCTTATATATATTAAGTGGTAGTCCCTATTTACATTTTCTAAATTATATTTTAAAAAATATATATTTTATTTATATAAACGTAAGTATATTTATATATTAATATATTATTTTTAATGAAATATAATTTTTTTAAAGTATACCATTATCAGTACAACTATAAAAGTGCTGATAAAGGGGGATATTTATCAATGCTTCAAAACAATCATTGAAATCCCTTTTATCGTCCCTTTTCTAAAAGTTATAATAAAGGTTGGGACTTTATCATCGCTTGTAAAAAACATTGATATAGGTCCCAATTTGACATCTATTTTTTAGCACAAATAAAGGGGGGTCTTTAAGAGTGCTTTTAGCTAGCGTTGTTAAGGCCCTAATGCTGGATAAACCTGTTTTTGTTATAGTGATTATATAATATGTGTTATATAAATACCATATATCTGTCAATGAATTTATCTCATAAAAAATCTCCCAAAATACACATTCTAAATTGATAATAATTTATACCATGCACTTGGCCATGCATTTCACTCTGGAGTCTTAATTTCACATTCAAGTACTTCTAAACACTCAATTACAACAAATACCACACCCTTATCCTTAATGTGGTCTATTATAAGTATTTATACCTTCCTATAAAATTGTAACCCAACCAAACTTGAATATTTTTATATTATAAAAAATCCAATTGTTACAAGTCTACCCTCATTAAACGTTTTCCATCCTAAAAAATCTAGTACATGAGAATCCATTAAACAACCAATAGAAAATAGAGTATGAAATATCCCCCCTACTATTCTGATTTTAATATCTGAAAATATACCACAAAGGTTTATCGATCATATATACTACAATAAATGATAGTATTTTATTCACACCCTACCATCCAGGATCCATGTTAAAAAATAAAAATTTCTAAAGGTGTGCACCACCACCTTGTCTACCTCAACCTCTATAAAAAAGAACCAAATGATCATACTATGTTTTTTTCTCCATTTTTAAATCTAGAAATATATTCATTAAAAATTATAATATACACACAATTTGACATACAAGGTTCTAACCAATGATGATATCTAACACTCACTATATACATCATCCCTCAATGTTATTCCTATTAAATTTATAATCAAATAAAAAATGAATCCCAAATAATGATGTCATTTTAATTCAAAATAATTTCTTAGAAACCCATTATTAATAATAACTAAGATTCCAAAATTTAGCTCTAAAATGAAATCATAACACACATTCACTTCACCTTATTACTCAAAAAAGTATCAACTTACTCATACAAAAAAACCTAGAGTTTATATTCCAAATCCCCTCTACGATTGCTCTACATGATGACCAATTTACAAAATTGTTTCATAAAACTACCCCAAATGGTTTATAACACATTTTTCACCTCATAAATCCATTTTAGATACCATATATCAGTTTAGAAAAAAACATTTTTTTATTGATTATATATACCTCCTAAGATAGTAACTTATTAAAAGTAACAAATCATTCACCTAAATAACCAACTGATAAATTACCCATCCAAAAACATTTCCATCATGCTAGAATCACTAAACCCATTTCTAAATATGAATGAATATTGATTCCCTAAAGGATATAATTCAACTTGAATTTTTTGTTCCTTTAAAACCTCAATGTACAGTTGATTTAAGGTTTACTACATCTTAAACCACTACCCACAAGACGTACACTAGATTATTTTGTATAGAAATAAAAATAGTCAATCCATCATAATAATGTGTTTTGAAATCATAAATATAAATATACAACACTATGCCTCTAAAACACCCAATATATTCTATACCCATTCCAACCATTATCCATGCCACAAAATTGATACATTCCCAAACGGCATGATATAGCTATACATACACCCTTTTGTTGAGCCAGGTATGTATACAACTAATATCAAATACTTCGTCCCATTATTTATACCTATTGCATTGATATAACTCATTTACATGATGAAACCCAACTATACCACCAATGTTACTTGATAACCAAGGATAATGTAGTGAATAAACACATCAACCTTATTTCAAAATAAGGAACATTAAATAAAGGAAACAAGAAAACAAATTTTATTCCTCAAGTAATTAATTAATAACATAGCTTAGCCAACAATAAATAGTTTAATAAAGGGAAACAAAAAAATTTAAATTACATATATAGTGATCCCAAAGACATCACCAAGATAACAACAATTAAGTTCATGTTTTCCAACGATAATAAATAGAAAATGAACACTTCATCTCCCATGGAGTGTTCAAACTTACGAAATTAGGTTTTGTTCCCATCCCATTCTTCTCCAATAGATTCACAATACTACTATAGTGGTTGTTCAACTCATTCCCTTCCCACATGCAATGAAATTACTTAAGAATAATAATATATAGTAAACCTAAAATAATGTAACCTCATACACCTTGATCCAAGACTTCTAAGTATTTACCCCTATGTCCTTACATAATGCATATCTCCTTGGATTTACCCATCAATCCAAAATTCAATAACCTATCTCCATTATTTATCCATGTGGTTATATCTATCAAATATAACGAAAGGTTGCCATCTCCTTTATCTACACAGGATGTTACATTAAATAATAATTAAATCTAGGCAGCCAATATGTATGATGTAACTCCCCCCGTCCCCACACCACCATATATTTTGTGATGTAACCTTAGAAAATAGTCAACATAAAATTCACAGAGAAACCTCACTCCACCTTCTGTCATATTTTCTCCATTTAAAAAACATCATTCTCTCAAATATAGAATTATTATAAAAAACACTATCCTTCCTTCATCAATTAATATAAATTATATTAAAACGATTTTGTAATAAATTTTTCTCAATTTTTTTTAAAACAATTTTGAAATCCTTTTAAAATCTCTACACCATTCCCAAACTTATTACAAAAAAATTTCATAACTAAATTTTAATAATTTTAAATTCTCCATTTCAAAAACAACTATCTTATAAGAAAAATATTCATCTCAATAACAATCATTCCATGGGTTTCAATATTATTAATGTCATTAAAATAATTAAATTATAATCCAAATACACCTATTTCATAATTCTATTAAAGTAAATAAATTCATTAAAAACAATTTCAAACCAACACCAAATCATTTTATACGTTTTACCAAACAATATTGACCATGAAATTACTTAATTTATAAAATTATACCACTATTGAAAAAATTTCAATACAATTATAAAAAACTATTAGATTCTAAAAAATCTTTCCAAAATAATCATTTAGTTTGAATAATGATATTCCAAAAAAATCACATTACCAAAATTTTGAGAACCAAGAAAAAAATATTAATTTCTAAACTAGAAATTAGCATACACCATCATATTTATGGACAAAACCAACACATATTAAAAATAAATTTCCTCTATTCTCAAAATATATAAAAATGAGGTAAAAAAATGAAACCTAAAATTATATTTACAAATAGAAACTATCATAATAATATTTTGAAATTTCCATAGACATGAAATTTTTTTGTAAAACCAATTATTTCATTCAAATATAAGAGAAAATAAAAAAATATGGCTCTATTTTTAACCGAAAAATACCAATTAAAATCAATAATTATTCTAAAATCCTAGATCATTTAATTTCTCAAATTGAATTCTCTAAAAAATCTATATAAAATCCTAGTTTTCCAATCAATGTAACAACTGAAAATAAAGAAGTTCTTCGACAAAATAAAACCATAATAATAAACATTTATTTAAAAACTATTAAAATAAATAATATTATTGAAAAATCAATGTAAAATTAACAATTTATGTTAACATAATCAATGAACTCTAGAACACACATGTCATAACGTGGCGTTCCTACAATTACCCAACCTGGTCACTAAAAAATGATACATTATCCTTTATTACACATTCCTTAGAAAAATATGAAATTCTTTTATGGGAATAATAACTTATGAAATGCTTACCTTAACCACATTGACTCAACATTAATGAGTAAGATTGCTTTTAATGAAATCCATTAAAATATCAATCCTACTACATAAGTCCATATTTCAACATCCATAATGAAACTAAAACAAAACATATAATTTTATATCCTTTTATACAAACAAAAAATGATTTTCTTTATGATTATAACAACATAACAATAATAAATATTCTATATAATAGACATTATTTGTTAAAATTCAATAATAAAAGTAATGTGATTTCTTATTACCCAATTAAATGTGCTCTTATGTATAAAACACATAAATGATCAAATACATTTAAAAAATAAATATAAATCTCTATCACAGTACTATATCATGCTTGATACATAAATCTAATCTCAATTCACTATGTCCATGAAACTATATTTGGGAAAACTAAAATTGGACCACTCATCTTTAGCCACCTAATACATTGCATTCGTCAACATCCTGGGAATCTCAAATAGTACATTAAATATAATAACCCTTTGTTTTTATAATATACCTTCTAGGTATTATCTCATCCAATATCTACACTAACTAAACCCTATATAACCCAAATTGTTCTATTTTTTATCATCTTAACCTTGTATTTCCTCTCACAACCTAACCATGATCTGAATGAGAATGCTTACGGTCCCTTGGAATTAGCCTCCAACCACTAAAGTATTGGAAAGGAAATAAATAATCTATTCATTTTTTTAGGTATCAGTCTAATAAACACACACATTCTCTAATAACATACATATAAATATGTAATGAAAAAAAAATATGTAAATTAAAAAAATATTCGAGAACCAAATAAATAAAATTTTAGACACAAGTACATCCATCTTAAAAAACTAAAATATCCTAATTAAATGGAGTCCACTTGTCTATTTTAGTTGAACTTTATTTCTGTATCCAGATCGATGAATAGACTTATCCATTAACAAGTAAATAAATCTATGAATCATCTATATATACTCTAATTTACGAATTTAATTATATATTTTATGAACCATGTGGATTCCCCCTTATGAATTTCCATGCAATACATCCATGTGAAAACAAAGTAACTCATATGCATTTTTTTGAAGTATAAAACTCCCATTGAAATTTATAAAAAAAAATAAACATATATTAATGATAGTTGATATACAAAGTTTATTATTATAAGAACCGACCAAACAGTTCATGACATCATCCATTCTATATCAATTACTCAACCAACCATTTTCACCTCAAACCTCAAGGAATATAATCCAGTAACTCAACTCATAGGTATCACCTACTCAATTCCATCCATATATTATGAATAATCTACACCACTAAAGTGAAATCCACTAAATCGTCTCAATCAATCTCAAAATACCCTCATACATTAGAATGATTTTCAAACCTCAGAGGTACCAACAACCAATATAAAATATACATTTAAACATTTCATAATTAAGTGACAATAATAATAAACCAAAAAATATTTACCATAATATAATAAACCGATTAAAAAATAAAAAAAAATCTTAAAATACTCACCATCATGAACCAACTCGTTTCAACCTAGTTCCGGACACCCTTAACATCCCGTGAAAAGTCTCGAAGGGGGTTTGATATCACCACAGTCTAGATTAAGTTTTTTTTATCCAAAGATAAACTTTTTGATTATGATTTCACCAAATAAACATAAACACAAACTAGAAGAAAAGTGTCCAATACAACAAGTATAAACAAATATCTAGACATAAATAAACTATAGTGGAAACAAAACAATACCCAAATAGGAAATAAACAAAATAGAAACTAATACCAACTGGGAAACTACCTAATTTACATGGGACATCTTGGTTACCTATATCCACAAAACCAACCCACTCCATGGGTGAACCATAGAGAAATCTAACCTTGGAAAACAGCTCGGATCAATTGATGATGAGTAGCTTAATTAAGTAGTGAGAATAAAACAACACAGTATGTAAGAACCACATAGTCCATACATTTACATCCCTTAAATAGTCTATAAACACTATAATGGAAATAAAACTAGAAAATAGGTTTTATCTATTAAATCATTCTCACACAACATTCCCGAAACACCCTTTAGAAAAAACATAAATTTACTTCATATCATATTATTGTTTCAAAGCCTAGTTTTGTAATCCAAACCAAATAAAATCTACAACTCAAGTAATTTCATAAGTATATGACAATCATATCCAAACATAATAAGTACAGTACATTAAAAGAAAAATTCCGAGAGAAAAATAAGTTTCAAAGGTATAAGAAAATGAATAAAAGGAGGCACAAAACAGTACTAGAACACATAGGTATTATTTGTGGGAATGTTCTAAATATCTCTAATGGAAACCATAGAATTACTTGATTCCAAACCATGTGTTGATGTATGATTCAATTAAATGTGTGTCGCCAACCTAGTTTATCTACTCCCAATGTACCAGTGGCACTCCAACCATGTGATGGGTCTACCTGGGAGACCTATTTTTTCTCAACAGGATCTAAATAATAACCTTATACTAACCCTCTAAATAACATCTAGGATTCGATGAAAATAGTATAAAAATTATTTATGAGGTAATTAAATGAATGAAACCAATATGGACACCAACATTAATGCCTTTATCATTCTATAACACAACCCATGCAAAGACCATCTCATACTACCAGAAAACCATAGGCATTTCCATAATAGATAAGACATTTCAAAAGTTATAACCAAGACTAAACATCATAATAGTTTAATTACATTCATCATGAAATACCTCAGGGTATCAAATTTAACTTATCATTGAAATTCATTACCATTTTGATGAAAATTCTATTCTTTAAAAATCCATTTCCAAAAGAAAAGTTATAATTAAAAAAAAACACTCATGGTTCCAAATATAACTATAAAAGCTTCAAATGTGACTTTCATACAACCTTTAATAACATAATTTGAATCCATATTTTGGATTAATATGGAATTTAATAGAATATTTAAGAAAATTTTGGGGATTAAAAATCCTTTTTGACAAAGTGATAGAATGATAATATAAGAGATTTTTTTAGAAAAATCAATGTTACCATGGAAAGAGCACTATTGAATTTACCATTTATATGAATCAAA
Source organism: Viscum album (assembly GCA_963277665.1). Lineage (NCBI taxonomy): Eukaryota > Viridiplantae > Streptophyta > Magnoliopsida > Santalales > Viscaceae > Viscum > Viscum album. Next base: position 438,448,367 of record OY728142.1, on the reverse strand, counting down.
ACATATATATTCACCCACAGAATGAAGAAGAACATGCACATATTCACCAACATATATATGTAAATAAATTGGATTGTCAATGGTTTAATAAAAGTTTCAAAATAAGCATAAGAAAGAGGAACAATATGTATTGCATGATCACCAATTCTACAAAAAGGCCAAAACACATACGAAGAATAATTCCACATTCCATATGAAGTTACTGAAGATATAACAAGGTCAAAAATGATTTTAAAAATACATAATTCCATTTTTAAGTCCACTCTTAATTTTATAAAACACATTGCATCTATATATATTAAATACATTTATGAATAACTGTGCAAACCAATTTCAAAATAATTTTTTCTATCAAATCACGAATATAAAAGGGATTAAAATGTTATCATAACAAACCACGATAATTGCAAACACCTATTAAATTAATTTAGAATATCTAAATCATCACATGGTATGTTCTGATAATTAAATGGATAGAAACACACTAATAAATGGTTCTTGAAAGTGATAAAACTAGAATAATTGGATGAGGAGAAACTAAGAAATAAACTACAAAACCTACATCAAAATAAAACAAAATAAAACATCACTCTACATCCCATAAGGTCTATCCAAGAGAGAACCCCACCAATAAGGAATGTGAAAAAAGACAAGGAATTATGGATATGGAGAAGGATACTTACAAAAAATTGATCCACTAAAAATCAAAAAAAATGAACCAAATATACAAGGAAGAGGATATAAGAGGACTCCATAGGCCCCCAAGGGCTGCTCAAATGAATGGGGGATAAGAGTATCCAATTATCGGTTAAAAAATACGATGAGAGAAAATGGAATTTCATCTTATTAAAAAAAAATACATTCCTCATGGTTTTCCCAAACGTTTTTTCTAACATTACACTAACCATCCCCCACCCCAAACACATCCAGACACACCATGAGAGGTTAAGACATGGGTGTCGCATGTTTTTTAAAAACAATGATCCTCACAGTAGACAAAGGAAAATCCCCTAATGGCCTCTGGAGTACTCTACATGGTTTAATAGATCGTGTGGAATCTATGAAAAACAAATCTATAAAAATGTCATATTCCCCCACATTCTTCCCATAAATCTTCATCTAACAATTTCCAAGCCATCTTCCAATTATCTAACACCCCGTAATGGATTCCCAGTTAATCCATTATATCACATGACTTTTTCCAAAACCATGGGCTAACCTTTCAATAAAAAAATAAACTAGAAATACTCCCTGGTTCAACTATTTGTAGGGTTTCCCTCCAGACAAGGAATACTAACTACACACTGATCTAAAATCTGAACAAAATATCCATATCAAAAAAACTGATCATAAATAATTCAACCCAAAAATCAACAAAATGATCAATAACCTAAAATTTAAAAATATTATATTTGAAATACAAAGTTGGTGTATAATAATATTCTCAACTATAAAAACATTCTACCCCTTAAAAGTGACCATGTTCCAAATGATATAAAAACCAAAACACATAACTCAGTTGAATAAATCTCAGAACAATGACCTCCAAAATGATCTTAAAACAAAAAAAAATAACCAACACCAATGTGACCTATGAAATATAAATTTCAAACCCAACCAATTCAAGTAAAAACAACAATGAGAACCGGATTGTATCACTCCACAATTAAGAACTAACTGCAGAGCACTAACACTGACATAAGAAGATCCATGTCAAGGAAAATTAAGCAAGAAACTTGGGAAAAGGACTAAATTGAAATATTATTCATAATTTCATAAGACACATTTATCTAAAAATCAATATAAGATAATTAGTCGCCTAAGAAACACATAGATCTAGAATAATAAAATATATAAAAGAAAATAAATGGAATAAAAGTAAAAGAAGGAAGAAAAAATCAAGAGAAAAAATGGAAATTTGACTAAAAATATCAAATAGAAATGGGTTCTGGGACACTTAACTAATTTTGACATCATTTCTCTTCTATTGATGCCCCACCTCAAAAAAAATATGAGGATTTATGAATTCAACACGCCAATGATAGGTCTTTGTTTGTTATGGAAATATGGATTATAATTACCAAACTAACCACACTAGAATCACAAGAGATGGTTGTAACGCCCCGACCCCAGAATCCAAGAGCTAGTGCATTATTTTAATACATTGGCAAGATTATAAGAAATCAAGCCCTGAAGGACCGATCAGTTTAGTAGTCTTGGAAAGAAGATGTATACATAATTTCAACAGCACAACTTGAAAAAAACACTAATTTATTCTACTAAAAACATCCAAGCTTCCAAGATTATTCCTGCTAGTCACTCATAACTAACTTCTTCATATCCTCAGAAAATGAATCATAAAAAATGAGTGAGCTCAAATGCTCAGTAAGAGTAAGAAATACAGTGGAATATAACATACAAATTAGGCATGGTGAATAATTGAACACACATGCCTTTACAAATAGTAAACATGAACACTTTATGGCAGGAATATGACCTGAGTAAATAATACCATAATAAAACATAGACACGGTTATTAGACTAGTAGAATAACCAAATGAAATATCAATATCTAATCTCATAATGATGGAGTACATAATTCCAGACATTAATTTATGTGTCAAGGCCTTGTGCCAGGACCTAGGGGATAATTGTAACTGGACCCCAACCCAAAGAGCCTCTATAATTGGACTCCAACCAGTAGAACCTCTGTAACCGGACTCCAACCCGGAGAGCCTCTGTAACCAGACTCCAACCCAGAGGGTCTGCTATATCCAAACACCAACATGGAGGGTTTACCTTTACCGGTACCCAACCTGGAAGATACTAGTCCAACGCATTCATCTTAAGAAGAGGATGAAATATAATATAAACATTTATATTAAAACTTACATATGGAATGTCAGTACTTTAACCATAAACCATAAATGGCATAAAAATAACATATCCACAGTTAAAAATATCACAAAACCTTAAATATAATATGGAATATTTGTATCATAATAAATCAACTTCAAATAAGTGTAAAATTTATCAAAGTATTATGACATATATGAAATCAAAACTAATTGAGAGAAATATCTCTTTCTATTTTGAAATCAATTAAGAGTCACATAATTATAAAGAAAATATTTATTTTTAAAATATTATTATAAGACTTTAAGGGAAGATTTGATGATTTGATAATGGTGGAAAATGGTTTCACCCTCTCAATAAGTTAAAAAACATTCGTACCTTAATTTTGACGAAAAAGTTATAAGGTACGTTATTGGGAAAACTACCGAAGGATTCCTTTCAAAAACATATATGGTTAAATAAGGGTATAAATGACTTTAACCCATTGTTTTTTAACTAGTAAAAATATTTTGAAATAAATTTTTAAGAAAACATGTATGTGGATAATAAAGAAGTCCCAGTATATAATTATATATAAACAACCTCGGATGATGAAGAGATTGTAGAATTAACCCTTACCGATTTGGTAACTCATGAAACATACACCCCATGAAAGAAGGATTATCCAATAAAGTTTTAAATACCCATTGATTACATTATATTACCCAAGTAATATAATCATGTACAATAAATACACAACACAAATGGAAATAGTGGCAATACATTGTGAATCTCACGGGAATAAGAGGTGAATTGAAATCCCCTTACCACGTTGTCATCAATAAATTTGTATGAACAAAAGCTAATAACCACCAAATACTTTATAAAATACCATGAATATAAAGAGAATAATGATAATATATATCAAATTTCAGTACACAACACACCACATGTAATAAATAATTTGCGAACAATGGAAATCTTACGGAATTAAATTTTTGATAAGAAACCCCTTACCTCAAGTCCGACTTGTCTTGTATGTTTCTAGTTCTTCTTGAATAATAAACATAAGTTAATTTCTAATTGATTAAGAACATTTTTTAGTTTTATTATTCTATTTATATCATTTACTACCTTTCTATAACAATTATTTAATTATTTGAGTTTATATTGGATATTTTATCGATGTTTGGAACATGAGTCAAAAATGAACTTGTTATAATTACAATTTGTCCATGTGGTCAAAATTCCAGTTTCTCCAAAATGATACACATGATTTAGATGTCATATATATATTATATATCTAGTATATATATGTATTTATGACAGTAGATAATATTTGGATATAGGAAATGAAATGCACCGTTCTTAGAGACGGTAAGTCATATGTACGCATGAAGGCTACTTTCATTTCTATTTTGTATTTTAATGGAAATAAAACATAATGATACATAGGTATATTATAATTCTAGTATAATATCATATATAATATCATTATCTATATCCTTTATACATATCACATAAGTCATTAATAGGTCATATCACTTTGAGGGGGCGGTAGTCTGCACTTCCTCAAATGAAATTATCGCGTTTTACCTATAATGGAAACCATAAAGGAATGATATAAATGGAAAATACAGAAGAATAAAAAAACATAAACATAATATATATTATATATACATATAGTACCATCTTAATGGCCACCATGAGATGTTTTAGGATATAATTGAACAATCATCGTTTCGTGAGGCGTTAGTTTTCCATCCATAGAAACATTATTTTATTTACCACTTAGGTGGAGGTGTGAGTAAGTGTAGTTCAAATCCTTCTCCTAAAAACGACCTAGTATATTTAGGATACTGTTTTTGTTATAAAATAGATGAATAAAAATATTTAAGGGGTTGGATAAGTAAAATAAAAGAAAAGAAGTTAAGAGAAACCATTACCTTTAATTTGGGTAACTCCCTTTGTTTTGAACCAAATAGACATCTTAAAGTGACTTATTCTTAAGTTAAGGATTCTAGGTGGAAGATAGGGATACTGAGAGCTTATTTGGAAGGGTTTGGAAGAGCCAAGTGGCTTGAGAGGTGTCAGTAATGGGTTAGAAGTGGTTTCCATTTATAAGAGAGAGGAGGGTCTATTTAGGAATGTTTGAAAATGATATTTTATTATAAACATATCTTCAATTTAAAATGGTCCAAAACTCATTAAATTATATGATAAGATGGATGATTCTCTCAATAAAATAATCCAATAATAATTGGATAGGTTTTTGATATTGTTTTAATATTAATAATCTTAATTATTTACATCATTTATTAATGAGGTAAATGCTGCACCATTATTGTGTCATAAATAATTTAATTTATATGACTTATAAAAATTATAGAAAAAATTACATAATGTTGGAAATATTTAAATCTTTCGAATGAATATTTATAGTCGATAATATGACTTATATAACCTCATATTAAAATTAATATACCAAAAGATATTTGTTAACGTCATTTTTGTCTTTACTTTATGTTAATTAAAATGAAGTGTCATTATCATTCTTAAGTGGCTCCATGGGGTCTCAAAATCAACCCATGGATGCCTATAGTCGTCCACGACTCATCCAATAATGTTAGGACAAGTTTTATGGTAATTTTGTATTATTATAATATTTATTTTACCATAAATTACCCTATTTACCATTAACCACGGTAAATAAAAGTCAAAACTTACTATTCACTGACAATTATTTTCATCTTATTGAATGAAATTTTATTTACTAATAACAACCATATATGTATTATTTTTGAAATTCAATTCATAGAAGTGGTAAATTTTCATTTAAATGAAAAAGTCAGTTTTTAAACTACTACTAAGTGGTTTTACTATTCATCGGAAATTGAAGCCTTTCAGAAAATTACCAAAAAATTATCCTAAGCTTTATTTGATATTCTGAATTCAAAAATGATGTCAATTTTACCAAATTAAAAACATAGATGTTTCATTAATTAATTAAAAATTAATTCCTATTTTCAAAACAAATAGCGGGTTTTAAGAAACAATAACTATCAAAAGATTGGCACTTGTTTATGTATAATTTCAAAGTGAAATTAATTCCAATGACCAAAATTAAAATAAATGGTAAAATTTTAATTTAATTATACTTATAAACCATTTAAATGTATAATTGAACACTATAAATTATTTTGATTAGAAATTTGTTTTTCAATTAAAATTTAGTATTTTTCACTATTCAACAAAATATGAAAGTTATCGGAAAGACACCAAAATTTTTTCGAAAATAAATTTTTATATAATGATTCTGAATAAGAAGTTTATTTTGTCAAATTTAATATATAAAAGTATCAAATATTGGATTTAAAAAGGGTTCACCATTTTAAGGCGGTAAAATTTCATTTTTTGAAAAATAATTCTTTTATATGAAAAGTTGAATTTATTCTTATATTATGTCTAAAAAACATATAATATGGATTCTAAAATTATATGTAGTATATAAAAATTAATATTCTGTTAATACTATTCATAACCACTTTTTGAATGGCAAGTTTGGTATGTCGGGGTGTGCTCAAACTCGGTGTTGCGTGTAGCGCAAACTATTGAATTACATTAAAGAAGATAACTTACTATGAAATCTTGGGGTGTAAAATTCTTATCCCTTTTTGGAAATTGTGTCCCCACAATTTTTAAAATTGGTCTTGGGTACTTAATGGAATCTCCCACATCAGAAAAAGAGTCAATAAAACTATCACTTTAAAAGAAAGAAAGAGAAGTACCAAGGTAACTCGAGTTAACCAATACTAGGATTCCATGTTGGAAAACATAGATTTGGAAGATAAAATAAGTGTCAAATTCTGATGTAGAGGGATAGAAAACATGATCAAGAGAATGTTAACAACAAGAAAACCACAAACTAGTTATAGAATAAATGGTCATTAGTTTCCTAGTAAAAAAACTAAATGAACAACGTTTTTTATTTTAAGTTCCATTTCATAATGTTGATGAATTTATTTATGATATTAACTAAGAACATAAATATATATACTAAATTTTTACGTATAGTTTCATTCATTAATAAATTTCTACCACTAACTAATCTTTTTTTCAATATATGAGTATTCAAGATGACTTGGTCAGACCGGATGAGCTAGATTCAACTTTTAGAAAAACACATGATCCACAAAGGATAAACTATATATTTACCTTGTCCTTAGAGATTAACCAAACAAAAATGGTTAGTACAAGATCAGATGATCCCCAAAAATATAATCCTTTATAAAAAGAAAAAATAATCATAATTTCTAATATTAAACCAACAATATCCCAATGTTAAATAAATACCATTCAATAACCAATTATCATTAAAATCCTTTAATATAATTCAAACTAATATTGAAACCCATAACTTTAAATAATTTGGTTATGTAGTCTTCCATGTTAAATTGTATCTCTAAATGACATCGACAACTCTTAAAGTCACATACTTAAAATTAATTAAACTAATCAAATATTCTCTATGATAGGTTAATCTTTTCCATAAATAACCCAAATCACTATAAATCCAAATTAAAAATAGAGATAAAAATCCACCATTACTCCTCCAATGAAATCCCATAGTATTATATTATTTTTTAGAATATAGTGTTCCCAATAGAGGAAACATCTCCTAAAATAACATTTATTACATAATCACCAAATCATTTTCCTACACTAAGGGTATCTATTTGATAAGGCATAAGATCCTAAGTCAATATAATATTAATAAATAAAATTATTTAACTAAAAATAATTATTCACACTAACCAGGGACTTTATGTAGTCCAGTGGTTGGTGATAAATTCCAATCGCACTCTGGTTGTGGGTTCGATTCCCACTGCTTTGTCCGACATGACGTGTTATCTCACGGTCTGTGTGTTGTCCTTTTTCAAAAACTATATTTTATAACATTCCCAAAATGAGATAAATTCCTCAAAATAACCATAACATAATTTAACCACAAATGATATCTCATACCTCACATTTTCATCTTAAAAATTAATAACCTGTAATTGCCTGAAATTCAAGGATCATATAAACCCAAATGGTTATTTATAACTGTATCCACAAAAGAAAATATAATTCTTCTCGAATAGTATTTTCATATAGCAAACTGAAGGGTTACACGTACAAGAGAAGAGTATTCCAAAGTAATCAAATCACCAAAAAGAACTAATAATTTTAAACATTTCTCCATCCATTTATTTCTACATAGGTTCTTCCTCTACCATGATGATATCCTAAAGAATAAGGCATTGACTCATGTTATACCAAGCTCCCCATCATTTACAAAAAATTACTGTAAATGGTTTCTTGGGATTAGTTTTATATTCTTCCATAGTACAGTTCATTTTTTCTAGACAATTCATTACTTTATATCCTTCTTTCCCACACATAAATCATTTCTTTTTTCCATTGAGAAACTTTCTGTGGTGTCTCCTTATATATTTCATGCATGATGGAAATTGAGGTTTCTTTTCTCCATGGTCTCCACTACTGGAGATCTTATCATTCATCTCCTTTCTCTTCTTGGTTGAGTCCTGGAGTTGGTTAATATATGTGTTGTTGATCATATTTTTGGAAAACTGTTCAGCATGAACATGGTATCTTTTACGGTTATCAACATTCCATTCTGTTTCTTATTTCTACCTTTGTTCCCACCTTGTACATCATGATCAAAGTTACGATGACTTCCTTCTAATCCAGCCATTGACTAAAACAAAAAAAGCATTGTGTGAGTAATAAGAGTCATAAAATCATTTAGAGAATATCACGAAACATTATTTTCAATTTAAAACACCTTAGGATTAACCAGGGTCATTTATTCCCATATTATATTAAAATCATTCAAATTTTTTTGTAAAGAAATTGTAAATTTTCCTAAGAATATCTCCCATAAGTGTCATAACCAACATTGTATCAAGGCTCGTTAGCGTATACTAGGATACCTCGGGTCAAGCCCGAAACTCTTTGTCGGAGTTTTCACTCCTAGGTACATATGTGCCAGAGCCGTCTCAACTTTATTGTATCCTGACAGGGTTTTATTGCTTGGAAAATACACAAAATCTCTAGATTACCAAAATTCAAGGCAGATATTCTATACTAATCCTCAACGTCTATCTTAGGGTAATTTCCTCTAATTAGAGTTTATCTAAATCTAGTTTCTAATGTTTGTACTAAACTTTCTCTGATATCAACTATAATGCCCCAACCCCATAATCCAAGAGCTGGTGCATTATTTTAATACAGTGGCATGATTACAAGGAACCAGGTCCCAATGGACTGATTGGTTTAGTGGTCTTGGAAACAAGATATAAACATAATTTCAACATTACAACTTGAAAAGAAAAACAACACTAATTTATTCTATTAGAAATAATCCAGCTTCTAAGATTATTCTTGTAAGTCAATCATAACTAACTTCTTCATATCCTGTGAAAATTAAACATAAGAAAGGAGTGAGATCAAAATCTCTGTAATGGTAAGCAATAAAGTAGAATATAACAAAAACATTAGGCAAGGTGAATAATTTAAAACACATGCCTTTACAAATAGTAAACATGAACACTTTATGGCAAGAATATGAGATGAGTAAATAATGCCATAATAAAACATAGACATGGGCATTCTACTAGTAAAATTACCAAATGAAATATAAATAGATAATCTCAAAATTATGGAATGAATAATGTCAGGAATTAATTTTTGTGTCAAGGCCTCATGCTAGGACCTAGGGTATAACTGTAACCGGACCCCAACTCGGAGAGCCTCTATAACCAGACTCCAACCCAGAGAGCCTCTGTAACCGGACTCCTACCCGGAGAGCCTCAGTAACTAGACTCCAACCCAGAGGGTTTTCTGTAACAAAACCCCAACCCATAGGGCTTACTTTTACCGGTCCCCAACCCAAAACATACTAGTTCCTCACATTCATCTTAAGAAGAGGTTGAAATATAGCATAACAATTCGTATTAAAACTGGAATATGAAATGTCAATACTTTAATCATAAACCATGAATGGAATAATAATACCTCACCCATAGTCCAACATATCACAAAAACCTTAAATACAACATGTAAGATTTGTATCATAATAACTCAACTTCAAACAAGTAAATAATTTATCAAAGGATGTTGATATAGATGAAATCAAAACTATTTAGGAGATATATCTCTTTCTATTTTGAAATAATTTGAGACACATAATTTTAAAAAAAACATTTATTTTGAAAATATTAATATAAGATTGTAAGGAAATTTTTGACGATGTTATAACGACGGAAAATAGCCACACCCGCCATATAAGTAAAAAAACATTCTTATGATAATTTTGTCGAAGAAGTCATAAAGTACCTTATTTGGAAAATGATAGATTGATTCCATTCAAAAACATATAAGTTTAAATAATGGTATAAATTACTTTAACCCATTGTCTATTAAATAGTAAAAATGTTTTGAAATTTTTTTTATGAAAACACGGATGTGGATGATAAAGAGGTTCCACTGGATAATTATATAAAAACAACCTCGGATAATGAAGAGATTG